>CM048753.1:116663512-117413512 GCA_026315105.1 Locusta migratoria | reverse complement strand
TTTAGGGACTGATGACCCCATAGTTAAGTCCCATAAGCTCTACAAACATTTGAACATTTTTTGAGAACCCAGTCTTAGGAAAGATTCCTAATGTAGATTGCTCTTAACCTCCTTGGCTGGGAGTTGGACAGGTTACCTGCCTGACGAACGGTGACACTCTCTGGGCTCCCCTCCACTACCCCTCCTCTGGTAATGGTTAGGTAGTGGTAAAGAGTGCTATTCATTCTCTTCTTGGTTCCTGGTGGGGTAAGTACCTCTGGTTTGTTTCTGCTGTGGCCTCATGGCTCGACTTAGTTAAGGCTCCATACCTATGCCTTTTCGCGAGTTTAATTCTGGGAGCAGCTACACTATGTGTAGTAGTGAGGTTTTGCTTAATTTCGTACAGGATTGCTAATTTTATGTCGATTTTTGCTGGAATCTTATTCCGAGGCTCTGATGGTGTTTCGTTAGCATAGTTCTTGCACTTTATAACTTTTAAAACATTTATTCGCCTGTTTAAATGTGTTCAGAATCTTTCACGTTCTTATCGTAGTTGAATTGTAATATTTTCGGGGATTAGCGGTGCCTATACTGTTCGTACTTTGTCGACAGAACACATGGACGATATCAGACTAAGTCTTCAGCTTCTCCATCATTCAGTGCACATGAGTGGTTTATAATTGTATAGCTAATTTGCTAATGTGTTCCTAGTGAGTGTAGCGTGATAATTTTCCTCGAAAATTGTCCAGTCTAACTTGTAATCTGTTTACTTGTCGGCCCACGTGTGCGCCGATTAGCGTGTTCCCTGTCGTGGTTATTACCATTAAATAGATCTTTTTCCTCTGTGTAGAAAGAACCGTTGCACGACTTATATAGTTTTTTAATTTTCATGATATAGAATTATTTCACTTCTCTGAATTTTTGTGACCGAACTCTGTTTTGCGCTGTAGCAATCTGTAACCTTGCTTATCTAATAGATATCATTCCTCTGATCAGAAAGAATGGTTACATGATATATTTCGCGATCTTATTCTCTTTGAAATTGATTTTGTTAACTTTATGCATATTTTGTGTTCCGACTTAGTAGAGTGCTGTATTGATCTAACAACTTTAGCCTTCTGTAGTTACCTTCTCCCTGTGCTAAACGAACGCCAGATCGACCGTTTTTAGATACTATTTAATGAAACCTTGTGTAGTTAGAAGTTCTATGGAAACTTCAACTTCCGTCTGTACACCACACTTTGTGGTCTCAAACCAAGTGGTTTGTTTCTGATAGTTTATCATGAGCCTAAGCCACTATCTTGACACGTTATGGGAGCGAAGTATTATTTCATTGTGCGCGAGTGAACCTTCGATCTGCATTCTCCACATTGCTTGGCTGTCGTCTTGGTGTATTGGTGTCGGATGCTTGGTAAGTACCTGTATGGTTTGGAGTATGAATCTGTGTGTGAATGTGCTGCAATTCCTCCGTTCCCCCCTATGAAACGTGATCGTAATTAACCTGTACTCAACTTTGCAGGTGGGCAATTTTAGGGCCGTGTAATTGTGGATAATTTTGAATATTTTGTAAGGTGTGTTTTTTATTGTATTTAAGAAAAATGGTCTTCCCCCTTGTTGTTATTGTTTTGAATAATAAATTAACTTATTAAATTATAATCCTTTTGTGCTAATTTAAATTCTCTCCTCATCATTTATTTTGAATTCAAAATGTTCAAATGTTTGTTAAGCTGACGGGACTTAACTACTGGGTTATCAGTCCCTAAACTTACAAACTACTTATGAACTACTTACGAACTAGGACAGCACAAATATCCATGCCCGAGGGGGGATTCGAACCCCCGACTGTAGTGTATTTTGAATTAGTGTGGGGTAATTTGTTCATGTATCTTGTGATTCTGCTCTCTTCTGGAGCATTAGTGCGTTTCCGTTGCCAACATTCAGTATTTTTGACTTAGATCCATGACTGCGGATCATTATTTAATTGTGTGCAGTTTCCTCTAAATATTGCAGTAAAGGTAGACTGTTTGCTTAACTTACAGAATCAGAGCTTTGCTTAAGGGAACTGTATACTTCCGCCGCTGTGTGAATATCGCCGTAATGAGATTTTGTGAGCAAGCAGTCAATTGTTAACTTCACAAACACGGCTAGTTAAAAGTAAAATAAATAAATAAATAAATAAAATAAAATAAAAAAATAAAAAAAATTACAGCGGGCGAGTTTCAATATATAAGTAATATATATGACTTAGCAGTGTATTATTTTCTTTACTTTCATGTACTTCAATACTTTTTAGTTTAGGGTGTTGTAATATGTTTATGGTTGCAGAATTTTAACACTAATTATATACAGGAGAATGGAAAAGCTGGTAGAAGCTGATCTCGGGGAAGATCAGTTTGGATTCAGGAGGAACGTAGGAACGCGGGAGGCAATACTCACTTTGCGACCTATCTTAAAAGATAGATTAAGGAAAGGCAAACCAACATTTTTATCTTTTTTAGATTTGGAGAAAGCTTTTGACAATGTTGATTGGAATATTCTTTCAAATTCTGAAGTCAGCAGAGGTAAACTACAGGAAAAGGAGAGTTATTTACAACTTGTACAAAAGCCAGAACGCAGTTATTAGACTCGAAGGGCATGAAAGGGAAGCATCAGTTGTGAAGGGAGTAAGACAGGGCTGTAGCATTCAATTTATACATGGAGCAGGCGGTGAAGAAAAGCAAGGAAAAATTTGGAATAGGGATTAAAGTTCAGGGTGAAGAAATAAAAACTTTGCGTTTCGCTGATGACATTGTAATTCTGTGAGACACAGCAAAGGATCTGGAAGTTGAATGAAATGGACTGTGTGTTGAAGAGAGTGTATAAAATGAACATTAACAAGAGAAAAAGAAAGATAATGGAATTCGGTCTTAGAAAATTAGACGATGCTGAAGGAATTAGATTAGGTAACGAAACAATGAAGGTGGTAGATGAGTTTTGTTACTTGGGTAGTGAAATAACATGTGAAGGTCGCAGTACAGAGGATATAAAATGCAGAATGGCAATGGGAAGAAAAGCATTTTTGAAAAAGAGAAATTTGTTAACATCGGATATTAATTTAAGTGTAAGGAAGTCTTTTCTGAAGGCATTTGTGTGGAGTGTTGGCTTGTACGGGAGTGAAACATGGACGATAAGCAGTGCGGACAGGAAGAGGATAGAGGCTTTTGAAATGTGGTGCTACAGAAGAATACTGAAGATTAGGTGGGTAGATCGCATTACTAGTGAAGAGGTACTGAACAGAATTGGAGAGAAAAGGAATTTTGGGATACCTTGACTAAAAGAAGGGATAGCTTGGTTGGACACAGTCTTAGACATCGAGGAATCGTAAATTTAGAATTAGAGGGACGTGTGTGGGGTAAAAATCGCAGAGGGAGACCAAGATAAGCATATTGTAAGCAGTTTTAAATGGATGTGTGTTGCCGTTCTTATGAGGAGATAGAGGATAGAGTAGGGTGGAGAGCTGCATCAAACCAGTCTCTAGACTGAAGAGCGTAACGACAATATGTTTATATGATAAAAATAGAGAAACATGTAATATGTAAAATTCAAAAGTGAGAAATTACTTCAGGCCGAAATAGGTTAACAAACGTCACTTGTCACGAGTACAGTATCTCATTATTCCTACTTGGCGCCCACTCGACTCCCTATTGCCGTCTTGCCAGCACACTAATTTTAATTTTCTCGCTCCAGTTTTATCCGGAGTACTCGGAAGTCGGTTCTGGTACGGTCCTCGGCGTGTAAAATGAATTGCCTCCTGTGAGGTTTGAACTCACGACCCCTGGTTTACTAGACCAGTGCTCTGCCACTGAGCTAAAGAGGCCAGCGCGCCGCCATTGCTCTACCGCTGCGTGTCGTGCGAGGCGGCAGCGAGGCGGCTTTTGGTTCGTCATCACTCCTGATCTGACGTATGAGAAAGGAAAGAGCTATGAGCGTCAACAGGAAGCTCTTTCGTCCTTCTGGTGTCTGGGAGCGCAGATTCCTAGCAAATTCGGCAAGGCTTCGCAATTGCTGATATCTATACGAGGGTAAGAAAACCGTTACACACAATTTACTTATATTTTTGTTTATTTTGGTAGTACTGTCGACTTCCGTTGATGGCACATGCTATATTTGTTGTTACATCATTGCTACTTTCAGTCTGCTAGGTTAGTTTCGTTATCGCTGTCTATTTCCACCGAAGAAGAGCAACGTTCAGTGAACGGTTTTGTGTGGTCGGAAGGCGAATCAGCGGCCGAAATTCATGGAGGAATTTCTGCACTCTACGGGCACAGTGTTTTGCCACAGTTGACTGTTTATTGCTTGGACATCTGCATCACTATGTAACGAAGGGTACAACTTCTTAGATGGGATCATTACTGGTGACGAAACATGGATCCATCATTATCCGGATAGATGCTGCGGATTAGCCGTGCGCACTGGGGCGTCGTGCTGCTAGCGTGCTGCCGTTCGGCGTAGGGTGTTTGCGTTGGTCTTAGGTTTACCGTAGTTTAAGTAGTTTGTAAGCTACGAACTCATGAGCAAGCAGATGAGTCCGATAGATTTACAGACAACAATGTATCGGCCGGAGAGTAAACGGCATAGTATGGAATAGAAACACGCAAACTCGCCGTGCAAGAAAACGTTCAAGGCCCAACCGTCCGCAGGAAAACGGTTGCTTACGGTTTTCTGGGACGCACAAGGTCCAGTAGTGGTACGTTATAGGGAAAGGGGCTCTACAATAAACAGTGTATGCTTACTGCCAGGCTAAAGCCTGCAATTCTTCTATACAAACGCCGAGCAAAATGTGTTCTACATCAAGGGCAGATCTGGGGGTGGGGGGGTTTGGGGGGCAAAGGGGGCAGTTGCCCCGGGTGGCAGAATATAGAGGGCGGCAAATTTTTTTACTGACTTTTTTTTTTACCTAATTTATCTTTCTGGTATAATTTAATAAAATTAACTGACACATAATTATTAAAAGTAAAATGAATGCAAGAAATACCGAAATCATTTAATAAAACTAAAATTCCTGGTTGCTGACTTCAGTGTTGCCCTGTCACAGGTACTGCAGATAATCAAACTTTAAAAATCTACTAGATACTAGCCAGAATGAGGGAGATGTTTGCGTTATTGCATAAATAAATGCACAATGTTTATTAATTTGCATAGATTTCCTTTGTCAGATAAATGAATATTCATATTTCATATCAAGATAATATTTGTAGAACAGTTGAATTTGAATAACGTTCCAGTCCTTAAAAAACAAAAAGTATTTCAGGTGCGCACACTTCTTATTGAAAGTCAAAAGCATTAAGGATCTAGAGTCCTCTCTCGATAGCGGTGGAATTTATAGACATCTACACAGGATACTCTGTAAATCACATTTAACTGTTCGAGCACTGATTTCACATATTTATTCAGATGATCTTTTCTACTTATGTAAGTGGGAACAATATATTTTCGCATTCGGAGGAGAATGTTGACGATTGTAGTTTCGTAAGTAGCCCACGCCGTAGCGATAAACGCCTTTGTTTTAATGATTCCCATGCCAGATCCTGTATCATTTCCGTGACGCTGTCTCCCCTGTATCACGACAATACGAAACGAGCTGCCCTTCTTTCGACTCTTTCGATGTCCTTCGACAATCCCACATGATAAGTATCGCACACTGCGCAGCAAGACCAGATAAAATAGGAGGAATCTCACTGTATTATTGATGCTGTCCTTTTTCTAGCTAAGCAAGGAAGTCCTTTTAGAGGAACAAAAGAAGATGGTGATTTTGGTGATCCACATAGCGACCAATTTCTAAATACAATTGATCTCATATCATACTATAGTGTCCCCCTTCGTCTGCGTATTCAACGCTACAAGAAAGGCCAGATGAGCTATTTTTACAAAAATATACAAGATGAGTTCTGTGACTTGATTGCTGACAAAATAAAACAAGATATAATTAAAGATATTTTAGCTGCTTTTCACTGATGTTTGACTGCACTCCAGATATCAGCCACAAAGCGCAGATGACACAAGTAATTCGATATGTCAAGTCGAATGACTCAGAGGTTGTGGAAAGTTTTACTGACTTTTTTACAGTTACAGACAAAACTGGAGAAGGCCTTAGTCAAGTGACACTGTAAAAATTGGAACAAGATGGGTTGAACGTTAAGTACTGCAGGGGGCAGTCTTATGACAATGGGGCAAACAGGGCTGGAAAGTACAAAGGGGTCCAGTCAAGAATACTTCAGAAGAATGAACTGGCCTATTTCGTACCGTGTGCTGCTCACTCTTTAAATTTAGTAGCAGCAAATTCAGCAGACATTCAGCAAGACTAGGTGACCTGCAAGAGTAGATGCGGTTGAAGCTGTTTACAAGCATTTTCAAAAAGTTTTGAAAGCCCTGGAAGAAACTGGAACTTATAAATTGTCAACACCAGAAACAAAATCAGAGACAAGATCTATTTTAAAAAATATGACAAAACTCAAATTAATTACTTTAACTTGTTTCTGGTATGCAATATTAAAATAAATTGCTCATGTTCATCAGTTCCTGTGAAGTTAATACTTTACAAGTGATAAAGCTGTTCGAAACATTAAGGACTTTTGGGCTTTCTCAAAACTTCCCGGGATTCTTGTACCTCTGAAGCCATTTCTGAGGCCAAAGTGCTAGCAGAAGATAATGAGGTATCAACGGTATTCTCCGAAAAAAGGATTCGAAAAAAAGAAGAAAATGGCCGATGAGCTTTGTGAGGATGAAGTATCCAACGTTCACAGAAAAAATAAGAAATAATTGACAGAGCTTAGTACCAGGTTTACCGCACGTGAGAAAATTGGTGCAAAAATTAGTTTTCTGTGTGGTGTGCAAATACGAGAAATGGAAATGAAGGTCTTGCAGGCCAAAGCAGATGAACTGGCAGAAGATCTTAGCGATGAAGAACTTGAAGTTGAAAGTTTCAGACAACATGCGCTGGCAGTAGACAGAGCCTTGCAAGATTCCACTGCATCATCGACATTAAGTTTAATTTATAAAAATAAATTGATAGAGGGGTATCCCAACCTTACTACAGCGTTAAAATATATATTACCATTCTAGTTTCTGTTTCGTCTAGAGAAAGAAGTTTCTAGCAAGCTGAAACTAATTAAATACACTTGAGGAACACGACTGCTTAACAAATCTGAGTATAATATCCATAGAGCACAAACGAGCTACTTCTCTAAACTATGATGATATCAAAAACAGTTTTGCAGAAAAAAGATCGAAAAGCGAAATTTTGAATTGATTTTTGTACGAAGAGTAATCTTGTAATATTTTTGTGTGTATTAAAATTGTTCTGTTTTCCTTTGATCTTAATTCAGTCAATAAAATAAGTTCATGTTGTGAGAATGTGACATTTATTTAGAACTATGTAACCCAATTAGCGTCAAAAAGTCGATTCTTACAGGGGGGGGGGCTGAAAGAAGGGGCGGCAAATTTAAGCTTGCCCCCCTTGGCAAATGTCCTAGATCCGGCCCCGTCTACATTTACACAGATACTCTGCAAATCACATTTAAGTGCCTGGCCGAGGGTTCATTAATCACTTTCATAACTTTTCTCTACCGTTCCATTCTCTAATAGCACGCGGGAAGAAGGAACGCCTAAATTGTTCCGTTTTCGATCTGATTTCTCTTATTTTATTGGGATGGTCATGTCTCCCTATGTAGATGGGGGTAGCAAAATATTTTACTTCATAAAATGCATTTTTAAAACCATCGGCTGTTTATTAAAAACCTTATATATCAACCAGTTTCGGTCAATAGACCATCTTCATGGATAAACTATACAAAAAATTACAAAATAACCGTAATTAATGTCCACAACCAAAGAGAGGAAATAACTAGAAAAATTACATATAATGAGATTGAAAACGGACAATCATGTGAATTGAACATATAGTCAAAATACTTACAAGTTGTTAAAACTAAATGGCACAATGCATCAAATAAAAAACATCTATTTGAGACAAACAGAAGTCAGTGTAACTAAAAATATTTAAGAAATATTTTGAGTCCGATAATATTTTTAGTTATACTGACTCTTGTGTCGCATTCAGTTTTAACACCTTGTAAGTATTTTAACTATATGTTAAATTGACATGATTCTCCGTTTTTAATCTCATTATATGTAATTTTGCTGGTTATTTCCTCTCTTTGTTTGTGGACATTATTTACGCTTATTTTGTATTTTTTGGTGTAGTTTATCTATGAAGATGGCATATTGACCGAAACTGGTTGATATATAAGGTTTTTAATAAACAGCCGATGGTTTTAAAAATCCATTTTATGAAATATGTTGCGGCTGTTGATACTCGGGTCACCAAAGCATTCAAAATATTTTAACATTCAGAAGTGAAAGTCGGTGATTGAAATTTCGCAAATACGAGGTACGTCCAGAAAGTAAGTTCCGTTTGGTTATATAAAACAAACGTGTATAGATACAGCAAAAATATTTATTGTACAAAAATCTACAACTGTTAAACTACTTTTTTACATAGCTGCTGAAATTTTGTAGGCACTTTTCATAGCGTGGCACAAGTTTCTGTATTCCTTCTTCATAGAAGGTTGCCGCCTGTGTATTCAGCAATGTGGTAGCATGTTCTTTCAGCACGTCATCGTTGAAGTGTTGACAGGACAAATTTTAGGTGTAAGGAGAGGCTTTCCATCAAAAGGTGGTGTTTGTTTCCACGATAGTGTCCGACCTCATGTGGCGAATGTGACCAAACAACTGTTACGGGAATTTCACTGGGACGTGTTTGATCATCATCCGTACAGCCCGGGCCTCGCTCCTAGCCACTTTCACCTCTTCTTACATCTAAAAATCTGTCCTTGGTGGTCAACATTTCAACGATGATGACGAGCTGAAAGAACATGCTACCACATGGCTGAATACACAGGCGGCAACCTTCTATGAAGAAGGCATACAGAAACTTGTGCCACGATATGACAAGTGCATACAAAATTTCAGCAGCTATGTAGAAAAGTAGTTTAACAGTTGTAGATCTTTTTACAATAAATATTTTTTCTGTATCTGTACACGTTTGTTTTATGTAACCAAACGGAACTTACTTTCTGGACGTACCTCGTAGATCTAGCCGCATCGAATAACGTCGTACTTTTAATGATTTCCACCTCAAATCGTGCAACATTCCGTGACGATTCCCACCCTGCAACGTAATAAAAAAAACATGCTGGCCTTCTCTGAACCTTCTCTGTGTTGTGTTGTACGGCAATGCCCGTCCGCATACTGCTGCCCACACTACTGAAACGCTCCAGAAACTCAATTTTGAAGTACTTGATCATCCTCCATATAGCCCTCATCTTGCACCTTTGATCACCTGTTTGGTCCACTCAAACAGACATTAAGGGGCAGTAGATTTGCCTCGGACGAAGCAGTGAAGGAAGAGGTGCATTCCTGGCTCGCAATTCTACCGAGAACCTTCTCTTACGGGCGTATCGGGAGGCTTGTGCAACGATGGACCAAGTGCTTTGAAACGCAAGGATAATATGTCGAAATATGATGTTCTTGTGTGTTTCCTACTTGATTACGATAACAATTGAGAACTACTTTGCGGGTAATAAATAATTTACCCTGCAGGGTGTTTCACTAAGTGTGTTTGGCTCTGTAACCTATAAAATAACAGGTGACGGGAAATTTTAATGCGGTAGCTCAACACAACAAATGTTACACTTTCTGCGGAGCTATGAACATAGTTTATTGTATCATTTTCCAAAGAGTTACAGCACAAAGATATAATTTTTTAAATGGAACAATAGTTTTTTTTTCTGTCGTGCATTGGATTCGTTGAAACCAGCTGCGTCCAAATCAATTTAAACTACATTCCTATCACTGTTAGTTTGGAAGCTACAACCCTTCATCGTTGTGGGGGCGGAGACTACGACAGCGTAGCTGACTGGCTGGTGGTCATGAGACAGTGGGCCGTGCCCCAGGGGATAGCCACTCGGCCACGTGCGAAATAAGCACGCCCAACAACTTTAATGAAATTGAAGTGTCATAAGATTGAACCGCGCAACGGATAACATTACAAACGCATCTGACCTAATGAATCGGAACCAATATACGTACACAAATGGAACGGATACGTTACTTGTTATTTATGCTTCAGTGTACCATTGCAGGCCACAGGAAAGACTAATTCTTTGAGGTTATCAGTCTCCCAGAATATTGTACCAAACATAGACAAAATCACTTCTTCAAAAAAGAAAAAAACTGTAAAATGTTAATTGCATTCTTTAAGAATACTGAATGTAAGAATTAAAAGTCTTTATAACCTTAATTCTATTTTAGTGTAATTTTGCAAACTTGGTGAATTAAAATAATTCCGTACAAATCAGGAGTCTAAGGGTCCGCTGTCTAAACTCTGAAAAGGGATACAAAAAGCTGTAACACATAGTACAACAACAAAAGAGTATTTACTTGTAACTAGTAAGAATGAAACTATATCTCTTAAGTAAAATTATTGTAGAACTTGAATGTTTATGACATGATTTTATTTAAAAAATTGATAATCCTTCAGAAGGCGCCTACTGCACATATGGCGAGTTTGTATGTGCATTACTAAGAAAAGAAACATGTGGGTCAGAAAACAACCAAGTTGTTCCTCGATTCTTTTCTTATATACATTTTTTCTGAAGATTTGCCCCGTAACACTAATTTACTTTTTTACGTTTTTTCTTTCCCTTTTTTTTATTTTTTTTATTTACCTACTTTTTTAGTGAACAATACAGAACCTTATGGAACTGAAGCATATGAAATGTCTCCAAAGAGTAATATGGAAATACGGGACTATTCCATCCTAAAGATAGACTTGAAAATAGGGTAAAAAAATAAAGACACCCTCCAGTGCAATAATAGGGACGAGATTATTTTGTGTAGGTGCATGATTCCCCAACACATTGTAGAATAAAAAACATAAAAGGAATAAATGAAAAACCCCCACAACATGTGAGTGGAGGTAAAATTGTGTGGGCATGATGTATGACACCCTTTGGATCACAGGGACTAAAGGAAAAGGAACCCAATAAAGCAGGCTACAATTTATAATATTCCAGAAAGGGGGAAGACCACAATCTCTCAAAGGGAAAACCTCTCTTACGTCATCCCCAGACCTATTACCCTAGGAGAGACAAGAAGGGAAATACAAGAGATCCCACAAAACAAACTAAGCTGAGGTTCAGGTAATGGGGTGGAACTGTCCCTAAGCAAGAAAAAAAAGAAACGAAACCCTGTCAAAGTCATAAGGAAAGCAACAATTTCCTGGAAATAAATGAAAATAAAGGACACTGAAAAAAAGGAACCGGAAAGTACCTTATCGCCCAAGGATTGTCAACTAATGGAAATTTCGAGCACCTTCTTACGCCCATGATTCAATGTAGCAGTGGGACATGTGCCAAATGTATCCTGATATGTATGGTGACGCTTTGCCTGAAGGGGTTGCTCCCAGAGGTATGTGAGGTATGGCATGGCATCTTTTAATCGCAGTCGAATGACAGCATAGACAGTGTGCCCCAAGTTTAATAAATGGTTTAAAGCCAACTCATTTCCATTAAACTTTGAAAAGACGCACTACATGCAGTTCAGAACATGTAAGAGATTTCCTGACAGCATATGCATTAAGTATGAAGAAGAGCAGATACAAGAGGTTGACAGTATTAAATTCCTGGGATTACAGCTTGATAATAAATTTAGTTGGGAGCAGCACACCACAGAACTGCAGAAACGACTCAACAAATCAGTATTTTCAATACAAGTGTTATCAGACATAGGAGACATAAAAATAACAAAGCTTGCATACTTTGCTTACTTTCATTCCTTAATGTCATATGGTATAATATTTTGGGGTAACCCTTCAAGTCAGTCAAAAGTCTTCAGAGTCCAAAAATGTGTAATACGTATTATTTGTGGAGTAAATTCACGGAGGTCTTGTAGAAGCCTCTTCAAAGAACTGGGCATATTAACTACTACCTCTCAGTATATTTATTCCTTAATGAAATTTTTCATAAATAATATATCCCTTTTCCCAATAAACAGCTTAGTTCATACATACAATACTAGAAATAAAAATGATCTACACAAGGATTTAAAAGCACTTACGTTAGTTCAAAACGGGGGTCCACTACTAAGGAACACACAGTTTCAATAATTTACCATCAAGTATAAAAAATTTAG
Organism: Locusta migratoria; assembly: GCA_026315105.1. Lineage (NCBI taxonomy): Eukaryota > Metazoa > Arthropoda > Insecta > Orthoptera > Acrididae > Locusta > Locusta migratoria. Next base: position 117,401,302 of record CM048753.1, on the reverse strand, counting down.
CTACAAATAAAGATCAGTTTAAGAGGAACCTAAAAGACTTTCTAGTGTCCATCTCCTTACTCCATTAGTGAATTTCTAAATTGTACCAAATGATGCATGCACTCATACTATATTAGTATTATTATATTAACAGCAAAAAAAAAATTAAATTAAAAAACCTTAAAAATTTATGTATCTGTATTTATATTATAAGTGTGTGTATTTGTATTTATATTATTAGTATTATCTGTTATTCAACTTGTAAATTTTGTTTCTTGACATGTTCCACGTCCACAAGGATCCCCTCAATATGGATCTACGGAACAAATAACTAATCAATCAATCAATCAAGCCACACTGTGGAGTTGTGTGCGATCTGTGGTGTGCACTCGAATTCAGGACCAAAAGCCCAGCTAATGCCGTCCTCTCATGGGATATGGAAAAACGTGGAGGATGACGTGGTGCCGTTTGTGATGATACTACTGGCCCTTTCTTCTCAATGTTATCGTACGATACCGTCTGCGTCGGACCCGGAATCGTGTGGTTCAATAGTGATATATGTTGCGTGTGAAGTTAGTTAAAAACAAAATAGCCAGCCTAGAAATCAATATAGGACAGAGTCCCAGCGATACTTTGATTAAAACAAGTGATAGATTTCATTAATTAAGAGATTTGTTTAGATGCTTTCCAGACAGTTCTATAAACAATAGTTTTGTCGCTGTACATTATTTTAAGAATTAGAAAGAAGCGACATCAAAAACTTTATGTTAATGAAAATAAATAGCATTGTATATATGTCAGGCTCATAAACAAGTTGTGTTGACCAGCTAAATGTGTTAATTAATGTAATAGTCGAAATTTCAATATTGTGACTTTTTGTATATATTGACTGACGTGAGATTTTGAACCTATTTTCAGATTTGCGAAGATATTTGATAGTTCAATATATGTTATGAACATGTATGATGTACTCATTAACTAATTAATTGACATTTAACATTGCCGTTTGTTGTAAAACAAAAAGTACCGCTATTTTGTCTTAAAAAGATATGTGCCATGTAAAATTCTTGTATGTATAGTTTTCATTTTATATTGTGATTATTTTTGTGTACATGAAATGTTTTCTTTGTGTGTTAATTGTAAATTAGTATACTCAATTGTTATGAACAATGCATAATGTAAGGTCATTATTGCCGATGTTATATATTTGCCTCACTGCTTTGCGTGGGGGTTGGAGTTATGTGCTCTGGGAATCTGTGTCAGTCTTTGTCTTAAAATGGAAGTACTATCAACTAAGTTCTGTTGCATTGTGTACGTTATGAAATGAAGTTGTAATGTTTTGGTGAAGAAGCAGTTTGATTGGAAATTAAAGAAGAAGTGAAAAATTGTACCTACGAGTATTTATTTCTACTATGATGCCCCAGGAGAATAATGTTGCAGCGAGCAGAACCCCCATACATCGTAATGTTGAAAAGGTGAGTATCATTTGGAAGTGGTAGAATAAAACTGTAATTACTTAAGAATCTAGTAAAACATTACACGTTGCAGCATGGAATTCCACGTTCAACTGCCCTGTGAAACGTGGAATGAAGGATCCAGCATGTTAGATTTTTGATTCGTGGAGTGGAACGTGGCCAATGAAAACGGACGTGGTTTTTACGTGAAAGCAAAACTTTTGATCCGCCATATTGCAAACGGAACTCCGCAATTCGTGCCTTCTTTCGTTTTAGTGTACGATGTATAAATATAATCTTTTTACAGCGCCAGAAAATTGTAAAACTTTTGAATACACATCATTTTAAGTGTGATTTGTTACAATAAAATACCGGAAACTATATATTCATAACTTTAAAGGATATCGTATTTAACGTTTGTCAGTGTTATAATTTGTATATAGTGAAAGAATATCGTTCCTATGCTACAGTTCAAAACCATTCTATCAAAGGATACTTTTTGATACTTTGTCATAGTTAATTAATATACAACATGTTTTAGGTCCATAGTAGACGACAAATATGGAGAAATAGAGTAGTTTGTAGCACATTGGGCTGCAGAGCAGAATTTAAGAGTAACTCGGGTTCATGACCCCATACTTTAAAGTATTTTTTATTTTTTCCTTTTTTGTTTCCTTAATGTTTCTGGTTCTTTCTTATTAATTATGTGTAATATACGATATTTGCTGTTATTTCTTTTTAAGATGACGGATTAGTGTGGTGGTTAGCGTTACGACCTATGGAGGAAAAGACGTAAATAACAGGTATGCATCTACACTCTCCCAGATATTTTTAACCATTTCGTTTAATTACGGTTAATCAACTTATTTGTCCGGCCGGAAAAGAGCTTGAGAAGGTTAAGGTGGGAGAGGGTCCTTTTTCCGACAGTTTTAAGGCGAGGACACCAGTAACATGAATGTGTTTTGCGAGATGGGGCAGTTATGGTATGTAAAGTACAGGTCGTGGTGGAGGAAAGAGCGGGTGGTACGACCTATGATGATTGCCTGGGGTTTGGTAGGGTTGACAGTGAGGAGCCACTGGTTACACCAGGAGGAAAATTCGGATAGGTGAGACTGGAGAAGGTGTTGAGAGTGAGCGAGGGAGGGGGGTGAGGGCTAGGAAGGCGGTGTCGTCAGTGTACTGGAGGAGATGGACAGGAAGCTGGAGTTGGGGCGTATCTGAGGAATATATCAGATAGAGGAGGGGGTGAGAACATATCCCTGGGGCACCCCAGCAGAGGGGTAGAACAAACGGGAGTTGGAGTTGTTGACAGTGATGTGAGATGGGCAGTTGGAGAGAAAGGACGCAATGAGGCGGACATAATTAATGGGAAGGGCGCAGGTCTGGAGCTTGAATAGGAGACCAGAATGCCAAACACGATCGTAGGCCCTCTTGATGTCGAGGGAAACGAAGCTATCAGCACGACGGGAATTAACTTGGATAGAAGGTGGACAAGGCGAAAGAGTTGGTTATCAATGAAGGAGGGTCGGAAGCCACATTGTGAGAGAGGGAGGAGTTGGTGTTGACGGAGATGTTGATGAATACGGCGATAAAGGATAGTTTCCAGGACTTTGCTGAACACCAAGGCTAGACAGATAGGATGATAGGAAGAAACATCAGAAGGTGTTTTGTTGGGTTTTAGGAACATCATGATATGGGATGTCTTCCACAGGTCGGGGAAAGAGCCGGTGACGAGGATGACGAAATATAGGGAGGCTAGGGCGGCATGGAAGGACGTCGGACAGGTACGGAGGTGCCTGTATGTGAGGCGATCATGACCGCGGGCAGTGCTGCATTTTGTGCGAAGTGTAGATTGTAACGATGTTATCGTACGATACCGTCTGCCTGGTCCTCTCATCTCAATGTCATCCTACGATAACGTCTGCGTCGGATCCAGATTCGTGTGGTTCAATAGTGATAAAAGTTGTGTGTGAAGTTACTTAAAAACGATATAGCCAGCCTAGGAATCAGTGTAGAACAGTATCTCGGTGATACTGTGATTAAAACAAGTGATAGATTTCATTAATTAAGAGATTTTTATAAGACGTTTCCAGATAGTTCCATAAACATTACTTTTGTTATCGTACATTATTTCAATAAATAGACAGACGAAGGGTACAAACTTTTGTAAAAAATAAAGACATTAAAATAAATAGCATTGTATATATGTCAGGCTCATAAACAAGTTGTGTTGATCAGCTAATTGTGTTATTTCGACTATTACATTAATTATCAATATTGAATTCTTTATATATATTGACTGACCCGAGATTTAGAATCTAGTCTGAGAATTGCCAAGATAATTGATAGCTTAATATATGTTAGGAACATGTATGATGTACTCGTTAACTAATTAATTGATATTTAACATTGCACTTTGTTGTCAACACAAAGATCGGTAATTTCGTCTTAAAAATACATGTGCCATCTAAAATTATTGTATGTATAGTTTTCATTTTATATTGCGATTATTTTTGTGTACATGAAATGTTTTACTGTTGTGTTCGTTAATTGTAAATTACTATATTCAATTGTTATGAACAATGGATAATCTAACGTCATTATTGTCAATGTTATATATTTGCCTCACCGCTTTGCGTGAGGGGGTTCGAGTTTCAGTCGTTTGTCAAGTACTCTGGAAGCTATGTCAGTTTGTGTTTTGAAATGGAAGTACCACCGTTCTGATGCTTTGTAATTTGTATATGTTTTGAAGTTGTTATGTTTTGGTAAAGAAGAAGTTTGATTCAAATTAAAGAAGAAGTGAAAAATTGTACCTATGAGTATTTATTTCTACCATGACGCCGCAGAAGAATACTGTTGAAGTGAGCAGAACCCCCATACATTGCAATGTTAAAAGATGAGTATTATGTTGGAAAGTGGTAGAATGAACTGTAATTACTTATATAGCATATAAATGTTTTAAGATGCAATGTCCAAGGCCGTGATGGGAATATTTAGTTCTGAGGGGGGGATGTGGTCCAAATATTGGAATCCTGGGGCGAGCAGAGGGGAGGAGGTATCGGTGTGCTCATGGACGTCAGGAAAGTGGGAGTAGTCAAATCTAGGATTGTCAGGTAGGGAAAAAACGTTGGAGAGGTAGTCAGCAAAATGCTGTGCCTTACTGGCATCGTTGGCGAAGGGAAGGTTGTTCTGGAGGAGAGGGTATGAGGGGTGGGGCGACTGCCAGTAAGGTGATGGAAACCCTTCAAGTATTTGGAGGAAATGACGGGGAGCATGGAGTTAAGGCTGGTGCATGTCTGACGCCAGTCCCAGCGTTCGAAAAGTTTCTGATGTGTCGTTGGACTTGCCGGTGGTGTAGGAGTGTATCCCGGTCATGGGTCCTCAGGAAGGAGCAGTAGAGACGACGGGATTCGCAGAGTAGGAGAACAGGCTGTGGAGGGAGGATGCGGCGATGCATGGCTTTGATAGGGATATGGGCTTGGATGGCATCAGCAACAGTCTGGTGTAGGAAGGATGAGGCCTGGTCTATGCCGACGGGTGTAAAGAGGGGGAGAGGGCGGCTGGCAACTGAGGTGTCAATGGAACGACGGTAGGCATCCCAGTCGGTGCGGGAGTAATCATGGACCATCTTAAGAATGGATTCAGGATGGGTGGCGCGGTCTGGCCGACCGCAGGGGTCAATGGTGAGGAATATGGGGGCTTGGTCACTGCCAATAAAGTCAAGGAGGTCCGCTTGGACGTGAGCCAGGAGGTTGGGAGAGAGTAGGACTGTGTTGGGAGTGGTGTTGCTTTCGGGGCGTGTGGGTTATGAGAGTGGAACGGAGTCGCCCGTAGCATGGTGTGGAACTGACGCCACTGCCAGAGTTCACTTGCAGGGCGAGAAGCCAGGTTAGGTCATGAAGGAACGATCAATGTGGGAGAGGAAGTCATAGGGGAGAGGTACATGGCCGCGGATGTAGATGGTGGCCAGGGTGATAGTGAGGGAGGGTAGGAATAGACTGAGGATAAGGTGTTCTGTAGGATCGTTGACGGGAGGATGTAGCCAGACAGGGTGATGGCTGAGGTGGCCAATAGCCATTTTGCCCCATGCGAGGACTGGGGGAGCATCAGTACAGCGAAGGGTGTAAGGAGCAGTGGAGATGTGGATATGGAACGATGGGGTTGAAGGAGGGTTTCACTGAGGAGGAAGGCATCCACGCGGTGTTGGGAGAGGGTATGCTTGAAGAGAGGCTTGTTGGCTGGGAGGGAACGAATGTTTTGGTAAAGGATTTTGTAGGATGGGTGTGCCATTGTGGGACTGTAGGGTGGGGGATGGGAGAGGAAAGGGGGCGACGGGAAGAGGGTACGGGTGAGTTTAAATGAGGGTAGCTTTGCAGGTGAAGGTGAAGTGGGGTGGCAATTGTGTCCAGTTGCCAGATGGAGCAGGGTGGCTAGGATAATATTCTGAAGGAAATGAGGCGCTGGAAGGGGTTAATGTTCTGAATGAGATTCGTCACAAAATGGATGACGTCCTCAACTGTAGGAGGGCGGAGGAGGGAGCCATCTTTAGTATAAGCTAGTTCATAAGTAGTTTGTAAGTTTAGGGACTGATGACCCCATAGTTAAGTCCCATAAGTTATACAAACATTTGAACACATTATAATAATCCGAAAATAGCATTTACAAAGAATATTTCGAGAACCCACCTTCTGTCAAATGAGAATATGTTTCTCAAATGGCCACGCAGAGTACTGGACGCATCAAACTTTCACAACTGGTGGCCTACAGCACTAGTAACGAAACATATGGCGCCCCTGCCGGCAGACAGGAGAAACTTAGGGAGACGAAATTAGGTACCTGGACGAAATTTGGCGCCTTTTTACCAAAATGGGGAAAAGTCTTCTTTTTTTATACATCATCATGAAACTGCTTCAACTTTTTGAAAACACATCACTTGGAAACTTCGCAATCACAAAACCTAAGGAATTTCTGCTGTTTCTATATACTATATCGTCGCCAGCCCTGCTATAGTAAAGATTTCAGAGGGATTGAATTAACTGGATTGTCAATTCACGTGATATAGAATGAGCGAAGTGACTAGTTAAAGGCTTTACGTATGCAACATTGCAAAATACCTCGTCTCCTAATATTTCAAATTAGAATTATAGCACTTTAGATCATTTTTGTAATAAAAAACTTTTGAATGATTCTTGTCTCTACTCCCGGCTATTCACATGTATCATTGTTAGATTCGTTAATATCAACGACTTTTTGTCCAATTTTTGATGCTACTGGTGCCGGTTCACCTTCTGTTACTACAGAAGAGCTATCAATATATTATTTGTATATAAATAACTTTCTTTGAAAGAGCTACAATAACGGTTAAAAATTCTTGGTAAGAAAAATAGTTTATAGAAGCAGTTGTCGGAGCTAAATCCATGGGCTGTTTATTTGTCGTATGGTACCCGTAGTTTTTATTTAATTAATAACAGCTAATATAAATTACTACACTAGAGGTTTTTCAGTGTAGTGAAAGAGCGGTATAATTATTTTTCACCACTTACAAAACAATAGGATATATTAAAAAACACATTACTTTATTAAATTTAAAATCATTGTCTGGGACAAGATTGACAAGTGACATGTGGGATTGTTGCATTATAATAATTTACTGCAGATTTATGATGCTTGAAATATGAAATAACCAGCACATCTTCTTTTGACGGAAAAACAAAACATGATTAGCGTACAGCAGACAAAATAGGTACTTTTTTGTTTATTTACTCCATTTATATATGGCATGATGAACTGACGAAAGAAAAGTTTATCAGTAATATTCTTCTGTCTGTTCGTCTGATTAGATGTTTTCGCAGACTTAAAAAAAAATTGAGTAAATATTTCAAATAGCGGTAAAATGCAAAAAAATTGCTGCAAGAATGGAAATAGACACAGAGTTTCAAACTTACGAACCACTAAAGTGCCAAAAACTCTGCAAAACCTTTGATTATCAACGTTGAGACCAAGGAACTCACAAACCTCTTTCAAGGTTAATATTTCATTTTATATTTTAGACCAGTCTCTAATGTCAGTGAAAGAAAGATTTTAATAATTTGATATTTAGTCACAACAAGATGTTCAGATTCTTGTTTCAAGTCACTGATGTTCAAGATAAAAGCCAGCTTATGATTAACTGTAATCATTTAATGGAACTTCCTGTGTATGTTAGTTTGTCAGATATAGATGCTAAAGATTTGTGTGAAAAATTGTGTTACGGCATTGTCGTTTTAAAGATTTAAATGATGATGTACCAAAAATATCAGGAATTTATATTTTTAAATCATTTAACAGGTATATTGCTTAATCTCACAGATTCATTCCGAATTTTAATAACAATGCCAGTCAAAGTAAAAAAATTTCTTGCAATCAACAATGAGCCATGAAAGAACATCCGACTTGGCCATAATATCAATAGAAAGGAACTATTTATATAATGTAGATACAATGTTATAATGAACTTTGCAAACAGGAAGCTAGAAGAGTTGATATTTTATAACTGATCCATATGATTTTTTATTTGTGTTGAATATTAAAATATAGATACAGGGTGTTAATCCACAAGAAAAAAGTAGAAAGAAACATTTTACTGTTTAGACATATTATTTTCAGTTAAAAAGACATAACAATTGTCATGGTCTTATAAATAGGTAACGTCGTGAAACATTATGGATAAAGCTGTCAAGTCCAATGAATGTACAAAAAGGAAAATTCTTCACTCTTCATAATTTGTATTTAAGTTATATTATCAGGGAGACAATAAATAATCGTTATGGAATATAGGTTTTCTTTTCGATTTCTTTTTCCAAATAGCAGTACACTGGTTCACCAATTTACAAAATTTAAATGCAGAGGAGCGATTCCTGTGTTTATCACACAGGCGCTGACCATGGTATGCGCGCCACTGACCGTACCTACCGTACCATACCTACGCCCTGTCAACAGAGAGAGATACTTGTCAAACCCTTCTTCAACAGGGGGAAGAGCTGAAAGGAACCCGCTACAATCTATATTCAAAAGGTGAAACTTTCCACGAACTGTATGAAAGTAAAACCCTGAAACGAGCGACACATTTCAAATAAAATATATAGGACACTTTTCCTCTGAAAGGCAATTTCCAAATATAAGACAGTTATTTAGCTTTATCTGGATACTAAAAGAATAATGCGAAAATCGAAGTTTGAATTTCGAGTATGGAACGTTTGATAACCGGTATACCGGAACAGTTGAGCTAAGTGAAAAGAATAGTTTTGTGAATTGCTATCACACAATTTAAACCCATGTGAACAAGTGATTCAGACTTTATGATGATAACAAGTGTGCCCCCACAGGGCATTCATGTTCTGAATTTAATTCGTTTTTGTGTTTCAGCTTGGCCAGATGCGTATATGGGAATCCCTAAATAGAGGCAGCCATTCGAAATTGGCATGTTTCTCTACAAATTTGGAATAAGTGGACTATGAGATTCAATAATACAGAACACTGGAAAATTCAATCAGTTGTACAAAACAATCGAAAATTAACAGATCTGTACACTGATGCCCACAGGATTATGGTGTTAAATGAGCCACATAAATTACTGGTAACTGTATACTGTTTGGCCGCGTCGGAGTGGCCGAGCACATTGAGGCGCTATGCTCCGTTGCGCGAGGCCGTTCCACGTTGGGGGTTCGAATCCCCCCTCACGAAAGGATGTTTGTGTTGTCTTAAGTATGAGGTAGTTCATAAGTAGTTTGTACATTTGGGGACAGATGACCCCGTAGTTAAGTCCCATAGCTTAACAAACTTTTGAACATTTACATTTTTTTATTGGCACGCAATTTTAATCCGCCAGGAAGTTTCATATCAGCGCACACTCCGCTGCAGAGTGAAGTTTCATTCTGGAAACATCCCTTAGGCTGTGGCTAAGCCATGTCTCCACCATATCCTTTCTTCCAGGAGTGCTAGTCTTGCGTGTTTGCAGGAGAGCTTCTGTGAAGTTTGGAAAGTACTGGCGGAAGTAAAGTTGTGAGGCGGCATCGTGAGTCGTGTCGGGATAGCACAGTCGGTAGTGCGCTTGCCCGCGAAAGGCAAAGGTCCCAGGTTCGAGTCCCGGTTCTGGCACGCAATTTTAATCTGCCAGGAAGTTTCATGTCAGCGCACACTCCGCTGCAGAGTGAAGTTTCATTCTGGAAACATCCCTTAGGCTGTGGCTAAGCCATGTCTCCACCATATCCTTTCTTCCAGGAGTGCTAGTCTTGCGTGTTTGCAGGAGAGCTTCTGTGAAGTTTGGAAAGTACTGGCGGAAGTAAAGTTGTGAGGCGGCATCGTGAGTCGTGTCGGGATAGCACAGTCGGTAGTGCGCTTGCCCGCGAAAGGCAAAGGTCCCAGGTTCGAGTCCCGGTTCCGACACGCAATTTTAATCTGCCAGGAAGTTTCATATCAGCGCACACTCCGCTGCAGAGTGAAGTTTCATTCTGGAAGCATTTAAACACATTGTTTCAGTTTTACTGTCCCACATTATTACATAAGTTTGCTATCTGTAAACGCACAGAATAATGATTGGATGTATGTGATAATGAACAAGTACACCACAGAAAAAAGGTGTACGAAATATGGACGAATGTGTCAAAGAAAACAGCAGGAGAGCTAGATCACTAGTAAAAGAATACATAACTTCAAAAGGTTTTGTTCTGCCAGCGAAACGGCCTGGACCATCATTCAACTAAGTTTTATTCATGCATCTTGTGTTATCTGTATAAATTTCACTGCAAATTATTTATGTGCTGTCTATTGGAGTGGTATACTGTATAATTTCTTTTATTGCAGGTGTTCCAAAAAGGGCTTTGAACATTTCAAAGATGAGGATGAAATGGAAACTATTACATAATTGTATGATGGTAAAACTGAAAAGGAAAAATATCTGTACTTAATGGGACTGACAAAATCTTCATGTTGTTTTGCCACCGCTCCAGATCTTCGACAGCCTTGGTCTGCTAAAGCATACAGCAAGAACATTCCTATTAATCACAAGTAGTTACAAAGGAAATAATGATGTCCTATCTGAAGGAGAAGATTGGTATTTCCATGAAGCAAAGCTGTTCAAGCTGCTGAAGAAGATTAAAGAAGTGTAATAAGTTGTTAATTAAAATTTGTAATACTACATCAAGATAAATTATTGTTCTTAAGATGTTGGACTAAATTGAAATCAGTATTATCAGTTTGTATCAAAAATGACAATAAATAGCAGATTAAATCTGTGTTACTGCGAATTTCTTTGCAAGCTACTCTCAAGAGAATAGTTTATTGGAAAAAAGAAGAATGTCCACCAACTTCCAAAGAGGCCTGCTTCAAAAATATTTATCAAAGGCGCTCGAACGACTCGTCATTTAGTGCAGATAATTTAGTTTTAAAAGTTTGTAATTGATCATAAAACTGTCGGAACAATATTTTAAATGTTAACAAGTTTTTTTTTAGTTTTCTCAAAACAGTGGTGTGTGGTCTTTCTTCTTCAAAACATTGGCATTTAAAGTGATTACACCCAAAAGCGTATGTGAATAGAAGAAAGACGAGTGAAGTGTAAAAACGTGTCAATCATTAGACTCCATACCGAATTGGTAAGTGTCTAAAAGTTGCGGTCATAGTATGAAAAGACCGTAATAGAAATTCATGTTTCTCTTATGTTTATTTTCTACCTACTTTGAGAGGAATAAGCTTCACATATACACATATTCTTAAGTATTTGTTCACAGTTTTTCGTTGTACAGCTGAATTTGTGAAATTTGACATTTTTATATGAATTTCCCGATAACATATGTATCTTGATATTTTACAAATGCTTCTAAAACAAATATTATGGTCGTTATATACAAAAAAGATATAAATGAATAACACTCCTTCGAAGGCGTGGAGCGGTATTGTTATTACAACTGTCAGTTTGAAATCACAGCAGTTAGTGTCGAAACTATCAGACCTTTCTCCATTGCACAATGTGGTTTCCTTTTCCTGCGGGATGGTATAATCCCAGCCAAAAATTACTAGACTTAGTTAACTACAATTATCAAAACGCGTATGCAGCATACTTACCAATAATGTAAACGACTTTACCACAAATTCTACAGATTACGAAGTTTTCTTTTCACAAATGATCATGGACGAGGCGAGTTATAGCAATGCTGTTATCTACCAACAAATAAGCAACCCATACGCTTGAGAAACTGTTCGTCCATTCTCTCATTTCCGTGCTTGAGTTATAAGTGTGACAAGTAGCAGAAAAGTTTTCCGTGCTTCACGCTGCTTAATGTCACCAACAGATGCCAGCATGGCAGGGTGTGTCGTAATAAGTCGGCGTGTCGCTCTGCCATCTGCCGTCGACGTTTTGAACTGCGTTCACAATGGCACCGAAAACGGACGCCAGATGCCGTCGCTGTCATTCTGCAGGATACGAAGTTTTCTTATCACAAATGATCATGGACAGGCCAGCTATAGCAATGCTATTATCTACCAACAAATAAGCAACCCATATGCTTGAGAAACTGTTAGTTCATTCTATCATTTGCGTGCGTAGGTGATAATTGTGAAATGTAGCAGAAACGTCTTCCGTGCTTCACGCTGCTAAATGTCGCCAACAGATGGCAGCTAGGCAGGCTGTGTCGTAATAAGTCGGCGTGTCTCTCTGCCATCTGCCTTCGACGTTTTGAACTGCGTTCATAATGGGACCGAAAAACCACACCAGATGCCACCTCCGTCACAATGTGGCCGACCTTCTCTCTCATTATTTGGCGGGCTGGATCCCTCGACGATCCATTGCTCAGAAACGAGTGCTGCATTGCACCTTCTGCTACTAAATTTATACATAACTTTGGCTGTCCTTTTTTTACGTAATTTTCAATTTTTATACTTTCGTAAATAATAACTACAAAACACTAAAAATTCATTACGCGTGGTTATGGAATATGCTGGTCCCAAAAACTTACAAAAACAATAATATTACATGTTATAACTAGTGCACAACGTTATTACATATTTAGTTTTTGTTTAAATAAATTAGGGCAGACCATGTTTTATATATCACTGGATCCTAAATAAAATACTGATCATTTGTCAGGCACTAAAATTAATAATCAGTTTGTTACTAAGAAACTATCTTCGAAATAGACAAAACTACTACGACTTTATACAAATTCACCTTTATAAAAAATTAGACCACAAATTGAAATACATTAAAATTCCATGTCTCAATAATAGTACGCCTACACAATATTGTCAAAACAAATAAGTGTGCACTTCAAAAACACAAATAATGTAAATAAATCGAGTTAGTTTAAGATGAGTGAAAACACAAGTTTTAAGTTGCATATACTATTAAATACAAATTTCATAAACATGTACATACATTGATATAAATAGTTAAAGCCTAAATGTAATATTTTAATTTATGTATTTTGGCATATTTAAAGTAAAAGAATATTGCTTAATTTTGAATTACAAAACATTGTCATTAGCCTTATTACACGGTTATGCGGAAAATATTTGAGTAGAAGCCATGCTCTGGCACTCTGTTCATAGCTGCAAACCTGTAAACTTCTTTATTATGTGCTACTGTATTTGTAGAAATTGTGCAACATTCATAAATGATAATAAAACATTTATTAAGAAAAATTTAAATAAGTGAGTTCGTCATTTTCATCATTTAACGTCTACCACCATTTCATTTAAGTGAATATACCTCCGAAGTAAACCTGGATCGACGGACTTCAGCCACAACACAGAACGGCCAGCTCATTGAACATGAGAATCCAAGCAAAGTGGTTTTTATAATGTGTACCCCACCATCCCCTGGCATCCTGTTAATAGAACTGTGTCTGGCACATTTTGTCTGGATATTTTATTTATTTATTTTTTTTGGGGAGGGGGGGTTGGCAACTTGCGGGAATCGTCACACTTGGTGCCGATACGACCAGGACTCGTAATACACTTGCTAGTGACTCTTTTGTTACAGGGAAAGTAATATATGATGAACCAGGAGTTACATTAAAAAAGTAATTCCATTATAAAAACAATAAAAAAAGTCAGATACACGAAAATGAAAAGGTGCATGAAAAACTGGAATGGCAGATGTTGGGTATAATGTGAAGAACCGGATACCAGCGTCACCACAGCCCTTTAGCAAGTTAAGTACCTTCCCAATAACTTTTGTAGCCTGTGTTGAGGTATGCAGATTGCTTCTTAGTATAGTAATAGTGCTGAAGTACATTATCAAAATGAATAAAGAAAGTGAACAGACCGAATTAGGCCTATATGACAAAACTTTAGAGTTTGATGTTGACACTGGGCTATTGCCATCGAACATTGGGAGTTCTACTCCGTTACCAAGTGCTCAAATAGGAACTACAGTTAAGGATTTAGTGCACGCTGAAATTTCCCAAAGTGAAATGGCAAGTAGTGATGAAAATGTTGAAACCCAAACTGAAGTACCAGTAGGTTCTGATTTTCTCCCTCAAATAATTAGTAAATATATGCTGAAAATAAACAACAGTTTTCATAAAATAAAGAACAAATTTCAGTGTTGAGAGCAGAAAATAAAGAACAAATTTCATTGTTGAGCACAGAAAATAAACAACAGTTTTCAGTGATGAATGATCGGCTTTTGAAATTGAGTTCTAAGCAGGAAGAGTCGGAGACCTGCTTAAAGAAAGTGATAACACAGTTAAGTTCTGACATTGATCAAACAAATGAGAAAGTACCTTAGTGAAATTCAAAAATAGATTTAAAAGTAGAACTGTTAAGTAATGAAATCAGAAAAACAAATACCCAGTTAGAAGAGAAGTTTTATACTCATCTTAATGAAGTGAAAAGTGAAGTGTCTCTAGCATTACTAATATATCAAAAAACAGTGAGGAAGTAAAAGCTGTTGGTGACAAAGTTTCTGTTGCCATAGATCAGATTCAGAACCATAGGGATGAATGCGAAGAAAAGTTTATTAATATAGAGGAGAGTTACAGTTACAATCTTAATAATCATTGTAAAGAAACCAATACTCAGATCAATAACCTTAACAACATAATTGAAATAATATCTGTTTCTACAAACCATCCATGTACCCATTTAGATTCAAATGTAAACAATTTGCAACTTAATGTCTCAAAAGTGCAGTTTGATGTAAAACAGCTTAGAGAAGGTATACAGTCATTACCACTTTTAAGTGCAGGGTATGCTAATTCACCTAATGTACCACTTAGAAGTCCCCAGGTGAGAAACATGTCCACCCTGTTGACGTCAGCCATCATTGCAAGGATAACTTTTTGGTAGCCATTAGTGATAGTCATAAGCTCAAATTTGTTCAGAAATATTTAGAAGGTAATGCTCTGTCTTGGCAACCCAGTTAAAATGTGCAGATTTAACTTATCATGAATTTGAGAAAGCGTTTCTTACGAAATTTTGGTCTGAAGATGAGCAGGCAAGGATTAAAATAGAATTTTTGAATGGTCCTTCTTATAAAAACTATATGGGGGATATGATTCTGTAGGGAACAATTAAAAACTCTTGCACATTTAAATCAACCACTTGATGTCATAACACAAATTAATGGACTCCACAGGAGAATACCTGGGTGGATTCAAATGGGGTTGTCGTATGGGCCCGATGACAGTATTGAGAGATTTCTAAAACATTGGGAACGATAAATGCTAGTTATGAAAAAGCTGATGGTAGAAATCAGGATTCAGGAAGAACTAACTGGGGTAATACTAACCAAAAGAGACATTTCAATCAGAACCAACCATTTATATCTAGTTTTGTGCCTAATTTTAATGCACCTCCACCTATGGTACCAGGTTATGTTCCAGGGGGAAACCAGGTGTTTGCAGAAAATTTTGTTCCTAGTAATCACCAAAATCAGAATACTGATTTTTCTACAGGCTTTAACCAAGGTTACAAACACCAACACTTTAACAATAAAGGGAATGGTAATAAGCAAAAGTTTTATAAAGAGTCAGGAAATGGAAACCAACATTTTCAACAAAATGGTAATAGTCAGTGGGATGATGGATTTGCACCAACTCAGCAAAATATTATACCTAGTGGCAATGTACCTAATCAGGGAAACTAGAATCCTCTCAGCTGGAGGTCCTTAATACGAGAGACTCTACTCTACGTGCATGGACCAGAGATTTAGACTTAAGAACTATTGACACTGGTACACAGGCTCAGCTAAATAAAGAATGCTTATTTAAAGTTAATACAGTTGCAATAGACAATAAGTTTTGGGAATGATTTTGGAATTTAAATGTCATGTGTAATGAAGTAACTGAAAAAGATGAATATCAAATAGATAATGGGGATTTAATAACTGTGTTTTATCAGGATTTTGGGGGTGGAAATGTGTCTGAACCACTAACCATTCAGGGAATCTTTGAGCAACCAACAGAAATGACACATGAGAAAATGATTGTGAAAGTTTGTCTTCTGTTAATGTTAATTTAATTTGTGAAACTTGTGATTTAATTAACTTTGAAGAAATTGAAAAAGATTTATTAGCTGGACCTGATAACCAAGTGAAGTTTGAAGTAGTTAGCAGTCTTTTATTAAGATAAAAGTAGTGACTTGTATAGGAAGGGGTTTACTTGATAGTGGTAGCCATATTTCAGGAATTTCGGAAAATTTGAGTAAAGAATTTATAGGAAGAAACAATTACATATAATTACCTGTACTAGGAGTAAAAGTAAATGGAGCTACTGGAAAACATAATAAACAAGATAAATTTCAAACTTCAGTGTCTTTTGTTATTGAAGATGAATGTTTTGAACGGAGTATTAAGTTATACCTGATTTAGGGGAGGATTTCCTTTAAGGTCTGCTTGGCTAATGAAAGCAAATGCAGTACTTGATTGGAGAGAAGAGGCTTTATGTCTAACTGACCAAAATGGTAGTTCTATACGGTCATCCTTTATCCAAGAGAATGAGTGCACAATATGCAAAGTGAGTATATTATCATGTAGTGTCGATAGTACTTGAAGAATGGGGGAGAGGGAGAGTGATAATTTTATTTTTAATGTAGTAGATGAGAAGGTGAGTAAGGCAAGTGGACCAAATGAACAACAGAGGGAAAAGTCATTACTATTACAGTGTCATGAGATATTTAGTGATGTACCAGGTATAGTTAAAAATCATGAATGTGAATTGAAATTAAACCCCACAAACCACTTTTTTAGAAACCATATGGTGTTCCTATTGCTAAGAGAGCTGCAGTTGAAAAGAAGTTGGAGAAATTGTGTAATTCTGCTGTCATTGAGGGAAGTAGTAGTGAATACAATTACTGTGTCGTTATTGTGGTTAAAGCTAATGGTAGCATAAGGATTGTACTTGATTCAAGACTGTTAAACAAATGCATTCAAAAAGAAACTGATCATCCTAAGAAGATGGATGAAATACTCCTTACGTTTAGTAATATTAAAATTATGTCTAAGTTAGATTTAACTTCTGGATTTCATCAAATATTCATGATTCCCGAGTCAAGGAAATATACTGCCTCCTTATATAATGGAAATTGCTACCAACATAGGGTTGTTCCGTTTGGACTTACAGTGTCTTTAGCAAAATTTATCACAGCTTTGGATATAGTGCTAGAGCCTGAACGTAGATCCAAACTAGCCATATATGAAGATGATATTTTCCTTTGTAGCATTACATGGGAAAGACACTTAGACTTACTTAGAGAATTAATTCAATTTCAGATTCTTTATTTGTCATTCAGCAATATTACATGCAATAGACTTCGTCAGTTCACTTAACCTAAAAGTTTTACATAATATATTTACATATTTAAGATTTACATAATATTTTCATATATTTAAGTTGATATTGGGCATTTCAAGAAATTCTTCTAATGTATAGAATGGATTTTTTAACAAGAAGCTGTGTAGCTTATTCAGAAATAGTTTGGTTGGCATACTTGAGGTATATTTGGGCAATTTGTTATATATTTTAATTGACATGTACTTATGATTATTGTTAGTTTTTGCCAATCTATTTTGTGGCAGGATTAGAGACTTACAGATTCTTGTATTGTTATCAGGCCTGTGATTCATTATCCTTAGATTAGTATGAAGTATACACTATCAAGAATATATAGGTTAATAACTGTTAGTATTTTATATTTAATGAACAGTGGTTTGCAGTGTGTTCTATTGTCTGCCTTTGCTATTACTCTAATTGCTTTCTTCTGGATCACCAGTATTTCACTTTTTTTTTTTTTTTGCTGTTTCCCCAGAGTATTAACCCATATCTTAAAACAGATTGGAGAAAAGCAAAGTATGCAGTCCTTACATATTGAAATGTAACACAGCCCATCAGCCTCTTCAGCAGATATGACTCTCGTGACAGCCTGGCCGCTATGTGTTCAATGTGAGAGTTCCATGTTAGTTGGTTATCCAGGATGATACCTAAAAATTTTACATTTCCTTTTTCTATTTTGTTATTCTTTGGCAGACTGAACCACATATTGTGTGTTTTGGTCTCATTTAATATAATGGGCCATTTGCATTAAACCATGATGTTGCATTTTCTTTTGTCAAATTCATACTGCTGGCAAGGTTGTCAAATACATTGTTTACAGACAGAAAAGTGGTATCATCTGCGTACATATATGTTTCTACATGGATATTTGCTGGTAAGTCGTTTATATGCACAAGGAACAGAAGCAGACCTAGTTTCGAGCCCTCTGGTACTCCATGTTGAACCTCAAGTATCTTTGATTCATAACCTCCTGAACTTACTTCTTGCTTCCTATTGTTAAGATATGATTTGAGGAGTTTCATACTTTTGCCACACATTCCATAGTATTCAAGTTTATATAGCAAAAGAGTGATCCACACAGTCAAAGGCCTTACTTAGGTCACATAAGGTTACTTGTGTGTGCGCATGGTCCTCAAATGCTGCTAAAATTTCACTTACTATCAGTTCTATGGCATGTATAGTGGATTTTCCTTTCCTATAATCAAACTGTGACGTACTTAACATATCGTTTACTTCCAGATACTCGTACATTTGCTGATACATTATACCTTCAAAGACTTTGGCTAGAATTGGTATGAGTGAAATTGGCCTGTAGTTTACAGGCTCAGATTGGCTGCCCTTCTTAAAGATTGGAGTCATCCTGGATAGTTTAAGAGAGCCAGGAAAACCCCCATCTCTGATACATAAGTTTATAGTATAGGTTGGTGGTGCTGCTATGGTAGATATTATTTCCTTTAGTAGATTGTTTGACATATTATAAATGTCAGTACTATGTGAATTTTTCATTTCCTTAACAACTTTTAGAACATCGCATTGGGATATCTCTTCAAAGTGTTTCAATGATGGTCTGGCCTGATTTAGGTTTGCACTGTTAAGATATTCTACATAAGTTATATTGGGTTCACTGATCTGCTTTTTTATTTTGTCAGCACAACTTACAAAATATTTGTTGAATGTATCAGCTGGTATTGGGATTGTCTCATCTAGGTATCTGATTTCACCTTTAATATTATTAATTATTGACCATGCTGTTTTGCAGTGGTTTTTACTATTTTTTATAAGATTGGTGTTGTACCTCTGTTTAGCCAATTGTAGCTCTTTCTTATACAGTTTCTTGCTTTTAATTTCAAGATCCTTAATTTCCTTAGAATTATTTACTTTGCCAAGGCGCTTTAGCAGCATTAGGTTATTTTTTTTGATTCTCCAACTCTTTTTTGTACCAAAATTTAGCCTTCCATGTTTTTTGTTGTTTGTTTGTAACAAGATGTGCTTTTAAAATACATATTAAGTAGCTATGGAAAGTTTCATACACTAGTTGGGCACTAGTACCACAACTTTGAAATAATTTGTCCCAGTTAGTAATGCTCAACTGGTGCATTAGTTTTCTGAGCTTGTTTTTTGTTAGTATAAAGTTGTTAGGTTTTGATGTGTTTTGTATAACCTTGTTCCCATTCCCTTTTATATAATTTTTTAACTCTACTATTAACATGGAGTGGTCTGAGAAAGCAAATTCCTATACATTAGTGGAGTACATGTCACGAGCACAGTTGACAAATGCATTATCCAACCATGCTCTTAGTCTTGTTGGTTCTGAATTTACATGATGAAAGATGTGCTGCCTTAAAATATTTAGTAACCTATTTACACTGGGTATGTTACATGTTACATCAAAGTTTGAGTTGATGTCTCCCCCTATTATAGTTACATGTTGTTTCCACCTTGTTGTCTGGCAGAGTTCATTGTTTAAATTATCTAAAAAAGTTTTTTCATCTGCGTCAGGAGAATGGTAAACACACACGAATATAATTTTCATTACATCACATATGATTCCAGTAACCTCAAAGTGTTTTTCTACACATGCCCAACTAAGATCTAGCACTCTAAACTCTATTCCTTTTGAAATATAGATAGCAGTACCTCCATTGTGGTACTGAGGTCTAAAACTGCTTCCATGTTTATAGCCATCTGGCACATAATATTCTATCTGTCTTGGTTTTAGCCAATGTTCAGATAAACAGAGAAAAGAATATTTATTTTGAATTATTGTCTCCTCCAATATTTCAACCTTACCTTTTAAAGTTAGTGAGAATCCTTTTCCTAATGCCTACTGACAGGTTTACCCAAGATCAGGAAGGCTTTTTGGTCTGAGAAACATTACAGCCTTAAAACCTTATGTACCGAATGCAAAGTGAACCTGTGTATTGGCAGTCTACCCAATACACATACAATATGGAAGAAATGCTTATATATTTGTGTATTGTGTTATATTTATTTAATGATAATGGATTTATTTGAATATTAGAGAAAGAGATCATGTTATTCTTTGTTTGAGATTATTAGTGTATATATTATGATGTTTACCTTAGAGGGATAGTATATTCTGTAACTATCGAGTTGGTGACAACAACTCAGGTCTTTAGTCATACACTGCGATTTTTTTAATCACATCTGCAGCTGTATTACAATTCTAACACTTAAGTCTTTTCAAACTTTGATTACAAACTTCACACTGGATACAATTCAGTCTTTTGTATCTTTGTAGTATTGGTTAAGCAGGTGTTGTTCTGTCATGTGTCAAGAGGGACTTGCTAACTATTAGTACAAAAGTGACAATAGCATGAGAGGACACACAAAACACACAGCTTTAGCTAAAGTGAAACATAATATTCATTCTTTGCTTTCTAAAAATCTTATGAACAACCAAACTAAAAAATTTATTACATATAACTACTTACATAATTTCAAATGTTCTTAAAACCATGCTTATGAATGTAAGTGTTGTAAAGTCGTGCTTGTTCCAAATACAAGTGTTCAGATGCAAAGGTCACTGACAAAGGTGCCTATCGCTTGTGATAGTGTTTTGTGTATGTAAGCTGATATATGAATATATAGCGATGAAGTAAAACATGGAAAGGCTTCAATTACTGTGGAAGCTATAAAACACTATAGTTAATATCTTATTTCAAAATATTTTTCAACAACTTATTCATTTATGTTATTTTTCATTTAATTTACATAATTTGTGATTAAATAGTTTGGGGGTAATTCTGACTTTCTGTGTCAAGAGTTTCATGCTTAGAGGTGGATGACGAAAATGCTCACACTGCACATGGGTGGACACAGCATAATCTCAGAATATATGTACTCTATCAAATCATAAGCAGACAAAGCCTGCAATATGTTACAATTCTATACTTGTTTGTGATACTTGTGTTGTCACAAGATATAAAATAGACACTTAGTATTATTTTCTCAGTGTATATCACTGAATACTTAACAATGACTTGTCGTGTTACTGTTTTTTGTGTTAAAATACACATACATGTTATATATCAAGGTTGTATCAATTGACTTCCAATTGCACAGGGTTTACTTTGATATATGTTCCCTTAATATTTCTCTGAAAATGCTATTACAATATTCGTTACTGCACTTCAGTACTACGTTGAGAGTTGGATTGCTTAAGGTTCGAGCATTTATACATTTGGGGAGTAGTAACTGTTCACCATTCAACAAGCACAGGGTACTCTGGACAGTGATCTGTTTGATTGGGGCAGTTTGTTCAAAGAAGAACAAAAACTATATGTTGACATTTTTACTTCTGCAGAATAAAGGAGTCAAGTTACCAGTTGCATCTTGTAACTCTTGGTAAGGTGGTGACCATTAATACATACATTCCATTCAGAAGGTGAATTTTGAGAACTTCAATGGTGTATCATAATACCTTACGAGCACTATGATTGTTTAAACAAAACATAAATAAATGCAACCAGAGTCCCTGCTTGTGTAGCCGTTTGCAAGTCATTTACCTGCCCTAGCTGTGGACATAATTTAATGACAGCGTATTATTCCGCTCTTTCTTAATTACTGCCTTAATAGTGGATGTATTCTGCCAGTTTAATAAAAAATTCATTTCTAAAAATTTTCCCCAATTTGGGAAAAATTTGACACATTGATGGGCCAGTTGAGAAATGACACATACTGCTTACATTTTCATACTTTATTTGAGCTGAGATAGTACTTAACCATTGCCACTGATAACTACTCACAGGGGGTTATAATCTTTTATTTATGTGCATAGCCCATAAGGCCCACTTGTACTTAACAATTAGTGAAGATTGGATAGCTACACATTTTTTTTCTATTTTTCTTTGTTTATTGTTGCACATTGGTGCATGAGTCTTAAAACTGCCTGTGGCAGTACATATGGTAGATCTTTCAAGCATAATTGCATTGTTTAATTTAATAGAAAAACCTTAACTGTGCTACAAACTTGACAAACATTTAAAGCAATTGTTGGAAAAATGTTTCAATTTATTTATTTCAATATTAGCTATGTCAGTAATTACACCATTTGTGTGGATTGTATGTTTTGAAATTTAATTCAAGAAGTACACATGTTTTACACCTTTTAGTGAAGAAATAGGAGACTATGTCTCACATAATGACAACTATACTAAAATTACAGCCAAACTAAATAATGGTTTAAGACAAAATGTTATCGATATAATTGCTGTCAATTACAATCATGCAGTTTCTAATATAAAAAGCTATAGACTATTTGATGTTAAAGGCTGTTACTGCTAAGTGAATATTTCTTTTCATTTACGATTTTCATATTCACTTACAAATTATAATAGGTGAATTAAGCCCAACAGTTTTTCACTAAATTTTATTACTGAATAAAGGAAAACATAATTTAATTTTTCCTCATATTCATAATATAATCTTTTCTGTGTATACGTGGTTAGGGCAAAATAGTTCTGAATTCTGAGAAAGAAATCACTTGTTGTAGGGTTAACCCAGAAGTTCCCAAGTCTTCAAATGAAACTACCCTACTCTGTCCGCTGGTCCCCTACTCTGTTGGCTGGGCCCCTACACCATCGGCTGGTTCCCTACTTCATCGGCTGGTCGCCTACTCCATTGGCTGGTCACCTACACCTTCAGTGAGTCAATAGCAACAAATTATCTCGTCACCAACATCTGTCGTTGCAGAAGGTACATTGTAGCCTGTATAGTTATTTATATAATAAAATTGTTTAATCTTTTTTCACACAACTTATTGAAACAGTTAGTACATAGTGAACCCTACATTTCCATTTCAGGTACACTATGTAGGGGGTGCGTAACGTTTCTGCTATGTTGCATGCTCCCTGCAAACCCATTGCCAACATTACAAATATGAAATACTGGACACATAAATAAAATTTCACTTCCGGACATGTAAAATATCAGATTTTGGCGTTCAATTTGAAATACTATTAACACTATTAGTAAATCACTTTTAAAAAATAGTGCATTGATTTAAATATAACTTTGGCTGTCCTTTTCAATTTTTACACTTTCATAAATAATAACTACAGAACAACAAAAATGCATTACACATGGTTATGGAATATGCTGTTTCCATGAACTTACAAAAACAATAATATTACATGTTATAACTATTGCACAACATTATTACATATTTACCTTTTGTTTAAATAAATTAGGGGAGACCTGGTTTATATATCACGAATCCTAAATTAAATACTGATCATTTTTCATGGACTAAAATTAATAATCCGTTTGGTACTAAGAAACTATCTTCGAAATAGACAAAACTACTATGACTTTATACAAATTCGCATTTAGAAAAAATTAGACCTGAAATTGAAATACATTAATATTCCATGTCTCAATAATAGTACGCCTACTCAATATTGTCAAAGCAGATAAGTGTGCACTTCAAAAACACAAATAATGTAAATAAATGGAGTTAGTTGAAAATGATTCAAAACATGACTTTTAAGTTTTGTATACTATTAAATACAAATTTCATGAATCACGTACATACATTGAGATAAATAGTTGAAGCCTAAATGTAATATTGTAATTTATGTAATTATTTTGGCATATTGGAAGTAAAGGAATATTGTTTAATTGTGAATTACAAAACATAGCCTTATTAACCGGTTACATGGAAAATATTTGAGTAGAAGCCATGCTCTGGCACTCTGTTCATAGCTGCAAACCTGTAAACATCTTTATTACGTGCTACTGTATTTTTAGAAATTGTGCAACATTCATTAATGTTAACAAAACATTTATTAAGAAAAGTTTAAATAAGTGAGTTCAGCATTTTCATCATTTAACGTCTACCACCATTTCACTTAAGTGAATGCAGCTCCGAAGTAAACCTAGATTGACGGACTTAACCACAATGCAGAACGGCCATCTCATCGAACATCAAAACCCAAGCTAAGTGGTTTTTATAACGTGTACCCCACCATCCCCCGACCATCCTGTTAATAGAACTGTGTCTTGCAATACGGACATAATTTGTCTGTTTTTATTTTATTTTTTTTTTTGGGGGGGGGGGATCTGCAATTAGTGGGAATAGTCACATTGTGCCTCCGGTCCTTGGGGGCCCCCAAATCTCAAAAGTTACTTATTTTCTAGTAATAAATGTATTTCCAAGTGGATGGAGGGGGGGGAGAAGCTCATGATGCTTTGCCCCCGGCCCAAGTCGCCAACAGCCTTAGTCCGCCAAAGCATACAGCAAGAACATTCCTATTAATCACAAGAACTTACAAAATCTTAATAACGTTCATTCCATCAGAGTATAAGGAGTTTTATAACAACATTCTTCAGTGACCCACAAGAAATAATTATGTCCTATCTGAAGGAGAAGATTATTATTTCCAGGAAGCAAAGCTCTTCAAGCTGCTGAAGAAGATTAAAAAGTGTTAAAAATTGATAATCAAAATTTTTAATACTATATCAAAATAAGTTATTGTTCTTAAGATGTTGGACTAAATTGAAATCAGTATTATCAGTTTGTAACAAAGTGACTATAAATAGCAGTTTCAACCTGTGTTACTGCAATGTTCTTTGCAAGCTATCCTCAAGAGAATATTTCTTTGGAAAAGGACGAATGTGCACCAACTTCCAAAGAGGCCTGCGTCAAAAATATGTATCGAAGGCGCTCGAACGACTTGTCATTTAGTGCACATAATTATTTCTACAAGTTTGTAATCGATCATAAAACAATATTTTAAATGTCGACAAGTTTTCTTTTTCGACTTTCTTCTTCAAAACATTGGAATTTAAAGTAATTACACTCAAAAGTGTTTGTGAATAGAAGAAAGTCGAGTGAAGTGTAAAAACGTGTCAATCATTAGACTCCACATCGAATTGATAAGTTAATGTCATTGTATGAAAAGACCGTAATAGAAATTCATGTTTCTCTTATGTTTATTTTCTACTTACTTTCAGAGGAATAAGCTTCACAATATGCTCATATTCTTAAGTATTTGTTCATATAGTTTTTCGTTGTACAGCTGAATCAGTGAAATTTGGCATTTTTATATGAATTTCCTGATAATATATGTGTCTTGATATTTTACAAATGCTTCTAAAACAAATATTATAGTTATTATATGGAAAAATTGACATGAATGAAAACACTCCTTCGAAGTGATGCCCACCACATAGAGCGCTTGAGTTGTCACAACTGTCAGTTGGGATGGTATAATCGCAACTATCTAAAAAATATTTCACTCAGTTAACTACATTAATTTTCCGCATATGCAGCGTACTTTCCAGTTATGTAGACTACTTTAAGACAAATTCTACAGAATTCGAAGTTTTCTTTTCACAAATGATCATTGCTCTTATCTACCAACAAATAAGCAACTCATATGCTTGAGAAACTGTTAGTCCATTCTATCATTTTCGTGCGTAGGTTATAATTGTGAAAAGTAGCAGAAAAGTCTTCCGTGCTTCACGCTGCTTAATGTCGCCAACAGATGGCAGCATGGCAGGCTGTGTCGTAATAAGTCGGCGTGGCGCTCTGCCATCTGCCGTCGACGCTTTGAACTGCGTTCACAATGGCACCGAAAACAGACGCCAGATGCCGACTCCGTCACATTGCGGTCGACCTCTCTCGTTATTTGGCGGGCTGCATCCCTCGAAGCTCCATTGCTTAGAAACGAGTGCTGCATTGCGCCTTCTGTTACTAAATCGACGCAGAATGCACGTTAATGAACCAAATCCGTTTCTGGAAGAGCTTGGCGAGTTAATTTCACATCTGTACACATGCAGGATGCCTGGCAGCAGCCTCCTATGCTGCTCTTCAACCTCATGACTTTACATGTATGATCCAGAAGTAATAAATAATGGTCACAAAGAAGTTAAAATTGGTGACCATGAGAGTTGATCATAGACCAGAGATTGGAGTTAAAATGCACATTGCAGAAAATTTGAAAAACATACATTTGGAAAATAAAAACCTGTGCCACTGCGACACTAAATACACACATTCGGACGAGAGCACTGCTTGAAAGGAAACACTTCAAATTGACGATTGCAACGCTTGTCAGGAGCGGCGGTGGTTGCACTGTTAAAACACACACTGGCGACGACAATACACAACACTGGATGGAGCACTAAAGTTTAAAACACTGCCTGATGGTGGACGGGGATCAGAAGCGTGGGAGGATGAGGCAGGGACAGAACTGGGAGGGAGAAGAGGGGGGGATAGGCAAGCGGAGGGAGGGACCGGAGAGGAGGGGGAGAGGAGGCACCGAATCCACGGGGAGAGGATCAGCGCTGGTGTGAGGGATAGATTTCAGGGCGGACGGCGTCATACAGGAGGGGGAGGTGTCTGAAGTTACCCTGGGAGAGGATGTGAGGGGAAAGGTGGGATACACTGTTGAAGGCGTGGCAGAGGCCCAGGTCGGGGATTCTGTTTTGTGGGTAATGTATAGGCGCCGGAGATCAAGAAAGTGGAGGATATGGGGGAACGGGATGAGGTCATAGAGGATCTGGATGGGGGAGGAGAATTGGGTCGGTAGGCGAGGTGGAGGTCGTGGCATTCGAGGATTTGAAGGATGAGATAGTAGGTAAGTGGGACGGATATCCTGGTAGGAGGGAAGCTGCATAGCACAGGACACTTGCTGGATTTATAGGTATATAGGAGAGTGGGTGGGTAGAGGCCCCACATCTGGCTGGCGAGGAATTTTAGGAGGTTGCGGCGGGACATGGCGATCTGTGCGGAGGTGAGGAGTCCAGCAGAGGGATCTGTCGAGTGTGAGGTCGAGGTACTTAAGGCTGGGAGTGTGGCGGATAGGACGACCATGGAGGGAAGGTAGAAGTCGTGGAGGCAGAAGCAAAGGGTGGTAAGACCTATGACGATCGCCTGTGATTTACGGAAATGAGCCACCGCTTGCACCATGCTGTGAACTCCACAAGGTGAGACAGGATCAAATACTGTGATCACGTAGGGGAGGGCTAGGAAGGCAGTGTCATCAGCATATTGGAGGAGTTGCACTGGAGGCTGGGGTTGGGGCATATCAGCGGAGTAGACGAGGTAGAGGAGGGGTGAGAGGACGGAGCCTTGAGGCACCCCAGCAGAGGGGTAGAACAATCAGGACTTGGAGAGTACCATAAGCTGTTTCCCCAATTTCTACAACAACCTGACAATTCTATGAATACATAAAGGATGAAGAGAGAAATGACTACTCCCTCTTGCCTTATGTCCACGAGTGCGACAACACCACTTTACTCCCGGTCGCCTCCGGCTTCCAGTACTTGGACTACATGCCACCCACAGAACTCAAAACGTCCATCACCGCCTTTGACATCGAATCAACACTGCCGGGGCCGATTTAAGGCACAAGTGAGACAAGCAGCTGCTTGGGACGCCAAGCTCAGGAGGTGCTAGAGGCGCCTAGGAGAGAGAGAGAGAGAGAAGAAAGGAAAAGGAAAAAGAAATTCCTTGACATAAACATGCAATATTTTCCCTTGATAACACTGTACGCCATGGCGGATTAGCCGTCCTTACTGGGGTGCCATGCTGCAGTGCGCCTGGTTATTTGCCATCGAGAGTTTGAGCCCCCCCCCCCCCTCGGGCATGGATATTCGTGTTGTCCTTAGGTTAGTTTGCCTTAATTTAATTAGTTTGTAAGCTACGGACTGATACCCCGTAGTTGAGTCCGATAGATTTACAAACATTTGAACATTTTCTTGAAGCCGGCTGTGGTGACCGAGGAGACTGAGGCGCTCCAGTCACGGTCTGCATGGCCACTACGGTCGGGGGTTCGAATCCCCCCTCGGGCATGGATATTTGTGCCGTGCTAGTTCGTAAGTAGTTCATAAGTAGTTTGTAAGTTTAGGGACTGATAACCCCGTAGTTAAGTGCCATAGACTATACAAACATTTGAATTTTCATGAACACTCTGTACATCATGATGAGCTGTATCTTCCGTCACGTCACATCACACACTGTACGTCATGATTAGCTCTATCTTCCATCACGTCAAGTCAAATTCTATATTTTGTGACATTTGTTACCTTACGACGCACTAAGAAGTCGACAGCTGGTTCGTAACCAATTAAACACTATTTTGCATCACTTTAGAGAATTCATTCATATTTACTATAAAAAAAAGTGTTATTATGTTCGGCCAATCATCGACGGAAAAGCAGTGGCAGCTCGTAAGAACACATTCGCAATTACCTCACTTAACAGTCCTGCTGCAGTGACTCAAGTTTACCGTAAAGCTAAGTTTCCGAATATATAACTAATAAATCTTGTGTGGATCAAATATTGCTGTAAATTTCATATGACCTAACTTCAGTGACGGGCGTTAGTTTTAAACTGGTGTACTATCACCAGTTAATGAACCAGCTTTGAAGGTAAAAACCGACCTGTTCGCCAGTGCTCAGTGATGAGGAATTGATTGTTTACCGACACGTAATGACTTGCCCTAGCCAGCTGTCGCGCCCCTGCTCTCCTTCCCCACTGCGTAGGCGACAACAATGACATCCAAACACTGTGGTAGCAACACTCGATTTCAGACCGCAGTGTTATATTGGTCTGATAGAGAGCTATCGTTCAGAGCAAGTGCATTGTTCTGTGTCTGTATGGCGTGACTGTATTTTTACTGTGTTTGTGACAACGAAACAGCCGATGAAAATGTCTGAAGAAAACCGAAAAAGGAAAGCACAAGAAAGGGCCGAAAATGATAAACAATCTAGGCCCAATGGCGGATTAAGGGGAGGGGAGAGAGAGAAGGGAGGAGAGAGAGAGGTAGAGAGACAATCTTAGCATTGGAATAATTAACTTGTGGGCAGCATATAATTGTGAGTTTAAAAATGCAAAATCCCTGTAATTAACATAACGTAATTTGACATTTTGTGTTACGCTTCCATTTAATTGCTTCTAGTTCTTTTTTGTCAGTAATTTACGATAAAAATAAATACAAGTTGTTTTTGGTTGTAAATTTGGAAAATTTACACTGTTTAATGTGATCGAATCATTGTAATATTTTTGTGATCATAGGCATTTCAAAAAGACACCATAGTGCACAGAAACTAATAGTTCATTGGTAGTTAGATGGAAGTAAATTAAAAGATCTTTTTGTAAGAAGCGACTGTGGCTTTGGAACATATTTTGTACGTTTCCTGTAGCAGTTATATGTGACAATAACAGTAATAAAAATTAACCAATTCATTATATATATATATATATATATATATATATATATATATATATATATATATATATAGGGCCGGCGCAAGGCACGTGCGAAACGTGCGGCCGCACGGGGCGGCACTTTCCGAGGGGCGGCAAATCTGTCGCCCGCTTTTTTTCCCTTGTAGGACAAACTCAACATTCATCCCCAAGAGGGGATTCGAAACAAAACCTCGGAAACTGTGGCATGGCGCCTCGACTTCCTGCTGGCCGCCCCTGTTGAACAAAGGGAGGGAGGAGGACTAGGCCAGCCGCGGTGGCCGAGGGGACTGAGGCGCTCCAGTCACGGTCTGCACGGCCACTACGGTCGGGGGTTCGAATCCCCCCTCGTGCATGGATATTTGTGCCGTCCTTAGTCTTAGCTAGTTGATAAGTAGTTTGTAAGTTTAGGGACTGATGACCCCGTAGTTAAGTCCCATAAGTTCTACAAACATTTGAGGAGGACTAGTTTCTTCCTCGCCACTGTGGCAGCACAGTCGTGTTTATGCCGGAGGAGGAGAGGCGAGGGAACAGTCTGGTGTACACGCCGACGCCAGTATTCTTATGAGTGGAGCACTGCCAACCTGTTACGCGCCGTGCGTTTACTCACAACTAATTTTGCAGAAGAAGAAATCTAATCTGGTAATTCGAATGCAATGTTCGATACTGCGGTTACATATTAAACCTGAAGCAATTTTGCTAAGCCCTTCAGTGGCAGTTTTCGAGTGTTTTAGACTTCCAGCAATATGGGAAAAAAAAAAGAAAAAAAAAAACGGTTGAACATTGCTACACAAACATGTCCAACACCTACAATGGCTAGAACTATTCCGAAAGGGTAAATATGCTGCGAGTAATTCCAAGGGATAAAGACATTGGTAGTAAGCCTGGCATAAGCCTGGCATAACATATTTCTTGAAAATTTATGTAATCCGTTTGTGAGTGATAGGCGAACGTTTTGGTTTTTGAGCCATGAAACACCTGTCTCCGCCTGTATGAACAACAAGTAAACTCTGGCCGGCACTTTTGTTTGACAATACTACTCGCACACTGACAACATTTATTTACTGTATAATGCGTGTGAATCCATGTTTCATCGGCCGCGGTGGCCGAGGAGACTGAGGTGCGTCAGTCACGGTCTGCACGGCCACTACGGTCGGGGGTTCGAATCCCCCCTCGTGCATGGATATTTGTGCCGTTCTTAGTCTTAGCTAGTTCATAAGTAGTTTGTAAGTTTAGGGACTGATGACCCCGTAGTTAAGTCCCATAAGCTATACAAACATTTGAATTTGAATCCATGTTTCATCTAAGTAAACTACTGGTCGCTTAGATTTTGATGAAAACCTGAGGAAGTATGGTCTTTTAGAGTAAATGCCCTCTCGTCGGCACAAAACAAAACGTTATTTTTACTCCTTCTAAAACGAAAATCCATAGAAACAACATTGCTTCTTAGGGTTTCCTTCCTAGCTTTGTTTGACAAACGGGCGTAGATGACCTCGCTGTTGAGCGCCCAAAAACTCGAATCATCATCATCTTTTGTTTGACAAAAGTTGTGCAGTTTTCGCAGTTCGTATTTCTATTGTTCGTAATGTCATAGAAATTGCTGCCTGATAACATTTATCCATATCATCGGTCACATACTTATTGTAAGCTTCTTGTTTCTTCTTCTTGGGCGTTAGTTTAACCGTAGCCTCGCTGTACCTCTACCTCTACATCTACATGGGATACTCTGCAAATCACATTTAAGTGCCTGGCAGAAGGTTCATCGAACCACCATTATACTATTTATCTCCCATACCATTCTCGAATAGCGCGCGGGAAGAAAGAACACCTGAATTTTTCTGTTCGAGCTCTGATTTTTCGTATTTTATTCTGATGATCATTTCTACCTATGTAAGTGGGAGTCAACAATATATTTTCGCATTTGGAGGAGAATGTTGGCGATTGGAGTTTCGTAAGTAGCCCACGCCGTAGCGATAAGCGTCGTTGTTGTAATGATTCCCATCCCAGATCCTGTATCATTTCCGTAACACCGTCTCCCCTGTACCTTGACAATACGAAATGAGCTGCCCTTCTTTGGACTCTTTTGATGCCCTCTGTCAAACCCACCTGATAAGGATCCCACACTGGGCTGCAATACTCCAATAATTGACGGACAAGCGTAGTGTATGCAGTTTCTTTTGTAGTTCTGTTGCATGTTTTAAGGGTTCTGCCAATAAAACGCAGTCTCTGCTTCGCCTTTCCCGCGACATTATCTACGTGTTCTTTCCAATTTAAGTCAGAAGTAATAGTAATTCCTAGGTATTTTGTGGAGTTTACGGCCCTCACATTTGATTGATTTATCTTGTAAGTAAGATTTAACGGATTTCTTTTCGTACTCATGTGGACGACATCACACTTCTCATTATTTAGAGTCAATTGCCAATTTTTACACCGTAGTGATATCTTATTCAGATCGTTCTGCAGTTGGTTTTGATCTTCAGATGATTTCACTAGACGGTAAATGACGGCGTCATCTGCAAACAATCTAAGAGAGCTACTTAGATTTTCCCCTAAATCGTCATGTGACATAGTACCTGGCACTACCGCGTCACCACTTCGCCTTTCCAGGCAATTGGTATTGTTGCGTTCTCTACAACGAAAACTTTCGGTAGTTGGCCGAGGGAGTCAAGATTGGTCACTACTTTCATTGGGTTTCGTAAGAACAGAAGAATTGCGTCCGAATCTCTTGCAACTTGGGATGTAATAGGTAAGTGCTTTTCATATAACATACAATTGGTATGGGGCATGCACGTTACTCATAAGTTACAATTTTTCTCCTTCAAGGTATCAGAACAGAAAAATTTATTTTTCTTATGAACTGTTACTTAAAAAATTGGCAAGTCGGCAAATAAGCACGCGTCGTCCTATTAGCTAGAATGAAAGTAAAAGGCAGAAAAATGAAGTGATACGGCGATAACTAATTTGTTACACCTTATTCCATAATCAGAAACAAATAAGAAAGAGTAAAAATCAGCGAACAGCGGCCATAAAACGAACTTTCAACCATTAGTAAATGTATAATTTCAATTTATGATTGTACTATATTTATGTGTTTTATTTTAAAACTGAGATATTAATAGCTGTAACCTCAAAAAACTTGTCAATTTGTTTCAGACATGGCGAAAGTATAGCCACCCTACGAAATTTAAACTCTTTGTGTTAAAAGGAATACCTTAACGAACATAGACCAAAGATAACATAGACTGTATGCTGTGTTGCGGTTTTAAACCAACATTGCCTCGAGTCACGTGACAGACTTCGTCATTACGAGCAACAGTGTTTCTAATTTACAAGTGAAGACTCCTTGTAATCCTATTACACATGTAATTAATAGAAAAGGTAACGTGATTTCTCCATATTATTGACATTAATGCAGTGATTATCGTTTTTTACATGTGACCAGCAGAAAAGTATTGTTAGTTCCGTTTACAAGCAACAGAATTACAAATCCTCAATGTTTATGCTGCACCATGAATTTTTCACTTTCTTCTCAATTGATCAAAGTGGTTTTTGATGGGAAGATTATTTCAGCGTGTCTTGAGTGAGTATATGTGTCAGCAGGTAAGTAATTTCTGGTGCAGATCTGCCTTTAATGGCGTTACGCAATGCTGAAGATGAATACAGACTGTTCATTATCCCTATAAAACCAGTTCTTGTCACGTACTTCAATAATATTTTTGATCATATTATTTAATGTAAATAGCCAATATTTTTCTTGTTTTATGTTTTGGCTTCACTGTATGTAGCAAAAGTCATAACATATAAACGCTTGTATTATATAAAAACGAGCACATTATAGATGCAAACCGATTTCAGGTATCTATGAAAACATGACAAAACATTTCACAGTATTGTTGAGGAATCGGTTGAAAACTAATGCTACTTGTCAAACAGGTATTTCGTCTCCTGTGTCAGCTACAAACTAAAAGACTCACAGTACAACAAAAGCAGTCATTTCCTTAACAACGTCAGTTGTGTTGCTTACAAAAAGCACTGTGAATGCATTTCATCTAGAGACAGGTAAAAACTGTAACCGTTGCATTGATGTTGTGAATTGCCGAGAACTAATACCCATTTACTACTGAATGTGTAATAAGAATACGATACGACGTTTAATTGTCGAAATCTACGCTTAATTTCCATTAGCAAAGAGAAGAAATGCGATTCTCAGCTGCGCATAATAATGAAAACGCTTTCCTGCCCTAAGTCACGTGACTTAGACGTGGGTTTCAAAATGTTCAAATGTTTGTTAATCTTAAGGTACTCAACTACGGGGTCATCAGTCCCTAAACTTACAAACTACTTATGAACTATTTACGAACTAGGACGTCACAAATATCCATGCCCCCCGTCCGTAGTGGCCGTGCAGACCGTGACTGAAGTGCCTCAGTTTCCCTCGGCCACCGCGGCCGGCCGTGGGTTTCAGTATAATGACTTCACGCGCAGTCTGTTTTACCTTTGGTCTATGTTAAACCATTTCTGCCTAGCGTTACATATATGCCACGTAGGTCTGCCATTGTTCCCTCTCGATTGCAAAAATTGGAGTTCGTATTATTGTCACGTTCCACGATAAGACAGCTCTGTTGTTCATATTTAGGCAGGTTTCTGTCAGTAGACACCAAGAATAAGTCAGTTTCTGGTGCTTCAATCATCGGTAACTTTTTCGGACTACGATTATATCTTGGAATAAGAAGTATTTTTTTCTGCTACAGTATACAGTACAGTTTGTAAAACTTTGGCTTTGTGTTAATGTTTGAGATGAAATTCGTGATATAAGTTATTCACGAAATGCAATTCACTGTTACGGTTTCTATTCCAGTTTTTACGTTTGTGTTGCATATATGTCACACTATGCAGAACAATATGTACAAAGATTTCGACTTTTTCAGAGGCCTGTCTGTGCATGAAATATTAGCTGTTCTTGAGGAGGAGGAAGAAGATGCAAAAGATATATTTATTGAGCCTCCTGAAGCTAATGTGAAGTCGGATGAAGATTGTGGTGAAGAAGATGGCGGTGGAAAAATAGATAATCTTGGGCCCACGCAACTTCATGCTGGTGCAGAAGCTATGTTGACCAACAGAACCAGGTTAGGTGGAGAACGTGACACTGATTGGTCTCACGACGAATAACCTGAAAATATCCATTCATATGAAGCAGGATCTTGAACACTGTCATCAGAGATTGGAGAAGATATATTTATTGAGCCTCCTGAAGCTAATGTGAAGTCGGATGAAGATTGTGGTGAAGAAGATGGCGGTGGAAAAATAGATAATCTTGGGCCCACGCAACTTCATGCTGGTGCAGAAGCTGTGTTGACCAACAGAACCAGGTTAGGTGGAGAACGTGACACTGATTGGTCTCACGACGAATAACCTGAAAATATCCATTCATATGAAGCAGGATCTTGAACACTGTCATCAGAGATTGGAGAAGATATATTTATTGAGCCTCCTGAAGCTAATGTGAAGTCGGATGAAGATTGTGGTGAAGAAGATGGCGGTGGAAAAATAGATAATCTTGGGCCCACGCAACTTCATGCTGGTGCAGAAGCTATGTTGACCAACAGAACCAGGTTAGGTGGAGAACGTGACACTGATTGGTCTCACGACGAATAACCTGAAAATATCCATTCATATGAAGCAGGATCTTGAACACTGTCATCAGAGATTGGAGAAGATATATTTATTGAGCCTCCTGAAGCTAATGTGAAGTCGGATGAAGATTGTGGTGAAGAAGATGGCGGTGGAAAAATAGATAATCTTGGGCCCACGCAACTTCATGCTGGTGCAGAAGCTATGTTGACCAACAGAACCAGGTTAGGTGGAGAACGTGACACTGATTGGTCTCACGACGAATAACCTGAAAATATCCATTCATATGAAGCAGGATCTTGAACACTGTCATCAGAGATTGGAGAAGATATATTTATTGAGCCTCCTGAAGCTAATGTGAA
Organism: Locusta migratoria; assembly: GCA_026315105.1. NCBI lineage: Eukaryota > Metazoa > Arthropoda > Insecta > Orthoptera > Acrididae > Locusta > Locusta migratoria. The sequence goes on along the minus strand of CM048753.1, from coordinate 117,365,853 downwards.
GTCGGATGAAGATTGTGGTGAAGAAGATGGCGGTGGAAAAATAGATAATCTTGGGCCCACGCAACTTCATGCTGGTGCAGAAGCTATGTTGACCAACAGAACCAGGTTAGGTGGAGAACGTGACACTGATTGGTCTCACGACGAATAACCTGAAAATATCCATTCATATGAAGCAGGATCTTGAACACTGTCATCAGAGATTGGAGAAGATATATTTATTGAGCCTCCTGAAGCTAATGTGAAGTCGGATGAAGATTGTGGTGAAGAAGATGGCGGTGGAAAAATAGATAATCTTGGGCCCACGCAACTTCATGCTGGTGCAGAAGCTATGTTGACCAACAGAACCAGGTTAGGTGGAGAACGTGACACTGATTGGTCTCACGACGAATAACCTGAAAATATCCATTCATATGAAGCAGGATCTTGAACACTGTCATCAGAGATTGGAGAAGATATATTTATTGAGCCTCCTGAAGCTAATGTGAAGTCGGATGAAGATTGTGGTGAAGAAGATGGCGGTGGAAAAATAGATAATCTTGGGCCCACGCAACTTCATGCTGGTGCAGAAGCTATGTTGACCAACAGAACCAGGTTAGGTGGAGAACGTGACACTGATTGGTCTCACGACGAATAACCTGAAAATATCCATTCATATGAAGCAGGATCTTGAACACTGTCATCAGAGATTGGAGAAGATATATTTATTGAGCCTCCTGAAGCTAATGTGAAGTCGGATGAAGATTGTGGTGAAGAAGATGGCGGTGGAAAAATAGATAATCTTGGGCCCACGCAACTTCATGCTGGTGCAGAAGCTGTGTTGACCAACAGAACCAGGTTAGGTGGAGAACGTGACACTGATTGGTCTCACGACGAATAACCTGAAAATATCCATTCATATGAAGCAGGATCTTGAACACTGTCATCAGAGATTGGAGAAGGGAGGATCTGAAATGTGTTAACACAACATTTCCTGAGGGTAATCATAATACAGAAGCTTGTCTCCCGTTGTTTCGAACTATTTTGGAATGATGAAATACTTAATTTTCTCGTCACTAAACCAACAAAATATGATTTCTTCAATAACTACGAGGAAACAAAAATAACATATGAAGATATGAAAGGTTTTCTAGGAATACGGATACTCTCGGGCTATAATCCTCTACCTAGCAGAATACGCTACTGGGGTTCCGGCTTGGACATGAGAAATGAAATGGTGCACAACTTGATGAGGAGAGACAGATTTGAATCAAATTCAAATCTTAAGGGATTTAATTGCGGAGTCATTAGTCCATAAACTTACAAACTACTTATGAACTACCTTATACTAAAGACGACACAAACATCCATGCCCGAGGGGGGATTCGAACCCCCGACCGTAGCGGCCGTGCAGACTGTGACTAGCGCGCCGCAAACCATTCGTCCACTGCGGCCGGCTGGATTTGAATCCATTATGAGATTTATTCCCTCGTGTGATAACACACAAAGCATTTTAAATGATGAAATGTGGAAAATTCGTCTGCTAATAGATAAGCTAAGAGAACTTTCTCTCTTCACTTTCGACCTCAGCAAGATTTAGATTACGATGAGAGCATGATAAAGTACTTTGGCAGGCACGGATGAAAAACATTTACTGAAATGTTAACCCATTATATTTGGCTACAAAGCGTGGTGTCTAAACACAAATATGGGATACCTAGTGGATTTCCAGATGTGTCAAGGGATGATCCACAGAGGAACGAAATATACGAGAAACCCTTTGGAAAATATGCTGTTCCTTTGGTTCAAATGATAGATGCACTTCCTGAAAAAAGTAAAATTTTGCCAAACAGGTTTTAATTTGACATGCTGTTTCATCGCAAACATTGCTGATTCACCTAAAAGAACGAGGTTATGGCGCGACTGGGACAATTCGTGAGAATCATCTGTCTAAAGAATGTCAACTTATTCCGTGTAAAACAATGTCCAAAAGGAATAAGAGATTTTTGATTACAATAGCAGCGAGGAAAGTGGAATCGTTATTACTAGATGGCTAGATAATTCTGCAGTGACAATTGCTTCGACGAGCCCTGGCATTAGTCCATTGAGCTCTGAGTGCCGATATTGCAGACAAGAGAAGAAGGGAATTCTTGTTCTTCGACCACACGCTATTGGAGAATACAACAAAAATGTGGGTGAAACTGACCTAATGGACGTAAATATGACTGTCAGAGGAAAGAAATGGTGGTGGCCAATTTTTACAGGCTGTTGGACATATATGCACATAATGTGTGGCTTCTGTACAGAAAGACTGGTATGAATATGCCACAATTGCAGTTCCGGCGTTACATTGTGAAATGCTACCTGCCTTCCAATGCTGCAATCCCTAGAGGTTCTGGTCGCCATGCAGGTAATTCCCGAGTAGATAGAGTGCTCCACATCAGACACGATGGGAAAAATTATCTGGTAGCCAGGGAGCGGCAGAAAGAAGAAGACGCTGTGCTGCGGAAAACTGGAAGGCAGCACCAAGAACAATGTGCTGCGAATGTGATGTTGGTTTGTATGAAGAGAGATTTGTGCCATATCACAGAAAATGAGTCCTGATATATAAGTAATATATATGACTTAGCAGTATATTATTTTCTTTACTTTCATGCAGTTCATTAATTACTTTTTAGTTTAGGGTGTTGTAATATGTTTATGGTTGGAAAATTTTAACACGAATTTTCTACATGAGAATGGAAAAGCTGGTAGAAACTGACCTCGGGGAAGATCAGTTTCGATTCAGAAGGAACGTAGGAACCCGGGAGGAAATACTCACTTTACGACTTATCTTAGATTAAGGAAAGGCAAATCTACATTTTTATCTTTTGTAGATTTGGAGAAAGCTTTTGACAGTGTTGACTGGAATACACTCTTTCAAATTCTGAACTCAGCAGGGGTAAAATACAGGGAAAGGAGAGTTATTTACAACTTGTGCAAAAGCCAGACCGCAGTTATTAGACTCAAAGGGCATGAAAGGGAAGCATTAGTTGGGAAGTGAGTAAGATGGGGTTGTAGCCTTTCCCCAATGTTATACAATTTGTACATTGAGAAAGCTATAAAGGAAAGCAAGGAGAAATTTAGAGAAGGAATTGAAGTTCAGGGTGAAGAAATAAAAACTTTGCGTTTCGCTGATGAAATTGTAATTCTTTAAGAGACAGCAAACGACCTGGAGGAGCAATTGAACGGAATGGATAGTGTGTTGAAAGGTGCATATAAGATGAACATTAACTAGCGCAAAACAAGGATAATGGAATGCAGTCTTAGAAAATTAGACGATACTGAAGGAATTAGATTAGGTAACGAAACAATGAAGGTGGTAGATGAGTTTTGTTACTTGGGTAGTAAAATAACATGCGATGGTCGCAGTACAGAGGATATAAAATGTAGAATGGCAATGGGAAGAAAAGCATTCTTGAAAAAGAGAAATTTGCTAATGTCGAATATTCATTTAAGTGTAAGGAAGTCTTTTCTGAAGGTATTTGTGTGGAGTGTTGCCTTGTATGGGAGTGAGACATGGACGATAAACAGTTCGGACAGGAAGAGAATAGAGGTTTTTGAAATGTCGTGTTACAGAAGAATGCTGTAGATTAGGTGGGTAGATCGCGTAACTAATGAAGAGGTACTGAACAGAATTGGTGAGAAAAGGAATTTTTGGCATACCCTGACTAAAAGAAGGGATCGCTTGGTTGGACACATTCTTAGATATCGAGGAATTTTAAATTTAGCATCGGAGGGAAGTGTGTGGGGTAAAAATCGCAGAGGGAGACCAAGAGACGCATATAGTAAGCAGTTTCAAATGGATGTGGGTTGCCGTTCTTATGAGGAGATGGAAAGGCTTGCTCAGGATAGAGTAGGGTGGAGAGCTGCATCAAACTAGTCTCCGGACTGAAGACCATAACAACAATATGTTTATATCATAAAAATAATGAAACATGTAATATGTAAAATTCAAAAGTGAGAAATTAATTCAGATCGAATGGGTTAACAAACGTCACTTGTTACGAGCACAGTATCTCATTGTTTCTACGTGGCGCCCACTCGTCTCCCTATTGCCGTCTTCCCAGCACACGAATGTTAATTTTCTCGCTCCAGTTTTATCCGGAGTACTGGGAAGTCGGTTCCGGTACGGTCCTGGGTGGGTAAAATGAATTGCCTCCTGTGAGGTTTGAACTCACGACCCCTGGTTTACTAGACCAGTGCTCTGCCACTGAGCTAAAGAGGCCAGCGCGCCGCCATTGCTCTACTGCTGAGTGTCGTGCGAGGCAGCAGCGGCGGCGGCTTTTGTTTCGTCATCACTCCTGATCTGACGTGTGAGAGAAATGAAAGAGGTGGGAGCATCATCAGGGAGCTGTTTCATCCTTCTCGTGTCTGGGAGCGAAGATTCCTAGCAAAGCTTCGCAATTGCTGATATCTATACGAGGGTAAGTCAACTATTATCCTAGGGTGACCAGATTTTCCACGTGGAAAAACGGGATATTTGCGAAAATTTTGTATAAAAAACGGGATCTAATAGGACTATACAAAAATAAGAAATTTTGCACTGACTGCATCACTTTACTAAAATTAAAGTTTATACTCATAAAAGGCATATATTTTAACAAAACACTTCCATACATGCTTTTAATGGCACTGCATAATGCGATAATTGTTTTTCCAGGAACTGATTATAATTCAGAATATCGAGTAACTGATAGAAAGATTTCTAACAAATGAACACTAATCTGTTGACTGTTCAGCTTATTACTGACGTGACGGATATATTTACTAAAATTATGAATATGCACAGGAGAATATTTATTACAATTTTTATTTGGCTTTTCTTGCGAACACACACTTTTGGTTATTTACAAAACAACTGAACACACAGAACTCAGAGATATCATGTTGATATTTCCAATGAAGTTATTTATGCAGTTATGTCACTGTCCTGTACACTACTCCCCCACCAGTAACAAAGTTATGAAGTAATACAGGGTGGTGAAGTCTGAAATTACATTAATTAAAAACAAACAATATCATATTAGAATAACAAAAGATATGTTACAAAAACACAAGTGCAAATGGCGTAAAAGTGATAAAGATATAACACAATTAAAAATCTCTGTTTACAATGTCTAATGTGGCTTCATTTATTTTTCACAGAAATAACTCAGTCTAAGAATCGTGCTGGAACTCTTATAGGTCTTCCTGATTTTGATACTCTGTCAGCTGGACATGGTTCCTCTGTGGACTTCTGTGGTTGAGTATCCTTTGTTTCCTTTCCAAAATTTGGAAGAACCTTTTCTAATGCCTTTTCTTCCTGCACGAGATAGGCTGGTTTAAGTCTGTCCACTGACACATTTATGTTTTTACACTTCTTCAAAATAGTGAAATATTTTTCATGCCTTGTTATGACAGGAAAAGGACCATCATCTGGAGGTTCTAATGGTTTTTTAATCCTGTCACATCTTAAGAACACATGTGAACAAGTGTCACCAATCATTACTGACGTGACGGATATATTTACTAAAATTATGAATACCCACAAGAGAATATTTATTACAATTTTTATTTGGCTTTTCTTACGAACACTCACTTTTGGTTATTTACAAAACAACTGAACACACAGAACTCAGAGATATCATGTTGATATTTGCAATGAAGTTATTTACACAGTTATGTCACTGTCCTGTACAAGCTCCTGTATCATGAACACTACTACCGGCACTAAGTTTGTACTTATCAGGAGACCTAATATCTTTCAAAAGCTTTGAATTGGTTAATAGCAACTTGTAGAACTCCTTGCAGGTAAGGTCTTCGTAATGAGTCTTAACTATTACAATTGCTTCAATAGTTTCAGTGGTAAAACAGTTTTTCTCATCAGTCCAAAGAGAATTTACAATGGAAAATACCCTTTCCGCAACAGCATTTGTGCCTGGTACAGCAAGAGCAAAACTCACAAGTGTCTCTATATTTTTTACATGAAGTATCTGTACTTTTAAGTGCATGGAATACATCACACCATCTCTTATCGGTTTCCAAATTAGCTTTTTCCCATTCCTCGTGTTTCTTGCATACAATGTTGTTCACGAATCCTATCTCATCAGACAATACATCTTCATCCATCTGAAATGTTGCACCTGAATCTACTGTTTCAACAATTTTCACACAATTTAAAACCTCAGTCCAACAAATAGGATCTTTCAGTGATATCCAATGAAGTGATTACAGAGTTTCAAATGGAGAAGTCCATTTTTCTAAATAAGTAAAAAAAGTGACATAAAATAAATTGGCAATTGTCTCGTATTTTGACTGAGTGAAAATACCTTCCTTTTCCAAGTTAATTAAAATTGAAGAAATAACTGATGTTTGAAATTTACTCAATTTCCTGTTACTGATTTTTTCTTTCGGCAGCTCCAGCTCCTCAGCTGTTTCTGTAGCTGAAATATTGGTTCTTTCCAACTTTTGAATTGAACTGGAAAAAATTTTCACTTGGCTTTGTATGAAATGAAGCCAAAGGAGTGACTGTGGATTCTAAAAAAAACTGTTTCAGCAATGTAGGACACCTATCCTGAGACAGAAAATATGATTTCAGAGGATCATACATATCAATAACTCTTTTAACTCCTGGCAACAATGACAACCATATAGTTTTAATACTACCTAGAACTTGTTTGTACTCATTATCAACAAAATTACAAAATGATTTCAGTTCCTCCACACGCACAGTGTAAATGTGAAAATACTGAAAAATTTTTTTCACTATCGTTTCGATGTCAATGTGAAGAATGTCCGCACTAGTCTGAACTCCATTGTGTACCACATGGGCTGCACAACCGATGCCTTGAATGTTCATGTTGAGAACACTGTTCAGTTTGGAATAAGCATTGTTTGTTCCTGCCCTCTTGTACCCACCAACGTTGGTATTACAGTTATCTGCACAAAATGCGACAATCTTGTCAACCATATTTTGCTTTTTTTAAATATCTAGAATATAGCTGGTTAATAATTCTGGCATTTCTCCACCAATGTTCTGAAGACAGATTACTTTGCACTGAACACCTTTTGTAGGAATGAAATACCTAGCTAGAACTGGCACTAGCTTTAAGCTTTTGTGATTTGATGCATCAACCATCACAGACTTGAGTTCTGACTGCATGCATTGCGTACGGCGATAAAACGTTCACTAAAATCGACTCACACTTCGTCCTAGAACACGTGAATTTCTTCTCAAATAGGTCTCTGATGAGAAGAGCCGTTCAGTCCATTGAACGGAAAGAATGATTGTGTTTTGCAGTATGGAACGCAAACAGCCCTTCTTCTGCTGCGATACGTTTATCTTCTTCTGTTTGTAGTTTATTCGTTCTTACAAAGGAAGCTATGCTGCTAGACGTTCTCGCAGAAACTGCCAACAAGTGCTTCTTTTACTTTACATGCTGCATTATATCGGCACGTTCTCCATGTTCAGTGGGAAAAACTGAACGACACAATGTACATTTCCTTCAAGAATGGGAATTCGTCTTTCTTGGTTTTCGAGAAATAACACTTTTTTCCCCATTCTAAGGGCACCAGGTTTTGTCACACACAGCAACGACAGACAATGGAGCGCAATAAAGCAAACTGGCCGAACACAGTGTTCAAACAGCCGCCTACTTCTCATTGTTGTCCTTAACAGTCCAAAGACATAATGCCAGTTGAATCTGCAAATTTATGTGATCTAACAGTGGATAGTCATTCGTAACTACAAATACAATGGAGCGTTGATAGCCCTACAAAGTTACGACAACTTGTTAGTTCTGTGTGCAAGTATTGCAGTTGCAAATAATCGTTATGAATCGCCTACCTCACGCATAATTTACTGGCTAGGGTTACTAGATGCCCGTCTTCAAAAAAGAGGACACTTCTAGATTTTAAAAAACCTTATCTCTCTCGTACTGACAACTCGAGTACTAGTGATGTCTCTACTGTATTATAAGCTTCTTGTTTGTAATACATCTTACGCAATTTGTTCGTCTTCTTACAAATTAAGGAGCATGAAATGTTGAGACCCGTCGAACGAATAACAGAAATATATCGCAGTGAAGCCCTAATATTTCATCACTTCACCACTTGTAATTATAATCTTACGTGCTGAACATTCTTTCCGTATTTATAAGATACCTTGCCGATCACCCCTGTTTTCACCTGAAAATTTTTACGATGCATCATTTACGGAAACCGTACTAATGTTTACTGTAAAATCGTCACGAATAAAGTAACAGTAAAAATTATCTAAGAGTTCCTTGTTATAGCTATGCTCCCACTTCGGATCAGGTCGATGTGACTATATACATGATTAGCATTTAGATTTATTTACCGTACAAAGGCTCGCAATTAATTATTAAAAAACTACTCAGTTTTTAGGGCAAAAGCTGTAAATCGATTTTTTTCAATACACTGTTTATGTAGTTACGACTCTTTGGTCCTAAACAGGCGAATGGTGAAACGGCAATGGTTACTGTGGCATCTGACCTTATTTGTACAAAATTTTGAACAAGGTTTTAAGTTATGTATAACGAACACTGCACTATCTTTTGATCTTAAAGTCATAAGTGTGGTTGACAGACAACACACAGAACTGCCGAGTCCCAGCACGACATACTGAACGGGGGGGGAGTCTGATATTATACTATGTGTATTGCACTGTCTTGCATTGTTGCAGACGTATGTTTTTAATTGGACGCCTCAAAGCTCGTATTCCGCGACAATTGCCACGAAGTAGCTTGACCTCAGAGCAGCGGCGGCACAGAAACGTGAAATTTTTTAAAAAAAAATCACATTGTTTCAGGAAAGATTAAATTCTATAGAGTTAGAGATTGTGACAATTCAGAGTGTTGTATTTACGCACTTTCAATTTGAAGCTGTTGCACAACGCAAAAAAGAGGACATTTCTCCATTTTGTTAAAAACCCGGCCGGACCATTTTTAGGGTCCAAAAAAGAGGACATGTCCGGTAAAAGAGGACGTCTGGTAACCCTATTTCTGGCTCAGAGCACGATAAAGAAAAATTTGTTCACACGTCACCTCATTCCGTGACCAAAATAATACTTCTTTATTCTAAATTTGCATGTAAGACAAAGCAGGACCCAGGAGAAAGTTAAATAAACCATGTTATGAATGTAAATTGACGTGAGAATAAATAAAAAAACACACAAAAGATAAGGTTCTGCTGACTGCGGAAAAAACGGGACATTTGGCGTCCTGTTAAATATTTTGCGGGACAACGGGACACAGAACGAAAAAAAAGGACAGTCCCGACAAAAACGGGACGTCTGGTCACCCTAATTATTATACACAATTTATTTATATTTTTGTTTATTATGGTAGTACTGTCCGCTTACGTTGATGGTGCATGCTATATTTGTTGTTACATCTTTGCAATTTTCAGTCTGCTAGATTAGTTTCGTTATCGCTGTCGTACTTGGCAGCTCCGCTGTCTATTTGCACCGAAGAAGAGCAATGGTCAGTCATCCGTTTCTTGTGTCGGGAAGGCGTATCAGCGGCCGAAATTCATCGAAGACTTTCTGTATACTACGGGCACAGTGTTTTGCCACAATTGACTGTATTCGAATGGATTGAAGAATTTTGAAATGGTCGCACAATTGTTCCGCACGATGAAGGAGCCGGCCGACCGTTTACAACCACAAATAAAGAAATCAATGAGCGTTCACGTGATACGATTCTCTTAGACAGACTATTAACTTATACGTTGCTTGCAGTGGCCATTTTGAGCAGCAGCTGAATTGTATTTCACTGTAATGTTTTTAAAGGAAACGCCTTTTGCTGCTGCAAATGGTTTTATTTTTATATGTCGCCCATACGCGTTTCGCCTTTGTCAAGGCATCATCAGTGGGTGTCCTGAAACCTTTATATGTAAACAGAAACATGTAAATATTTCAGGACACCCACTGATAATGCCTTAACACAAAGGCGAAACGCGTATGGGTGACATATAAAAATAAAACCATTTGCAGTAGCAAAAGGCGTTTCCTTTAAAACAGTACAGTGAAAGACGAGTAACTGTTGACGAACTGGCAAATCGTCTGAAAATTAGTCACGGTTCTGCCTACGAAATCATCCGCAACAGACATGCTTTCATAAAGTTTGTACAAGATGGGTCGCAAAATAACTCACATTGTTGCATAAAAAAATGAATAAAAAAGACTTTCCTTGAACATCTGGATCGCTATGTAACTAAGTGGCACATCGTCTGAAAATTAGTTACGGTTCTGCCTACGAAATCATCCGCAACAGCTATGAGTTTCATAAAGTTTGTACAATATGGGTCGCAAAATAACCTACTATATAGTTGCATAAAATAAATAAATAAATAAAATAAAATAAGATAATTTAAAAAAATGCTCTCTTGAACATCTGCATCGCTATGTAGCGAAGGGTACAACTTTTTAAATGGGATCATTACAGGTGACGAAACATGGATCCATCATTATCGGCCGGAGAGATGCTGCGAATTAGCCGTGCGCACTGAGGCGCCGTGCTGCGGTGCGTGCTGCCGTTCGGCGTCGGGGGTTCGAGTCCCCCATCGGGCATGGGAATTTACGTTGGCCTTAGGTTAGTTTACCGTAGTTTAAGTAGTTTGTAAGCTACAAACTCATGAGCAACCAGATGAGTCCGATAGATTTACAAACAACAACGTATCGGCCGGAGAGTAAACGGCATAGTATGGAATAGAAACACCCAAACTCGCTGTGCAAGAAAAAGTTCAAGGCCCAACCGTCCGCAGGAAAACGGTTGCTTACGGTTTTTTGGGACGCACAAGGTCCAGTAGTGGTACGTTATAGGGAAAGGGGCTCTACAATAAACAGTGTATGCTTACTGCCAGGCTAAAGCCTGCAATTCGATGCAGACGCCGAGCAAAAGGTGTTCTACATATACGAGGCGCGTCCAGAAAGTAAGTTCCGTTTCGTTATATAAAACGAACGGGTACAGATACAGAAAAGATATCGATTGTACAAAATCTACAACTGTTAAATTACTTTTCTACATAGCTTCCGAAAATTTGTAGGCAATTGTCATAGCATGGCACAAAGTTTTGTGTGCCTTTTCATAGAATATTGCCACCTGCGTATCCAACCATGTGCTAACATGTTCTTTCAGCTCGTCATCATCGTTGTAGTGTTGTCCACCAAGGACAGATTTTAGGTGTAAGAAGAGGATTACTGTCAAAAGATTTTTTTTTTTTTCACGATAATGCCTGACCTCACACACCGAATGTGACCAAACAATTCTTACGGAAATTTCCATGGGACCTGTTTGATCATCCTCCATACAGCTCGGACATCTCTCCTAGCGACTTTCATCTCTTCTTACACCTAAAATCTGTCCTTGTGGTCAACATTTAAACGATGATAAAGAGCTGTTACCACATGGTTGAATACACAGGCGGAAACCTTCTGTAAAGGATGCATGCAAAAACTTGTGGCACACTATGACAAGTGCCTACAAAATTTCGGCAGTTATGTGGAAAAGTAGTTTTGTACAATAAAAATTTTTCTGTATCTGTGTACAATTTCATTTTATTACCAAACGGAACTTACTTTCTGGACGCGCCTCGTACATAGATACCCCTCAAATCACATTTAAGTGCCTGGCAGAGTTCCATTCTCTAATTAGCGCGCGGGAAGAAAGAAAACCTAAATCGTTCCGTTTTCGATCTGATGTATTTTACTTTATTGGGATGATCATGTCTCCCTATGTAGGTGGGTGCTAGCAAAATATTTTCACATTCAAAAGTAAAAGTCGGTGATTGAAATTTCGCAAATATAGATCTCGCCGAAACGAATAACGTCTTCCTTTTAATGGTTTCGACCGCAAATCGCTTCCTCAAATCGCTTCCTTCCCTACAACGTGATAAAACAAAACAAGCTGCTCTTCTCTGAACCTTCTCAGTGTTGTGTTCTTGTAAGACAATGCGCGTCCGCATACTGCTGCCCACACTACTGAAACGCTCCAGAAACTCAATTTTGAAGTACTTGATCATCCTCCATATAGCCCTCATCTTGCACCTTTGATCACCTGTTTGGTCCCCTCAAACAGACTTTAGGGGGCCGTAGATTTGCCTCGGACGAAGCAGTGAAAGAAGCGATGCATTGAAATGTTCAAATGTTTGTATAGCTTATGGGACTTAACTCAAAATGTTCAAATGTTTGTAAAGGTTATGGGACTTAACTACGGGGTCATCAGTCCCTAAGCTTACAAACTACTTATGAACTACTTACGAACTAGGACGGCACAAATGTCCATGCCCGAGGGGGGATTCGAACCCCCGACCGTAGTGGCCGTGCTGACCGTGACTGGAGCGCCTCAGTCACCTCGGCCACCGCGGCCGGCCCGCGGCCAGCAAACAGGATGTTGAAATGATAGCTAATTCAAGAAAAGCACTGAATTCGTTTCAAGTCAAGATTGTTGAACATCAAGATATCATCGACATTAAAGAATGGTGGCCGCAACAATTCAAAGAATCCTCATTTGCCATAAATTGTCAAACGAAGAAGAGATTTTAAATTGCTAAATTTCGGCATTTGACCTACACACATCAAAACCAAGGATATGTTGTTTGTATGGAATGGATAGATCGACTGCATCGCTATAAATATAGGTTTTTTAAGGGAAGAAAAGTACCTGATTATCCCAGAAATATTGCACACAGCCAGTGGTGGGGGGGGGGGGGGGGTGGACCGCCCCATGCCTCTCGAGGGGCCTACAAATACCTCGAAAATAAGTGATTTTTTTTTCTTTTCTTTTTAAATGTCCTCGTTCTGGGGCCTCCCAGTCTCAAAAGTTACTTTTTTCTAGTAATACATGTATTTCCAAGTATACAGGGGGTGGGTCTCATGTTGTTTTACCGCCACCCCATTTCTCCGAGACCCTTAGTCCCCCAAAGCATACAGCAAGAACATTTCCTATTAATCACGAAAAGTTACAACATCTCAATACAGTTCATTCCATCAGAGTATCAGGAGTTTTATAACAACATTCTTCAGTGGCCCACAATAAATAATGATGACTTATCTGAAGAAGAAGATTAGTATTTCCAGGAAACAAAGCTGTTCAAACTGCTGAAGAAGATTAAAAAAGAGTTAAAAATTGTTAATTAAAATTTTTAATACTACATCAAAATAAATTATTGTTCTTAAGGTGGTGGACTAAATTGAAATCAGTATTATCAGTTTGTAACAAGAATGGGAATACATAGCAGTTTAAACCTGCGTTACTGCGAATTTCTTTGCAAGCTACCTTCAAGAGAATACTTTATTGGGGAAGAATGTCCACCTACTTCCAATGAGGCCTGCTTCAAAATTATTTACCGAAGGCGCTCGAACGACTCGTCATTTAGTGCAGATAATTTAGTTTTAAAAGTTTGTAATTGATCATAAAACTGTCGGAACAATATTTTAAGTGTTCAAACAAGTTTCGGGCGTGCAGCCGCATAAAGTTTACTTCTTCTAATATTTCGACTGAGAAACGTTCAGCCATCTTCAGAGCCGAGTCGAAGAGTGACGCTCCAGCACGCGCTTCGTGCTTATAAATGCGCGGGCCGCGCTACTGCGCATGCGGCCACAGATACAACAAGGCGCCAAAGACGTCAGCCCGAAACTTGTTTGAACAGTCATTGCGCCGCGAAAACATGAAGATGCACAATATTTTAAGTGTTAACAAGGTTTTTTTTTTCTTTCTTCTCAAAACAGTGGTATGTGGAATTCCTTCTTCAAAACATTGGCATTTAAAGTAATTACACTCAAAAGCGTATGTGAATAGAAGAAAGACGAGTGAAGTGTAAAAACGTGTCAATCATTAGACTCCATACCGAATTGGTAAGTGTCTAAAAGTTGCGGTCATAGTATGAAAAGACCGTAACAGAAATTCATGTTTCTTTTATGTTTATTTTCTACTCACGTTCAGAGGAATAAGCTGCACATATACACATATTCGTAAGAATTTGTACATATAGTTTTTCGTTGTACAGCTGAATCAGTGAAATTTGGCATTTTTATATGAATTTCCTGCTGATGTATCTGTCTTGATATTTTACAAATGCTTCTAAAACAATTATTATAGCTATTACATAGAAAAAAATATATATATGAACAACACTCCTTCGAAGTCATGCCCAGCCCATGGAGCACTAGTGTTGTCAATAATTATCAGTTGGGATGGTATAATCCCGACTGTCCAAAAAAATTGGGAGTTTCGCTAACAGCAGTGAAATTCTGCATATACAGCGTATTTTCCAGTTATGTAGACGACTTTACCACAAATCTACAGAAAACTAAGTTGTCTTTTCACAAATGATCATGTACAACGCCAGTTATAGCAATGCCGTTATCTACCAAAAAATAAGCAATCCATATGCTTGAGAAACTGTTAGTCCATGCTATCATTTTCGTGCGTAGGTTATAATTGTGAAAAGTAACACAAAACTTCTCTGTGCTTCACGCTGCTTAATATCGCCAACAGATGGCAGCATGGCAGGCTGTGTCGTGAAAAGTCGGCATGTCGCTCTGCCATCTACCGTCGACTGTTTGAACTGCGTTCACAATGTTACCGAAAACAGACGCCAGATGCCGTCTCTATCACAATACGGCCGACCTTTCTCGTTATTTGGCGGGCTGGATTCTTCATTCTACGTGCTTAGAAACATAGGGAGAGTTTATGTTCACGACTATGGAAACCCACGTGACGTCATTATGACGTAGCCATGCTGTATCGAAGAAGACAGAAGCCATATATCGACCTTTCGACTTCGGTTAACATTCGAGATGCTGAACTACATGACAGTTTTGTTTTGACTTTTGACGTCTCCAGCTGAAGAAAGACAGTACCGTGGCATATAGTTACGTATTTCGTCAAAGCAGGATTAAAAGGAGCTAGATTTTAATACAAATATTCCCGACATACCACTGAAAAAACTCAGGAAGTAATCGTTTCGTATAAAACCTACCTATTTGCTGACTGGGTTGTTGCCGTACTGTAAACGTCTTGTGGTATATTTTAGCCATGGAATACTACGAAATTGGTAGCAAATAGACACACAATTTATGTACTGCTCGGTACGACTGTGAATGAATGAATAATCATTACATGTGTTTATGTGCTTAGCTAATAAAGAACGTATTTCAAAGGTAGTTTACAAAGATTAATTTAATCGTAAAAATGTCCGTTGTTGTTATACAAGTCCATATACGTGTAATAACCGAAAGAAAATGACTTGATGTACATAATAATAAGAGTTTTAAAATGGAAGAGTGTAACAGATGTCACTGTATTACTTAGTTTATGACAACAGTTACTTGCAAAAGCAAGATTACGTGAAATATGTAATGCTTCTCATTACGACGGGAAAGTTTAAACTATGCCGAAATCTTGTTGCATGAAGAAAATGGCACCAATAGGCTAAAGCTTGTTTATTCTTGTGGAAACCATATTTGCTCAATTCAACTTTGGACCCTAGCATTAAGAGCATATAGAAAAGTGAAAATATTGTAGAATGCTTTTCTTATCAAAGAAATCTGTACGTTACAACTCGTAAGAAGAAACTCACTGAGCTACCAACAGACATAAAAGACAAACATTCAAACCAGATATTTAAAATTTTAGCTGCAGTCTTCATCAGAAAACAGTACATTCACACAATCACTTATCCACACATGAAAGCTACCTGTGCCGTAGCAGCCAGTGTTGGCTGTCATGTGTGAATGAGTTAACTCTCTTCTGATGAAGGCTGCAGTCGAAATTTAAGTAGTGTGAATGTGTGTGTCTTTTATTTGTGTGTGTCGACAGTTCAGTGATCGATTTTACAGCAAGTTATTATCTATCCCCATATTATTGACATTTCAATCTGGACCTTCCATTGTCGAAATTTGTTATTTGAAAATGTGGAATACGTCTCACGAGCTTTATGGTGACACCTTTATTGTAAGGAGAGAGGTGTTAAAAAAAAGCAATCAGTCTGTATGGTCTACATTTGCAAAAAGATGGTTACACATATTCCTCAATTAGAGGCGAAAAAATGTGCAAGAAGAAATGAAACTAAAATGATGGAAGATGAGCAACAGAAAGGAGCAACAATTATTGATGGGTAAAAACATGAAAAGCACATCACTGCTGTGTGTATCAAACAGGAAGTTAGCAGCACATGCATCCTTTCTTTATGATGTCTCCTGCAACTCAAAAAGCACAATAGAGAAATAACCACCCAGTGGTGTAACAAGCTTAAGAGTTGTGTGCAAATATTCGAGTGATTCAATAAAATGTGTTAAGAGACTTAACTGCAATTTATTTCTGTGCCGAACTTAACAGAACATTGGCTTGAAGAGAAGATGTCGAAGGTCATAAATGTCCATTTTTTGTTAGATATCTATTTCTGTATAACTATACCAACTGATGGCCAGGAAAATCTAAACTATTTATGAAAACAGGAAAAGAAAAGAGTTGGTTAGAATTTTCACCTATTCACAGCACAGGGTCGAAATCAAAGATTCCTCCATCGTTCCTCAACTGTAGGTCTAGAGAAACTGCTCTCTTTCATTTTGTAAAAGAAGTTACTACTTTATAGATTCAAACCACACAACTGAGCTGGCAGCTAACCAAGACAGACTATATTATACTGTCACAGGTTCAATCCTCAGTCAAACCAAAGAGTTTTATCTGTCACTTCTAACTTTTCACACAGTTATTGGTGTGAAAAATGCAGAGTTCCACCATAGTTCAATATTCATTTTAAACTGAATGGTATACTGCCTGCAAAAAGGACCATATCTACTAAAGCATTATAGTATTGAACCTAATCTTCAGAGTGTTGACTGATTTATTTTACCTTACGATAGAATTGAAAAAGTATGCAATTAACACTTTCGCTGCAGCTGATGCTATTCTACAGTGAGCGCGTACACTTATAAGCATCAGCTGCAATGAAAGTGTTTAACTACCTGGAAGGTAAAATTGTAGTTACCACATCTGCAGTGTACTGTGCTGACATGGCAACGACCATTGAATGCTCCTTGAAAACCCCATCAGAAAGAATGAGTGGAATAACCTTTCATATTGACCATGAAATATGTAATTATCCAGCCAGTATATTAATTACCATTGCAAAGCAAACATTTCATTGCCAATATTTGTACACTCCTGTTGCCAATGTGGTTAGTAAAATTTAACTGTGCAGAAGTGTTGTAAGTAAATATAGGCTGTAATGTAAGCACTTTCTTCTGTGTTGCCCTTTTTTAATGATATGTGAATCTGCCATTTAAAATCATATAAATGACGTCTGACATAGATTTAGATCTTGTAAAGACTGCTTCTGTAATTGGACCAGCAGCATATCCAGAGGGGGTTCTCTCTTTATAAAGACCATTTTCAACTTGGTTTAGCCCTCTCTAAAAGTACTTGGTTTTAGCTCAACTGGGTCAAGCCCCTCCCAAGCCAACTGTGTTTAAGACTGTTGAATCTCTAAATTTTCAAATACGAAGTAGAGAAACATGGCCATTATTACGAAACCTGATTGGAAACAAAACTTTGGGACAACATATCAGCTAATATGATTACATTTACTGTCCATATCCAGGAATCAAGGGATAAAATACACGACATCATGTGCAAACTTATATTGTTCAAAAATAACACTAAAGAAAATGTTCTCTGTATTTAAATTTTCTACTGTTCTTAAAACTTTAAAACCAGGAAAGGCATCCTGGAAGTAATGAAATCCATTCTGAATTTCTTCCACATAGTAACAACTAGACAAAAAGATGATTGGTAGATTTCTTGTCTGCATCTCATAATCTCAGTTCAATCTCACATCTGGTTCTTGGTAACATAGTTGAGTGCTAGACTATGAATCCAAAGGCTGCAGGTTTGATCCCTGCTCAGTTCTAAGATTTTTATGTTACTTCACTTATTTCACCTCCAGCAAAAATGCTGAGTAGCATCATGATTTGGAGCTCAGGTTAACTATAAGTTCCCCTTTAACTGACTGGGTAACAATTCAAAGATTGGAGGAATGCAGTGGCACACCAAGCCCAACAGGACCATGCCTAGTAAACCACTGTGGTACTCATACCAGTCTTCAGAGTATTGACTTTTTTACCTTTTACCAGTCCCTCAGCAAATAAATCAATAAGAAATCCTAGCAGTACACAAACCCAACATGGCATCATGTCAGCCAAAGAGCTATGATGTTCTGAAGAGTGCCCATATGATAATTTCTAAGGAAAGCCAAACCAGGGAGAAAAATATTTGTAACAGTTTGCAAGGCAAGCAATTACTTTTAAGTAGACATAATGAATTTCAAGTACCAACCTGTCAAAAACTTAGTTCTGTTATTACAATGCATACTTTAAAATAAGTTTATGGGAAGAAAAACTGCTGACTGCACTAAATTTTTTCCTTTTCCTGAGAGATAAGGAGACAGTGTCCCCTTGTCCTTGGGAATGGGTGCCCTTGGTAGTTTTCAATCCTTTTATTGAAATTAAATTCAAAACCAAGATATAAATATTGTAATTTAAAACAGTGCAATGCATTAATCACTGTGGGTATTGTTTCTTATATGGCATTACTGATGGGTGACAGTTACAATACTTATCACAAACTTACACCATAACTAATGAGAATGTATTTAAGAAAAGTAGTCTTCCTTGCACACAAAACATGCGACACTGCTCATATAAGTTGAAAGCTAGTATGCTGTTTGTAGTTTTTCCAACTACTGTACTTTAATATTTCATCTCATTTTATTTGATACTCAACATGTATAGAACATTGTCTAATACTATGAAATTCTGTTCAAATTTTAAAACGTTTGGAAATTATATATCAGATTAGATATGGTAGCAAAACTGTTTATTTTAGTGATTTTCAGATATTGTTGGATTAGCACAGTTACCAGTATCTTTGAAATAATAGTTGTTTGGTCACTTGTGAGAGCAGCAAAATTGGTTGTAGTAAAGCATGATTTTTAAAGTACAATATTTGAAAGTAAAACAGTGTTATTAGCTAATAAACAAACAAGCTGTTCTGCCATTTTAGTTTCCCATCATTGCATGCTGGCATTAGCAACATAGACAGTCCTCTCTAGAACTCTGGAAAAAATTTTTTGTGACAAGGATAACATTTTGGAAGAAATCAAAGACCCAAAATAGATTATAGGAATTTGTAGAGCACAAAAATTTAAAATGCTGCAGAAATGTAGACAGAAGTAATGCATGGCATGAAGACATAAAAAAAATGCACATCCCTGTTTACACAATTTCTGATCTTAATTTGTTATTGTTTTAATAATGTATTGCAAATGCTGTCAATTTTATTGAAATCTTGCACAAAGACAAAAATACATAAATGGTAATTAATTGCATTTTATTCAGTATAATTTATGACTACATGTTAATATTCCAGTTTACATTCAAAACATACATACAAGAGACACTATTAAATCCTAAGTATTATACCATAATTAGTGAAAATTTTTATTCATTTTCATCTCTGTTTGGAATACACATGAGAATACAATGCAAAACTCTGCTAGAACACATCACCCTTCAAAGGCGAAACAAATTGTTACTTCTGTTCAATACATAACAATGATGTGCAAAAATAACATGATTCTTCATGTGCATTCCTTGGAAAGTAATCAGAACAGAAAAAAAGCTTACATGAAAAATCAGATGGCTGAAAGGAATAATACATAATACATTCTGTCATACTAGAAAAGAAACTAGAAGACAAATCTTCACAGGCTACATCAATTATAACAGTAATCAACAAATTCTCAAGTTCCACAATTCATTTAGAATAACATTTGGAGAAGCCCTACATGTTTAATAATTCTGTTACTATCTGTTAGATCCTTCAGTAACATGATAAGTCAACAGATTTGGCTGTAGTTACTTTGTTTATTTTTGCCCTTGGAAGCTGTCCTCAGGGTCCAACAAGCCAGATGGATTTTTTTGGACACTTGTCTGTCCTACAAGAATACTAACTTAGTAACAATTTTATTTTACTGGTATCTTAATGCTAGTAAGATTTCCTCTTTTTTTCCCCCTGCAAAGCAAATGCCTAACAACCATGACTAAATACACTGATTTTGTAGGAAACAGCAATTGATCAGGATATGCTGCAAGTGAAGGGGGGGAAAAAAATTGATGATGACTGGTGGAAGTGCCTGTTTTCAGACCTTGTACAGAGGTTGATGGAGAAGTACATCCACTCTTCTTTTGCTACCAGACTGCATGACAAAGGGAATTACTGAGAAAGTATGGGACAGTGTGCTTGCTTGATACAACGTAAAAGACCATCAAGTGTGATAATCCACTACTCTTTGTAACAGTAAAGACAAATGTGTGCTATTTAGTGGTAGGTTCTTTTTACATTCAAATAGAAGACACATGGTCAATTTCAGAAGCATTAAATATTTTCAAGGAGTAGAACACAAACATGAATCCTGTATATTGGGTTACTGATTTCTCTGCGTCCAAAATAAATGCAATTCAGTCCTTGTTTCCCTGTTTCAAAGTGTATATGTGTTCATTTAACAGAGAAATGATTTGAGAAAGGTGGTTATGGTCACACACAAAAGAACAAAAAATGTGAGCTAGAATTTTTAATCTGTGGAACGGTATTGCAGAGTCGTCTTTCATGCAAGAGTATATTGATAATTTACTGAAGTTGAGAATCCATGTTTTTGATAAACCAAATGATTCTGCTTTGCAGTACTTTGATAAACAATGGGTTCCAGTGCATCAAAGGTGGGTGAAGGCTTTCAAGTACAAAAGTATGTTTGCTGTTTAAGTAATGAACAAATTGGTGAAACATTCACACCTAGAGCATAATACAAACACAGAATTAACAAACCTCATTGCAGTTTTAGTGAACAGTTACCTTCCTAGCCTCATTGAAAAGTATTGCAAGTTAAATTCTGCAGTTAAATTGTACAGCAAAGACATCTCTCTATTCCTGTATAGGAAGACACCAAAGTTTGTTAAGCATGCGATGATGTGATATGAAAAAATTGACTTAAGTGCAGAATCAGTAACTATAGTGGCTACAGGACTGTTTCATGTAACCAGTGCAGAAATTGAAGAATGTTTTTACAAAGTAGATTTTGCAAAACCTGATTGTCCATGTCCAGATTTCCTAAAGTTTAAGTTTCTGTGCAAATACTTTTGTGCCATCTTCTGTTTCTTCTCTGAATGGGGATTTGACAAATTAAATTTCACTTATAGGATTAATCCTCAATTTGTTTAGATGAAACATATGGGTTTGGTTCAAGAAGCAGTTATAGTACACAAACACTGCAGCACAGGGGTTACAGAGTACTAGCAGCAATCTAGAGCAAATGCATGGCTCAACATTTCTGAAACATTAAGCACTAATTTCGCAGCACGTAACGGGCAAGAGAGATCTGTTAGAACTTAATAAATCTGACTTATAATTTCAGTACTGAAACAGTTGCAAAAATGACTGAACACCTTGAAATCTCGCAACATGATGAGAAGGTATACTCTACAGGCAATGGACCTCCGTTAGCAGTGGTGTCAACTTTTAAAAAGATAGAAACATATATTTCAGCAGTGATCCAACACCTCCATTGGGTATATGTAATTCTGCAATAGCAAT
This sequence comes from Locusta migratoria, assembly GCA_026315105.1. Taxonomy (NCBI): domain Eukaryota; kingdom Metazoa; phylum Arthropoda; class Insecta; order Orthoptera; family Acrididae; genus Locusta; species Locusta migratoria. Next base: position 117,344,185 of record CM048753.1, on the reverse strand, counting down.
TAGTAGGTGCTAGGGGCAGAGGTGGGGGGAGAGATTTGATCTGGTCTGCTTCTCAAGAAGTTATGAAAGGTTGATTGTTGTTGATAATTAATACAATATTTTAAGTTATTCAGTTACTTTATCACTTTATCTAGTGATTCTTCATTGACTCAATCACAAGTCGCCCCAGTGGCGTCACATAAAAAACTTGCACCAGATAGGCCGAACACGATCCCAGCTGGGATCTTATGGCCAGAAATGCCACAAAAAAATCAGCATTGAGTCAATGTTTTGCTTTATGTTAAAATTATCTGCAACAGAATACAAAAGTTTCAATTATGCTAGTACAAATAGTTGCTCATGCAATATGCAAATAACTCTGGTAAATTTATGCTCCCTATGTTTAATTTTTGTAACTAACACTTTAAAAATTTGTTGGTAAATAAATAGACCTTAATACAAATTTTCATGCTACACAGATTATGAGCAACAACAATTTCTTACCACCACCAACAATAAGAGAAATAATACAATTACTCAAAAACAATAACTCATCTGGAGAAGTTCATATATTTACTGAACTATGGAAGTACTCTGGTGACACCTGATACTATAGCAGAAATATTCAATCAAATTTGGAAAATACAGTTCACCATTAGTATGGACATCTGCACTAATACATCCACTATATAAAAAAGAAGCAAACAGATGCTAACAACTATAGGAGACTCTCCCTCCTACCAGTGACCTACAAGCTTTTATCCAAGGTGTTTTGAAAAAGGTGCAGAAGAAATACTTGACACGGATAATGAGGAGAGTATCTGGCACAATTTAGAAAGGGAAATTAATCTACAGAGGAATAAAAGTAGCAACTTAATATTGACCTATATTTACTTTTATGGACTTCAAAATAGGGTAAGAGTCGATTAACAGAAATGCTCTGATTTATGTCAAACAAATTTTAATTTGATAGTAAAACAACTAAAATAATTAAAGCAACTTTAAGAAACAACTTCCAAAGAACAGTGTGGGGGAGGGGGGGGGGGAGAGATTGCAAAAACGTTTGAATTGAAGAAGTCACTTGTTGAGGGAGATGGTTTGTCACCTCCCTTTTTCCCCGGTTTTTATAATACCAAATTAATAGCGAATTGCAGGACAGCATATACCCTGTCTTCAAATACGCCTTACTTTTCTTAGTTTACGCTGTAAACGAACACTTATTATTATTTACAGATGGATAAGAAATGAAGTAATGAGATTACCAACCAGGTGATCTGGAACTGCCGCCTCCTTCTCTTTATAATACTTAGGTCCAAGAATACATTTACGGTGACTTGTGCTTACTATAGAAGATGTAAATCCGTAAAATCGGATCTCAACGTTCCCTTTACTTTGGGTGAAGAAGAATTTTTGGACAACCTGCAGGTGTACAAATAAAATGGTTATAACGAAACGGCCAAAGAATCAGACATGACACTGTGAAAAATTATTTTCTCACAGACAACGAAGCAGAGGAACTTATTAAACAACTGAATACACATTATTTTATCGGCTACATATGTTACAATTACTTTTGCTTAGCTATGTAAAACAGGTAGACCCTCCAAAATGCGTTCTCGTGATCACACAGAAAGATTAAAATAAAATTTAGCGACATACGGGCTACAGTAACGAAAACGAAAAAAAGACATTACCTTACTTCTGACTTCACCTGCTTATTTTAGATGCTGTGTGCTGTCTCTCACGGAGTAAGAGTAGCCGATGCACTTCAACTGCGTAAGAAGCATATCAACTTATTCTTGTATTTCGCAGTAGCCACACAATTTTCTGTCATTAACGCTGAAATGTTTCAGCTTTTCTCTCATTGTGCTCTCATAGTAAGTGGACATACTAAGAAAAACGATTGAAAACAAGATAACTAAAAACGTCTGAAGGAAACGCAAAACGCTAGAACAACGAATTGAAGGAGGCGCTACGCAGTACGCAGTATCTCGAAATTCACAAAAGTCGATACGTGGCCTCTTCGATACAGCATGTACACGTCATAATGACGTCACGCTGGCTCCCAAAGTCGTGAACTTAAGCTCTCCCAGAAACATAGACCATAGATAATATAGACTGCGCGTGAGGTTATTACACTGAAACCAACATCTAAGTCATGTGACTCGGGGCAAAAAGCCATTTTCGTCATAACGAGAAATGTGGAGTTGACAGATGTAGTTTTTCCCATTTATAACTGAAATTTGCCTTTGATTTTAACAACAAAATGTCTAATCATATACTTACAACGCTTTTAGCAGTACAGTTAACGTTATTTCTCCGTAATTCTTAATGTTAATGTGATGGTTATAGTTTTTATACGTGCCTAGGTGAAACGTATAAATGACTTGCTCTTAAGTAAATAGTTCCTAGGGTTTTTTTATGTACTTTACAACCGCCGTAGGAGTAGAAGGCGAAAAATAAGTTTTACAAACACCGTCACTTTTCTTGCGTTTTCTCAACAATACGTGTTATGCTTTTATAGGAACTAAAACCGAGCGAGGTGGCGCAGTGGTAACGCACTGGACTCGCATTCGGGAGGATGGTGGTTCAAATCCACCTCCGGCCATCCAGATTTAGGTTTTCCGTGATTTCCCTAAATCACTCCAGGCATATGCCGGGATGGTTCCTTTCAAAGGGCACGGCCGATTTCCTTCCTCATCCTAAACCAAAAACTCCGAGCATTAGCTCCGTCTCTAATGGCCAAGCTGTCGACGGGACGTTAAACGCTAAGCATCCATCCATCCTATAGGAACTAAAAACGGTCTATATCCATAATATCAGATTTTGCTGCACAGACACTAACTTTAATTCTATTTCTTGTAAAAAGACTTGCATAAGTGTCAACTCGTCACATAAAAAAAAAAAAAAAAAAAAAAATCACAGCAGTAATATTATTATAATTGTGCAAGAACTATATTACCTTAAATCCTACAGGTATAGTAAAGGTACAAAAGTAGTTTCTTGTTAAAATCAATACTTGTCTGCTGCTGAAAACTAGAAACACCGTTGCTCATAAGAGATTCGTTTAATCAGCTACCAGTTAGCAGATTGTAGTAACCTGAGCATGCGCCGAGCTGTTGCAGTACCTCGATAACAGCTCTGCGCATGCTCCGTTTATGGGAATGTGTTAACTGGTAGCTGCTCAAACGAACCTAATGACGAAAACTTAGTCACGTGACTAGGGACAATGTTAGATGTTGGTTTCAAATTACAACACGGCAGAGATAGGGTAACGCGCAGTCTATGCTATATTTAGTCTATGGCTTAGAAACGAGTGCTGCATTGCGCCTTCTGCTAGTAAATCGACTCAGAATGCACTTTAATGAACCAAATCTGTCCTTGGAAGAGCTTGGGGAGTACGTTTTTAACCCTTTATTATTAATTTCACACCCTTACACATGCAGTTAGGCTGGCAGCAGCCTCCTACGCGGTTCTTCAGCCTCATGATTTTACACGTATCATCCAGAAGTAATCAACAATGGTCACAAAGAAGTTAAAATTGGTGACCATGAGAATTGAACATAGAACAGAGATTGTAGTTAAAATGCACATTGCAGAAAGGTTAAAATACATACATTTGGAAAATAAAAACCTGTGCCACAGCGACACTAAAAACACACATTCGGACGAAAGCACTGGTCGAGATGAAACACTTAAAACTGACGATTGCAACTCTTGTCAGAAGCGGCGGGGGTTGCACTGTAAACAGCTAAAACGAGCAAAAGTTGTACCACTGTATAAAAAAGGGATCAGACCTGTATGAGTAACTTTAGGCCAGTGTCACTACTGTCAGGATTTTCAAAAATTATCGAAAAAATGTTCCTGTCACAACTAACTTCATTCTTCACCAAAAATAATATTATTTCTGAAGCCAACATGGCTTCAGACCTCAGTGCTCAACAGAAACAGCCACTTTCAATCTGATAAGTCGTGTATTAAATGCAGTGGACAATCACCAAAAAATCGGTTTTATTCTATGGCCCCCACATTCGATTGCGGGCCCTGAACCAAGAATCAGAGACTGGCCATCCCTCTGTCATTTTTTACTGTTGTATGTAGTAGTTTATATCTTAATAAATCTCTTTTTAGAATGTACTTTAGCTTGGTATAACAAATGTTCAAATGTTTGTAGAGCTTATGGGACTTAACCAAGGGATCATCAGTCCCTAAACTTACAAACTACTTACGAACTAGCTAATACTAAGGACGGCACAAATATCCTTGCCCGAGGGGGGATTCGAACCCCCGACCGTAGTGGCCGTGCAGACCGTGACTGACGCACCGCAGTCCCCTCGGCCACCGCGGCCGGCTTGGTATAACAAGGTATAAATTTGATATGGTAAGCTTCATTTATAAAATTATTTTACTTAAAACTCAGACTTTACTTACAATGGCCACAGCAATTATGACGTATATTCTAACTTGTGAAGCTTTACAACATAAGTTGAATTAATGGTGCAGATGTATTTCAATAGAACCAATATTAAATATTAGGAATGCGATCCTATAAAATCAGGCGATGCTGAAGGAATTAGATTAGGTAACAAAACACTGAAGGTGGTAGATGAGTTTTGTTACTTGGGTAGTAAAATAACATGCGATGGTCGCAGTACAGAGGATATAAAATGCAGAATGTTAATGGGAAGAAAAGCATTTTTGAAAAAGAGAAATTTGCTAACATCGAATGTTAATTTAAGGGTAAGGAAGTCTTTTCTAAAGGCATTTGTGTGGAGTGTTGCTTTGTAAGGGAGTGAAACATGGTCGATAAACAGTGGGGACAGGAAGAGAATAGAGGCTTTTGAAATGTGGTGCTACAGAAGAATGATGAAGATTAGGTGGGTAGATCGCATAACTAATGAAGAGGTACTGAACAGAATTGGAGAGAAAAGGAATTTTTGGCATACCCTGACTAAAAGAAGGGATCGCTTGGTAGGACATATTCTTAGACATCGAGGAATCGTAAATTTAGCATTGGAGGGAAGTGTGTGGGATAAAAACCGCAGAGGAGACCAAGATACGCATATAGTAAGCAGAATCAAGTGGATGTGGGTTGCCGTTCTTATGAGGAGATGAAAAGGCTTGCTCAGGATAGAGTAGGGTGGAGAGCTGCATCAAACCAGTCTCCGGACTGAAGACCATAACAACAACATGCAATACAAATCTCGAAGGAGCAACGTGAGCATACTTTTGAATTACTTTATCAGGAATTAGGTGAATAGCCAGGCTTTTTGCGGGGGAAGGGCGAAATTGATGCCCTTCATCCCCCCTCCCCCCGGTTACGGCCCTGGGGCACAGTAAGCCCTGGAAATGAGCGTAAGGTTTTCTTCGCTGGGAGATCCCTGACGGCATTGTTCGGCCGCGTGGGCGACTTACGTGCCAATGATGATGAGATGATGAGGGCAACACACAACACCCAGTCCCCTGCCGGGAATCGAACCCGGGCCTCCTGCGTGGTAGCCATCGACGCTTCCACTGAGCTACGGATAAGGACTACAGTAAGCCCTACTTTAGCTTAACAGAGAACATTTGTTCGTACTTCTGGGAGACGCTGGGCCCGTAAGGCGGAACTGCTATACACACATGAAAAATCTCATCTTCGCAGGAAGTTGGCGGAAAAAAAAAAAAAAAAAAAAAAAAAAAAAAACCCTCTATCACTACAGTAAACCGGAAGCTGACCCATCAATTCCTTTTGAAGCCACGCCTGAAGTAACGTCAAACTGCAAATGGAATGTTCAAATGTTTGTAAATCTTATGGGACTTAACTACGGGGTCATCAGTCCCTAAACTTACAAACTACTTATGAACTGCTTACGCCGGCCGCGGTGACAGGCGCTGCAGTCACGGTCAGCACGGCTACTACGGTCGGGGGTTCGAATCCCCCCTCGGGCATAGATATTTGTGCCGTCCTTAGTGTTAGCTAGTTCATAAGTAGTTTGTAAGTTTAGGGACTGATGACCCCATAGTTAAGTCCCATAAGCTATACAAACATTTGAAACATTTTGCCAACAAACTCTTATTCACATTGATACAACTTGTAAATTTTCGGCCATGACTCACGCAATCAATCACTCCGGCATAACTCATCCATACATGATGGCCATCCCAAGCTGCACACAACCGCAATCAGTGCTGGAAAGTATGGCATTGTTTTCGCGTATTGAAACAACAAGAAGACAACAGTTGGTTTCATTTCAACACAGTATTACAGAGAAACATGCCGGAAATACAGAGAAACGCTATGAGCAGCAAAATTGTCCCTGCGGCCCTTCTACGTTGTAATCTTGATATTTAGGAATCTATTTGAAGTAGAACACTCTAAAATAGGGTGCACAATACCTTATATAAAAGGTGAAATGTTCAAATGTTTGTATAGTTTATGGGACTTAACTACGGGGTCATCAGTCCCTAAACTTATAAACTACTTATCAACTAGCTTATCCTAAGGACGGCACAAATATCCATGCCCGAGGGGGGATTCGAATCCCCGACCGTAGTGGCCGCGCAGACCGTGACTAGAGCGCCTCAGTCCCCTCGGCCACCGCGGCCGGCATATAAAAGGTGAAACAATCACAGAAGTCAACTCATTTCATTTAGGGTTTGATCAGGAGACCTGACAAAAATTCGTAAAGAGGCCAATTCGGCCTCTCGACCCTCCAGTATAAAATTATTTTAAATGGCTTGCTTGTTTTAAATGGCGTATAACGTTTTATGCTGTACTTTTCAGAATACCTGGTAGATTAATTTCATATCACCTCAGTTTATCTCTCTTCTGCATTTAAACACGACAGTACTACCGTCCGGATAGTTCACCAGTTGGCTTTGCCAAGTGAAATGTATGTGTTCAAATATGTAAAAAATGTAGGAAATTTAAATTAAAACAAGGAAAATATACCAATGTCAGCTTAAAAACAACGAAATTGTACATAAAACTAACACAACAAAATACTGGAGAAATAGGAATGTAACCATGTATTAGGTGGTTTTAATATTACAGTGGCACTGAAACTATTTTATATTTATCTTATTTATGGCTTTATATTGAAACGGTATATATTTTTCCAAATTTTTAAGAAAGGTTTTCCTAATATCTGGTATAATATTTTACGCATGTTTCTTGAGTCCCCTCTGCCTGACGAAATTGAAATTCGTTGAAACTTCTTCGCAGATTAAAATTGTGTGCCGGAGCCGGAACCGGGACTCGAACCAGGGACCTTTGCCTTTCGCAGGCAGACGCCCTACCACTGAGCTATCCCGACACGACTCACGATGCCGCCTCACAACTTTACTTCTGCCAGTACCTCGCCTCCTACTTCCCAAACTTCACAGAAGCTCTCCTGCGAACCATGCAAGACTAGCACTCCTGGAAGAAAGGATATGGTGGAGACATGGGTTATCCACAGCCTAAGGGATGTTTCCAGAATGCCTTTCGCGGGCAGGCGCTCTACCACTGAGCTATCCCGACACGACTCACGAAGCCGCCTCACAACTTCCGCCAGTACTTCGCCTCCTACTTCCGGCGCACAATTTTAATCTGCCAGAAAGTTTCATATCAGCGCACACTTCGCTGCAGAGTGAAAGTTTGATTTTAGAAATTCGTTGTTGCAGTATCGGGTATGGTAATGTCTGATGTATTGTTTCTATAAGTTGATAATTTCGCGGCAAATATATGCAGACATTTTCATCTAATAACAAAAATTTACTTACTAATTATTTGTAGAAACGGAGAGAACTGCAGATTACTGCAGATGTTGCACAGGCTGAGGGCAGCCTTTGTACACACTACCCAGTGTTGTGGGCTTAAAGCGCCGCGTTGTATACAAAAAGGCGAACATCAAACATTTCTGGTGTTTCGACACAAGTCGGCGGCCGACTGGGCGACAAATCCAAATGCGTATTGTCGCTGGTTCATGTTAAGTAAGACTGCCGTGGTATTTAACACTGTGTGGTGGTCTTCAGTCCGCAGACTAGTCTGATGCAGTTCTCCACGCTACCCTGTCCTGTACAAGTCTCTTCATCTGACAATATGTTCGGCAACCTACATCCTTTTCAATCTGCTTACTATATTCGTCCCTCGGACTCCCTCTACGATTTTTACCCCACACGCTTCCTTCTAATGCTAAGTTGACAATTCCTTGATGTCTCAGAATGTGACCAACCAATCTATCCCTTCTCTTAGTCAGGATATGCCAGAAACTCCTTTTCTCCCCAATTTGGTTAAGCACTTCCTCATTAGTTACGTGATCTACCCATCTAATTTTCATCATTCGTCTGTAGCACTACATTTCAAAAGCTTCTATAATCTTTTTTATCTGAACTCCTTATCGTCCACGTTTCACTCCCATACAATGCTACACTCCATACAAATGCTTTCAGAAAGGACTTCCTAACGTTTAAATTAATGTTGGATGTTAACAAGTTTCGCTTCTTTAGAAACGCTTTTCTTCCCGTAGCCTTTCTGTATTTTATATCTTCTTTACTTCGGCCATCAGAAGTTATCTTGCTACCCAAATAACAAAATTCATCCCTACTTTTATTGTCTCATTACCTAATCTAATTCCTTCAGCATCGCCTGATTTTCTGACATTACATTCCATTACCTTCGTTTTACTCTAGTTAATGTTCATCTTATATCTTCCTTTCAAGACACCGTCCAACCCATTCAATTGCTCTTCCAGATCTTTCGAGGTCTCTGGCAGAATTACTATGTCATCGGCAAATTGCAATGTTTTTATTTCTTCTCCCTGCACTTCAATGCCCTCTCCAAATTTCTCCTTCCATTCCCTCACTGCCTGCTCAATGTACAGATTGAACAACATTGGGGAAAGGCTACAAAAAGTAGAGACAACAATAAAGGTGCTCTCAATGGCGGGATTAGTGTGAATGCATCATGTTAATATTCTAAATTCGATTATTTCCTTTCCTTTTACTTGGATACAAGTAAAAGGAAATTGTACAGAAATCTCTAATTGTTCTACTCAGTACTAAAAAAAACTGCTTGATGCTGAGAACCTTCATTGGATATTTTATGGTTGGCAGACTACAGGCTTATTGAAGACGGTATCCATGGGTAGAATCTAAATCTGAAGGATAATTTAAGATAGGATTGGTGATTTTAACTTTCAGTTCATTACTCTCTAGGTCTACGAAACCCAGCAATTGGTGAAACTAGATGAAAAACTTGTTCGTAGCTCGCAAATATTGTTTTCAAATCTTGCATTACTAAATTAAAAACAGGAAAGACAAAAAAAATCTGAATTAAGTTGATGCTTACATATGAAGTTGTACAGCTGTACTTTCATTTGCATCAGATTTCCTATTGATAATCTCTGATGAAGTGCCAACTGCCTGAGCAACTACTTTTTCTTCATAAATAAATTAAAAAATACAATTTTGTGTGTGTTCTACAAGTTTATTTTTTTTACTTAACCGGTTTTCGGCTTATTTGGCCATATTCAGAGTATTTACTGCAGTGTCAAAGAGGTTACAATGTTTAGACACAGTAAGGGAAGAGATGACAAATGTCTCCACTTAGATCGACATACATAGTATAACACTTCTTTGACATTGTGTTATTACAGTTATCAATTTAAAAACTAAACAATAATAAATGAATATACAATGTGTGAAGGATAAAACAAGGAATAACTTTGAATATAACCTGGGAACTGAAACTACCTAGTATTACAAACAAACTGATAATGCTGGTAAATAAATATATATAAGTACCTTGTTAATAATTTTGCGCGATAATTATAGATGGTGTTACATATGACAGTTGTAAGGCCAGGTTTGGATTGGCATCAAGAACTTAGAATGAACAGTTACTGAATTAGATTAAACTAAAACAAATCTGTCTGACGAAATTAATATTCTAAAAATTCAGGTAGATGAAAATGAATATTGTGTTGTGAGCTACACTGGGGCCGAATTTTCATAAATTAAAAATAAATGATAATAAATAAATACACAGGAGTTTGGGACTGTGGCGGTAAACAAGGAATCCAGTTTTTAAAATAAATATTGAAACTGTGATTGTCTGACTTTGATCTATTATTTATACAAATAAAGAAAAGGTTAGGTCTATGATTTAAGGTTTTTAGGTTTTTTGCAATGGAGGAATGGAACAGCCAGTGTGGGAGTTGATGGAAAACTTAGGTAATTGATTGTACTATGAGGAAATGTATGAAGAGACTGGAACTGACAGGGTAGGAGGTAAAATGACTCAGGGATGAATTAAGTGAAATCCAATATGAGTGAACTATTTAGTTGTGTTTGATCATTTAATACTAAATAAGGGCTATGGGCTAGGTGTTTATTGATTTCAAGAGCGTCCAATAAGTTACGTTTTTGGCCCTTGTTTGTTACGTGACGGACTTGAAACAGTGGCTGGTAGCTGTGGCCCTCACTCAGCACATGCTCAGCAAATGTGTACTCCTAATTCTGTAGTCTCCAGCTGCGTTCAACTTCAGCTAGAATCAGTCAAAATGATACTTTTTCTTCATTTAAAGTGATGTTATAATGTCTCTCAGTTAATCACCGGCATCGCTACGTTGAAGGAAATTCCTTTGTTCTGTATAACGATATTTTTGTGATCAATAGAAGTCAAGATATTGCGCCAGAATGATATCAAACGGCCTTTGAAAGCTGTCAAGTACTTCTTGAGATCCAAATCAATATTTATTGCTGATGGAGTTAATACAGCAGGAACACGTCTAAAACTTTGAAGATCGATAGATGTTGCTTCAAAATGTGGCGGAATATTTGTAGTTTCGATTGCAACAAGACTTACCAAAGGAAAAAGTAGAACAAATCCCAATGACCAGCCCTGATAGAGAATAAAGAATAGAAACTCTCAATATTTCAAAAAAAAAAAAAAAATAAAATAAAATAAAATATATATATATATATATATATATATATATATATATATATATATATATATATATATATATATATATATATATATATATATAAAAATAAAAAAAATAATAAAAAAAAAGAATCATATCATAATTCAGTTCAGCAGTATAAGCACCGTCTCTGTTCAGTGAGTGTACTCCACAAGGGGAAAACAATGCATACTGAGTTAGAGTTAATACTAAGATGACCATTTTTCTAGATTCAAATTCGGAGCGGCGGTGGAGTAGCCGAGCGGTCTAAGGCGCCTCGCTGCAGAGCGCGCGGTTGCTCGCCGTCGGAGGTTCGAATCCTCCTTGGGGCATGGGTGTGTGTATGTCCTTAGGTTAGTTTACCTTAGTTTAAGTAGTTTGTAAAATACGGACTGATGACCACGCAGTTTGGTCCGATACATTTTGAAACATTTGAACATTTTTTTTTTCTTTTTTTTTTTTCTTTTTTTTTTTTCAAATTCGGAACATAACCACATCTTCTAGATCCAAATTCGGGACACATTACAAATTTGTAATTTGTATATATATTTTCATTATATTAGAAGAAGGTTTTTGTGAAAGTAAGTTTAAGTTGTTACAAAAGGTACATTAATTACACTTTATTAGTACATTATATAATTAAGGTTTACGATCAGAACAACTGTATATAACAGTGCAGTGAATTTTCTTCAGCAATTCTGTATTTTTCAACAACTTGTGAAAAAATTCTACACAAGTTTCATAATAATTTACTCTAATTACTAATATTGATTTCACAGTTTCTACGGCAAGCTGTGTTTTGTTACTTGCCCATATATTATTCATGTGGGGAAAACGCCGTTTCAGTAACAGCATTATTTCTGAAAAGGCAGACGAGAAACTGCACTATCTTAAGCACATTTGGAAATGGCACATGCTTCTGTCTGAAATGAGAAATAATATCAATCCATCTTTGACATGGAAAAGTGGTGTTACCAGTCCATTCACTGATTTCCTCACTGGTATCGTTTGTGCGGGTATGCTCGGTGGAAACAGTTTGAAACGGTTTCGACCGTTAGCGATAAGTATCTTAAGTCTAACGAACCTCTTGTCAAACAGTTTCCCATCGTAATTAAAACTGATAATAAAGTAGACCGATAGAGGTGAGATACATCTAAATCGGAACATAATTATTGAATCCTGGACAAATAGGTGTACCAAATTACCTTTGAAAAAATTCGGGACAGACACACAAAAATCGTGACTGTCCCGAAAAAATCGTTACGATTGGTCACCTTAGTTAATACACACATATAATACCAACCAATGGCAATAAGCGGTTTATCATAAATATCTACTACAATCTTCTAAAATTTCGTTGGATGAAAAATATTCAACATGTTTTTTCTAGTTTGTTTTTAATTTCAGCAACCACAAAATTGAATCATTTAGGGCCCTGGACCCATGGGTCCACCCATTCCCAACCTTGAGGGGGGGGGGGGCATGGTTTATTCTTAGACGTTACAAAGCTTTCGATGTCATCAATCGTTCTTTACTCTTGAGAAAAAAATGTGAAGTGCTTAATGATTTACAATAAATAATACATACATTATTCCTTATAGACTGTGTTGCAATATCTCAACACGTATGGTTAGATTAATGTCCAAATTTATTTTAATTTCATTTTAGGGCATTCTGGTAAACTACATTATTTGTAGTATTGTACTTGATGTAATGCGCAAAACGTCAAATCGATTTTTTTAAACAGATGTATAAAAGAAATTCCTTTTTAACAGCATTATTTATTTATTCTTATATTTCTTTATTCGTATGCTTATTCTCACAGAGAAAGAGTTGAAGACATTGTAGCACGCATAGACCAAACATATGGTTTGTGGCATCACGTTTCGCTGTATGTAACCACCTTGCTAGAGAGTCTCAAACCCCGTCGCTGGCCTTCAGTGGTGTGAGAGGTGTTCCAAATGAGTGGATTAAATCATAGTTGGAAAATCGCTCACAGATAACCGAAATAAAGCATATTGACGGAAATGAACTCCAGACACAGCTTTCAGAACCATGCATTGTGAGTCATGGCGTGCCACGGGGCTCAATGTTATGTCCATTTCTTTTCCTGGTGTTCATTAACGATTTCCCACTGCACGTTAGGGGTCCAGAGCCAGTACTGTGTGCAGATGACACTAGTCTACTAATTGAAGCGAATGGTAAAGAAAATCTTACTGCATCTGCAAAAGACATCGCAAAGGATGTGTATGAGTGGTTTAGCAAAAATAAACTAATCCTCAGGAAACAGTAATCATAAATTTCCATACAGATCAGAATAATAATGTTGTACAACCAAAAGTACGTATGGATAACCAAAATATTAGTGGTGCTTCTGAAACAAAATTTCTTGGGATTCACATTCAAGAAAATCTCAAATGGAGCACTCACATTGCAGCCCTAAATTCAAAACTATTTAAAATCAGGTATGTGCTCAAGATTATCTGCAACAACACTTCTTCTGATACAGTTAGGTCTGTATATTTTGCGCAATTACTTTCACTACTGAGATATGCTATTATTTTCTGGGGAAGTGCTCACCAGGCCATATCCGTTTTCAGGAGGCAAAAAGCAATCATAAGAATAATTAAACAAGCTAGCAGCAGAAAATCCTGCAAACCTTTCTTTAAGGATCGGAAAATCCTACCCCTTCCCTGTGTGTACATTATGGAAGTAGTCATGTTTGTAAAAAAAAAAAAAAAAAAAAAAAAAAAAAAAAAAAAAAAAAAAAAAAAAAAAAAAGTGTCTACTGAAGAAAAAAAATCATTTTCATCAAAATAGTATTTTCCATGAGTACAGTACAAGGTCAAACAATGACATACACATTAATCACTGCGATACCACATTGTGCCAGAAAGGTGTATATCATGCATGCGCAAAATTGTACAACAGATTACCCAGACACATCAAATTTTCTCCTGACCTACTAAACTTCAAAAAGTCTGTGACCTACCTACTAGAGAACTGCTTTTACTCTGTCTCAGAGTATCTTATGCAGGAGGAAATGTACTTAATTTTGTAAATGTAGAAATAAGTTTGTAAAGATTCAGTGTATACCCAATCTCATTATCTATATCTATAAATGTGAATGTCAGTTCGGTATACATTTATCACGTCCGAACGACAAGACTCAGAGACTTAAATATTTGTACAGTTACTGATTTATACCTGAGGAAGGTTTTAGGCACGGTTTGATAGCGATCTGATAGATATTTAGTAATTTGAAGAATATTACGGGAAATGCGGAACAATAATTACTCTTTGAAAATTATATTTACATGGTTTTATTGGTTGCATTATTGCTTGAGGGTTGATAATCAAAAAGGGTAGAGTATATAGGGATGAAAAGTTATCGGTGTATATAACATTCTCTGTGTGTGTGTTAATATTTCGCTCTGCAGCGAAAACTACAGAACGCAAACGAATGGTCTGTTTGTAATTGTTGTCAGAAGTCTCCCGTTGTACACCATAGCAGTTCCATGCCGATAGCTATAAGGCGGTGGAAGATATGGTGGTTGAAAGTCGTCAAATTATAAAAAATAATCGGACTGAAGGCCAGCGACGGGGTTTGCGACTCTCTAGCAAGGTGGTTACATACAGCGAAACGTGATGCCACAAACCATATGTTTGGTCTATGCGTGCTACAATGTCTTCAACTCTTTCTCTGTGAGAATAAGCATACGAATAAAGAAATATAAGAATAAATAAATAATGCAGTTAAAAAGGAATTTCTTTTATACATCTGTTTAAAAAAATCGATTTGACGTTTTGCGCATTACATCAAGTACAATACTACAAATAATGTAGTTTACCAGAATGCCCTAAAATGAAATTAAAATGAATTTGGACATTAATCTAACCATACGTGTTGAGATATTGCAACACAGTCTATAAGGAATAATGTATGTATTATTTATTGTAAATCATTAAGCACTTCACATTTTTTTTATTTGATTGTTGATTAAAAATGTTTGTTTCTAAATAAGGTATTGTATTTCATTTCATCCTTCAAAACCAGTCTCATAGCACACTACTAAAAGATAGCTTATCTATCATAATCAACCAACACGCGAGCGGAGCCGCGGGTTTAAGCTAGATAATTATGTAAATCTAGTTATTATTGAAATTTAACTAACATGTGTATATTCTGCAAATAGTAAATCCGAGGATAAAACTTTATGTCCAATTCTTGTATGCAGCAAATGTACTGAAATAGATTATAAGGACAAATAAATAAATAAAACACACTCTGGCGACGATGATACACAACACTGGATGGAACACTAAAGTCACTACGTTTACATGCAACATATCTTCCGGAAGACGAAAACTGATTTTCGTAAACCGTTTTCGGCTGTCGTGTTTACATGGCATAGCCTGACTCGGATTTCCTAGTCCACTTAAGATGGTGGCTGAAAAACAGCTGATTCAGTTCCTGATTTAGTCCGCACAATCGCTCTTTTTCGTTATTTAAATGCACAGATTTATGTTCACTGTAATGTTTATACTTTTATTTCACATAGAAAATATCACTCTTTCAATATGTGCTGAAGATTCTTAACAAGAGAAAACAATCTGACACGCCAAGAACGCTTCAAAAACGGTTGCGTTTACATGGGCAAGAAAATCGATTGTGGAACTGGAAAACCGTTTTAGAGAAGCGGATTTCCAGAATCGATTTTGGAGTGTTTACATGACCAACCAAAAGCGGAATTGGGAGATCGGTTTACGAAATCCGGTTTTGGGAGCCCATGTAAACGGGATGAGTTTAAAACACTGCCTGATGGTAGGGGGGAGGGACGGGGGACGGAAGCAAGGGAGGGGGAGGCAGAGGCAGGACTGGGCAGGGAGTGTAGGGAGAAGAGGGGGGTTAGGCAAGAGGAGGGAGGGACTGTGAGAGGAGGGGGAGAGGAGGCACTGAATCCATCGCTGGATTCAGCGCTGGTGTGAGGGATAGATTTCAGGAGACGGCCTCATACGGGAGGGGGAGGTCTCTGAAGTTACCCTGGGAGAGGATATGGAGAGTGTGGAGGTGTAGGGGAGGGTGGCATACACTGGTGAAGGCGTGGCAGAGGCCCGGGTCGGGGACTCTGTTTTGCTGGTAATGTATAGGCGCCGGAGATCAAGACAATGGAGGATGTGGGGGAACTGCATGATGTCACAGAGAGTCTGCATGGGGGAGGAGAGGCGGATGCGGATGCGAGGCGGAGGGCGTGGCGTTCAGGGATTTGAAGGGTGAGATAGTAGGTAAGAGGGACACATATCCAGGTGGGAGGGAGTCGAGTCACGTGATTTGGACGTGGGTTTCGGTATAATGACGTCACGCGCAGTCTATCTTACCATTGGTCTATGTTAATGAACGTCACTTAGGAGCACAGTCACCCCGTTTACATGGGCTCCCAAAACCGGATTTCGTAAACCGATTTCCCAATTCCGCTTTTGGTTGGTCATGTAAACACTCCAAAATCGATTCTGAAAATCCGCTTCTCTAAAGCGGTTTTCCAGTTCCACAATCGATTTTTGAAGCGTTCTTAACTTGTCAGACTGTATTTTTCTTGTTAAGAATTTTCGGCACAAATGGAAAGAGTGATATTTTCCAATGTGAAATAAAAGTATAAATATTAGAATGAACATAAATCTGTGTATTTAAATAAAAAATAATAGCGATTGTGAAGACTAAATAAGGAACTGAAACAGCTGTTTTCCATCCGCCATGTTAAGTGAGCTAGGAAATCCGATTCAGGTTATGCCATGTAAACACGACAGCGAAAAACGTTTTACGAAAATCGGTTTTCGTCTTCCGGAAGATGTGTTGCATGTAAACGCAGTGAGTATTTCATCGCGTGTATGTGGTGTCCCACTCGACTTCCTATTGTGTCTGCCCCCCAACGCGAATTGAATTTGCTCGCACCGGTTTTATCCAGACTACTCGAAAGTTGCTTCCGGGACGGTCCTCGGTGGGTAAAATGTATTGCCTCCTGTGAGGTTTGAACTCACGACCCCTGGTTTACGAGACCAGTGCTCTGCCACTTTTTTTTTTTTTTTTTTTTTTTTTGTTCTATGGGTAGTTCTGTTCATTGCGGACGCTGATCATGTTTGTTCGGTTTTTGTTCGTTGTGTTCTTGGCTCAGCTTTTTTATTGCAGAGGGCGTTGAGCCCTCTGACCGAGCGCGCTGAGCCACGGCGCCCGGAGGCCACTGAGCTAAAGAGGCCTCCGCATTGGTTGTCTTCCTCTGCTGCGTCTGCTGTTAAGACGGCAGCGGTTCGTGATTGCGTCATCAATTCTGATCTTACGTGTGAGAAAGGAAAGAGCGTGGAACCATCATCAGGCAGCTGTTTCATCTTCCTGGTGTCTGGGAGCGCAGATTTTCGTTCACTCCTAGCGAACCCGGTGTTTTACCGGGTGTGTTTGTCTCTGTAAATTATAAAATAATAGGTGACGGGAAATTTTAATGCGGTAGGTCAACACAAGAAATGTTACACTTTCTGCGGAGCTATGAACATAGTTTATTGTGTCATTTTCCAAAGAGTTACAGCACAAATATATAATTTTTAAATGGAACAATAGTTTTTTCTATCGTGTATTTGATTCGTTGAAACCAGCTGCGTCCAAATCAATTTAAACTACATTCCTATCACTGTTAGTTTGGGAGCTACAACCCTTCAAAGTTTCAGGGGCAGATACCACAAACACTTCGCATAATGCGATGCGCCTTCTAAATGTGGTGCGGCCGAGTTGTAACGTCGCCGGTGTCACGGAGCGAGAATCTTCCTCGATGCGCTGTTAGACTGCCGACTGTCACCGCACACGGCCGTATACCCGACAGTTGGAGCCACACAAACAACCGGGGCTCAATATACCACAGTTACTGACATCGGATGACGATGGCATACACGAACAACGAGTGATTGATTTGGACGCAGCTGGTTTCAACGAATCCAATGCACGATAGAAAAAACTATTGTTCCATTTAAAAAAATTATATCTTTGTGCTTCAACTCTTTGGAAAATTGTACAATAAACTATGCTCATCGCTCCGCAGAAAGTGTAACATTTCCTGTGTTGACCTACCTCATTAAAATTTTCCGTCACCTATTATTTTATAAGTTACAGAGGCAAACACACATAGTGAAACACCCTCAACTGTTATCCACAATTTACTTATTTTTTGTTTCTTTTGGTAGTACTGTCGTTTCACGGCGATGGCGGTTGCTATATTTGTTGTTATATGTTTGAAATATTCCGTTATCGCTGTGTTATGTTGGTCTGATAGATAGCTATCGTTCCGAGCCAGTACATTGTTCTGTGTCTGTATGACGTGATTGTGGTGCATTTTACCGAAAAAGGAAAGCACAAGCACAAGTTAAGGCTCTATCATAATTTTTTAGGTCGACCACTACAGGCGGATATTTCTCCAAACGGAAATAATGTGACCTCTGGTGACGACCTCAAGGCAGCTGCAGCAGTCTCTTCAAGAGCAGAACCATATCCTGATAATAAATCTTCATATGTAGGGCAACCAAAGTCCAAAGATTCCATAATTCTTTAAAAGAACAGGTTCGCTGCAACTGAGGACACACACTTGACCGGTTTGGCAACTGAAAGTTGCATCCTCATGTATTATCTGATTACAAATGAATGAGAACTGTCAGAATTTTAAGCATTGTTAACATCAATGTAGTCTTTGTCTGCTATTATGACCTTATATTGATGTTAACAAGGTTACATTTGTAAATAGATAACACCTGAGGATGCAACCTTAAGTTGCCAAACCGGTCATGTGTGTCCTTCAATAAAGGATTTTAACAGACACAGAGGACCCGTTCTTTTTAAAAAATACATATCCTGTATGTTTGTGTTGCACTATGAATTTATTACTCTTTTTCCCAATTGACCAGAGTGATGTTTGATGGTAAGGTTATATATGTCAGCAGGTAAGTAATTTCTGGTGCAGATTTGCCTTTAATAGCGTTACACAATGCTGAAGATGAATACAGACTGCTCATTATCCTTAAAAAAACCAGTTCTTGTCACGTACATCAATAATTTCTTTATCACATTATTTAATGTAAATAGCCAATACTTTTCTTGTTTTATGTTTTCACTGTATGTGGCAAAAGTCTTAAAATAAAAATGTTTGTATTATATTGAACTCGGACATTATAGATGGAAACTGACATCAGGTTTCTATTAAAAAAATGACAAAACATTTCACATGTATTGTTGAAGAATCGTATGAAAACTGATGCTGCTTGTGAAACTGGTATTTCGCCTCCTGTGTAAGCTACAAACTAAAAGACTTACAATACAACAAAAGCAGTCATTTGCTTAAGATCTGCAGTTCTGTTGCTTATAAAAATAACTGTGAATACATTTCATCTACACATAGGTAAAAACTGTAACCGTTGCATTGATGATGCAAACTGATGAGAACTAATACCCATTATACTACTGAATGTGTAACAAGAATACGAGAAGACGTTTTATTGTCGAAATCTACGCTTAATTTGCACCAGCAAAGAGGAGAACTGCGACTCTGCTGCTCTTTACATTGCTCGTAGTGATCAAACGGTTGCCTGCGTCGAGTCACGTGACTTGGGGACGTGACTTTCAGTATTAGAGCTCCTAAATACCCAGGCTGAATCGTCCGCCATGTTTTCCCCAAAATGGTTGGAATCGTGCTGCACTAACAGCTTTTTTAGAGGCACATGCCCTGCCATCTTTCACAAACGAATTCGCAAAAACTAATTGGTAGAAATGGTTAATTTTTCCGCTACTTAAATCTTTATATGTCAGCATTGTGACGAAATGCTTGTCATTTCGTTAATAGTCATGGTTAATAAGATATTGGTTTCTAAATAACGGAATATTAGAAAAAGTTAGCAATAAAAAATAGAGCCTGCTATGATATTCCGTTTGGTGCTTGTTGCACCATATGTTGCTGCGGATGAAACTTTCCTAATGGATTGAATTTTATTTTCGTCTTAGGAGGAGATCATTACCTTTCACTCATACCGCAAAACTTTTTATTTAGCGCATTCATTTGCGATGGCGATAAGGCCAGAATGAATCATTGCGTATCTCATAAACGGTTAGAGGTATCAAAATGATATTTTGACAAATGATAACATGCAAAGAGGGGAGTATTTTGCCACATGGTTACTAAGCAAAACTTCGTTAACTGTCGCGTTATTCAAGGAAATACATAGTTGTAGAATGATAAAGAGTAAAGTTAGTGATTTATTATTCGATTTGCAGATATTCCTTCGTCACTCATAAATGTTTATTTTTTGCTTCTTGTCCATTGTGTTTCAGACCTACTACTCAGTTTCCAAAACCTAACAGGAGCTACATTTCCTTCAGTTTACAGCCTAAAAGTAACAGAACGGAAGTTACTAGATCTAATGAGGATTTTATGTGGGAATACTTGAAAATGGCAGATAGCAAGGATCTCTTCACTAGCTAACGAACTGACTTGTTCTCATTTGCTCACATAATAAAGCACTCTGTATTGAGATATTTAGAATATCCTTTTCATACTGAAATTGCGTATTACATAGAGACACAGCACTTTTGTAATGTGCAACTATTAAATTTAATGGGTTAAAAGAAGTCAGTACCAGTATCTTTAAGTATGGGTGTTATGCAGTAATAACGTGCTTAATTATTAGGAGCTCTAATATGGAAGACGTGGTACTACTAGACGGGCGGACGGATCCCAGTGCGTCATATTTAACTGACATTATCTCAACTTATACATTTCTCACAGAGTTGCTGTTTGGAGAGGATGAAAATTTGATGTATTTTCAACATTTCATTCGCTTAATGTGTTCACCTAACTTCAACAGAAAAAAGTTCCTCGCATGTCGAAAATTCCGTAAGTCGTCAGAAAGTACATGTTCGTAAAGTAACAGTATCAGCTGTTTATAAATTATTGCCATAAATAAGACTAAAATGAAAATGTAGTGCACTTCTTAACGAAGACATTGATGAAAATTCCACGTTGATACAGTGAGTAGTTTGCGAGTGTGAGCGAGTTGAATGAAACGCGAGGTAACGCGTGAGATCGTTCGGAACGTAGCAACTACTACAGCATGGGGACAAAATGGCGGATAGTTCAGCTCGGGTTTATAGGAGCCTTCTTCAGTATAATGACGTCACGCATACCTTTGGTCTATGTTAACGAACGTCACTTGTTAGGAGCGCAGTATTTCATCGCGTGTACGTGGCGTCCCACTCGACTTCCTATTGCGTCTGCCCCCAACACGAATTGAATTTGCTAGCACCGGTTTTATCCAGACTACTCGAAAGTTGGTTCCGGGACGGTCCTCGATGGGTAAAATGTATTGCCTCCTGTGAGGTTTGAACTCACGACCCCTGGTTTACGAGACCAGTGCTCTGCCACTGAGCTAAAGAGGCCACCGCATTGCCTACCTTCCTCTGCTGCGTGTGGTGTAAGACGGCAGCGGTTCGTGATTACGTCATCAATGCTGATCTTAACGTGTTGAGGGTGGAACCATCAACAAGCAGCTGTTTCATCCTTCTTAGTGTCTGGGAACGCAGATTTTAGTTCACCCCTAGCGAACCCGGCTAAGCTTTGCAATAACTATTATCCACAATTTACTTATATTTTTGTTTATTATGGTCGTACTGTCGAATTACGTTGATGGTGCATGCTATATTTGATGTAATACCTTTGTAATTTTTATTCTGCGAAGTTAGTTTCGTTATCGCTGTCGTGTTTGACGGCTCCGCTGTCTATCATTACTGGTGACGAATTATTGTACCATTGCATTTTCCTATCGATGTGTCGCAACCCCGAACACGACCGCGAAATTAAAACATTGGTTCGCGCTAAAGTGTCCTTGTCGAAATTGACAGTTTATAAACATGTACGTTATTCAATAATCACGGTTTAACAACAGAAAGTGAATTAGAAAATAATCTTAAAAGAATCATATAAGAGTCATATGTTGCAGAGATGTTAGATTCGTGGTAGTAAAGAATCCAAGATTCGTGGAACGTTGTTAAGGTTAATCGTTCTGCGTTTACCGCAGATCACGTACGTCATCCTGGCTTTAACCTAGTATTCGAGGTGATCTGTAGTATACCACCCGTGATCTCTATACAAAATGGATGTATAACTCTGGTGATGGAACATATAACTGCAGCGTGCCTGCACATTCATTTTATTTGCACACGATTTCGCATTGTCCACCATGTTTAAATTTGGCAAACGAGTTTCCATCAGCTATTACGTGACAAAGAATTGCTTGCTTACCTCTAGATTTGGAATTTAATTCAATATTCGATGTTGTAGGTTGACATGGGAGTGCAATCTAAACATGTTTTCTTCTCTTCTTCTTGAAATGCTGCTTCGCAGCCATGTTTGAATTTGGCAAGAAACTAAATATGAACACCTTTGCCTGCCACGCTAAGACAGTTGAAGTTCAACATCCAGAGTGTATAGAAATCAATGTATACTACATAAACATTCGAATTTATTTTTATTTGCTTGTTTTTCGGGCACACGACAACTCGAAGTCTCGAAGTTGTTCGTTAAGGTTGTATGTCCTGACGGCTGTAATTTCCAACGTGATTACAGTACATCAAACAATTTTAAGCAGTGTAGCTGCAAAGCAATGTGTTGTAATAACAATAAGACAAATTTATTTTCATATTTTTAGCTATAAAGAAATACTGTGACGAAGATAAGTCGCTGTAATGTGCGTTCAGCAATCTATAATATGTCCTTCCGTATTTCATATGCGAGCTGATCGATAACAGGCATGTACACCCGCCACTTTTCGCAAATGACGAATATCACGTGAACGTCGCCCTATCACGACCCCTGTTGGAAAAATAAACCCTTCGTGTGCCATTTACAGTGTGACAACCTTTTTCAATTAAAGTAAGATTTTTGCCGTTACATCGCTGCGCTTCATCATAACTTTGAAGCTATGTACGTTTTTATTCAATAAACGATTTCTCTGCTTAGGTTCATTCGACCAAACATGTAAATTTTCCACCTCTTGTCGAACAGCATGTTCAAAAATGGTCTAAACAGGGCTGGAACGTGTTGGTTTAAGCTAAAGCTAACAGTGGCGTAGCTATGTCACCAAGGGCCCCGGGGCAAGAATGACTTTGGGTCCCTCTTTAAACTAAAAATATACAGATGCAAAACTACATCATTAGCTCCTTACCGCCCACTGGAAGACATAATAAGGCAAACCTAAATACTACTAAGTAAATTGTTATGTGTCACGCAGCACATAACATTTAATCTTATTCTCTAATATAATAACTGTGAAAGTTTCTTTGTTTGTTATGCTTTAACGCAAAAACTACTGGGTGGATTTGGATGAAATTTTGTAGAGCGATAGAGTTGGACCTGGGTAGGACAAACAGATAAAACGACCCCATCGGATAGTTCCCGAAGTTGGCCCATACAAGGTGAATGAAGTCGCAGGCAAAAGTTAGTAAAAAAAAAAAAAAAAAAAAAAAAAAAGGATACAGTATTACTCATACACGAAAACATGGCCCCCTCCCGCGAAGCAAACCGGTAACAGTCAAGTCAGGAGACTAAGGCGCCATGGCACCATGGCAACTCCGACTTCGACTGACAATACACTAACGGTGTAGGGTCCACATCTTAGTGGACAAGCAATAGACCTTGTTATGTTTATTTCTGAGGTGGGAATAATTTTTGGATTTCACTTCTTGCGTTTGAAGCAGAACGTACATTATACGATGTAATCGGGGGACATGGATGTTCGGAAAACCGATTATTCGGATAATCGAACTGTGCAATTATATTTGCCAATAAAAAGTACTGTACACTAAATGTATTTATCCCGGAGACCAGAGGTGCCCCCTCCCCCGTGGCCAATGACTCACCCCCCCCCCCCCAACTGCGACCAACTCACTCCTCCCCCCCCCCCCCCCAACCAGGATTGTCGTCTTCTGCAGAAAATTGTTTCGGCAAGAAATTAAGAAATGACAGATTCTTCTTTTGTGTGGTAATATTCGCTTTGTGTTTTTCTGATTGTAAATGTTTATTCATAGCTTTCACTCCGTCATACTTAACAGTAAATGAGATATTGCATATTCTGCACTTACACGTACACTCATCAGTATCGACCTTTTGTAGCCACTCTTTATTATTTTCTTCCTGCAACCATTCTTCACGGAACGAGTTTAGATATCGTCTCTTCATTTTACTGTTATTACTCACTAATCTGACTTAATGTAAGCTTCTCTGTTCACACGCGATCCGAGTATTCCAAAAATTGCCGGTAAACTGATAAACAATGAACGAACGAACATAAATAATAGACGTCGCCAGCTGACATGTTGCCGCAACAGTGTTTGCTTAATAATGCTTAGCCGGTTACTACCGACGCAACAATGAAAAGTTTTCAGAGGAAGAATTGAAAAGTAGTGTTTTGTTGCAATAAGAAATTGACATTTATAGAAAGTTATTCATAATTACTAGAGAGGAGCCGGCCGGGAATGGCCGAGCGCACTGAGGCGTCTTGCCACGGTGCGCGAGACTGCTCCCGCCAGAGGTTCGAATCCCCCTCTAGGGCATGGATGTTGTGTTCGTCCTTAGTTTAAGTTACGTTAAGTTCGATGTAGATCGTCGCTACATGAGCATAGTACTTAAAAAGCGTCGTAAAAAAAAGTTACGATGAAGGTTACATTAAAGCCCGGAGATGAGAGTCATTGGCCCGTAGACTCGAAGAATTCATTCCACACCCGGGCACTCCGGGCGGCTCCCGGAGATCTGGCAACTCTACTTGACCGGTTAGCAGCGCCACCGAGTGGCGTAGTGAAGGGCCCATTAGAAACAATCTTATTGCGGCTGTTGAGGGAATCATGGTTTGTTGGGAGAGGAAGATGATGGACGGTAGGGAGGGAGAGTAAAAAACTAGAATTCAATTAAAAATTCCACGCTCTGCGGTAACTTTTTTCGAACGTCGTTCACGGAGGTCGAGGGGCCCCTGGAGCTCGGGGGCTCCGGGGCACTGCCCCGCCTAGCCCTATGATAGCTACGCCACTGAAAGCTAATAAATATAACCTACAAACTCTCTGTTACCTAATCAAGATGTCAGAGACTATTGCATAGGCCGCTATGTATAAAACTGATAACACGTATTTAGTGTACGGTATCAATTAACCAACGATAGGCCTACACGTTAGTTGTAAATATAAATTGTTTCTATAGAACATAGATTTAATTGGAATGCATGTATTGCGTTTTATATAATAACCGCAACCTCCAGTTTACTTCCATTTTCACCATCCCCCCCCCCCCCCCAAAAAATGAATATCAAGGAAAAAAAATACTGTATCTAAATCATTTTAATGAATGATGCTTGAAGGTATAGGCATACCATACGATCTACATTTTAATTTTCTTCGACTTATCTTTACATATAAGAATTTATCTTCTGTGTGTACGCAGCCTCATAGCTTGAGAACAGCTCAACCTATTGCATTTGTAAATGTTAGAACTAGGTTTGTATTACAGAAACTATTGGAAAGTAACCTCGTAACTTCATAACAGCTCATTCTATTTGGATCATTATTCGTTATTGGGTTTATAATAGTACTACCTGAAAACCCGGCGTTGCAAGGGTATTTATTTAATTATTGCTGCCATTTTTCAGGTATATTTTTACTTGTATAAGGGTTGTATGTCTGTAAAATCTCTTGGGAATACAGGTAGTAGTAAAGAAGTAATACATTAAAACTTGGTGCGGGAAAGGACGGTTTTCCATGAACATTACTGTTTATGTGCTCATATCTCTTGAACTACGTGTCGGAATGTGATACAATTTAGAAGCTACATTCAACTATATATGTGCATACTGTCTGTAAAATTTCCTGACGCTACAATTTGTAGTGTTCAAATTATAAATTGTAACGTCATACCGAGAGCCGTAGTTTTACTTCATAAACAGCGGAACAGCAGTAAGCCAGAAACATTTTTCCTTTCATCATCTTACTATGGTTGCCAGCGAGAAAAAGTTTAATAAAGATTTGAAATTATGTTTAAAGTTTGTTGCAAGTCGCTAAGTACTGTCATTCTTATACAGTGTATTTCGAAAATCTCGCCGCATTATATGGCACTTTTTGCGATTTGTCTTGGTTATGACGTAGTATCTTTTGAACAATATGCCTATGTGATTCTTAACCATGCAGCAATTGTTACCTCACGGTAAGGAATGTGTGTACCAAATTTGGTTGAAATCGGTCCAATGGTTTAGGAGAAAATGAGCAGCATTGTCGCAAAATGCAGCAGTTTTTCGCGCATCTCATTGTTATGACGTCATATCTCCTGAACTATATATCGTAAGTGATTCTTACACTTACGGCGACCGTCCTCATGGACTGAAGCTTACGTGTACAAAATTTCATAAAGATTGGAACAAAACTGTAGATTTGTATGCAACACGTACAAATATACGAACACTCTGATTTATATATTAGATTGTAATGACAAGGTTTTTATGAAAGAAAAGCCTGGTGACTTCGTCCATATAATTAAGAATTTTAAGAGGGAGTGCAGGATGGAAGTGGAAAAGGAAATGGGCAAATGAAGGTTTAAGGGAATGTTATACGGAAGTGGGAGAGACGAAGGAGCTGCAACACATATCCCACTCCCACACACATTTTGTAACAGCGAAGCGTTACTGGGTTTGCTATTATACAATATCCCCCAAAAATATATGCTATATCCGCCACTAGTAAACATAAATAGGAAGCGAATTATTAGACGATGTTGTTGCTTTTTTGACAAAACTGAGGAAAGTCACATTTTGCCCCCACGATATCATGTCAACCATTAGTTGCAGCACAGTTATGCAAAAGACCTTTCTCATTGGAATTTTTGTTCTGATTAATCTTGCATGGGGCATAATTTTCGCTCAACCTCGTACTTATCGATGTATTTTACCGAAAAGGTTTTCCATCTTTCAATCCCTCACCCAAATATGATATGTGTGACAACCTTTTACGATATATCAAGAGGAGCCAACTAAAGAATCTGGTTCTCGGTAGAAACTTTTTCTTTAATTATTTCGAAATAAACCTCAATTTTTCCGTGCCACGCAGGGACGTGTACTGAGGTATAGTGTGAGTCCTGCTAGCAATTAGTGTTAAGGTATGAAATGTATGGATTTAGCTCTCAATGTAGAAAAATGTAAGGTGATGCGCATGAGTAGAAAAAACAATCCTATAATGTTCGAATACAGCATTAGTAGTGAGTTTCTTGATGCTGTCGCGTCGTTCAAATATCTATGTTTAACATAGCAGAGCAATTTGAAATGGAACGAACATGTAAGGACAGTTGTGAGTAAGGCGGACAGCCGCCTTCGGTTTATTGCGAGAATTTTGGGAAGATGTACTTCACCTGTGAAGGAGACCGCGTATAAAACGCTTGTACGACCACGTCTTGAGTATTGCTCAAGTATTTGGGACCCGCAACAGATCGGTTTGAAGGAAGACATAGAGGCGGTTCAAAGGCGAGCAGCTAGATTTGTTACCGGTAGGTTCGACCAATGCGCGAGTGTCACGGAAATGCTCCGGTAACTCAATTGGGGATCGCTGGAAGAAAGACGACGTTCTTTTCGTGAATTTCTGTTAAGTAAATTTAGAGGGCCGGAATTTGAAGCTGAATGTAGTACGATCTTGCTGCCGCCTATTTACATTTCGCGTAAAGATCACAAAAACAAGATAAGAGAAATTAGGGCTCGTACGGAGGCATATAGGCATTCTTTTTCTCCTCGTTCAATTTGGGAGTGGAATAGGAAAGGAAATGCCTAGTAGTGGTACAGTGTACCCTCCGCCACGCACCTTACGGTGAATTGCGAAGTATGTATGTAGATGTAGATGAAACAAGATGTATTCATCGTCCACGCAAACAGACATTGTTTCTAAAACTCTCTACACAAAAATACTGATTGTGATTGTTAGAAAAGCTATTACTTTTCAGACTTCGTTAATAAATCTTTTACAATTTGCAAGAGACATTTCGACGACTTTGTGTCGTTTCCAGGGAACACCAAGAGGAGGAAATCTCTCTTCTTTCTCCAATATATTTATTTACAAATTTTACAGGATAATGATCTATTTACAATTTTTACAATAGGGCGATCGGCGTGAACTGAAACCCTTTTTAATATTTACAAGTGTTGCTGTAGCTTCAGCCATTTCCTTTTCGTTATAATTTCTATGCCTAGGCAACGCAAGTCAGAAATGATTTTATATTGCCGTCAAGAAAGTCTTATAAGGGCCTTAGAAAGTATCTCATCTGTCTTAATTGCGGACTTCTTTCTTCTTTTCCCACCTAGATTTAAAACTAGGCGATCAAATTGGCGCCCATGATATTCGGCGTCCTCTCCGAGGAGTAAAAATTTGGATTAACCTTCGAAATTAATGTGTTTATCCTACAATCCCATCCTTCCGAAACATTGTTGGTGCGGTGATACCTTCCTGCGCAGTTCAATATACCCCTTGGAATGTCTTCATTATCCACCCATTGTTCAACAAAATAGTCGTAAAAATCCTGGTGCTTTTCATTATCTGGCGTGTTCTGAATGCATAGCCACCCATTATCTAATTTGTCCAGGGGAATGGGGAATGTGAGCCAAAGCGGAACACAATCTTATGTGAAAACGAATTTCTTCGTTTTCCTTTGTAGGCAGTAACAAGGCCGCAATTCTGCACTTGCCTCCAAAAGCACTGATTGAAATGGTAGTTGCAGCCATTACTCTTTGCATCAGGAAACAAATGTGTTACTGATTGGTTGAGTGCAGCTTTAAAATCCATCATGATAGCTATCATCCAGATACGCTGATCTTAACAGATGTGAAAAAGCGATCGTACGTTTCTCGTTTTCTGTTGGGTAGCAAGACGTACACGGTTGGAACTGTGTGTTTCCTCCTCAGAACTAGAAATATCGACATGAACAATAAATAGCTGTCCAAACTGCTTGCTGGAGCTTTTGAACGTTCCATCGACAAAGAACACCAATATCCTATCATTTGGTCCTCTGTCGTCATCTGCAAGTAAAAATTTGTTCCCATCATTCATTAGCAAATGATGTTCTTGCAGAAATATTCCTGCATCATGTGTAGATCCCATCCTTTTTCGCCTGATGTGTTGCAGCGATCGTTTTGCACTCCTGTGTGACGGCAGTGATGTGCGATGTCGTATCCTTGATTGAACAACGGCCCTACTTCTTCGGCATAAACAGAAGAAATTGAAGTGTCCATTTCTTTTGCACGCCTTTTGGAGTTTGCCACGTATTTTCGCACTTCATTAGCCGCGACATCCGGAATACATGTATCCCTGCCTTCGCCTAAAACTGTTTCTGGTGGCTAGTCTTGCTTTACACTTCTCGTTTACGTTTACGCATGACCAATAACGTATACCTTCAATGTTGGTACATTCCACTATATACTGGTATCCGGTATAAACCAAGGAGGCTTCCCTTTCGTTATCGTGGTTGGTGAATTCCATCTTTACAACACTTACTAATCAATAACAACTTCTCAGCGAGAGACTAACAGCAGTACTGAACTGCGGTGCTGTAGTCTGAACTTTTTGGTGCCCCTGTAGACCGCCCGCTACCTGTTCGGACGAGTCTCCTCACAAATGTCGCCACTCACAACTGTCGCTCCTCACAAGTGTCGCAACCACGGTGCACAAAGCATAGATGAAGAGGTAAGTAGTGTAATAGATCGGTCAGTGCGGAACCCCTCAGCAGGCTAAAGTGAAGCACAGGAGACCGAGACTCGCGAATACCGACGGATGGTATCGGACATTTCTATTAACCTAAAAATTGAGTCAGACGTGAATAAGAATGAGTAAATCGGGTGTGCGACGAATATAAAGTATGCTTACAGACATTACTTGCGATTTTGATGTTAAAGAACGTTAATTGTGGCGTTCTTAAGGAAAACGTTGGACAGAACATTCGAGAAATGTTCATAGTAATTAAAGAAATAAAAATGGTATTAATTGAAATTCACTCGCAGACGTGACCATTAAGTTATAAAGACTGTGAAAAACAGCATTACATTGTCATTAGGCGGACACTAATTAAAGATGAAATCTCGTGTAAGATACAAACTGTTCGATTTTGTGTTTTTATATTTTGGAACGACAAATTAAAACTATTATCATGAAAAGTTACTGGTGTTTGTGTAAAAGTTAGTAAAGTTATTCATTCAGTATTTAATTAGATAACCAAGTCTTAAAACACTTAATTGTTTGTAAATAGAATAGCACAAAATTACCAAAGAAACTAACGAAGAAAAGCTATAACATTGTATAAATCTGCCAGGAAGTTTCATATCAGCGCATACTCCACTGCAGAGTGAAAGTTTCATTCTGGAAACATCCCTTACGCTGTGGCTAAGCTATGTGTCCACCATATCCTTTCTTCCAGGAGTGCTAGTCTTGCAAGGTTCGCAGGAGAGCTTGTGTGAAGTTTGGGAAGTAGGAGGCGAGGTACTGGCGGAAGTAAAGTTGTGGGGCGGCATCGTGAGTCGTGTCGGGATAGCTCAGTCAGTAGAGCGCTTGTCTCTACGAGTTTACGAGAGTAACTCGGGCGTCCGATCCTTGGTTGTCGAGAGTGCACTCGTGCTCTCCCGATAATCCATTCGTAGTCTGGGGCAACGTCCCAGAGATAAATGAAATTGGTCTCAATCCCCTGGTTCCGACCAAGGTTTTCGGGAGGTGTTCCTTGGTTGTAAGTTGTATGCCTGAACTGGTAAGCCCCTCCCACTCATTCCCAATTGGGATCCCCCCTTTGCCTCACTATCAGCTTGTCTGATAATTGGCTGAATAGAACCGCGACTCTTTATGGGCCGGATCTCAAACAGCCCGCTCCATTACTCAGAGTGGAGAATGAAATGAATAAGGTTGGATACATAGCTTTGAATCTGGAAATGATTGCTCGGCAGACAATGTACACTGGACCTGCTTACGCTGATGACAGGTAACTACTAGGTCATTCCACGTCAAATCGCCAAATTTCGGAACATCTTCCAGTTCGAACATCACGGGAAATTCTATGTGAACATTCTAACATATCCCCAATGAACACTGGCAAATTTTAAGATTTGTTGAAGCAATACTGACCGAGATATAGTCAGTTGAAGCTTCCTGGCAGATTAAAATTGTGTGCCGGAATCGGGACTCGAACGTGGGACCTTTGCCTTTCACGGACAAGCGCTCTATCACTGAGCTATCCAGACAAGACTCTCGATGCCGCCTCACAACTTTACTTCCGCCAGTTCCTCGCCTTCGGACTGATGACCACGCAGTTTGGTCCGATAGAATTACAAACATTTGAACATTTACCTCGCCTCCTACTTTCCAAACTTCACAGAAGCTCTCCTGCGAACCATGCAAGACTAGCACACCTGGAAGAAAGGAATTAAACTACAGGCTTATTTCATTGACTTCAATTTGCAGCAGGGTTTTGGAACATATCCTGTATTCAAATATTATGAATTATCTCGAACAGAATGATCTATTGCCCCAAGGTCAACATGGATTTAGAAAATACCGTACGTGCGAAACACAACTAGCTCTTTATTCACACAAAGTGATGGGTGCTATCGACAAGGGTTCGCAAATCGCTCCCGTATTCCTTGATTTCCAGAAGGCTTTTGACACCGTACCTCACGAACGGCTTTTAATCAAATAGCGTGGTTACGGAATATCGCCCCAAATTTGCGACTGGATAAGGGATTTTCTCTCAGAGAGGACACAGTTCGTAGTAATCGATGGTAACGCATCGACTAAAACAGAGGTGATATCGGCCGCTCCACAGGGTAGTGTTATCGGTCCTCTGCTGTTCATTATTTACATAAACGATATAGGGGAAAATTTAAGTAGCTCTCTTAGGTTGTTTGCAGATGACGCCGTCATTTACCGTCTAGTAACAACATCTGAAGATCAAAACCAACTGCAGAACGATCTGAATAAAATATCACTATGGTGTAAACATTGGCAATTGACTCTAAATAATGAGAAGTATGAAGTCGTCCACATGAGTACGAAAAGAAATCCGTTAAACTTTGTTTACATGATAAATCAATCAAATGTAAAGGCCGTAAACTACACAAAATATCTAGGAATTACAATTACTTCAGACTTAAATTGGAAAGAACACGTAGATAATGTCGTGGGAAAAGCGAACCAGAGACTGCGTTTTATTGGCAGAACCCTTAAAAGATGCAACAGAACTACTAAAGAAACTGCGTACACTACACTTGTCCGTCCTTTTATGGAATATTGCTGCCCAGTGTGGGATCCTTATCAGGTGGGTTTGACGGAGGACATCGAAAGAGTCCAAAGAAGGGCAGCTCGTTTCGTATTGTCGCGATGCACGGGAGACAGCGTTACGGAAATGATACAGGATCTGGGATGGGAATCATTACAACAACGACGCTTATGGCTGCGTCGTGGGCTGCTTACGAAACTACAATCGCCCACATTCTCCTCCGAATGCGAAAATATATTGTTGACTCCCACTTACGTAGGTAGAAATGATCATCAGAATAAAATACGATAAATCAGAGCCCGAACGGAGAGATTCAGGTGTTCTTTCTTCCCGCGCGCTATTCGAGAATGGAATGGGAGATAAAAAAGTATAACGGTGGTTGGATGAACCCTCTGCCAGGCACTTAAATGTGATTTGCAGAGTATCCCATGTAGATGTAGATATGGTGGAGACATGGCTTATCCACAGCCTAAGGGATGTTTCCAGAATGAAAGTTTCACTCTGCAGCGGAGTGTGCGCTGATATGAAACTTCCTGGCAGATTCAAATTGTGTGTCGGAACCGGGATTTTGCCTTTCGCGGGCAAGCGCACTACCGACTGTGCTATCCCGACACGACTCACGATGTCGCCTCATAACTTTACTTCCGCCAGTACCTCGCCTCCTACTTTCCAAACTTCACAGAAGCTCTCCTGCGAACCATGCAAGGCTGTGACTAAGCCATGTCTCCACCATATCCTTTCTTCAGGAGTGCTAGTCTTGCATGGTTCGCAGGAGAGCTTGTGTGAAGTTTGGAAAGTAGGAGGCGAGGTACTGGTGGAAGTAAAGGTGTGAGGCGGCATCGTGAGTCGTGTCGGGATAGCACAGTCGGTAGTGCGCTTGCCTGCGAAAGGCAAAGGTCCCACGTTCGAGTCCCGGTTCCGGCACACAATTTTAATCTGCCAGGAAGTTTAATATTAGCGCACACTCCGCTTCAGAGTGAAAGTTTCATTCTATATAGTCAGTTGTTTGACGCCATACGAAACTCTGCACGGGGCGAGCGTGAATTCCTGACTACTTTGAGCCGTTATAACTCGAGCAATATTTCGTTGAAAGATATGAAACGTAACTACCATATACAACTGTATACGTTCTCAATAATACTGAAAATAATTTTACGTGGTATATATGGGCTGGAAAGTTCAAACAATGTTGCTCAGAAACATCGGTGTCCAAAAACAAAATTCCAACGTTTGCCATGTTATATCTCAGAGGCTAAAGCTAAAACGAACGTGGAACTTGGCATGTGGTAACTTACCAATATAAGGTTCTGAAACATGAAGTTTCGTTTATGTGTCACTTTCCACCTACACATTTTTAACTGGAATCAATTTTGTGAAGAATATTCCCGCATCATGTGAGGTTAAATTATTCACGCTTCTTTGGTTTTAATTACTGGTAATTACTGAAACAAACAAATAATTGGTTTACTTAAAACTGATTAAACTAATTAGATCCTCGTTCTGACAGTTCAAATGTTTGTAAATCTATCGGACCAAACTGCTTGGTCCTCAGTCCGTAGCTTACAAACTACTTAAACCTAGGTAAACTAACCTAAGGACAACAAACACACCCATGCCCCAGGGAGGACTCGAACCTCCACGGCAAGCAACCGCGCGCTCCGCAGCGAGACGCTCTAGACCGCTCGGCTGCTCCACCGCGGTCCTCGTTCAGATATGAAATTAATATACAGTACGTGAAGCAAGCTTTTCTCATTTGTGTAAATGTGTTTAGTCTATTATTACAGGAAACACTGAATTGAAGGAAGAAAAATATTAGACACATAAATGTAATTGGTATTGTATAGGCAATTCTCTGTTTTGCATTTACTGCAGTTCATATAAAGTTGAAATACGTATTTTGCAAGAAAATAATCATCAAAGAATGATCCGTTATCTCAATTGTTTTCTTAATTTACACATTGCTTCAATAAGAAAACGTTCTAGGTCTGTTTGAATACTGGGCTACACTGCATGGCAGTCCGAATTCAGAGTGAACTCTTACGATCTGGAGCTACAAACGAAACTGTTTTCTTAAAATCAGATGACAAGTATTTCGTAGAGCCACCAAGTCCACATGGACAGAAATGCACGCACCTCCTGCTTATTTCCGTCGGACATAACACCCTACATCTCGAGAATGAAATAAGTTATCGTTCTGATCTCAACCTTAAATAAAATTTAGATATCTTACCCACATTTCATCCACAGCCTTGTAACTGCTAAAATCAACCATATGCAAAGACTATGCAATGTGACTTTTCGTCTGCGAACTCTTCAAAATTTTGTGCATTAGTTTACTTATTTGGATGTATCACAGGAACTATAAGAAATAACGAATAGAATATGAGATCATTATCGAGCGAATATATATCACACTATAAGATGTAAAAAATGAAAATTTTTCATTGAATGGTTTCCTCAGAATCGGTTGATAAATATTCTAAGCGCTCAAAATGCTGTGGCGGTCAGCGTGTAAGCAGCAGCCCTGAGCGGCTATTGACGTCCGCAGTCCCACAGGCAGGGGAACCGGCTGCGGCATACGTCGTCTTTAGGGCTCAGGTGCCGGCCAGGCTGCGCGGCGAATGCCGTCTGCAGGGTGCACGGGAAATACCACTGCCAAGGCAAACAACGCCCGCAGGCCACAAGGCAAGGTGGAGCACTGCAGTATATCATGACTACAGTACTCAAAGGGTTGAATACCCAGTGGATCAAGTGCTACAGATGGCTGGGAAAGAAGGATCGGAGGTAACATTCATGAGGCACTCCTGGAAGTGTAACAAAATTTTGATTTTGCCATTGTAGTGTTAAAGATATACGAGGGTAAGTCAATTATTAGCCGCAAAGTAGTTATAAAATTTTATTGTAATAAAATACAAAACTTACAAGAACATCATTTTTCGACACAGTCTCCTTGCTTTTCAATGCGCTTCGTCAATCGCTCTACAAGCTTCCTTATGCCCTCATAAAAGAAGGTTTTCGGTTGAGCTGCGAGTCGGGAATGCACCGCTTCCTTCACTGCTTCGTCCGAGTCAAATCGATGGCCCCTTAATGCCTGTTTGAGTCGACCAAACAAGTGCTAGTCAGAAGGGGCAAGATCGGGACTATATGGAGGATGATCCAGTACTTCGAATTTGAGTTTCTGGAGCGTTTCAGCAGTGTGGGCGGACGGGTATTGTTGTGCAACAACACATCACCTTCTGACAGCAATCCTCGGCGTTTGCTTCGAATTGTAGGCTTTAGCCTGTCAGTAAGCATCTCACTGTAACGTACACTGTTTATTGTTGTGCCCCTTTCACCATAATGTTCCAGTACAGGACCTCGTGCATCCCAAAAAACCGTAAGCATCAGTTTTCCTGCGGACGGTTGAGTCTTGAACTTTTCCATTCCATACTCTGCCGTTTACTCTCCGGCTCATAATGATGGATCCATGTTTCGTCACCAGTAATGATTCTGTCTAAGAAGTTGTCCCCTTCGTTACCACAGCGATCCAAATGTTTTTTTGCAGATGTCGAGGCGCGTTTGCTTATGCAACTGTGTGAGATGTTTTGGAACCCATCTTGCACAAACTTTACGAAACTCAAGTCTGTTGTGAATAATTTCGTAGGCAGAACCGTGACTAATTTGAAGACGATGAGCCACTTCATCAATAGTTAATCGTCTGTCTAAGAGAATCATTTCATGTGATCGCTCAATGGTTTCTTCATTTGTGGCGGTAAACGGTCGTCCGGCTCCTTCATCGTGCGTAACACTCGTGCGACCATTTCCGAATTTTTAAATCCACTCGTACACACTTCGTTGTGGCAAAGCACTGCTCATGTACTGTACTGAAAGTCTTTTACGAATTTCGGCCCCTGATACACCTTCCGCCCACAAAAAACGTATCACTGAACGTTGCTCTTCTTTGGTGCAAATAGACAGCGGAGCAGCCATGATTAACAGCATGGCAGCGACAACGAAACTAACGTAGCAGCTTGAAAATTGCAAAGATATAACAACAAATAAACAAAGCATGCGCCACCAACGTAAAACGACAGTACTACCAACATAAACAAAAATACAATTAAATTGCGGATAATAATTGACTTACCCTCGTATATATATATATATATATATATATATATATATATATATATATATATATATATATATATATATGTGTGTGTGTGTGTGTGTGTGTGTGTGTGTTTGTCTGTTTTCTTCAGATAGTCAATAGTCAAAGGTACATAAGGGGATGCTCTGAGGTACAAACATATAGTTTTACCTTTGACCATTCAAACAATTCTACTAAAAGAAACGTTTAATTAATTTTTATGATAAACGATTAAAATACAATTATAATGAAATTAAATTATTAATTATAATTAAAATACTATTAAAATCTGGTATAAGGTATACATTTCCAAATGATGTAATACATTTTTTTAATTATTTATTGCAAGATACAAAGTGCTTTTGCTATAAAATCAAATACAAAACCCAAGAACCAATATGCACTATTCTCCACCACATCGTTTCGAAAAATTACAGGAGTGAAAATGAAAAAAGGAAAATGAAAAATCTTTATCTTTCTTGGGTCATCTGCTGCTTGCAAACTGATGTCGACTTCTACACTCTGAAGCAAAACTGTAGCTACACCACCTGAAGACAGGTAAAAACCCGAAAGGCGTTTCTGACTGCATACAAAGAGTGTGATGATACATAAGTGATTCGAAATTTTTAACTAATCATTTGTTCTGTAGTTAAAGTACGGAATACACTCCATCTCACCTTATTACTGTTATTGATGTATATTTCAGGTTCAATGTGTCATGAAATTTAATATAAAAGTCAACTTAAGATTGGAATTGGTCCATGTTCTATTTTGTTTACCATTACACTCCATTTATTTCAAATATTCTTAACAAGAAATGGTTACTGACGATCATATGTTTAGCAATCGCCAACTTATAATTACATTAACAATTTTTTATGATTAAGAGTAATTGTATTCACAAAATACTTGGAATGACTCAGTTTAACACAAATATATATATAGGTAATATATGAAGCGCAATATGCTTCAACCCTGAGATTTGCGTGTCACATGATGTGACGTAACTATCACTATGACAAACTGTTATATATAGGTAGACCAGTACAGTGGACACTGTCTGTGTGTTATTATAAAGTTTATATGCTGAACTGACAGAACCAGTGAATAAGTGGCAGATGTATTTCGTCAGTATAATGATATGAAGTTTATTTAAATACTGTGATAATGGACTCAGCGTGTAAGAGTATTGCCATGTGTGAGCTAAAGTAGCAAGGAATATTTTACATCGTTTGTCGAAAGGGTGACGTGCCAATTCCTGGAGCAGTTACTTGATGTCAATATTTAGTATGAAGACTATTATGAACTTGGTAACGTGGTAATATGTCAGTACCACTGCTTGAAAGGAAGTCAACTTAAAATTGTTATTTGCCAAACAAAGAAGATAATTTTGATTTATGTACTATTTCTGTTTAAATAAAAGTCGTTTGTCTTCTGAAGAACATTTAGAGTGCAGTGTAGATAGAAGAACCTAGTAGTTTTATCCCGATTCATAAACAGTTTTAACAGTTGATTTTTAGTGAGTGTTTACAGTACTATTTGATTGAAGTGTTCAGCTTACACACTGTGACATTTCAAGTTGATGGTTGCTGAATTAATTAAAACAAAATATTCATTTGGGATTTATACTGGCCAAAGTCCAAACACCTTACACTAATATGTCTTTCTGCAACTGCATCAATATTTTCAAAATCTGCATGATTGTCTGTGACTATACCTAAACTCATGCAGTAGTAGCTTCAAGCTCAGCTGAATAATCAGATTGCCCATATATTGTTAGATATCTGAAATTACCCAAAACATACTCTTCTTGGTATACGATCTTGAAAGGAATTGCAACTGAAGCTGTTATTTTGGTATAGACATGAAAAATATTGGAGTATATTGGATGTATATAGGATGTAATTTTGATATTTAGTTCTCGAATATATTACTGTTGGTCGGTAGAGATCGTTCCATAAGGACGCGCAAACTATAGTAATATAATCAAAATATCCACGGGTGTACTGCCGATCTATAGTGTCCAACGGGCACAATATTTCGGCGATCATACATGTCGCCATCATCAGGGAAACTGACGGACTGAGCTCCTGGAAACGCGCCGGCACGGAGATCTGCATGCTACGGCGGCTCGAAGGGAAGCCGTAGCGTGCGGATCTCCGTGCCGGCGCGTTTCCAGGAGCTCAGTCCGTCAGTTCCCCTGATGATGGCGACATGTATGATCGCCGAAATATTGTGCCCGTTGGACACTATAGACCGGCAGTACACCCATGGATATTTTCATTATCAAATACGCCGGGAGTAACTCAAGAATCACATTATAGTAATATATTCTGCAGAAAGAAATATTACATCATGGAGGACATCCATAAAACAACAGGCAGTTTATGGCATATCGAAAGATGAATAGTTAGTCGACCTCTAGATCTTTTTGCCCAGCTATGTAACATATGGACGAACTTCGTTAGTATTGAGTGTGGTCGCCCCCTAATCCTAGCATCTGTGCATCAGGAAACTAAAGCATCTAAGCACACTGGCATAGAAGATCTTCCATTTCGGTAGTATGGAGGATGCTCTTATTTGCTTGGCCCAAGCAGAAGTATAAAGAAACTATGGTCAGGTTTATGGCATATCGAAAGATGAATAGTTAGTCGACCTCTAGATCTTTTTGCCCAGCTATGTAACATATGGACGAACTTCGTTAGTATTGAGTGTGGTCGCCCCCTAATCCTAGCATCTGTGCATCAGGAAACTAAAGCATCTAAGCAGACCGGCATAGAAGATCTTCCATTTTGGTAGTATGGAGGATGCTCTTATGTGTTTGGGCCAAGCAGAAGTATAAAGAAACTATGGTCAGGTTTATAGTATATCGAAAGATGAATAGATAGTCCATCTCCAGATCTTTCTGCCCACCTATGTAACATATGGACGAACTTCATTAGTGTTGAGTGTGGTCACACCCTAATCCTAGCATCTGTGCAGCAGGAAACTAAAGCATCTAAGCACACTGGCATAGAAGATCTTCCATTTCGGTAGTGTGGAGGATGCTCTTATTTGCTTGGCCCAAGCAGAAGTATAAAGAAACTATGGTCAGGTTTATGGCATATCGAAAGATGAATAGTTAGTCGACCTCTAGATCTTTTTGCCCAGCTATGTAACATATGGACGAACTTCGTTAGTATTGAGTGTGGTCGCCCCCTAATCCTAGCATCTGTGCATCAGGAAACTAAAGCATCTAAGCAGACCGGCATAGAAGATCTTCCATTTTGGTAGTATGGAGGATGCTCTTATGTGTTTGGGCCAAGCAGAAGTATAAAGAAACTATGGTCAGGTTTATAGTATATCGAAAGATGAATAGATAGTCCATCTCCAGATCTTTCTGCCCACCTATGTAACATATGGACGAACTTCATTAGTGTTGAGTGTGGTCACACCCTAATCCTAGCATCTGTGCAGCAGGAAACTAAAGCATCTAAGCACACTGGCATAGAAGATCTTCCATTTCGGTAGTGTGGAGGATGCTCTTATTTGCTTGGCCCAAGCAGAAGTATAAAGAAACTATGGTCAGGTTTATGGCATATCGAAAGATGAATAGTTAGTCGACCTCTAGATCTTTTTGCCCAGCTATGTAACATATGGACGAACTTCGTTAGTATTGAGTGTGGTCGCCCCCTAATCCTAGCATCTGTGCATCAGGAAACTAAAGCATCTAAGCAGACCGGCATAGAAGATCTTCCATTTTGGTAGTATGGAGGATGCTCTTATGTGTTTGGGCCAAGCAGAAGTATAAAGAAACTATGGTCAGGTTTATAGTATATCGAAAGATGAATAGATAGTCCATCTCCAGATCTTTCTGCCCACCTATGTAACATATGGACGAACTTCGTTAGTGTTGAGTGTGGTCACACCCTAATCCTAGCATCTGTGCATCAGGAAACTAAAGCATCTAAGCAGACTGACATAGAAGATCTTCCATTTTGGTAGTATGGAGGATGCTCTTATGTGTTTGGGCCAAGCAGAAGTATAAAGAAACTATGGTCAGGTTGATGGTAGGAATTGATAGTCCACCTCCAGATCTTTTTGCCCAGCTATGTAACATATGGACGAACTTTGTTAGTGTTGGGCATGGTCAAATGAGCTGGGGTTCTGAAAGTCATACTTGAGATCCTTACCAATTTGTCATATGCTTAAGAAAGTCAAACTGTCCATGTAGCGTCTCAGGATACAAGCGAGGAAGACTTTCAGCCTGGG
Source organism: Locusta migratoria (assembly GCA_026315105.1). Taxonomy (NCBI): domain Eukaryota; kingdom Metazoa; phylum Arthropoda; class Insecta; order Orthoptera; family Acrididae; genus Locusta; species Locusta migratoria. The sequence goes on along the minus strand of CM048753.1, from coordinate 117,303,551 downwards.
CAGTGGAAGAATATTGCTATCTGTTGGGCTCGTCCAGAGGCATGCAGGTGACTCTGATGGGTTTGACAGGGTGTAGACTGAAGGCAAGCACGCTGTCCTCCAGGTCGCTCCAGCAGCCGTGGGGCAGGAAGCGGAAGCGCCTGAGGATGTTGGACAGGTAGACCTTGAGCTGCAGGCGGGCATACTGGGAGCCCACGCAGCCGCGCGGGCCCAACCCAAACGGCAGGTAGCTGCACGGGTGGTCCTTCCCGCCGTGGCCTTCCAGGAATCGCGAAGGGTCGAACCTCAGGGGGTCGGGAAAGAACTGCGGGAGACGGTGGGTGGCGAAGGGTGTGACCAGCAGCAGGGCACCCTTTGGGATCGGCACCCGCCCTCCTGAAAGTGAGACCCCTCCTGTGGCCACCCTGGGGAACAGCGGCACCGTCGGGAATAGTCTCAGCGTCTCCTGTGGGTCACAACACACGAATAGAAGACGTCAGTTCTACAGTCTATATCCACCACCACATGGAGAGCTACATTAGCCCCTCATCTGCTTGTAACATAATTCATGAAGTGTAGCTAAGTCAATATATACCCAGTCGCCAAACAGATGCATCTATTACAATACTTCCCTTTACTGTATTTCGCTCCTTATCTGCCTATGGTCTGCGTTCGTGGACGCCTGTTTCTTTTTTCTGTTTTTGCCCTCTTTTTTTATTTCTTTCAGCATCTTACAAGGAAAGTACATGGGACGTGAGCTCAAACGAGAAAAAAAATCATAATCGTGTGAGATATAGCGAATCTTTAATTCAGGGCAAAGTTCCTAGTGATTGGAAAAAAGCGCAGGTGACTCCCGTGTATAAGAAAGGAAAGAGAACTGACCCGCACAATTACAGGCCAATATCGTTGACATCGGTTTCATGTAGAATTTTGGAGCATATTCTCAGTTCGAATATAGTAAATTTCCTTGAAACGGAAAAGCTTCTTTCCATGAATCAGCACGGGTTTAGGAAACATCGTTCATGTGAAACTCAGCTTGCCCTTTTCTCACATGACATCTTGCGAGCCATGGACGAAGGGCAACTGGCGGATTGTGTTTTTCTCGACTTCAAAAAGGCGTTCGACACGGTGCCACACTGCAGACTTCTAACGAAGATACGAGCTTATCAAATATTGTTCTTGACGGCGAGTGTTCATCTGAAATGTCAGGCGTGCCCCAGGGGAGTGTGATAGGACCGCTATTATTTTCTATCAATATAAATGATCTGATGGACAGAGTGAGTTGTAATTTGCGGCTGTTTGCTGATGATGATGTGGTGTATGGGAGGGTGTCGTCTGTAACTGACTGTAATAGCATACAGGTTGACTTAGACAAAATTTCTAGTTGGTGCGAAGGATGGCAGCTAGCTCTCAATGTAGAAAAATGTAAGGTGATGCGCATGAGTAGAAAAAACAATCCTATAATGTTGGAATACAGCATCAGTAGTGAGCTTCTTGATGCGGTCGCGTCATTCAAATATCTAGGAGTAACATTGCAGAGCGATATGAAATGAAACGAGCATGTAAGGACAGTTGTGAGTAAGGCAGACAGCCGACTTCGGTTTATTGGGAGAATTTTGGGAAGATGTACTTCACCTGTAAAGGAGACCGCGTATAAAACGCTTGTACGATCACGTCTTGAGTATTGCTCAAGTATTTGGGACCCGCAGCAGATCGGTTTGAAGGAAGACATAGAGGCGGTTCAGAGGCGAGCAGCTAGATTTGTTACCGGTAGGTTCGACCAATGCGCGAGTGTCACGGAAATGCTCCGGCAACTCAATTGGGGATCGCTGGAAGAAAGACGACGTTCTTTTCGTGAATTTCTGTTAAATAAATTTAGAGGGCCGGAATTTGAAGCTGAGTGTAGTACGATCTTGCTGCCGCCTACTTACATTTTGCGTAAAGATCACAAAGACAAGATAAGAGAAGTTAGGGCTCGTACGGAGGCATATAGGCATTCTTTTTTTCCTCGTTCAATTTGGGAGTGGAATAGGAAAAGAAATGCCTAGTAGTGGTACAGTGTACCCTCCGCCACGCACCTTACGGTGAATTGCGGAGTATGTATGTAGATGTAGAGATAAAGTAAAATTCCGTATTGCACTACTGATACTCCAACATCAGCAAAATTCTCCAGTCGTTCCTAAAGGTTCGTTTTAGATGCACAACATTTAACGAAATATTTTGACCAATAGCGTTGCCTTTAACAACATTGCCATGTGACTGTTATGAACGAGTATTCAAACAGGTTGTATTATGTTGGTACAGATATGGAACCTTGGGGGCACCGAACTGTTGCGTCCATCAGCAGCTCACCTTGATGATGGCGTCCAGCACCCTGAGGCTGCCCAGGTCCGCCATGTTGGCCGCCCTCAGGTAGTCCTCACCCTCGCCAAAGACCTCCCTCAGCTCCTGCTGGGCTGCATCCTGCCACTCGGGGTGGAAGGCCAACGCCGCCAGCGCGTAGCTGACGGTCACCGCTGTGGTCTCGGAGCCGGCCACTGCCAGGTTCACCACCTGCAAAGCGTTTCACTGCTAGCTCGGATACGCTGCTTATCCTGCAGGCCCAGAGCTAGGTATACTGTGGCTGTGGGAATCCAACAAACGGTAAGAGCCAAATGCGACCCAGTCACAAGCACTCACCAAAATCGTAAAATTAAACTATTTTTCAAAATTTACTTGCAAAATGTACCTAAAGTTGATACCTGCATGCATATTTCTATTCCTACGTCCATCCTGTGGTGTTTAGATGAGGGTACTTTGTATGTGAATGTTACTTCCCATTTTTCCTGTTCCAGTAGTATCCAGTCTGCATAAAAACGATTGCTCATATGTCTTTTTGCTGAGTATGAAACACCCTATTTCTAAGTTATGTACGCATTATTTAATTTGTCAATCTTCTTGTAAAATGTTTCGTGTTTCCTTTATATATATATAGTTTTATTCACTTATGAGGTATGAAACTGATGACTCTGTAGGACCTTTATATATTTCTTCCACCTTCTTTGCTCAGTACTTCTGAGCTCTTGATTATTATGAAGCTGCTTTTCTTGCTCCCAAACGTCTCTTTTATTTTCCTGTAGGCGGTATCTACATTTCCGTTAGTTCTACATTGTTCTATCGACTTGTATTTATCCTCTAGCCACTCCCACTTTGTCAATCTGCACTTCCTATTATCCTCATTTTTAGCTGCCCATACTCCCGTTTGCCAACTAAACATTTTGCATTTTTTATTTTTTCTGTTTTCATGAATTAAGTTCTGTATTTCCCTGTAGCATCTTGAGAATTAACTCCCTTCTTAAGATCTACGCATGAATTTTTTAATCAGTTATTTCTCTTTTAAAAATTTACACAATCATTGTCTAATAACAAGTCTGGTCTGATCCACAATTTTTGTATTCATTACTTAATTATCATTATTTATCTTCAGAAGTGTTGTTAGAATTTTTGTGAGAGTAATAATAAATTTGTATGTTAATGTAAACGGCTCCGCCTTCCTCTGGCTTGGGACTTCCATGTGCGTCTGTGTTACACCAAAAATCACACCTATCAGCCTGAGTATGCACAGACGGTGATGGAAATGAACACAGTCATTGTGGCCGTTGCATTATTTCCTTGCAGTATGTATTTATTGATCTACGTATTTCATTAATAAACTTTGTGTTACAAGATCAAGCCGAAGATTTTCAGGTCACAAGGGTTCTGGTTTTTAAACGAAAAATGGACTTACTTGCAGACTATAATATATAGCCCTTTTCTGATGAAACTCAATGCATTCTTGATTATTTTTAAACAAACAAAACCGATTATCCACTCCCAAGCTGATAGTAATCCAAATTTGACATTTAGTATATGAACTTAGTTTTGTCTATTATCAGTGGATGTAAAGGGCAAGATTAAAAACTATAAGAAGAATAGGAATTACAAGGCGGAGAAGAGGAATGATAGAGACAATGCAAAGTGGAACCGTAGGAGGATGAAAGAAAGATCAGTAAAAGAAGTAGGAGAAAGTTGAAGTTACAAGGAGAAGGCCAAAGGTACTAGAAGAAGGAGCTGAGACGTAGAAGTAGATAGGAGAGCAAGTGGACACAAGAAAAAAAGATTATTGAGAAAATGAAGAAAAAGGTAAAAAAAAAATAAGTGCAGGAGAAAGTAGTATTATAGTTGAGGAAAGATAAGAATACTTAAGATGTTCTCTTAGAGGAATAATAACTGTGGGGCACACTGTGAAAAAAGAAATATACAAATGAGGAAAAGGAGATAGTAGTAGAGTAGGAGTAAGACGAGAAAAAGATGAAAATGAAGAAAAGAACAGTCAGGTAGTGAATGTCAGCATGAGAACCGATTGGTGCATGAATAAGTGGAGAAAGGATGAATGAGAAGAACCAGTACAAGGAAAAAAATAAAGTGGGGGAAGAAGAAGAGATTTGTAGATGAGGAAAAGCAGATAAATGGAATAAGAGGAAGAAGTGAGAATATGATAATCAAATGAAAGATAATCATATAGTGGATGATGAAGAGTTGGATGAATTTGTGGAGCAAGAATAATGGAGAAGTTGAAAAACAAAAATGATAATGTGAGAGGAGGAATTAATGGAAAAGGAAGTGGAAGTGGAGTAAGATCTCAAGTAGATTTGGTGGAAATGAAAGCAAATAATGTAGTGGGATATTATGACAAATATAACAATTTGGATAAAGTGTATGGGCCATGAATGAAGTAGAGATGTGACGATGACGAGGTTAAAGTAAAGAATGAGAAAGGTGATAAAGAGAAGGTCGAAATGGGTGATGAGGAAGAACTGAAGATGAAGAGGAAAGAAATGGGAGAAGACTAGAGTAAAGGGAGAGAGGAAGAGGCTAAACATGTGCATGAAATGAAGGACAAAGTAGTATAGAATAAAAAAGATAAAGGTGAATCCTTGAATTAAAATTTGTGATGCGACTGGGAATCGAACCCGGACCTCTATGATTACTAGGCACATGTCTGACCACTAGACCACAGCACCACTAGTGATAAAAGCGCTTCGGAATAGTCAAAGTACGACTTCCCTCCGCGTCACAAACTTTAATCCAGCTTTTGTGTTCCATGAAATATTGCCACTAATGCCAAGGCTCTCCATGAAGCGGAATAGCACCTCGGCACTGGACATACTGGAACATTCCTGCCTTTAACCTTAGGCTAAGGTGATATAAATATCATTGTAAATAGAAATTAACGAACCCTGAGACTGTTTTTCATCTCGAACATGTCAAAGACATTAAAGATAAGGGTGAAGCATATCATTAAAATTTGTGATGTGACCGGGAATCGAATCCGGACCTCCATGCTTACCAGCAGACGTCTTACCACTTTTTCTCATTTTAATTTTAATTTTTATATTATTTTTTATTCAGATGTCCTTTCTCCCCTACAACCCATCCTTCCGCTCGCCATCTAAAGATGAAAATAAATTTCTTGAAGCCAAATTAAAGATCTTCTTTGTCTGGTTTATAAAAATCTTCTCCTTTGGTAAATGAAATGAAAGTGACAGAAACTTTGTTTCCAATAAATTGTAATTGATGTTCCTTTTCTTCTTCTGTACTTTCGTAATTGCACAAGCGCTATTTCGACTTACCAAGTACTTCAAAGTTGTCTTCTCGTAAAGTCTGCTACTGCAGTTTATGGCATTTCATTCGTTTTTCTTTGTTTCCAAAATATCTTTTTCTATTTGTTGTTTTCTGAGTATACTTTGGAGTACCAATCAGCAATAGCTCAGGACTACCTAACGAAAATCACAGAAGTTTTAAGGACATTTCAGAATGAATATAAATTAAATATAGAAAATTAAAAATACTTCTAAGGGTGTTACCCATGTTTTTCTATTTTATAGTTCTAAGTAGAATATTGGCATACTTTTCTCTATATTTCTTCGTTCTCTTACGTTTTTTGTGTTCTGTCGTGAGATAAATCCAATAGTCTTCTTTAGTCTTCTTCCTTTCTGACAAAATGTAGTATACAGTCAGTACTTTGATCCACTTTACTGCTCTTCGTTGTGTGTTTGGGTAGAGGACTTCGTCAAGGTGGAGCAGTCTAGCTGGTGTAATTGTACTGGGAGATGTTCGCAGTATAATTGCGAGGTTTATTGTACAAATTGTCCAGATGTTTTTAACGGTGTCGCATGTGAAACTGTGTTCCTCTGTGTCAACTAAGTCACAGGTGAGGCAATTTGGCGTTTCTGCTAGATGAATTGCATGCAACTCTGAATTTGTGGGAATTTTCCTGTTAACTGCCGTGCACCACGTTGACAGCACATTTGTCGCTATGTAAGGGTCTTGGACGTTTTCCCAGATCTTTTCCCAGGTGTATTCTTTGTACTTCTCCCCACTAGGCCAGCGCATCACTAGTGATAAAAGCGCCTCGGAACTCTCTAAGTAAGACTTCCCTCCACGTCAATTCAATGATTCACCTTGAAAGACGGCTGTTTGCCACATTTTTTTCATAATGATATTCAAATACAACCCCTGTAGGCAGTGATCAGATTTCAGACGCTATTATATTCTTTTCCTGTGTATTGTATATTTGTATGTATTATTTGACCTTATTGTTAATTACTTTTGTTGTTTTTAGTCTCATATGTCTTCCAATTTTAATGTTTATTATGGTATTGTGTCCTGATACTCTCCCTCACCCTGTGAGTGTGTGATATTTTGTGGTTCGAATGTGCATTTCTGTACGTATGATTGATTATGCTGACGCATCATGTTATAGTAATCTACTACTATGCTGCAAAATGTCTGCTATGCCTCTGACCTTCTGTTATTCTCCAAAGAGTCTGCTATGCCTCGGACCATCTGTTATTCTCCAAAGAGTCTGCTATGCCTCGTTCCATAGGGAATGTACGACTGGTGGCATGTCTGTCAGGCCACCCGCCATAATTTTTCACCAGTTAGTTCAGTCGAGGCCAGGCGGGGATAGGCACTCTGGGTGCTGCTTCCGTTCTTGTAAGACGTGATCGGGCGAATGTCCGTGTGTCCGTGTGTGTGTGTGTGTGTGTGTGTGTGTGTGTGTGTGTAAGTTTCAGAGCTCCGTATGGTTAATTTTAAGCTCGTTTGTATAATCGCGTGTGTGCTATTACAAGTATCGCAATGTGTCGAATTGCGATTGAAGTTATTAGATTCCGGTATTATTTCTGGTGATAATTTAATCAACCATATTTCCGTGTGTGCAATGGTGTCCGTTTCCGGATACGTTCCAAATGATATTGTTTAGTAACTTACTAGTTTCTTTCTTACAAGATCCGCTATGGATTCTCGCGTCTTCTAAAACGGCCGCGGTAACAACAGTTCTGCTAAATTCCGAATCTGTTATGGTTTTCTTTGTTAGATGTCTGTAATGGTTCAAACAAGGACTTCACCTTGTTCCTTCCGGATTTGCCCTTTAGGCTATTGAGATTTCAATGCTCTCTTTCTAACACTAGTAAATCCGCGGTTTCGCTAATCATTTCTCTGATTTTTTCCAATTTTGTACTTATTGTACTTAACGTAAATTCATGACCACGTTGTTTTTCAATGTTGTTGTGATGCCTCTTGTAAGGAGGAGAAATGCGTACCATCACCTTTTCGATTTCGATGAAGGTCGGATTGCAGCCTATCGCAATTGCAGTTTATCGTATCGCGACACTGCTGCCTGTGTTGGTCGCGATCCAATGACTGTTAGCAGAATATGGAATCGGTGGGTACAGGAGGGCAAAATGGAACGCCGAGCTGGATACCAACGGCCTCATATCACTAGCAGTCGAGATGACAGGCATGTTACCCGCATGGCTGTAGCGCATCGTGCAGCCACGTCTCGATCCCTGAGTCAACAGATGGGGACGTTTGCAAGATAACAACCATCTGCACGAACAGTTCGACTACATTTGCAGCAGCATGGAGTCTCAGCTCAGAGAACATGGCTGCTGTTACCCTTGACGCTGCATTACACACAGGAGCGCCTGTGATGGTGTATGCAACGACGAGCCTGGGTGCACGAATGGCAAAACGTCATGTTTTGGGATGGATCCAGGTTCTGTTTACAGCATGATGATGGTCGCATCTGTGTTTGGCGACATTGCGGTGACCGCATATTGGAAGCATGTACTTGTCATCGCCATACTGGCGTATCATCCAATGTGTTGGTATGGGGTGTCATTGGTTACACATCTTGGTCACCTCTTGTTTGAATCGACGGCACTTTGAAAAGTGGCCTTTACATTTCAGATGTGTTACGACCCGTGGCTCTACCGTCCATTCGATACTTGCAGGATAATGCACGACCGCATGTTGCAGGTCCTGTACAGGCGTTTCTGGATACGGAAAATGTTCGACTGCTGCCCTGGCCAGCGCATTCTCCAGATCTCTCACCAACTGAAAATGTCTGGTCTATGGTGGCCGAGCAACTGGCTCTTCACAATACGCTACTCAGTACTCTTGATGAAGTGTGTTATCGTGTTGAAGCTGCATGGGCATGTGTACCTGTACACGTCATCCAAGCTCAGTTTGACTCAATGCCCAGGCGTATCAAGGCCGTTATTACGGCCAGAGGGGGTTGCTCTGCGTACTGATTTCTCAGGATCTATGCACCCAAATTGCGTGAAAATGTAATCTAATATTCAAATGTTTGTTAAGCTTATGGGACTTAACTACGGGGTCATCAGTCCCTAAACTTACAAACTACTTATGAACTACCTTATACTAAAGACGGCACAAATATCCATGCCCGAGGGGGGATTCGACCCCCGACCGTAGTGGCGTGACTGAAGCGCCTCAGTCTCCTCGGCCACCGCGGCCGGCGAAAATGTAATCAGATGTCAGTTCTAGTATAATATATTTGTCGAATGAGGAACGTTTATCATCTGCATTTCATCTTGGTTATCAGTTTTAATGGCCAGTAGTGTAGTAGGGAATTAGTGGGGCGAGAAGATGGACAAGGAGAGGCAGTGCAGCCGGCAGCTGACCTCGCCCTGCACCTCGGCGAGCGGCAGCGCGGCCCTTCCCCCGGGCCCCACCAGCGCCTCCAGCAGGCGCGGCCGCCCCTGGACGGGCTGCACCTTCCTAGCCGCTGCCTCGATGGCGACGGCGTGCCTGGCCATCTCCTCCATCAGCGCCACGTACTCCAGCAGCCTGCGCGCCGCCGTCAGCCGCAGCACGCTCTTCATCCGCATCCACGGCAGCACGAACAGCTTCTGCAAACACCGGAGGCAGTCATAGTAATTAAACATAAGCAGACACAATGAATTAAAATTTGTGCGGTGACTGGGATTCGAACCCACAACCTCCTACTTACTAGGTAGGGTGCCTTAGGCCACTTTTTTCGGGTCTCCGTCCTACATCTACATCTACATCTACATACATACTCCGCAATTCACCGTAAGGTGCGTGGCGGAGGGTACACTGTACCACTACTAGGCATTTCCTTTCCTATTCCACTCCCAAACTGAACGAGGAAAAAAAGAATGCCTATATGCCTCCGTACGAGCCCTAATTTCTCTTATCTTGTCTTTGTGATCTTTACGCAAAATGTAAGTAGGCAGCAGCAAGATCGTACTACACTCAGCTTCAAATTCCGGCCCTCTAAATTTTCTCAACAGAAATTCACGAAAAGAACGTCGTCTTTCTTCCAGCGATCCCCAATTGAGTTGCCGGAGCATTCCGTGACACTCGCGCATTGGTCGAACCTACCGGTAACAAATCTAGCTGCTCGCCTCTGAACCGCCTCTATGTCTTCCTTCAAACCGATCTGCTGCGGGTCCCAAATACTTGAGCAATACTCAAGACGTGGTCGTACAAGCGTTTTATACGCGGTCTCCTTTACAGGTGAAGTGCATCTTCCCAAAATTTTCCCAATAAACCGAAGTCGACTGACTGCCTTACTCACAACGTCCTTACATTCTCGTTCCATTCCATATCGCTCTGCACTGTTACGCCTAGATATTTGAACGACGCGACAGCATCAAGAAGCTCACTACTAATGCTGTATCCGAACATTATAGCATTGTTTTTTCTACTCATGCGCATCACCTTACATTTTTCTACATTGAGAGCTAGCTGCCATTCTTCGCAGCAGCTAGAAATTTTGTCTAAGTCAACCTGTATGCTATTACAGACAGTTACAGACGACACCCTCCCGTACACCACAGCATCATCAGCAAACAGCCGCATATTACATCTTACTCTGTCCATCAGATCATTTATATAGATAGAAAATAATAGCGGTCCTATGAAACTCCCCTGGGGCACGCCTGACGATGCACTCGTCTCTGATGAACACTCGCCGTCGAGAATCCCCTACAACCCGTCCTTCCGCTCGCCAAAATAGCCTTCGTCGGCTAGCTTCAGTAACTATGAACTTGTAATCCTATAAGAAAAAAAAACTAATTTCTTCTTAAGAGACAAATAAAATTTCTTCTGTAAAATAGTTAAATTGTGGTAACGACTCTCCCTTCTAGAGTCTGTGAAAGAAAACGTTCTTCTGAAACTGAATTGAAACTTCTTCGAAGTTGTTGTTTTTAATGTTCTTCTGCGAAAGCCAAATTAATATATAAACAGGACATCAAATAAATAAAAATTGATTCTTCTCCTTCTCCTGCACTTCTATGGATGCACATGATCTGGTAATAAAGGGGTCTTGAAGAAGGGTGATGAATCAATCACATCAATCTATACAGGCGTTTCCTTTTCAGCACGGTGTATGCTCTCAGAGTTCGTCTTCTCGAAATTTATTTTGTAATTTACCGTTGATAATCGAATTCAAGCTGTTCATCCTCTCATCTGAACAATATCTATTTCAAAACTGGGGCTTCTCTTAACTCCGATTACGCAACGAAAATGTTCAAATGTTTGTAGAGTCTATGGGACTCAACTACGGGGTCATCAGTCCCTAAACTTACAAACTGCTTATGAACCACTTACAACTAAGGACGGCACAAATATCCATGCCCGAGGGGGGATTCTAACCCCCGACCGTAGTGGCCGTGCAGACCGTGACTGGAGCGCCTCAGTCCCCTCGGCCACCGCGGCCGGCGATTACGCAACCGGCCGAAAAATTCCGCGGTTAATATTTCATTAAGAACGTCTTGCACAATCTCCGTTTCAGATGATTGTTCTTCTAAGAAAACATGCAAAATTCTTTTTGTAATTTTTGGTACGAGTTAGTGTATGCTGCTGGGTCGTGACGTAGAGCCAGTAATCTTCTTTGCTCTTGTTATCGTACGTCATCCAGTTGACGGCATTCCGTTTGGTCGTGGGGAAAAGTTTCGCCTGTGGGTTCAGAAAGTCTGGGGGTTTGTAGACACTTGGCGTCGTCCTATTGATAATCGCTAGTTTTTGTGTGGCCAACCGCCAAATGTCCTTGACACTGTCAGATACCAGCCTCTGTTCTTCTGTATCAGTAAGATTGCATGATGCACACAAGGGAGAGTTGACGAGATGTATGGCATGAAAGCCACTCAGCTAACACAGCAATGCAGCCAAAGTGGCTACACGGACTGTCTTAAAGCACGTCTCCCTCCACACCACATACTTTAATTCTGCCTCACGTTCCTTGTGAAATGCTTATCAAATTGCCAGGGCTCTCCTACATTGGAATAGCACCCTAGAAAAGAACGCGAATAGGAACTATCCCGCCTTGTTCCTCAGGCTGAGGTGATATAAATATCAACAAATAATACAATCCCTTGAGACAACATTGTTTAATTATACCAAAGGTATTAAACATAAGGAGAGGCATTGAATTAAAATTTATGCAGTGACTGGAATTCGGACCTGGGACCTCCTACTTACTAGGTAGGTGCTTTAGTTCATTCAGCTAACACTGCGTTGTATCTAAAGCAACTACACGGATTGTCTTAAAGCACATCTCTCTCCTCACCTTATACTTTAATTCTATTCCAATGTAAGAGAGCCCTAGCAATTTGATACGCATTTCACAGGGAACATGAGGCAGAACTAAAGTACATGGTGTGGAGTGAGACGTCCTATAAGACAGTCCGTGTAGTTGCTGTGGCTACAATGCAGTGTTAGCTGAGTGGTCTGGAGCACCTACCTAGTAAGTAGGAGGTCCCAGGTTCGAATTCCTGCCACTGCATAAATTTTAATTCAATGCTTCTCCTTATGTTTAATACCTTTGTTATAGTGAGACAATGTTGTCTCAAGGGATTGTATTATTTACAGTGATAGTAGCTTGTTAAATTTTCTATGTAAGATGTTGGGCAGTAGTAATCTGTAAATGCAAGTTAAAACGCTCCCTACTGCTCTAAATTACTTTACGAGTGGCCACAGTATTTGCGCATCGGAAATTTAACTAACTCCTCACTCCTTAAGGGAGCAGCCAACGTTTTAACAAACACAAAATAAATGTTAAAAAAGGGTTAGATAATTAAACATGGGACGGGGAGAATGAAATTATAAAAAAAAAATTATAAAGCAATCAATGATCAAGCAAATAAATGCAGGGAGACCAAATTAAGCACACACCTTGCACAAAAGTGAATTAAATCATAAAGTACTGCCCGTAATAAAATTGTTTCTGCCATTTATGAATGTGGAGGTAATGTGGGAGGAAATTTGCAAATACATTAATTCACTCACAGACACACACATAATGCTTGCAACACATTACTCGTGCGGCAACACTTCATAGCAGCAGAGAAACGAAGTGTCGGCGACGTTTTGACGACATGGCAGGTGTCTTCAAGCACAATTAAACTCACACTATGCACCAAACGAACTCATGTGTGGGGAGGCAGCAGCATACTATTCTTAAGTAACACGTGGTGTGAGACGATGGTGAATTACATAGAATTTACAAGAAGAAATTAATTTAGAATAAGCAAGTAAAGCACATCTGAAAATTCATATAGAAGAAAGCTAGTGTCAGTAGAAGCATCGCTGAAGGCTGAGGTAATGACTGTTACAAAAGCGCATTGTGCAGTCGGTCATACCAAGACAGGAAAGACAGAATCAATCCAGAAAATCTGAGAAATATTTAGAATACTCGTGGATACAGAACCCCCAAGCTTCATTGCTTTCTTCCTTCCTATTTTCTTCCTTCCACCTTTACCCAAAATCCTTTGGTAAGCTCCGTCTGTAATGACCACGCCTTAGACAGGGTGTAACAACTTAATCTTCCTTCCTTCCTGAAAGATTCAAACAGTGGGCCGTTTGAATAAAACGAAGTCTCAACTTTGTACCCTGGATTCCAAAGATGCGCAGGTTTGCATGAATAAAGGAACTCAGAGAATATACTTCAACAGAATATGTTCTCAACGTGAGTAAAATGGTGGGGGAAGTTGTTCATATCAACTTTCTCCGATTTTGTGTGAATAAAACTAGTAAAGTTTCTCATGACTGGAGGACATTCTTCATTTTCTGAAGTGAGCTCTCTAACATACTTCAAGCTCAGTAACTTCTATTAAGTTTACGTTTTACTGTGATTCGTAAGACAAATGGAAAAATTTGTGTTGCCTAGAAGGCAAAAAAATGTTCCTTTATACAGGGTGTCTAGAAAAGGACTCCCTGATTTCAAAATTAAATATCTCAAAAACAAAGATCGATAGAGGAATGCAGTAAACGGTATGTGTATTGTGAAAGCTGTAAGAAGCTTATACAGCAGTTTGAAATAATAGTTACAAAAGCTGCTAATAGATGGCTCTGTAATCGCCATACGTAATGCCTACTATTTGGCCACGATAACTTGACGATTCGCGCGGTGGCTGCTCGGAGGTTGTCTTGCACGAACGGAAGGCAGCATCGGCTGCTTGCTGCAGTGCTGGAACCGTTACCCTAACAATGTGGACATTAATTTTTCGCGTCAAGGACCATTGTAAGGTTGGCAGCGCATGTAAATAAAAGAGTAATTTTCAACTGGTGTCAGTTTTCTCCGCTTGTGGCAGCACCAACGAAATCATCACGTTATCGTGGCCAAATAGTAGTATAGATAGTGATCCGAAGCCCAGAGCGATCAGTTCCACTACTGAAACGTGAAACGAGGTTAGCGTACCGAAGGAAGAGATTAAAACCATGTAATCCATTAAACAACGCGTTCTTCTGGTGCTAGAGTACCACAGGTTAGAAGAGAGTCCTACGGCAACAAGGCGAAGTTTTCAAGCACGATTTAATGTTCCAAAAGGACCCGATACGAAAACCATTCGTACGCTCTTCGCAAAATTTCAACTAACAGGCGGCGTAACTGATGATCTAGTGGGGCATGTTGGCCGAAAGCAAACCGCAGTTACGCCTGTAAATATCGCCAGAGTTTCTGGAATTATTCAGCAAAATCCAATGTCATCCGTCCGTAGAATTGCATTTCAGACTGGTTTGAAGCGTCCCAGCACGCAGAAAATACTGAGAAAGAGCCTACACATGTTTCCATTCAAAATTCAAACGCACCAGGCCATACCCGTACGAGCTGTGCAACAAAGGGTTGCCTTTGCTAATCACAATGATTGATAGTGAAGGATTTTGTTGGCTGCATCTGGCTTACAGATGAAGCACACTTCCACCTGAATGGATACGTGAGTAAGCAGAACTGGCGATTTTGGTGGTCCGAAAAGCCATATTGGTGTGAAGCGAAACCCCTGTATTCTCCTAAAGTTACTGTGTGGGCTGCAGTATGCAGCAGAGGCATTATTGGCCCTTTTTTCATTCGAGAAATGGTCACTGGTGCACGTTATGTTGCAATTTTGGAACAATTTGTCACCACACAGCAAGCGTTAGAGGATCGACCAGGTACTGAATGGTTTATGCAAGATGGAGCCCGACCACATCGTACCGAACAAGTGTTTCGCTTTCTTGAGGAGTACTTCGAGAATCGAGTCATTGCTTTGGGATATCCCAAATTTATTGGTGCAGGCATGGATTGGTCCCCATATTCGCCGGATTTGACTCCCTGTGATTTTTTTTTTTTTTTTTTTTTTTTTTTTTTTTTTTTTTTGTGGGGCACAGTGTCACGTGGTCTAACCGAAGCATCCCGCCACGCTGGACGAGCTTGAATCGGCATGTGAATCATTTCGGTTGAGACACTACGAAATGTGATGGCGAATTTCATTCTTCGTTTGCGCCACCTCTGTAGTGCCAATTGTGAACATTTTGAAAACATTGTGATGTGATTGTTTGCAAAGAGTGTTTTCATACGATTATTTCACTTATGTATTCTGATATGAGCAACTGTTAGCAGCTTTTGTAACTATTATTTCAAACTGCTGTATAAAATTCTTACATCTTTCACAATAAACATACCGTTTACTGCATTCCTCTGTCGATCTTTGTTTTCGAGATATTTGATTTTGATATCAGGGAGCCCTTTTCTGGACACCCTGTATCTCGTGCAGTAGAGATCTGTAAATGCAAGTTAAAACGCTCACTGCTGCTCTAAATTACTTTACGAGTGGCCACAATACTTGCGCATCGGAAATTTAACTAACTGCTGACTCCTTAAGGGAGCAGTCAACGTTTTAATAAACACAAAATTAATGTTACAAAAGGAATAGATTATTAAACATGGGACGGGTAGCATGGAGTTATAAAGCATAGGTTTGATACTTTAAATCATCATCTATTCTATAAAACTAACAAGGAAATAAATGCAGGGAGACCAAATTAAGCACTATAAAGCATACACTTTGCACAAAAGTGAATTACATCATAAAGTTACTGTTCGTAATAAAATTGTTTCTGCCATTTATGAATGTGGAGGTAATGTGGGAGGAAATTTGCAAATGCACAGTGGATAAAGGAAATGCTGCTGAAAACGTCGTCGAACTGTTCGTGTAGATGGTTGTTGTTTTGCAAACGTCCCCATCTGTGGAGTCAGGGATCGAAACGTGGCTGAACATTCCGTTACAGCCATGCGGATAAGATGCCTGCCATCTCGACTGCTGGTGATACGAAGCCGTTGGGATCGAGCTCGGTGTTCCGTATTGCCCTCCTGAACCCACAGATTCCATATTCTGCTAACAGTCATTGGATCGCGACCAACGCGAGCAGCAGTGTCGCGATACGATAAACCGCAATCGTGATAGGATACAATCCGACCTTCATCAAAGTCGTAAACGCGATGGTACGCATTTCTCCTCCTTACACGAGGCATCACAAGAACGTTTCACCAGGCAACGCCGGTCAACTGCTATTTGTGTATGAGAAATCGGTTGGTAACTTTCCTCATGTCAGCATGTTGTAGCTGTCGCTACCGGCACCAACCATGTGTGAATGCTCTGAAAAGCTATCATTTGCATATCGCAGAATCTTCTTCCTGTCGGTTAAATTTCGCACCTGTAGTACGCCATCTTCGTGGTGTAGCAATTTCAACAACACGCAGCAGAATGTCAGCTATGTCGTGCACTCACAAAAGCAACGTGAAGTGGGGGTACCCAAGGGGACACGTTACTGCGGGGTCGGAGATAAAAGGAGTACAGAGAGTTTGATAAAAGTGATTGGAAAGTTTTGTAAGTTATCTGTCTCTCTAACACTTTACCTGACACTTTCCCATGGAGGTGTTGCCACGACATATGTGCCAATATGTTTCCAGACAGAGTAATTCGAACGTCACAAACATCTGCACCTGGCATGTCTGCCCATGATGTAATTTTCATGACATACTCGCTAGAATGCCCCAGGAAGAAACCACTTCTAACTACATACCGTGACTTAAGACGCGTCAACTTACCTGAACTGACAGCTGATGCACAAGAAATAGTTTTCGAGCCAACCTCCGACACCCTCCCGGACGTAAACGAGAAACTGCACAAAATTACAAATAAACTTAACCAGCTGTATGATAAATATTCGCCCATCAAGACCAAAAAAGTGAGAAGGAAACCTGCACCCTGGCTAACTGATGAACTGAAACAGCTCATGAATCTCAGGGACAATGCACATCGGACATACAAACTGCACCCTACACCTGAAAACCACACCGCTTACAAGCAGAAACGTAACAGAGTCAGCCAGGCTGTGAGAAATGCTAAACTCAGATACGCCTATTCATTAACCGACAACATAAATAGACCGGCCGTCCTCTGGAAAAACCTGCGCGGTCTTGGTATTGGAAAAGTAAAAACTGCAGCCGAACCCACTGTCCCCATTGAGGAACTAAATCAGTATTTCACAACGCCTACCACCACAATAGATCACCAAACGAAACAAACACTTATTGACCATATCAAGAGGATAAACAACGCTAACCATGATAAGTTTTGTTTTAAGCATGTTACTGGAAGTACAGTCAAAAAAGCCATTATGCGTATTACATCAGCGTCTACTGGGGATGATGGTATCACTATCCAAATGGTAAAGCTGATTATTGATCCACTGCTGCCCATCATAACAGATATATTTAATCAGTCCTTAGCCACAAGTGTTTTTCCTGGTGCATGGAAACGTGGACTAGTTAAGCCACTGCCAAAAAAGAACATTGCCACAGCACCCTCTGATTACAGACCTATCTGCATTCTTCCGGCACTATCCAAAGCTCTAGAATATATAGTAAATGATCAGCTAACCAGCTACTTGACTATTAATAACCTTTTTGACGAACACCAATCAGGTTTTCGCAAATATCGCAGCACAACATCTGCTTTGATAAAAGTGACAGACGATCTTAAGCAGGCAATGGATAGACAAGAGGCGACTATTATGTGCTTCTTAGACTTTAGCAAAGCTTTCGACACTGTGGACTTTGACATTTTACTTGCTAAACTTAGCAGCCTAAATCTCTCTCAAGGCGTGGTGCAATGGTTTCGCTCATACTTGACATCGCGTCTTCAGTGCGTCATGTCCGGCACCAAAAAGTCACAGTGGAGAAAAGTACTATCAGGCGTACCACAGGGCTCGGTATTAGGTCCACTCCTCTTTTCATTGTACGTAAATGACGTATCATCGGTCTTGTCCTTTTGTAAATACCACATGTATGCCGATGACCTCCAGTTGTATTTAAGTGCAAAACCAAAAAACCTGAAGACAGCAATCGAAAATTTTAATTCTGACCTATGTGCACTATCAAAGTGGGCACAGAATATAGGATTAAAGCTCAATCCAAGTAAAACACAAGCAATTCTGGTAGGACATCCTAGGCTCATTAACCACAAATTCCGCGAATCTCAACCATCATTAATATTAAATGACACACCTATCTATTTTTCGCCCTCGGCAAAAAGTCTGGGAGTGATAATAGACGACAAACTAAATTGGGCTGAGCACACAGCCGCCGTGTGTAGGAAGGCATCAGCATCTCTTCATGCCCTACAGAGATATAAGAAGTTTTTCCCTCTCGATCTCAAAAAGAAACTTATACAAACACTTGTAATTCCAATTATTGATTACAGTGATGTTATCTTGCAAGGTCTTTCTTGGGAAAGCTCAAGACGTCTGGAACTAATCATGAATGCCTGCATTCGATATATATGTAACATCCGTCTCTTTGATCACATTTCACCATCTTATATGCAACTATCCTGGCTCCGTGCTGACAAGCGCAGAGATTTTCATACACTCTGTTTCCTCTACTCTCTTATCAACGTACACTGTCCCTCATATCTTTCCTCGACCTTAACACTCTTATCTGATCAGCATAACAGAACTACTCGTTCGTGTCAGAGCAAAACCCTTTCTGTCCCTATCCATCACTCAGCCGGTTTCTCAAAATCCTTTTCAGTAGCAGGAACGAGGCTCTGGAATCATCTACCTCAGTATATCAGAGAACTGAATAACACTGCCAGCTTCAAACGACAGTTAATGGATTATCTACTGAAGCAATAATTACGCCAGTCTTTAATACCCTACGGTCCAGGTACGTCACATCCATTCCTCCTCCCAGATATTCTCCTACTGCCATTGCTCTCGCCAGGTACAGCTTTCTTAACTTCCTTTTGTCAGAATTCGCCTTGCCTTAACCAGTCTCGATTCAAAAGTACATCCTGTATCTGCTAATATCAATGTTGTTACACCAACAGCAGCAGAAGGTGTCTCAGTGGTACTACTAGTATTAATCCTATTAGAATTAAGTCAATACCTTTTATTTTACATCCTTTTACATGTAGTTAACTTTTATAAATTATGTTATTAATTGCTTATTTGTAAAAATTCATTGGTATGTTATAGGTAACTCAAATGTAAAAAATTCTGTATGTGTAAAACCCTGGTCCGATGTAAGAGAGGGCCTGATGGCCCTAATCTGATCAGGCTAAATAAACAAATAAATAAATATAGCAAGATTTAAGTAAGTAGCACTGCATTTGAGAGCCGTAGAGCTACATGCATCGTCAGCGCGTGCAGTACTGTTTACTAAACGGGCTTCTTCTTTTGCTTTATTGTCCTCATGCAGAAGCAACGCAAAGGTAGTCCCTCCTCGTATCCTGAAGTGTAAAAAGGTAAAGCAGTCAACAATCCGAAGATTGGTTTGAACATCACGGTGCTTTACTAGGCATGGTCCTGTTTGGAGGTGGTATGCCGTTGCCTTCCTCCGACCTTCCAACTGACTTACCCAGCCAGTTATAGGGGGACCTACAGTTTATCGTGGGTTCCGAACCACGGTGATACTCGATATTTTCCACATTAGCAACACTGCAAGAGGTGAAAGAAGTGGAAAGTGACAGATAAAAATCCTAGGTATGCGACCTTTGGATTTGTAATCTGGCACTCTACCTCTGTGCTATCGAGCCGCACCTTGAAGTGTTGTGGAATTTATAAAACTGGTGGCTAGGCTCATACGTATAAGAAAGGATGCCAGTTGTTTCCTGATATTTATTTATATGACGTGAAACAACAAGCAACATATGTATCTCTCTATTCATGATTTTCGTAAACTTGAATACTAATTACAGTAGTTAACAATATAAAGTTTGAGCTGCCTGTCACACTATTTTGAGAGCGCGACCATTGCAGGTCTGGGCAGTGCTAGTCCCGCGCACTTTCTAGAACATCTACATTCAAAAAAAATGTTCAAATGTTTGTAAATCTATCGGACCAAACTGCGTGGTCATCAGTCCTTAGCTTACAAACTACTTAAAGTAATGTAAACTAACCTAAGGACAACAAACACACCCATGCCCCAGGGAGGACTCGAACCTCCAACCTCCACGGCGAGCAACCGCGCGCTCCTCAGCGAGACGCTTTAGACCGCTTTTTTTTTTTTTTTTTTTTTTTTTTTTTTCAAATCCTTCGTTTTAATTTTCATGTTGCTTACATATATTGTTATGCATTTATAACGAAATAATTAGTTTCTATTATGGTTTCTGCTTCATAATACAAACATAAACTAAAATTTGTTTTTCTTTCTTCTCGTAAGCTCATTGACTGACACATAAAAGTGCTTTCTTGCATATTGAATAAAATATCATTAAAAGAAACGTTATCGTATAAACAAAGAAATAATAAAAAGAAAAATCCCTTGCATTAAATGCACCGTACGTTTCAAGGCAATACTTATTCTTTGTGGTCCTTATGTTCTTGTCCCTTGATGTTTTGTCAGCGTCTTCTTGTGGGTCAGCAATGCCGTTTCAGGGTTCTGCTGAGGCCTTCATGGCTACCGTAGCGGCCACGGGGCCCACGAAGTCCCCACCGTACTTCGCCCTCAACAGCAGTCCCCTACTTTAGCATGATAACTCAATTTCCTAGGTGATGATGTTTATTCCTTAACCTAGACCCTGTCTATGAAACAGAATTTTTAGCATATTTCCGAAGTTTCTTTTATGGTCCTTTTTATTACATATTCTGTAAAATTCTTCTTGTATGTATTCTCTGTATTCTTGTATGGTGTCATTTCCTTTTTTGTTTATAACATAATTTACAAAAGTACCGAGCAACCATACTATGACGTTGTTTCTTTGTGGTGGAAAAGAAACTTCGTCCGGAAAGAATACGTTGTTTCTTGTAATCTCTCTACCATCGCTACGTTTTATGAACGCGATCTGCTGCCTTACGTCGTTCCAAATATCATTATATCCACCACAGGTAAAACGGTGATAAAGGGAGTCGATATTGCTTCACTTTGGGCATGCATTTGTCACACTGAGTCCTATTGAGTACAGTTTTTCATTAGTACTCACTATATTATTGATGACTCGATACCAAGCCACTTGCACTTCTGTTGTTAATATTTTGGTACTTATATTTGCCCATATTTTAGTCCAATTCTTGTTGGGGTATTTTACCTCCATCTTATTGTAGTTTTCGCTGGATTTTAACCTACGCACAATAAATTTACAGTTCCGTTTATTTCTATCCTCTATAATGCATATCAGGTAGCTTAGTTCAAGGTAAAAATGCCTAATATACTTCAATTTGTAGTTAATTCTACTCACTGTTACAGGGGACTGCATACTTTCGGGTTTCAGTAGCTGAAATAAAGCCGCGGTTACACTGTTCGGGTAGGTCTCTCTGAGTTTCAGTGTTCTTTTGACAAAGAGGGCCGTATTCTTCTTCCGGACATCGGTAAGTCCTAGGCCTCCTTCTTCCGGTGGCATGGTAGTTGTGGTTATTGCAACTCTGAAGATATCACCTTGCCAGATATATTTACCGATGGTACTCATGATAGCTCTGGCTGTTTCTCTGGGGTTAGGTAAAACTTGACTGACGTATGTAGCTTTTAAGAGTACTGCGCAGTTTACTAGTTTTATCCTTTGCTTAATATTTAAATCTCTGACTCCGTTTAATATTAAGCTGCCTCTGATATTATTTAGCACCAGTTTCCAGTTAGCTGCTATTGTCCTGAGTGGGCAGTTGTAGAACTGCACTCCTAGTGCAGTGTGATGGTCCACACGTTCTGCCCAAGGTAGCTCCATTGTTTGTAGACCTTTCCGATTTAAAAAAGAACTTTTAGTTTCATTCAGTTTTGCTGCAGTTGCACTGCAATATAGTGACAACTTGTCCGTTAGCTGTATGCAGTCTTGTTGACTCCTTACTATCACTCCAACATCATCAGCGTATGCATTCGTGACTTTCTTTAGGCCAGATATTGTTATGCCTTCCAAGGTAGCGTTCAAGTGTCGGAGGAGGGGTTCCAGAGAAACCACGTAAAGTATCATTGACAAAGGGCTACCTTGTGGAATTCCATTTGAAATCGTAACAAATTTTGTAAATTGTCCATTTATCGTAATCGTTGTTGTTATCCCTCTTACGATGTTCATCAGAACCGTTATGTTGTTATCATCTAGACCTATGTATTTCAAAGTTCTGAAAAGGTACTCATGGTTAACTTTATCAAACGCCTTTGCAAAATCTAAGAAGGCAAGGCCTCCATGTGCTGATGATGTAGAGAAAATTGCAATGATATCCCTATAGTCACATACCGTCATAAATGTTACGTTGAGGGAGACAGGTCTGATGACATTCGATTACCTTCTCTAAAATAGGTCTCAGTCTTTCTTTAGCTACCCTTGCTCTTATTTTATAATCGGAGTTCATCAAACTGATTGGTCGCATTTTACTGAGTTCCTTTACCTCTGTATTCCTTCCTTTTGGGAATAAAACCGTTACAGTCTCTTTGAACTCGGCAGGAACCAGCTCCCCTTTCAGGACCTCATTAACAACATCGGTGCATTTGTCGCCTATTACGTGCCAGAATTGTCTATAAAATTCGATCGGCAAACCGACTGGGCCAGGAGACTTTCTAGAAGGTGAAGATTTAATTATTTCGAAGATCTCTTCGTTTGTAATGTCTGACGAGAGATTCCTATTTTCGCCTTCTGTCACCACACTCTCCATTCCAGAGTTCTGTAGCAAACTGCGCGCCGGCCGCGGTGGCCGAGGGGACTGAGGCGCTTCAGTCACGGTCTGCACGGCCACTGCGGTCGGGGGTTCGAATCCCACCTCGGGCATGGATATTTGTGCCGTCCTTAGTTGTAAGTAGTTCATAAGTAGTTTGTAAGTTTAGGGACTGATTACCCCGTAGTTAAGTCCCATAGACTCTACAAACATTTGAACATTTGAGCAAACTGCGTGCTGAGTTTTCATCAATGTCATTTCCTGCATAAAGCTGATGGTAAAATCTGTACGCATCATTTATAATATCTTTTTGCTCTGACAGCACTCTTTGGTCTTCCGTTCGAAGAGTGGCAATAAAATTTCGTCTCCTGTTTTTTGAGTGCTTTATTAGGTGATAGATAGAAGTATTCTCCTCATCCGCAATGCTGCTGGTGTGTGATTTCACTTTCAAACTCTCCAGCTGAGCCCTCTTGATACTTGTCACTTTGGCTTTGATTTTCCTTATCTCTATAAAAACCTCTGGGGACATTGGTTGCTCGTGTAGGTCTCTGAGACAAGAATAATAAAATTCCATCGTGCTTCGAAACCATCTCGCTCGCTCTCTACAGTAGTTTATGAGGATAGTTCTTAACTTTGTCTTCGCGGCCAAAGTCCACCGTTCTATATTTCAAAAAATGTTCAAATGTTTGTATAGTCTATGGGACTTAACTACGGGGTCATCAGTCCCTAAACTTACAAACTACTTATGAACTACTTACGAACTAGGACGGCACAAATATCCATGCCCGAGGGGGGATTCGAACCCCCGACCGTAGTGGCCGTGCTGACCGTGACTGGAGCGCCTCAGTCACCTCGGCCACCGCGGCCGGCGGTTCTATATTTGATCTGTACTTGTGTCGCATCCTTAAGACGGTCTGCCAAGTCTGTTGTATTTCCCGGGCAAGGTCGTTATCCGGCAGAATACTTATATTTAGTTTCCAAAATGATCGGCCCCAGTATGTCTTTGTAATTTAATGCTGCACGTCAGACTAAGGTGGTCAGAGAAGCTGGTCGGTATCACTTCGATACTACTGACATTATTTTCTAAATTTGGGGTGACATACATTCTGTCTAATCTACTCTGTGACGTACTCGTAATGTAGGTAAATCGTACCATCGCGGGGAACTTTATTTCCCAAGCGTCTCGCCACTTCATGTTTTTTACAAGTGCCTGCAGTTCATGCGAAAAATTAAAATTTGGCCGTTGGTCTTTTTTGTTTAAAACACAATTCCAATTTCTCCCGATTAAAACCTCTACAGGGTTTTCTTTAAGAAGAAATAAGATGTCCTTTTTGAAAAAAGTTGACCTTTCTTGTCTGGCATTGTTCCCTGATGAAGCATAGATATTGATAAAAGCTGTATTAAAAATTTTGCAACTAATTCCCCTCCCTGATTCTAAAAGACATACATTTTTCAGCTCGATTCCGTCTCTGAAAAGTATTGCGGTCCCACATGATTTTTCAGGTGCGATATTTATAATCTCTTCATACCCAGAAACATATAAATTCCGAATGTTAACCTCCTGTAAAAAGGCAATATCTGTGTCGGACTGATACAAGAATTCTTTTAGCGAAGCTACCTTAGTTGCATTCTGAATTTTATTTATATTTAAAATAGTCACATTGTACGTATGGTCCACTGTGTTACGCTACGAGTCGCAAAGTAGAGGATACATATTTAGAATGATGACATAAAATTCCAGTCCAATTTTGTATTTCTTTCTTTCTTTTTCTTTTCTTTCGCTTTTCTTCCTAAAATTCATTTGAATGGTTTAATAAAAAAAATCTTCTTAAAAAGCCTGTTCCGTATCCATTCCTTTTGTCTGCTCCTCTCTATCGTCCGCCCAGGTTAATGTTGTATCGGTGGTGTCATGTCCAAGTCGGGTAGCATCGTCAACTTCCAGTGTTTCACCAAGTACGGTTTCAGAATTCTCGTGTGGTCCTTCAAAATCTGCCGGTCTCTCTCTCGGGTCAGTACACTCGCCAACTCGTTCCGTTCTGCGCTCGTCTTTCTTATTTTCGGCATCCTGTATCTTCCGCAGGCTGTCCCTTAGTGGAGGGGCCAAGCTTTCTGCGGCCTGGTGTGCTCTTCGTCGTTTTTTGTTCCCTCTCGACTTCGGTGAACTCGTTGGAGACGCCTCTGGTGACGTTTCTAACGATTGTGTTGAAGCTCTGTGAAGTGCGGATTGTTCTTTTTCCTTATCGGATACCTTGACACCGTTAGGTTGACCATCGGCAGGCATGTCTTCTTCTTCACCGCGTTGTTCCGCTGGCTGTGTTCCTGCTTCAGTCTGAACTGCAATTGGTCCTTTCCCATTGGCAGGGTGTGTTTCTCCTTGTGTCGTTCTTCCATCCATATTATCCTCCTGTGTTACTTGATGCTCTCCGTTCATACTGTGTTGTTCCACCTCGGCTACTACACCGCGGCGGCACATCTACATTCAGTTGTTTCTTAAAGCTAAAGCACAATAACGTAAACAAAACATGCCGCACTAAAGCTTCATGTAAACACATTAATGGTACGGAATCACGTTAAGTTCTATACAATAGTTTATCTAATATTTATAACTAGCAAACCCGGCAACGCTTGGCAGTCGCTAATGTGTATGGGATATCTTCCTTCCTCTCCCGATGTCTATCCCTCCCTCCCTCCTCTACTTCTCCATCGCCTCCTCCCACCTTCCTTTGTCCATCTCCTCCTCCCCGTATCTTCACACCACTCCCTCTTACCCCACACCATATCCATCTCCTCCCTCCTCCTATCATCCCCCTTTTTTTTTAAATCCATTTCATTCCCCCATTCTCTATCTCCTCCTCTCCCTCTCTCTGATCTTATTCATTATTATTGCAATCGGGACCCGGATTGGAAATAGAAGTGAAAAAGGATGGGTAAAACAATTGGAAACGGGTTATTACAGAGAACTTTAGAGCTGCTCTATCTGTGAGGTTAGTAGCTTTAATGTTCGTACTCTGTATGGTTTTATTGCACGAACATACATATCAACGGCGAATTGATCAAACAATCTGCGGTATTTCAGTATGTGATTGTCCTCGTTTCGGTGAATCATCAAACGGTAGGCATAAAAATTCACACAGTTGACCTTCTTGTTAGTTACTTTACCTGTAAGTGAATAATGAGCTCTTATTAAGAATCTAATTGAAATACAGTTAACAACATTGCTACATACCGGTAAAATTTTGCATTCCGCGACACAGGCAACAGCTGTTGGATCGTGGGAATGAAGCCGACCAATCGTGACAAAGCTTGAGACAGCCAATGAAATTTTAGTTGGCAACTGTTGTTTTCTCTTCATACTAAACGATATTATTTTGAGAATCCGCATAATAGTTTCAGACACATTAAACTTACAGGGGAAGATGATGTTCTTCACGTTTAAGAGTGAAATACACTTCCCTTATGGAGCAGTCTTACAAATGCTAATCACTTATAACTACGAGAGCCATTAATAGTGTTTCCACGAACGAAAAACGTAGTACTGGTAAGAAATCGGCAAACCTCATTGGATATTACATACTATCACCCGATTGGCTAACAGCGACGTAATGCAATTTTCCGGAATCAACGACAGTTGCCAACATTGCCCGCTAGGTCTGTGTAACGGATTTAAAATTAAACCCTACATAGCAGTTAATCCCTGGCTTCAAGCAATGCCCTCCCTTTCTTCTAACCTCCTTGGTGTATTTGTTTGCTCCGTTACAGCGTATTTGGTCGCTAGGCGAGTAGCAAATCAATAAGCTGATTGTTGGAGAATCTAGAAAATGATCCGAGCTGGAAGCGTACATTCAGTTATTGTCAAACTCTCATATTATCCGGTAGATTTTGCAAAAATTTTCTTTCATACAAACCTTGTCCTGAGAATTACGAACAGAACAAAGAAAAGATAAGCGAAATCGGTGAAGCCATTCTCAAGTGATGCGCTTTCATACCATGCGGCAATTCATTTTCATTAATATAGATAGATGTGTCATACATAAAATATTAAATAAAAAGGCATTAAAAACCTTCCTTTGTCGTCTCCTGCTTCTAAGCTACCTCCCCACGAATTTTGAGCCAAATCTTTCAGACCTTCATTAGTTATAAATAGTGTAACTAACACGACTGTCTTTTATATGTATAGATAAAGAATCATAGAAGGGATTTACACAGAGATAGGTGCAGCCAATCACAATATTTCTGGGCAGTATTGGCACAATTTCTGACGGGAATACGATATGGAACAACAATTATTGTCAGCTTTTCCTACCTATTCCACCTATGACGTGATCTACAAGCTATGAAATTTCTTAGCAACTCAATACCTACGGCCATGAACTAACCATTCTACAAAGTCATATAAATTACATGCCTTCTAGTATGACAGATGATTCTATAATATTTCTGTTTACAATATTGACGCAGTATCAAATAATGCCCTTCAAGACATAACTTCATGGATTGCAGGAAACAAATTAATGTTAAACCACAGTAAGACTGTTTTTACAGTTTCTAGCACACAAGTCAACAAATTTGTTATTTTAATTATCTCAATTTTCTGTGAACTGCTTTTTCTCACTAACAGAAAATGAAAAGACTGTCCCTTAAGGCGACTCTTCGTTACCGACTTGAAAGTCCCTAGATTTCTCCAAATATTTTTAAAAGATTTTTGAATCGTTATAGTAGCTTATCGGAAACCAATGCAGCAGAATATTGTACGCTTTTTCTAACAAGTGTCAAAGAGGTGTGTTCTCAGTGAAGATTCACACGAAATTGTGGGAAATATGTATTGAGAAAGCATTGTTGAAGTTTCCAGGCTACTGAACAGGGTTTGGGAAGAGGTTCGCATCCTTACACTACATCTTACTTCATCAGCACGGTGCCAGAGCCAGAAATATCGTTTTTGAGTGAGAAGACTAGTCCAAGAAATAACACCATTAAGCCGTAACAGTATGAAAATAAGCAAAGGAGACTATTTCTCGTGTTGAACTGTCACTTATATCAAATACTGTTGTAATGGTAAATAAAGCAGCATTTATTTTTGATCAAGAGTTTGAACATGTCTACTAAAGCTTACTACGTATCGGTGTGCTTAGGAATATGAACTGCTCACTCTCACTAAAGTTCCTGAGCATTCTGATTCATAGTAAGCTTTCGTAGGCAGCTACGGATTTTCAATTGGAAAACGAAGAGTTGCCGTATGGGCCAGGGTTTCTACATTTTCGAGAAACTCCTGGATTAATTAAAAAAAATGAGTGTAATTCTGCGTTGTGTTGGTAATTATGTTTACTTGAACTCATAGCTTACGACCCTTCTATTACAATTTCATGTACTCACTAGTTCCGTAATCAAGGAGATTTACTCCTGAGTTGGGTCCTGCAGATGACTATATGTAAATTTACTGGGACATTTTTCTTTCTATTATCGATATATATATATAGGGAGCTCAGCCACATTTTGAGGACTGGAGTGGAGAGTTGTACACGCTTGGCCAGAAACCCGAAACGATCCAGGGGTTTTCGAAAGAATTCCAAATTTCTTTGCATAGACAGCACAGTATTGCATCCATTTCAGACACCTCCTTTAACAGGTAACCCAAACGTGAGATGTGAACTAAATGTCATGTACATCTTATTAGTCTAAATTCCAAATTAATGTGCACGAACTAGTACGATGTTTACAATAACGTCAGTGGCGCCTAGGAACCATACATTCATAATTATCTTGCAAACAGCTCGTTTGCGAACCCTTGTTTAAGGGGAAATTTTTGCTTCTGTTATCGTGCACTTTCAACTGTGTATGTTTGTGCCATCTTTTTCAGTACTGAGTCACTAAGTATTGCCACTAAGAATAACTCCGAGAATATGACGGGAACTAAAAGGTGTGCGGAACAAAAATTGCATTGGAGAAAGGGGGCCAGAATATAACTTTGTATTTTTGTTGCTGGAGGGGGTCGCTTGAGAGATGTGATGTGGGATGATATATTCCAAGAGCGGTATTGAGTCGAATCCAATGGTGTGTAACAGTAAGATCTTTGAAGGTCAAAAAGCTGGCATGTTATCTATTTACGGAAGGTATTCGAAGTGAGTGGTATCAATCTTCTTGTTATGGATTGAGTTGTATTACGTATCACTTCTGCACATACAGATGCAAGTGTCCTGGCTATTCTTTCTGCTATATTGTGCAAACAGTACATACTTGCTGAATACGGCTTATCCATCTAACTTTGAGACTCATGCACAGAAAGATAACTTCAACACAGAAAGAGAACTCACCCTACACGTCGTACGTTTAAATATGTGCTTCACTAGGCATGGTCCTGTTTTGGAGGTGGTATGTCGTTGCCTTCCTCCGACCATCGAACTGACTTACCCAGCCAGTTACAGGGGGACCTACGGTTTAACGTGGGTTCCGAACCACGGTGCTACTCGGTATTTTTCACATGAGCAATACTGCCAGAGGTGAAAGAAGTGGAAAGTGACAGACAAAAATCCTAGCACGTGGCGGAGATCGAACCCGCGAGCTTTGTATTTGTGGTCTGGCACTCTACCACTATGCAACCAATCGCACGTTCGTAAATATTCGCCGAATGCGGTCTATCCATCTAACATATCACTGAAATGTAAACACCATTCGACGCAATACAATATTAATAGGAACGGTAAGACTGGTATCATCGAAGCAAGTGAATGTGAATGATGTATTCCTTCAAAGAACAAGTCGATCTACTTCTCATTTACAGAGAATGCCAACGAAATTCAGTAAGAGATAGCGACACTGAAAAATATCCTCAATGAACTCCCCCTACACATCGTACATTTACATATGTCATGTGTATGATAAATTGAGAACAACTGGATTTTTAACGTTTTGGAGACATATCCAGCAAAGGTTGCCACTGTGGTTCGAGATCCATGTGTTAGTACGTGTCAATTCGCAAGTGAATCTGGTATGAGCTAGAGTAGTGTTGTTCGTGTTATAAAATCACTAATTATTTTCATTCTCAACCACTGTGCTTTCAAATATATGCTCTGCACCCTGATCAAAGAATACTGCAATTGTGTCTATTCCTTGGAAGCTTTCCTATGTTTAGTTCCCATATAAACAAAGATATTATCTTCTATTCTAGAGTTCGATGACATACTACATCTTGAGGTGTTACATAACCTACTTGCTTCTTCTCAATTATTTTGAAGTATTGCAAAGTAATTCACATCGTACTGTATATACATATAAAGGAAGATTATGTGTTACAAATTTCACCAGTTTCGAGACAGCGAACTGTAATAAATTCATCTACTCAAAGGTATGAATTTCTCCTTTGTATTTTCGACCTATCATTCATTTAGAAGGAATCAGTCTGTGTATCAGAACACGTTTTGGGAACTTAATTAGTTATACACACAAACCTGCACCTACACGGTCGGTCAAGGCTATAATGAGAGTGAACTTTGTGACCATTTCAACAGTGCTGTGTATACCACTGAAGGAAAGACTTTCCTTATTTCATCAAGAAAAGCATCAGTCTTCCCAACATTGTTCTCTGAGTATGAAAAAACAGATTGGATTAACATTTCTAGGGGCGACGATCGCCAAATGTAAGAAGCTGAGCTGTTTGCAGTTGCCGCAGCAACGGAGCCAGCACTTCTCAACACGTCGTATCCAGATAATATTTTTACATTATTTAATTAATCTGATTTTTATTATCAATTTGCTGAGAGGACATTATTAATATAATTAACCCTTAAATATTAAATCTCCAACTAAACCTGAACTTAAACTCTAACAATAATCTTGACGACATAAATAACAGAAGTTTATTTCATTTCATTTGATTTAAAATTTTGTTGTCAATTTTAAAGTGTTCTGAATCGCCATAAATATCACACTAACCATATCAGTCTCCAGCAAGAATTAATTAGTACGGATTGTATGCGTCACATGGAATTCTTCCGATGAACTCAATGTCAGATTCAGAGGGATGGCTTATTTATTAATTTGATTTTAATTACTGATGAGACTGCATGCACAAAGCATAGAAATATTGATTTGCATGACATGCATTATTAAGCAACTGAAAATCCGTGTTCGCTGCAGCAAGTTACAAATCAAGAACCATGGTCGGTGAATGTATGATGTGGGATTCTGGAGTACTGAATTACAGGCTCCTATTTCATCAAAGGAAATCTTTATGGTAGGATGTACACCACATCCATGCAAGAAACATTAGGTCTGTTATTGAAAGAAATATCTTTAGGAACAAGGAACAGAAAGTGGAATCAGCACCATGGTTAGAATGATTTGTTGAACGATTCCCTAATCGTCGGATTGGACACAGAAGAGATGTGTCACGGGCAGCTCGTTGACTCTTCTGAATTTCTTTCTTGTGGTGATCCGTAAAACTACATTGTTTATCAAGAAGTTGCAACTAAACTTGAGCATACGAGAGAGAACTGCCAGAGCATGTACTTTGATAAGCGCCGAACTGATACGCAATACAACTCAGTCAGTGATTAGAAGACTGTAGCCATCTGTAAATGGACTTCCATGCTACCTTTTCGGCCTTTGTTGACCTTCAGAAACCTTACTGTTACACTTTATTGGATGCCCTCAATAGTACCAAACTATAGCATCCCATTTAAAAATCAAAGTTAATTTTCATATCTGTGAAGCAACCCCACCTAGAAACAACAAAAAAGCCAATGCCATATTTTGGCCCCCGTTGTGCCATGCGACTTTTGTCCCACAAACTTTTCAGCTCTTACCATACCTTCGGAGTTATTCTTGATGGCAACAGTTAGTGACTCACGATATACAGGGTTAATTACCTAACACTTGCACCGCAAATATTGCGGAAACGGAGAGTGCGACTGATGTGCGGTTTTCACAGAATGGATTGCTAGCCAGGGGCTGGTATTGTTAGTCAATAAAGAGATTGTAAAAATACCTAGAAAGTGTATTTTTTTATGTAAACATACAATTTTTCAAATGGAACAATGGTTGTTTCTATCATGCACTGGAATTTTCGACACCAGATCTGTACAGAGAATTTTGAATGACTTTTTTTATCTTTCTTAGTTTGGCAGCTACAACCATTCAAAGTTTTGGGGGTGGAGGCTACGACAGCGTATCCAACTGGCTGGTGGTCATGAGACAGTGGGCCGTGCCCCAGGGGCTAGCCACTCGGCCAATCAGCTACGCTATTGCACTATCTGCCCCCGAAATTTTGAATGGTTGTAGCTACCAAACTAAATGTGATAAAAGTGTCATTCAAAATTCTTTGTACACAGCTGGTGTCAAAATTTCCAGTGCATGATAGAAACAACCACTGCTCCATTTAAAAAAAACTTTATGTTTGCATAAAAAATACACTTTCTAAGTAATATTACAATCTGCTTGTGGGCTAAAAATATGAGCCCCTGACTAGCAATCTATTATGTGAAAACCCCACATCAATCGCACTTTCTGTTTCCGCAATATTTGCTGTGCAAGTGTTAGGTGATTCACCCTGTATATATAGTTCAATTTCGTAATTTTCTTATCAGTAAATAAAATCAAATTAATGAATGTGTAATCCCTCCGAATCTAACGTTGAGCTCATCAGCAGAATTTCATGTGATGCATTCAATTCGTACCAGTTAATTCTTGGCAGAGAGTGATGTGGTAAGGATGATATTTATGGCGATGCAGAACACTACTATGGCTCATGCTAGATCGCCTTTCGATTTGGCGCGAACTAACACAAGGATCTCGAACCCCAAATCAAGTACTTTTATAGATACGTGGATGATACCTTTGTGATCTAGCCTCACGACAAGGAGAAGCTTCTGGGCTTTTTAGGCCATCTAAACTCTCGCCACCAAACATAAAATTTACTATGGAAATGGAAAAGAATGGACAACTTTCATTCTTAGATGTTCTTGTCCAGAGGAAGGCAGATGGCACTTTCGGTCATAGCATTTACAGGAAACCAACTCACACCGATATGTACCTCCATGCCAGTAGCTGCCACCACCCAGCGCAAAAAATTGGGGTACTCAAAGCTCTGGTTCATCGGGCACGAAGTCTCTCGGACTCAGACAACTGACAAAGCAGCTGGAACACCTTCGGTCTGTCTTCTACAGGAATGGTTATTCTACCAGAGACATCGAGAAGGCGCTGCGCCCTGCTACTCCACCTGAGGAGTCAGCAGAAGTAGAAGAAGAATCGAAGACAGTTGCCTTTTTGCCATATGCCTGTCCAAAACACTTCTCAGTTTCTTCTTCGCTCCCTTTCGAAGACTGATAATTACCCCCCCCCCCCCACCAGAATAGTTTTCCTGCGACTTGGGCCATAGTTTCTAGCTTATTTCCAACGTCTTCTCGTTATTTCTGCTTGGATTTTGCAATTATATGTTGGTCTATGTTTCTTTGCCTGGAGGCCGACTATAGGAAATTTAATAAACCAACACTTCCTCTCCCTCTTTGCGACTTCTACACAGAATTTATTATGCTTTTTAGTTCACATTTCGAAGTTTCCTTGGCGGTGATCAGCTTCTTGGTTGGTGATGTGTGTTCCTCACACTGAGCAGAATCGTCATCATTGTCAAAACATATGAAAAGCGTCGCAGTCATTGATCTGAGTTCCTCACACTAAGCAGAATCGTGCCACTGTCAAAACACACGGATAGCACCTCGGTCATTGACCTTTTATGCTGAAATGGGCAGTCCTTGCCTCATCACTAACTTCTGCACTTGTGAAGTCTCTAACCTGTGTACCATAATTTGAGTGGAAAGGTGGCTACTGTCGAGACATGTGAAGTGCACCTGTCGTCACATGCCATGAACATGTGACTTCTGACTGCAGGTTGATCAGTAGGCTACAGATCCCAACAGCCATCGCCTGTTGGGTGTTGACTTCTGCGCCAACTGCAGCTTCTACAATCATCTGCACCCGAGTCTCTAAAACGTAAAATTTAACCTGTAATGAATCTTTACAACTTTTCTTGTCTGAACTGCAATTCTAACTATAATATTTTACTTAACACGTAGGTAAATAGACTGAATACCATGTGCATGTAGAAGTCTGCTGATGTTGCTAGATATTGGCCAAATAAGATGCACAAGCGATTTATGGCTTCTGTTCCCGGCCTCATGTGCCGGTTCAACCTCTTTCTCAGGCATTCTAGATTTTGGCAGCGTTACTCTTTCAACATGTTCATCATTCCTTCAGAATAGCTTTCATGGGAGTTTTAACTTGTCCGAAGAGTTCAATCTCAATTGAACAGAGTCTTTAGCACTAAAATTATGTGTGACCGATGGTGACAGTTTGAAGTATGGAGACAGAAGCAGAATGTTTACGTTATCTACATACTCCACCACTTTAGTATCCTTCTATGGAAACAAATCAGACGGAATCGTGAGACGGTGCGCTCAATGGTGTACGGCAAAAGTACATGAAGGAGGATGCATGTTGGATTGGCACTAGTGGAGGAGACGGCTAACAGGCAATATTAGTTATTGATACAGGCACAGCTCAAATAATTAATAAATGCATCAAGAGGAATGCTGTAGGCCCAAAATTGTAATTAACATTCGTCGCCAAGAAGAGCCTGTATTTGCCACTTGTTAAGTGTCAACAGTCTTCAATCAACAGCACCATGTTGCACACCAAATTCAGTCAGATCTGTCCAGTTTGTCTTAGCATGTACAGCTAACCGGCGTATTAGTGATAATTGTTCAATAGTGAACACTATTATTTGTGAACCTGTGTTTAAAAATCATTACCCATAGTCATTGTCCAGACAGGTTCCTTCCTCATCCATTGTTTTTCCGAGAATATTCACGAAGTTATAGAAAACTAAAAATCAAAGTCATTAAAGACAAAGTGCCAGTGATTAATAACAATCCGTTCAGAAAAGTATTGCTAAATGTAGCTTATGCCAATGTTACTGATCAGTAGGTTGCTAAGTAGAATAAAACTGCTAGACTAACTCCCAATTTCAGGAGATATTTCAATAACAGTGCAAAAAATTGTTTTCCACTGCATATTATTTTGAGGTAAAGTTTTAACTTGCAAGTACTGATTAGTGAAAATAGTGATTATTTGCAAGTGTTTGAAATGCTAATAATTGCTGGTTAAAGAAAGAGTAAAAGTTAATCAGAAGGTTAAATAGTTCTTTTGTAAATATTCAGTGTTATCACAACAAATCATTAATTAATTTTTGAGCTTGCCATTAGTACAGTTAATAGTTCAGTTACAACTTGATTATTGCTGAAGTGCATGGCATACTCGCTGTCGAATAATTTCTGGTACTTATATAAACAATTAATTATTTGAAGCTGTAAATAGTAAGTATTAAGGTGAGTTTTGCATGATTTGCTGCATGTTGCATTTGCGTGGCTATGGCTTGCATTTTGCTGTCTTACATTGAACCCCTGTGTTAGTGAACTTTCTCAGTAATTATTATATCGTCAGTGTCTTTTGTACCCAATTTGACACGCATACTCTGATTTTCTGCCCACCCAAATTTTACGTAATTTTTCACGTTCTTAATTAACTTTGCTATTATTGAGATCCCACCAAATTATTTGCTCGTACAACGAGCTGGCGACCATAAATCAATAAGTTATACACCTTTTCAAAATTAATCCCGGTGTTTCGTTTGTTCCGCATTTTTATCATTTAGACTTTAATCTTTTTATTCCAAATTGTACTTTCCACTTTCTTTATTCTTATCGATCGTTGTTGTCTACCAAAGAGGTGCAACAACGTTCCGGTTATAGCATCCACTACATCATCGGCTTCATTACCGATAGCTTTTCCACCCAATTAAGATAATTAGGCACACGGGTCATTTTTCTAAATATCGTCTACTAACCGGTGGTGTAGGACGGGTAGGGTTATAAGCTCACCTGAACATAGGCCATGGCATCGTTAAAGGCTTTAGAGAGCTCCTCTTCTGCTAAGGCATCTGGTAACAGCTTGTCAGGGTTGATTCCTATGATAGTGTCGTAGACGTTTCGTAGGGCTGCCAGTAGCACTGGAGGGTAGACCTCGGCTGGAGATCCTGCGGTCCTGGCGAAGCGCTCACTCACGAAGAGGGCGCCTTCATGAAACACCTCCAGGAAACCCTCCAGGATCTGGAACCGGACACCACACTATCAGTCTGCCTCCTTCTCAGTTGCAATGAGACGAGACATTGGGCAAATCAGTGAGAGCCGCCGCTATTCCAATTTTACACATTAACATGCACTCGGAACTGGATCGACTCAGCATTTCTTTACCACTGTTTTCTTCTGGGATCCTTTGTTGTTTATAATCTAATATATAAAGCAGAGTGTCTGTATGTTTGTACGTGTTGCATACAAATCTACAGTTTTGTTCCAATCGTTATAAAATTTTGTAAAAGTAAGCTTCAATCCATGAGTACAGTCGCCGCAAGTGTAAGAATCACATACGATATATAGTTCACGAGATATGACGTCATAAACAATGAGATGCGCGAAAAACTGCTGCATTTTGCGACAATGCTGCTAATTTTCTCCTAAACCAATGGACCGATTTCAACCAAATTTGGTACACACATTCCTTACCATGAGGTAAGAATTGTTGCATGGTTAATCACATATGTCATATGGTCAAAAGATATTACGTCATAATCAATAGAAATCGCAAAAAGTGCCATATAATGCGGCGAGACTTTCGAAATACACTGTATGAGAATGACAGTACTTAGCCAATTGCAACAAACTTTAAACATAATTTCAAACTTTTCTCGCTGGCAACCATAGTAAAATCATGAAAGGAAAAATTTTTCTCGCTTACTACTTTTCTGCTGTTTATGGAGTAAAACTATGGCTCTCGGTATGACGTTACAATTTATAAATTGAACACTACAAATTGTAGCGACAGGAAATTT
Source organism: Locusta migratoria (assembly GCA_026315105.1). Classification (NCBI taxonomy): domain Eukaryota; kingdom Metazoa; phylum Arthropoda; class Insecta; order Orthoptera; family Acrididae; genus Locusta; species Locusta migratoria. The sequence goes on along the minus strand of CM048753.1, from coordinate 117,266,887 downwards.
TGCAGACAGTATATACATATATAGTTGAATGTAGCTTCTAAATTGTATCACATTCCGACACGTATTTCATGACATATGAGCACATAAACCACTGTTCATGGACTAAAACTAAGGCTTTCGGTATGACGTTAGAATCTATAATTTCTACACTACAAATTGTAGCTGCAGGAAATTTTACAGAGAGTATACAAGGATATATTTGAGTGTACCTTCTAAATTTTTGTATGACAGTACGACACTTAGTTCATGAGATATGAGCCCATAAGCAGTAATGTTCATGGAAAATCGCCCATCACATACCAAGTTTTAATCTCTTACTTCTTTACTACTAACTGTATTCCCAAAAGATTTTACAGACTTACAGCCCTTATACAAATGAATATATACCTACAAAAATGGCAGGCATAAATGAATAAGTATCCAGGCAACGATGATTTTTCAGCTAGTGAATAATACTTTCCAGATTTTCATAATGACTACTTCTGTGATCAAAAGAATCTGGACAAATACCCAAAAACATACATTTATCAAAATAGATGTATTTTGCTGGTACCTACTGCCAGCTGCGGTGGAGTGGCTAAGCATTCTAAGGCCTTGCTATAGCGAGTGCAGTTGCTCATAATCAGGAGTTCGAATCCTCTCTTCAGCATTGGTAGGTGTGTTTCTCATTAAATTAGTTGAATTAGTTTAAGTAGTTTGTAAGCTTAGAGACTAATAACCATAGAAGTCTCATAGAATGAGAAACATTTGAACCTACTTCAAGGTAGTCCATGTCAAGGAACACAATACTCATCAGACATCATGAGAGAGCAGAAAAGTGTGCTACACGGAATTAACAGACTTTGAACATAGTCAGATGATTGTAGTTTGTACGCGAAATTTCCACACTCCTAAACGTCCCTAGGTCCACTGTTTCTGACGTGATAGTGAAGGGACACACACAGCATCAAAGCATTCAGGCCGAACTCATCTGTTCACTGACAGAGACCACTGATAGTCACAGAGGGTCGTACAGTGTAATAGGCAGGCATCTATCCATCTAAAGTACATCAGGGTGCACTCTAAGTACAATGATGATCTTATGATTATTATTTTTATCATTTCATGGGTTAGTTTATATAAATATTGATTTTGGTGGGAGCTGAGAAAATTTGAATGTCATGGTTAAGCAGCTGCCCGGAAGCCACAAATCTCGCAGAAAATGACAAAGGACGCCTGACTTGGTGTAAGGAGCGTAAACATTGGACGACTGAGTAGTGGGAAAACATTATGTGCAGTGATGAATCTAGGTACAGAATGTGGGGATCTAATAGCAGGGTGTGGATATGGGTGAATACCTGGTGAACGTCATCTGCCGGCTTATGGAGTACCAACAGTAAAATTTGGAGGTGGTGGTGTTATGGTGTGATCGAGTTTTGTATGGTATCATCACAGCACAGACCTACATTGACGTTTGAAGTATGTTCTTGCTTCCCACTATCGAAAAAAAAAATTGGGGATGGTGATTGCATCTCTCAACATTATCCAGCAGCTGTTCATAATGCATGGCCTGTGGTTGAGTGGTTGCATCAATACATTTATACTAACTATACTGTGCTACCTAGTGGAAAAATGTAACTACAAGAACTTAAATTTAAAGATGACAGCAATAAAACTGATATCTTAATTACATATAAAACACAAAGATGTACATATGAAATTGATAAAAATTTGCATTGTTTGAGGGACTCAGACAGGAAAGATAATGTATTAGGGCATACATTTTTTCCAACTTTGAATAATGATCCATTAGAGATTCATCTGGATGACGATGAATTATGGTATTTCGAAATTGATGAAATTACACCAGAGTACCAATCAAATCTATTTGAAGTACACATTGGGTTTATGGCAATCAGATGTGTATGGATCAATATTGTATGCATACTACAATGGCTCACTTTCAGATTTATCTTAAGGTGATACTAATGCTAATTCAAAGTTCATGTGGTAAAGTATCGCCACAACCTATAACACCATTAATAATTGTAGATGTAATGGCATCATATACATGAATTGAATGAGTTTCATCATTATGTGAAAGTAAACATTTCGATCACTTACTGGAAATTTATATTTTTCTACAAAAATTGGTGTGTATTGGTAATAATATGAAATTAGAATTAATGAATTATTGGCTGACACTTTTACCCAAAAATGTACAAATGGAATATATCAAAGACCAAATGGTGAAATTGTTAATATTTGTTGACAACATGATATATATGCTACATTTAAAAACATTACAATTAATACCAGGATATCCAAAACCATTATCTGGTACAGGATTATGTAATGATTATAAAATAAATGGTGTAGTTAAAACAAATTCTGGTAGAAAATTTGTGTTCCATTATCATTTTTTTCTATGTCAACATAGATACATGTAATTTTAAATATAACGTACATTGTATTATAACAAGAGAATTTACTGGATTATCAGCTGGTATAATTCTATATTTAGATACATTGATTGTACAATGGACTTTTTCAAAGATGATACTTATTATGAATATGATGCATTCACCAAGTATTAAAAGGTGGCACAACTGATTTGTCATCACTTGGTATAAGTTGTGCATTAATCCAGATGTACTAAATGCACAAAACATACAATACTACAGTTTGAACATTTTTCTAATATATAAATGGACCTATCTACTAAGCTTAAAAGCATCAGTAAAATCATACCACTGATGCAACTGTCTGATGGTGAAGTGAATACAGAGTATCAAATTAGAAATGTTGTACCTTGAATACAAAATTTTATTATAAAATGATTTTAGAGTTGAATAATGTATTCAAATATATATTACAAGATGATTAAATTACAAAATGTTTGAATGGATGATTGTGTAATTATGATTGGTTGGAATATTCTGTATGAAGGTATGACAGGTAAATTACATGTATTAGAATTTATACCACAATAGATAACAAATAGTTGAATAATAAATGTATACAACCAAAAACTGCTGTTAATGTGGGGAAGATGAAAATATTATTGAATTACATAACTACAAATTTGTGAAAGATGTACACTGTAGAGTAAGTAATGAGTGTGCATGTTACAATACTAAGAAATATTATGAAGCAAAGAACGATAAATTGTTTGAAAAAGTTTAATGTGAATGTGGTGAAACTGTAGCTAGGTGTAAACTTAAACAATATGAAAAATCGCTAATTCATACTGATCTCAAAATGAAAAAAAATTCAATTTACGAAATATCATAACTTAATTTTCTTTATGATCTTATATTTTAAATCACTAAATTTTACACAAGTAAATTTTACATATAAATTTCTTTGAGTACTATCTATTCTTAATAATTATTATCTGTATGCTGTAAAGTCTATTTTGGCTCATTCTTTATATTAATTATATACATATATAGATACAGCTACTTATGAAAACCAAGCAACTAAATACTGTCCATATAAATAGACAACAAATAGAGACAACAAAATTAATAGTTCTTATCCTTAATAAATAGTTATATTTATGTATCTACAGCTACTAAATATTATTAACAATAATTATATCCATAAATAGATACATCTCACTGTATCTGACATTTATATGTAAATATTGTCTATATAAAGAGACAAAATATACAGCCAAAAAAGTCATAGTTTAATCCTTACTAATTAGCACTAACATCAACAAAAATTAATGAACTCCAAGCTTCAGCTAAGAGTTAAAATCTTAAAGGTTATTCTAAACTACATAAAACTAATTTGCTAGAGTATATTAAATTTAAGTCATTGTTTTCATACACTACAAATACATTTCATAATAATCGTAATAAAAGAAAAAGAAGAATTCAAAATGTGATGTGGTTTATGTTGATAATAAAGACCCATCACCATTGAACAATAAACTTAAATTATTATGTAAACATTTAAATCTTAATAGATATTATAAATTACGTAAACTAATTAGATATAGCTGATTCAAAAAAGGCAAACACTATTTCCATTTTCGACAGACATATTTGAAGAACCTAATGAAAGAACACTTCATAATTATCATTCAATTAAGATACCATTTCCAAATATGTTACAAACATACCATATTGCAAACAATGTTAAAATTAAAGAACTGCAAAACATTATGAAACTGCTAAACCTACTACATATCAGATAATAAAATATAATCTTAAAATATTCAATGGATTAAAAGTGAATTTAATACTAAATTGTGAATTCAAATTGAATACTACTAATGAAATAAATGTATTTAGTTATTCAACATACAATGCATAATTGCAAATGAATAAGATTAAATAAATTTTCTGTAAAAAGTAACATTAAATGTTAAGACATATGCATGATTTTGAAGAGAGAGGATCAGGATGGATGTTAAATAGAATAATTGGTTTACAATTAGGAATTAAGAAATGTAAACCACTTAATGGTTCATCATATATTGAGCTGCTCTACCCTCAGTCGGGCGCAGTCGGCCTCACAGGCCAGCAAAACACTTTTTTGATTCCCGTGCTTAACAGTGGTGGCCCAGCGGCCCGCCTCTTCATTTACTCGCGTAACTTTGGGAACCTCACACAGTGCCGATCCGCAGGCCGCCATCGTTTTCCATGCAGATCACAGGGAACTCCTTGGGCCTCACAGGCCGTCTGTGCCCGATTACGTTATTGTTTTTAAGGTGAGATTTTTCAAGATATTTTTATTTTATTACTTTGTTTCAATCAAAATAAGTCTGTCCTCTGTCATTTTCACCGTTACCTTCGGAAAAAAAGAAGACTTTAACGACCCTGGCCCTTCAGACTGAGTGCGCCTGATCGAGTTCTAATTTCAGTTTTCCTTTCTTTTCCTACGTTATCACATCCATATTTTCTGCTGAAATGTCCAGAAAAGTATATTATGCCTCTAAGCCAATGATCTTGTGGAAATAATGCACCTCCTCGAGGACGAAACTGCTGAAGATCCAGCCGCGCTCGAAGATTTATTCGATGAGAGAGATAGCCACTCACAGGATGAGGTAGGAGAAGGCAAGGAGGACTCAGCAGCTGAACAGGAAGTTTGGGGAACAGATCGAGAATATGAAGAAGAGAAGACAATATATGAGGAGTTTTTATTTTGGAAACGATAAGACGACGAAGTAGTCTAAGTAGATACCTTCTACTATTCATAGTGTGAAGAGTCACATCATTATTATATAACATCCAGTGTAAAAGATATTGCTACAAATGACGCCACCAATTGCAAAACCTTGTGCCATCAACTTCTAACTGGACATTTTAGCCTGTGTATGCTTTGAATATATGTGGAATGTCAATTCGGCTGCAAACTCGACTGAAAACATTTTTACCCCACAAGGAACGGGAAAGTTCTCCCAAATGGCAAAAACGTAGACCATGGAATGTTCAGCTTGTCATCAACCAATCTGCTTGAGCAACGTATATGTTCTGTGCCATACCTGTGTTTCAGCTGTTGATTTGGGAGCTATAGCATCGGTTTTTGGCTGCAAATGTGGCGAGAAAAGATGATTCCATGTCAGAATAGACTGCCTAATGTCCTTTAAAAATAACTTCATTACTTTTATGGATGTCTGTTTGACTAATTTTTAATGCTGTTTGTGGGAAATTGGTAATTTTGGTCACTTTAGTTTAAGGTGTATTGTGTTCAATAAATCCATTATTATGCTTTAAGTTTGCTGTAATTCCTTCCTTTAGATCCTCTTCAAGACTAGCCAACACGGATTTTGAATTTAACATGGCGGAGCTAGTCCACAAAATATGTGGGTGGCCTCTCAGGCCGGGTGCGCCTGATTTTGTTTCATCTGGAAATGCGCCTGACAGAGGGTTACGATAATAAAGGTTATGAAAGATTGTTTAAATATTAAGAATAAAGATAAAAAATGTTTATTGTGATCCCTAGCATGATCATTAAATCCAGCTGTAAAAATTCCAATAGAACTTGGAACTACATAAAATGTATGGATCAAGAAAAAACTAAAATAGGTCAAGTGGAATAGCCAATTTAAAATTCATAATATTCCTATATATATAAATGTAAACTTAATATACCTCTTAAAGTGTATGCATATGATGAATAATATGACATATATCCATTAAAGGTTACTAAATGTGAAAATAAAGAACACATGGATTTTGAAAAATGATAATAATTCACATTATTGTTGCATTAAAGATTTATCATGTTTAGTTACAAATCATAAAACTATACATCCTGGTAAGATTCATCTATGCAATATGTGTGTATAATACTTCAGTTCAGAAAGGAAAGTAAATACATATGAAGATGATAATTCTAAAAATAAATCAGTTAAACTTACAGTAACTAATAAATATGAATGCATAATAATTAAATATTGTAATCATAGAATGCATGTTACATTTGTTATATATGCTGAGTTTGAAAGCTTATTATTGAACATGTGAACCAAATCCAGACAAATCATATACAATGAAATATCCAGAAACATGAAACATCTGGATTTTGTTACTATGCGAAATATATTCATGACAAATATAAAGATCCTGTTGTAAATAGAAGACCAAATGCACATAAGAAATTTATTGAGTTTATTAAAAAAGAAGTTCAAGAAATTGGTAAAAGATATTTACAAATCAAACTAATGGAAAAGTAAACACCACAACAATCATTATTCATTCTAATTCAACAAATTGTCAATTATGTGAAGAACTTTATACACCAAAAAATAAAAAAGTACATCATCATGATCATTAAACTAGAAATTATATAGTACCACTATGTAATACTTGTAAGTTTAAACTTCAACAACCAACATCTGTACCTATATCCTTACACAATCTAACTGCTAATGATTGACATTTGTTTATAAAAGATCTTAGATATGATGGAAAAGATTTAGAAATGATACCACATAGTAAAGAAAAAATAGTAGCTTTGGTAAGAAAAAACATAACTAAAAGATGAGCTTGATAGATACATTTAAATTAATGGCATCATCATTAGATAAATTATCATCTAATTTATTAATAATAAAAAGCTTAATATTAAACAATTCTTTAATAATGATGTAGTGGATCATTAAAAATAGGTTTTTATCCATATGATTATATGGATAATTGCAGTAGATTCAATAAAATAGAATTACCACCTAAAAACATTCTACAGCAGACTTAATGAAGAAGATATAACTACTGCAGATTACCTACAAGCAAAATTAGTTTGTAAAAAATTCAATATTCAAAATATACGTGAATATGATTATGTATATCTTAAAATAGATGTACTATTATTGACAAAAGTATTCGAAAATTTTAGAGCTACAAGTGTGAAAGCATATGAATTAGATCCTGCTCGGTATTACACAGCACCTCGTTTATCATGGAATTCTATGTTAAAATGACTAAAGAACCACTTGAATTATTACTTGATTATGATATCATTTAAATGATAGAAAAAGGTATAAGAGATGAAATGGCATAATGTTGTAAAAGATGTTTTCAACAAAAGAATAAATAAATGAAACATTATGTTTAAAATAAAGAATCAAATTATTTAATGTATTTAGATGCAAATAATTTATATGGATATGCAGTGTCACAATAGTTAGCATACATCGTGTGTGAATAGGAATATCAGTTAGAAATTGATGTGATCAGTATCATAGTTCTGAATAGGGGTATATATTCGAAGTGATTTAGAGTATCCAATTTAGTTACATGACAAACATAAAGATTTTCCATTGGAGCTGTAAATGGGCATATATTATTAACAACATTAAATAATAACTATAAACATGTTGTACATTATGTGAACTTAAAACAATATTGGCTTAGGATTGAAATTAACAAAAATACACAGAGTTTAAAGTTCAGTCTGATTGGTTGATGAAATATATAGTTCCGATGATATTGGTATATTAGATTTATTAAAAGAATTAATGTATAAATTGCATTATGATGTAGTGAAACCTAAATATTATACAAATATTGAATTATGTTATCAAGATAGTGATAGCTACATATACAATATAAAAACAGATGAATTTTATAAAGATATGAAATTTATAATTAGTATAGAATAAAATATCATTTTATGATTATAACAAGTGCTTATTCAACAACAGTGAAATATTTAGGTCAACGAATTTAATTAGAAATTGTAAACAGGAGATTTATACAGTGAAATTAAACAAAATGGTATTAAGTTTAAATGATGATATAAAACCCATTTTGAATGATGGAATAAATACACATCCATATGGACATTATTGTTTATTATAAACATTCTATTTATGTACAATATATATATATATATATATATATATATATATATATATATATATATATATATATATATATATATATATATATATATTGGAAATATTGTATGTAGATATTTTATGTTAATTAGATTCTTCATCAAAGTGTCTCATTTATGCATTTCCCTATTTTTGCAGTTTTATCATGGTAAAAATATGGATAAAAGCTGATTTTAATGAAAATGACCTAAAAATACGAGGGTTAGTCAACTATTATCCGCAAAGTAGTTATAAAATTTTATTGTAATAAAATACGAAACTCAAAAGAAAGTCATTTTTCGACATAGTCTCCTTGCTTTTTGATGCACGAAGTGCTTCCTTATGCCCTCATAAAAGAAAGTTTTTGGTTGAGCTGTGAGCCAGGAATGCGCCGCTACCTTCACTGCTTCGTTCGATTCAAATCGACAGGCCATTAATGCCTGTTTGAGTGGACCAAACAAGTGATAGTCAGAAGGGGCGAGATCGGGACTGTATGGAGGATGATCCAGTACTTCGAAGTTGAGTTTCAGGAGCGTTTCAGCAGTGTGGCCAGCAGTATGCCGATGGGCATTGTCATGCAAAAACACAACACGTTCTGACAGCAATCCTCGGCGTTTGCTTCGAATTGCAGGCTTTAGCCTGTCAGTAAGCATCTCACTGTAAGGTACACTGTTTATTGTTGTGCCCATCTTGCACAAACTTTACGAAACCCAAGTCTCTTGTGAATAATTCCGCAGGCAGAACCATGACTAATTTGAAGACGATGAGCCACTTCATCAATAGTTAATCGTCTGTCTAAGAGAATCATTTCACGTGATCGCCCAATGGTTTCTTCATTTGTGGCGGTAAACGGTCATCCGGCTCCTTCATCGGGCTTAACACTCGTGCGACCATTTCGGAATTTTTCAATCCACTTGTACATACTTTGTTGTGGCAAAACACTGCTCCCGTACTGTACTGAAAGTCTTCTATGAATTTCGGCCCCTGATACACCTTCCGCCCACAAAAAAACGTATCACTGAACGTTGCTCTTCTTGGTGCAAATAGACAGCGGAGCAGCCATGATTAACAGCACAGCAGCGACAACTAAACTAATGTAGCAGCTTGAAACTTGCAAATATATATCAACAAATAAACAAAGCATGCGCCATCAACGTAAAACAAAAGTACTACCATCATTATCAAAAATATAACTTAATTGCAGGTAATAATTGACTTACCCTTGTAGGTATAAAATAGTGTTTAAATGACTGATTTTAGACATTGCATTAGAATGCCCATTTCTCATCTACTCGATTGTCTTACTGCTGGTGCTCTTTGCCATGAACAGTGATGATATCTAGCACACTTGCACGATCAATGGGCATTTCTGCCCTGCTCGAGGAAACGACGAGTAAGGTAGTGAACTGCCCAGCTTGCATCTTGTTGTTGTGATACTGATAGTTGGCTGTGGCCTTGTATGTGTGCATCAGATGTCAGTTCCTTGTTGGAATTGGTCGATCTTGGAGTAATGTTCCATCTTCCATGCATGTCGTGATTTGGGAGAATCAAGTCATGTGTTCATCAACCTACACATCATCACAAAATGAAACTGATTTAGCCATTAGCTTATATGAAGCTATTCGGTTTGTTTTTGGCTCCATTCAAGATATATATAGTGTTCTTGTGGTGATTCCATTGCTGTTGTGATGCCATATGTGCATATCATGACCTGCTGCCTTAAGACGTGAGTGTTGCTGGTATAATATGGCTTCTCCTTACCTAGTAATTTTTAGTTCCAGTGTTGTTACAACAATACAATGTTATGACATTTAGATCTATATTATACACAATTTAAAAACTGCAACAAAAATTACTAAAACTGAAGACATTCTAGTATCAGCCATTATTATAAGTGTAACCTAGATTGCTATCCCCCCCTCCCAACAAACAGTTATTTGAGTTATGTGGTGCCAGTTCGTTTGCACATGTCCGTGAGAACAGAGAGCACATATATATAACTTATAGAATGAGTAGATGATGGACAATGATCCTCTCTTCAGTGCCTCACTGTTACTGGAATCATTTTACAAATCTATAAATTTGAGTAACAGTGGGCAGGGCTACGTTGAGAATTTGTATCTGACAGGGGGTGTGATTGAGTTAGCTATGCAGGTGTGCAGGTGTGGTGATCACTGTGTCCCCAGTGGTGTAGGGGCTATGAAACTGCCTACAAAACAGAAGACGCTGGTTGAAATCTCAGCTGAGTACACATTTTCAACTTCACCCATTTGCAGTTAATGTCTTACATTCTGTGAATATGAATAGATAATAACTGCAGAATCAAAAGTTGCGTCTGTTGTTTCAAACATGTGAAAAAGAACATGAACACACACACACACACATATGGCTGATGACAGGGCAATGATCCTTTCTCCAGGCTCCTACGCTTAAGGGAATCAATTTCAAAAAGCTGCAAGATTGAGTAATTGGCCATGGTAAAGATAAGACTTTTCATCTGATGGGGGGCATGCTTGAGTAGTCCATAAATTGTGGTGATCGCTGTTTTCCCAGTGGTATAGGGATCAGTGCAACTGCCTAGCAAGCACGAGTCCTGGGTTCGGATCTCAGCTGGGTACACATTTCAGCTTTACCCTTTCACATGTAATGTCATACATTCTGTGAATACAAACAGTTGTAGTATAGATTATTAGATTATGCTATTCTGAACCTTGAAACTACACATTCGTTCACCTTAAGCATAAACACGAAAAGTAGTGGTAAGATAACATCATGCTATAGATTAAAGAGTATCTAGAAAATCAGTTGCATAAACAAAGTTTGGTTACGTTGGTCTACACCCAGTCGACATCTGTTCACCATTTCTGAAATTTGTTAATGTATTAAATCTATTTGTTTTTAATTTCTGTGTTGCTAATTAATTTTATGTCGTTGTAGCGCAGTCAATACTGGCCCAAATAAAGAGTTGCTAGTCTAACATTTGCACAGATATTTTTATTTGTTGATTTTAGCCAGTAAAATTACTTTTTCCAACATTACTCCAACTGATGCAGTAAATTTGGGGCAAAATCAGGTATCACTTGGCAAGAAATGATTACAGACCAAATTTCTTTTCATATACAGAAAGAGGAAGGTTAAATCTGCTAAACTAGCTTACATTTAGTTATTTAATACACTAAATCTTTTCAGAAAATGAGAAAAATGCTAAAATACCCCATAAAGGAACCTCATTTTACAGTATTTACTTTACGTGTTCACGCCCAATGGATGACACAGTGTTTTGAGAGATTGCCTCCACCTCAGCATTTTTTCAACTCCTTTCTGCCATTCTTCCAGTAGTCCCACTCTCTGAAGGTCTTTGGATACACATTCACTCCATCGAGTTCCAGGTCTTCCTTCAGTCCTTCTGCTAGCTGGCTTGGAGTTGTGTACAGTTTTTGGCCATCAGATGTATTGCATTCGAGCAATGAGTCCTGCCCACAGCAGTAGTTGTGCTTTATTATAGCCACAGTGTTCGACTCTATGTAAATATCATGTTGTTGTTGTGGTCTTCAGTCCGCAGACTGGTTTGATGCAGCTCTCCATGCTGCCCTGTCTTTCTTGATGACATCTTCCTGAGTAGTCTCCACCCGGAGATCCAGATAGGGGATTATTTTACCTCCGGAATATTTTACCCAAGAAGCCGCCATCATCATATACTCATACAGTAGAGCTGTATGTCCTCGGTAAAATTAACAACTGTACTGTCCACTTGCTTTCAGCCATTCGCAGTAACTGCATGGCAAAGCCATGTTAGCTGACGTTACAAGGCCAGCTCAGTCAATCATCCAGACTGTTGCCCCTGTAACTATTGAAAAGGCTGCTGTCCCTCTTCAGGAACCACACGTTTGTCTGGCCTCTCCACAGATACCCCTCCACTGTGGTTGCACCTACGGTACAGCAATCTGCATCGTTCAGGCACGCAAGCCACCCCACCTCGGCAATATTTGCGGTTCATGGGGGGGGGGGGAGGTAAATATCATACTACTCTGTAATGTGATGCATCCTCCATTTTTTCGCTCCCATTATCGTAATCGTGTCCAAAATTCTTCTGAAGGACTTTCCTTTCAAACATCATCAGTGTGTTCAGTTCTTGCTTTGTTGTACTTCAGGTTGCACAACCATGTAGTACTACTTGCTGTAGGAGTGGTTTTGTTTTCTTAGAATTGGCAGAGCAAATAGGAGATGTGATACTGCAAGAAAAATTTGACAGAGATCTGAAGGAATTAACACGAAACAACGCCTAGAGAGTAGACAACTTTTCCTCAGAGTTACTGGAAATCCCTCGTAGAGTCAGGCATTGCAAAACTGTTTCATAGCTGACTGTGAGTACCTTGAGCTTTCTGATGCACCTTCCAGTGGCTACTGTTGAAGGGAGGAACTTATATTGACTTCCTTACCTCAGAGTGGAAAATTGGGTTGATCAGCTTGCGGTGTGTCTTCCATCGGCTGCCGTCGAGGGTGACTGAGCCCTCCCCAGCAAAGGTACGCATGGCGCCGGTGGCCAGCGAACCACGGTCCACCAGCTTGGACGACAGCAGAACTTGCTGCACGTCATCTGGGTGTGACACCAGGACCAGCAGTACTGGACCCAAGTATAGCCTGTGTACGCGAGGACATGGGCAACCACATGTTCTGCTACTGATAGTGCAGAAAAATAACTGTACACGTATAGACTGCCGCTTGTGGAAAGTGAAACTCCGAGTAGGAATCATTCGAATAGCACTCCACTTGGTGGAAGTGGCGACGGGTGTACAAGCAATAAGTGATACTTTTGCGGCGAGGTGGGGTACATGTAGGCCGAGCAAAGTCCTCTCGTGTCGGTCAGACAGCGTCAGTGTTGCATCTAGTATAGTCGGTACAGAGCTGTCACACAATGTGGGAATAATACAGCGAGTGTCAGTATGACTCGTCGTCGTCGAAGGGAGCCATATTGGCATGTGAGCGAGTTCGAACAGGACAGAATGATCACTCTCTACTCGGGAAACAGGGATGTCATATCAAGACATTTTGGCTCCCACAGAGAATGCTGCTACCCCAGTGATGCATGTATTGAAGCCATGGGTAGAGGACGGTCGTACTCAGGAACGAGCGGGTACAGGACCACGGAACATGACCATAGCATGGGATGTCGGTCATCTTGTCCGTATGTCCATAACGAACCATACAGCGCCGTTCACAGCATTGGCTTGTCGTTGGAGCACTGCAACAGGTGTGAAGTTTCTGCATCTACTGCACATTAGACTGGTTGCATGCATCCCATAACATCGGCATCCAACGTCCAGACACCACAAGTTTCTCAGACAGCAATGGGCATGTGAACTCGGGCACTGGGTCAGTGAGTAGCAAAATGTAATCTTTTCGGACGACTCCCACTTCAACGTGTCCTTCAGTGAAGGTCGCATATGTGCATGGTAGTATCATGATGACCTGGAGGAATGCATCGTGGAGTAGCATAGCAAACCAACAACAGGTGTGATGGTTTTGGGTGCTATTGGTTTCAACACTCGTAAGTATTGAGGGCACTTTGAACTGCAACTGCTACCTAACCGTGGTTGTGGAGCCTGAGGTACTCCCCTTGCTTCAGGCACCTTCTCAGGCCACATTCCAACAGGACACTGCACCTGCCACTAATTGCGAGGAATGTATAGGCCTTCTTCGAGGATTGATGGGTAGCATTGCTTCCCTGGCCTGCTCGTTCACCAGACATATCGCCCATCGAACATGACTGGGATTTAGTTGGTCGATACATGGTGCATAACGGTCCTTCAGTAACCAGTGTCATTGGTTTGTGGGCTTGGATAACTTATTGATTGAATGCCATGGCGTATAGCAGTTGTAATGGTAGTGCATGGTGGTGACACAACATACTGAATTGTTTTTTTTTTCATTTATGATGTTTTTTCATGTTCGTTTTGGGTTGTTGGTCGACTATATGTGTCAGTTTTATTAATATTATTATTAAAGAGGGCGTTTAGCCCTCTGACCAAGTGTCCTGAGCCACCACACGTGGCAATAGTAAGGCTTAAAGAACATGTACAGATTTGAAAAATAATCATTTGTTACTTGCCATGCACCTAACCTTTGGTATTAAAAGTCATTGAATTCATGCATTTTCTTCTTGGTGTTTCAGTTACCACAAACGGTAGTGTAATAATCTCAATCACGGTAACACAGCAGTTCAAATAGATGACAAGCGACCAGTGGAGATGAATGATGCTTTAACCATTTTGTCTGCAAAAGATAATGACATATGTTGCTTCAAGTTTCGCACCACGACTTTTAATGAGTTTCGTTTGACTTGTCCAGTACCACAGTCCAAAATACACAGTCGCATCACTTACTGCTGTGAAAGTTTTTACCAACTGACAGTTGCAATGACACTAACGCTCCTGGGGTGGGCAAGCCACAGAAGGAGTAATGTCTGTTTATAATTAATTTAGTATGTAATTAACGATATAGTAACTATAATTTTTGCATTACAAACGTTACTAAAATATTAAGAGACATACATACTCTGGAAATTAGTGTAAAACCAGTTGAATTTACAGTGATAGAAACAACAAATTATTCCTGAAGAAGTAATTACCAATATGTGTATATTTCCATCTTATTCCGCTCAAAGTAAGTAGAACATCAATACTTCTATTATTTTTTGAGTGTATAAATTCGGTAAGGAGTCTAATGACTTGTATATTTTTATACACTTAAATATTTTTGAGTGTAATTACTTTACCTTAAAAAGCCAGTGTTTTGAAGACTGTTGCCGGTTAGATGCAGCTATGTTTATGGAATTGGTTTCGTCTTTGTTGGGAAACAGTTTGATTGCTTTTGCCATTTTATTGCCACGTTTGTGACGTTTTTCCTTCACTTAAAGCTGTGGAGGATGATTTGGTACGTTAAATATTGTTGTTATTACATTCTATATATATTTTCTACTTTCCATCCTCACCAATTTTACTGGAATATAGTGAAGAAACCTTAATGTTCCTGAGTAGAAAAGCGACGTCTTTCGGCCAAAGGACAGTTCTTCTGGTGTTTACTAGTCATTTTTTATTACTTATAGAAAATTAAATTCTTCATTAAACACCTGTAGGTTATATGATAATGGTAAATAAACTATCTAATGTACATGTCGTACCTTGTCAGGGACAAGACAAACGTAGAGCTATTTTTAATTTCTTACCTTTTTATGGCAAGAAATGTTTCCCTAATATTGAAAAGATGTTAAATTCAATAAAAACTGTACTATACACAGCCATCCAATATAGTAATCGTAAACATACCTTGCCGCCCACTTGGAGCACTGCTGTCGCACTGTGTAACAAAAGTCTGTGGCAGTGTCATGAATGTGTGTGCCAGACTGTGCTCGGTATCCACCCTCAACAAGAAATTATTGCTTGTTGTAGCATGTTGTAGTTCTTGTGGTCTTCAGTCCACAGACTGGTGTGATGCGGCACTCTATGCGCTACCCTGTCCTGCGCAAGCCTCTTCATCTCAGAATAAGAATGGTAACTTAAATCTTTTTGAGCTTGCTTATTGTCTTCGTCTTTCGGTCATCCTCTATGATTTTTTTTACACCACACACTTCCTTCTAATGCAAACTGAGGAATCCTGGTATCTCAGAATGTACTCCGCAAAATTATCCCTTCTCTTACTCAACATATGCCATACATTCTGATAAGCACCTCCTCATTAGTTACATGATCTACTCATCTAATCTACAGCAATCGTCTGAAGCATCACATATCAAAAGTTTCTATCACCTGTTTTTCTGAACTCCTGATCGTCCTTGGTTCACTCCCGTCCAATGCTACACTCCTGGTTTTACAAGGGATTTTCTAACATTTAAATTAACAATGGATGTCAACAAATTTCTCTTCTTCAGAAATGCTTTTCTTCCCATAGCCTTTCTGAATTTATATCTTTTTTACTTTGGCCATCATAAATTATTTTGCTACTCAAATAAAATTATCTAGTACTTTTATTGTCTAATTACCTAATATAATTCCTTCAGCATTGCCTGATTTTGTTAGACCACATTCCATTGTCTGCGTTTTCCTGTTTACTTCTTCCCCATCAACTTTAATTACTTCTCCAAAATTGTCATTTCATTCCTTCACATCTTGTTCAATATGGAGGTTGAACTACATTGGGGAAAGGTTACAACCCTGCCTTACTCCACAACATCTGCGTCTGTTTCATGCCCTTTGATATAACTGCTTTCTGTTGAATATATGACTTTACTCCCTATATTACCCATACTAAATTCAGAATCGTTAAAAGCTTTTTTCGGATCTACAGAAGCAAACAACATACGTTTGCCTTTCTTTAACCTATCCTCTAAGATACGTTCTAATATATTGCCTCAACCAAGTACCTACATTTCTTCTAAATCCAAATCAATCTCTCCCAAAGTCTGATTCCATAGGTTTTTCCATTCTTCTTCAAATAATTCATGTTAACCATTCCCTATTAAACTGATAGTTATTGTCTACTCTTATTTTGCTAGAATTGGAGTTATTATAATCTTCTTCAAGCAGGGTATTGGTGTGAAACAAAGTTTTCAATCTTCAAGTGCAGTGTCAAGCCATGAAATGTGAGGATTCTGCACCATCTGTTGGGGAAGATTAGAATCACTTGTGTTCTTCTGCACCATCTGCTAATCGTTGATAAGAGAGGGAAGTGATTTGTAAATTCATTTTCCTATTATTTCATTGGTATTACTTGATTTAATAGATGCAGGGGGAAAATGCATATTACTTTCAGAGTTAATATTATTATCCCATAACAGTTTGTGTGTATTATGCCCATTTATTTATCCTTCACAAGCTAATGTATGTTTAGAAGAGGTTTATCGATATTTTTCCTTGCTAGATATTCTACGTTTTTTAATATAGCCTTTTAAAATTCTATTGGAGTAGTCTTTTAGTGAAATGGAATTTGAATAGTGTAGTCTTCAAGATTTTTGAATTCATTGTGTATGCTCCAAGGTTTCGATGGAATGAAAAAATATACAGAGGACATAGGTTATGTTGTCGATATGTCTGATTTAAGTAATAATATTCTTCCTTGTTTCTTTCGAAGTAAAGTCCTCATTTTTCCATTCCAAAATCTGGTAACTGTAGGCTTAGATATCAACTTATTTTTATGCTTTTTAATGGCATTGCACAATAAAAGTAATTACTGTATATGATTTATCAACAGCAAGACAGCATAACCTATTTACGATATTGGTATTTCATTCCCTAACAGACAACACTACAGGCAGTCCGACATACCCAGGACCCCTTTTGCGTCAGATAAGTGAGACTGTACTGCTGTCGTTGAGACTGAATTTGAATTTTCCTTGTATTGTTGACTGAAATAATGTAAACATTATGCTTTGTATGACATTGAAATACTGAAACGTTTGGACCGTTTCTACGTGTTGAAATTAATTCAACTACAAAGTTAAAAATTTGTGCTGGATCGGGATTCGAACCCGGATTTGCCGCTTTGGGTCAGCGGTTATCTTAAACATTTTTTTTTATTTTTGTGTTTTTATTATTATTATTATTATTTCGTTCTCTTGGTAGTTGTGTTCCTTGTGGTCGCTGATCATTTTTGATCGTTGTTGTTCGATGTGTTCTAGGCTCAGCTTTTTTTGTTGCAGAGGGTGTTTCGACACTCTGACCGGGCGTGCTGAGGCATGGCGGCCAGCACCAATTAGGGTATCCAGGCACGCTTCCCTTCCTATAAAAATTCTCAACTTCTAGCCACCTGCCAATTGCTGTTCTACGATGTAATGGTGCAACAGTTAAAGCCCTTGATGGATTGGAGAGTGCTAATAGCTGTGATGTTATTGCATATCGTATGTGGAATGTATTTACTGTGGCCAATAACGACTATGGAAAATGTTATTTGTCTTCAAACATGTCATTTATAAATGTTTGTATAGTCTATGGGACTTAACTACAGGTCATCAGTCCCTAAACTTACAAACTACTTACGAACTAAGACGGCACAAATATCCACACCCCAGGGGGGATTCGAACCCCCGACCATAGCGGCCGTGCAGACCGTGGTTGGAGCGCCTTAGTCCCCTCGGCCACCGCGGCCGGCATATCATTTATTATACATACAATGAACCATCGTAAAATTAATGAGATGGAGTCTGTTGCTATATGGTATAAAGAGTTTGGTGTCTGTTCTAATACTAAATTGATTGGTGATGTAACACATTATAACAGAAATTAAATAATGATTGACTCAATATTGTGTTTTATTTAATACCCCCCTTGCCCGATACGTATTCCTAATATATGTATGACAAGACGAATCAGTAGCGTAAGCCAATAACCTGTTGATGTACATGAAGAACCATTTACTTCAAGGAGGCAACTGATTGATGAAATATGCTAATGTGGAAGGGGGTGAAAGGGGGATATTAAATAAAGTTGATGAAGGTGAATTATATGGTTGTCAGTCGTTGCCCCTGTTGAGCAGGCTATCACGCATCGTCAGCAACATGGTTCAAGGTCCAAGGCCTTGCCTAGTGCATGGCCTCTTATCTCTCCGCGGAGGTATAAGTAGCTGTGCCACAGCCGTGCAGACTAGAACACCCTTCTGCACGGCGGCCGCAGTTCGTTTGGAGTTAGAAAATTTTCTGGACTCTGAGCGCTCGGGCTCGGCATTGATGAGCAGTATATAAGGCACCGTTGGAGCGTGCTCATACCGAGTGCTGCCGCTGAAGATGCCGCGCACATGCAGATACAGGCGATGACACACTGCTGTTTGCAAAGGAATTGACAATTTACAAATTGACAGTACCACGAACATAGGTGCTCAAGTGGTTTTCACAAGGACCTTCCGCCTTTTGTGGTTGTGTAGTGAACTTCTGCATCATATCCAAGGAAGTTAATCTTCAACCTGGAAATGGATGGTTAACAGTTGCGGTTCTACGATGTAGTGGTGCAACAGTTAAAGCCCTTGCTGGATTATTATTATTATTATTTCGTTCCCTTGGTAGTTCTGTTCCTTGCAGTCCCTGATCGTTTTGTTCGTTGTTGTTCGATGTGTTCTAGGCTGAGCTTCTTTTGTTACAGAGGGCATTGACCACTCTGACTGGGCGTGCTGAGCCATGGCGCCCAGCACCAGTTAGGCTATCCAGGCACGCTTCCCTTCCAACCAAAATTCTCAACATTTAGCCACCTGCCCATTGGTTTCTCTTGCTCGCAGCCTATACTGGAGACCTGCAACGGGAATTCATCCGCATTGAAACTGTCATTGCCTGCTGTGGGCATATTTACAATTATTGAAATGGTATCTGTACTTTGTTAACATGTCCAAAAGAAGCGACACCATTATTTACAGTAATGACAGTAAATTTTACGAAATCGAAAAAATGGAAACATTTGGACCATTTTGGGAGTTTCAAATAAGTCCAATGGCAAACATGAAAATTTGTGCTGGACTGGGATTCGAACCCGGATTTCCCACTTCGAGCCAGCGGTTACCTTACCCAATTGGGCTATCAAGGCATGCTTCCATTCCAACCCAAATTCTCAACTCATAGCCACCTGACCATTGGTTTCTCTTGCATGCAGATTAATCTGTATAGTCCAGAGCTTTCCAAACTGGGTGTCGCGACACGCCAGTAGTATCAAGGGTGTCGTGAGACTATCAAATTTAGACTCTAAACAAAAAATCTTGTCATAAAATAACACAAAATATCCTTCTGTTCATACTACCCTGAAGACTCGCCTGCAGCTAATCATCCTTCTCTTCATTCAGTGCACCACAGATAACGTATTAAAGGAATGATCGGTCACTCAATTATGCAGACCTCAGTTATAGTGATTCACGATTATCCGAATTGTCAACCGCGAGTCTGGTCCGAGTATGTACAACATTAGCTGCTGGAACTTTTAAATGGATTTATCAAAGACACGTCACCCTCGGTAGCATTTCTTACAATTAAATGTCAATCAGTGACACATTGGCTGTAAAAGCTGTCACCGATTGTAAATGCAGTCACACTTGTCCACTGACTGAAGCTATTCAGTAGCGATGTTTAGTATGGAGTATGGCCGGGTGATTAATGGAGAGTAGTATTTTCAATGCAGCGATCGTTGGTTCGAACCCTGGTATGCGTTAATATTTTTTTCTGTCAGTTTCCTACATGTAACAGATTCTGGGACCAGAAATGTCATTCATATTCTTATCACAAATATTTATCCATTTTTTCCGAATATGTCGGGACTTCCGAGGTTGTGGTGAAGCAAGAACCTAGCAATAGAACTTAAATAAAAATTCATCACTTGTCATAGATACATCCTCTTTATTTCTGAAAATAATGAGATAATATTGAACTGAAAGGGAACTGCCACTGTGCTGTCTAAATCAGAAATCCGAGCAGCTAATCTCCAAATGCCGTTTTCAATCGATCCATCAAACCCGTATCTGGCCCTGGCATGTACACACGACAATGTAAAACGGTTTCCGAAATTCAGTGTTCGTGTTTCGGAAGTTGCGTCGCATGTAGAAGATGCAAGTATTACTGTGTGAGTTAGGCATTGTTGTCTGTGGTCTATTCTGTTGTACAACTCCGTAGTTCCTAATGTTCCTTTTTCTTTCGATGGTGTACGTAATTGCTGCAGTCAGGATCAACATTAAACATGTCAATCCGTACGAAGATTTCAGTTTAGTTTACAAATTAGATTTATGCGATACTTCGTTTCCATCCTCCCCCCCCCCCCTGCTAGAACCATCTACATTGTACCATATGTATTTATATTACTTAAATGGTGATGCGCAAAACTGTAAGCTATAAGAGGGTTTCGCCATGAGGGAAAGTTTGGAAAGCACTGGTATACTCGCTAGGGACAGAGCATGTGAATGCGTCTGCACTGAAATTGTCATTGCCTGTTGTGGTTATATTTACAACTAGCTTATATGCCCGTGCTTCGCAACGGTTGTTAAAGAAGGGCCTGTGTAGATCATGGTTTTTAGGGTTTCGGACCTAGGTCAGCAAAAACAGAATCCTTGTTGGATCGTTCTGTCAATAAACTCAGTTCTCCTAGCTAAGATGTCAAATTTAAGTAGAAGTAATTGTCAAAAACAATGAATGTTCATAACGTTTTTCATACAAAACGTGAAATTAAGTCCGGACTCCGGAACGATATAAATTCAATGTTATGTTGTGTTCATAAAGTAAACATTGCGGTGTGTAATTCTCTGTTTGAAGTAAACTTCTGAAAACACTTCTATCGTTGAGATGAGAAATAGTAATAATTAAATCACCCAACCAACTAATCGAAGTATGACTGTGACTGTAGTCTAGCGCTCTGTTATTCATTTGTTAGCCTATCTGCATTTTCAACTTTGTCTCTGTCGATCGTCGGTAAAGTATTGAGGAAAACGCGCCGAGAAGTTAAAAACTTATATATTTGATATTATACGTCGTTATTCTCAATTTTGTTACACATTGCAACAGCAGCGCCGAAAGCAGCTGGCAAATTACATTTCTGAAAACGATATTGGATAAGTATGAATATTGATTTGTAACAGTTTTCACAAATATCTTCTTGAATAGGAATTTGGAATGAATTGTAAGACTGTGTGAATCATGAGACTCTATACAATAGAGTTTCGCGTGAAAGTGCTGATCATAATGACATGTGACAACAACGGATGTATCTGATTCGGTAAAATTTTACTTTCTATCCTGGCGGCCTCGTGTTTTTATGTTGGCAATATCAATAGCACGATATAAAATCGTTGCAAAAATGACGGAACCACATAAAGTGTAGATAAATACTGCTGTTCCTGCTGTATGCTTGATTTCACGACAAAATATTTGCGTGTCACGCGATTGGCTTATGACGATGTCACATGATTCTCGTTATTCAACATCTGTTGCCAACATTATCACAGGAGGCCGCCGGGATATGAGTAGGACTACGTCGCATAGTTTTTCTCGACCCAGCTGTCAAACGATAACACCTTTCACATCAGATAGTGTCGCGGCATTGATCTCTATACTCTCTGGATGTTGAACTTCAGTTTTCTTAGCATGCCAGCCATAGATATTCATATTTAGTTTCTTGCCAAATTCAAACATCGCTGCTAAGAAGCATTTAAAGAAAAAGAGAAGAAAATACGTTTCGATTCCGTTCCCATATCAGCCTACAACATCGAATATGGAATTAAATTCCAAATCAAGAGGTAAGCAAGCAATTCTTTGTCTCGTAATAACCGATGGAAACTCGTTTGCCAAATTTAAACATGGCGGACAACGCGAAATCGTTTTATTGCATATTTTGCGAATTTTTACTCGTCACACTCACCAACTGCCACGCACCGCGACCAAACTCCCTTACTAACATCATTAGACCAAGGGCTATCTACCACCACAACCACGAGTGGGTGGTAGTATGTGATCATGGAGAAAAGTCTGTCAGCACGTACACACACAAGCCTTTTATATATAGATATAGATAGATATGGTGTCTGATCTTTTCTGACATATCCAAAAAGAACAGACACCATACCAATAACATTGTCGTGCTTAGTTTTATACCACAGCTGACCTCGCTCCAGGGGCCGGTGTGAACTCACCTGGCGACGTCTCCATACTTGAGGTGGATGTCCCTCAGCTTGCGGATGGTGAGGGGCAGGTCGGCCAGGTAGAGGATGTTGCCGATGAGCGGCAGCGTGGGCGGGCCCGGGGCGTCCACGAGGGGCCTGGTGGCCCACTTCCAGCTGAGCAGCGCCACCAGCCCGGCGCAGGCCCACAGCGGCACCTGCACCGCCAGCCACCACCACCTGCAGCAACACACCAACTGGCATCGCTCTCCTTACTCCGCACAAGGAACTTTGCGATAGATACCTATTGTGACCGAAGGTCGGACAGGGTCGGGAGTGACTAGCGACGATCGACCGATCAAGCCGCTAACGAGAAACACTACACGAGACCACAGAGACGGCAAACAATGACAACAACTAAGTGGAAAACAAAGACCAAAGCGTAAGCCAATCGGAACCGTGATGGAGCCAAGTACGAAGCCTGATAACCACTGAATACCGAAAGTAAACTGAGCGCAGTCAACACAAGACTGGGGAGTGAGCTTTTTTTTTTTTTTTTTTTTTTTTCCTTTATTGTCATTTCACTCCGACTGGAGTCGGCAGGCTGGCAGCAGCATCAGGCGCTGCTCTTCAGCCGAGTGTACATGTACATGATAATGAGAGATAAAATAAACAATGTCACGAAGGTAATAACAAAGGGCGTAGATACAAGGCAGGAAGAAAAACATTGAAGTCTTATAAACTGGACACTGGAGAGAATAATGCAGGCTTAAAACACATAAACATGAGAGACTGACACATAAACAGTTAAAAACAGTCTGTGCCACGGTGGCGATAAAATCACATTGAGGAACATCACTGTACATACAAAGAAGTAGCACGACGACACAGGTGAAGAGGAGACGTGTTGCGACGCACTGTAACTGTACACTGAGACGTGGATACACTTGACACTAGACGACACTGGTGTTAAAATGTGTCACTGCAGCCCCCGCAGGGCAAGGAGAGGGGGAGGCGAGGAAGAGCGGGGGAAGGCTGAAAAGAGAGAGAGAGAGAGAGAGAGACAGAGGGTAGGGGAGAGGAAAGACGGGTGCGAGTGAGACTCCAGGTAGGGAGGGGGGGAGGCCAAGCGGGGAGGGGGAGGAAGAGGGGACGGGAAGAGGGGGCCGCTAATGCTACGGGGATGGGGTCAGAGTTGATAGGAGGGGTATATTTCGGGACGAAGGGCATCATCCGGTAGGGGAAGGGTGCGGAAGTTGCCTTGGGAGAGGAGATGTAATTGTGTGCAGGTGGAGAGAGGGAGTAATGCAGTGGTGGAGGCGTGGCAGAGGCCCAGGGGCGGTGAGGATGGGGTAAACTAGTGGGTTGCGGGAATCGAGTTTGCGGGTGACATACAGGATTCGGAGGTGTTCAAGGTGTTGAAGGAGGTGAGGAAAGGGGATGAGTTCGTAGAGGATCCGCGTGGGGGAAGGAAGTCGGATACGGTAGGCGAGGCGGAGGGCGTGGCGTTCAAGGATTTGGAGGGTCTGATAAAAGGTGGGAGGAGCGGATACCCAGGCGGGGTGGAAGGAGCAGAGGATGGGGCGCATGACGGATTTATATGTGTGGAGGACGGTGGAAGGGCGTAATCCCCACGTCCGGCCAGTGAGTAGTTTGAGGAGGTTGAGGCGGGACATGGCTTTTTCGCGAATGGATTTCAGGTGGGGGGTCCAGGAAAGGTGTCTGTCGAGGGTGAGGCCAAGATACTTGAGGGTGGGAGTGTGGCGAATGGGACGGCCTTGGAGGGTGAGGTAGAGATCGGGATGCGGAAGGAGCGGGTGGTACGACCTATAATGATCGCCTGGGATTTCTCAGGTTTGACGGAGAGGAGCCACCCGTTGCACCATGCAGCGAACGCGGTGAGGTGAGATTGGAGCAAAACTTGGGATCGGGCAAGGGAGGGGGCGAGGGCGGGAGCGAGCTGTGGCTCCGGGCCCTATATAGTGCGGCTCTCTGCGCAGATGACCGGCGCGGTAGGCGCGCCACGGCGTGCAGCGCTCTAGTAGCGATGGCAGCGCTAGTAGGTTGTGCGCGCCGCCTAACGGCTGCTGTCACAGTCCATGTGGTCTGGCGGGCTCTCAAACTCATCGTGCCAGGATACCAGAATACCTGATGCCACAAGTTCTGAATAGCACTTTTGACGTTACAAAGCATACTGCTGCACAGTGGGCCAAAATATTGAAAACGGGGCCAAAAGGGGGAAAATGTTTATAGAGCGCAATTTTGGACTATTAGGTTGGCTGCAGCAATACTGCTGGCTGTGTGGACCAAGGAGGTTACTATAAAGGGAGATAGTATTATCTATGCCAAGCACATACGTCAGTTGGGGAGAGCATACATTCATCGCTATTGTCCAACTGCGTGACATTACTATGACGTGTACATCCGCAGTTTCGACTCTCGATTATGTATATCGATCGAGCGAGGTTTGTTTCGGTGCAAGCTCTCTCCTACAGAGACGCCAGCTTCCCTTCTCTATTTACATTTATTTTCACACTACCTTAAACCCGCGGCTCGACTTACGTCTTGGTTGATTATGATAGGTAAGCTATCTTTAGTAGTGTGCTATGAGGCTGTTTTTGAAGGATGAAATGAAATACAGTACCTTTCTTTAGAAACAAACATTTTAATCAACATTCAAATAAAAAAATAAAATCATGTGAAGTGCTTAATGATTTACAATAAATAATAAATACACTATTCCTTATAGTCTGTGTCGCAATATCTCAACACGTATGGTGCGAGTTATGTCCAAATTCATTTTAATTTTATTTTAGGGCATTCTGATAAGCTACGCTATTTGTTTGGAGCGTAAATGTAGAGATCTTTTGGGTTGCCCATCCTTGAACGAGCGACGTATAATTGGCAATGTGAAAAACAAGAGGCCTGCAAATGGATTCCTGCGATTATTTTTAAAGAGATGTATTAAAAGTAATTTCTTTTTTACTGCTTTATTTATTTATTCTTATATATCCTTATTCGAATGCTTATCCTTACAGAGAAACAGTTGAAGACATTGTAGCACGCATCACGTTTCACTGTATGTAACCTCCTTACTATAGAATCGCAAACGTCACAGCTGGCCTTCAGTCCGAATTTTTTAATAATTTGACGACTTTCAACCACCATATCTTCCACCCCCTTATAGCTATCGGCATGGAACTGCTATGGTGTACAACAGGAGACTTCGGATAGCAATTACACACAGACCATTCGTTTGCGTTCTGTAGTTTTCACTGCAGAGTGAAATACTAACACACACACACGTAGAATTTTATATACACCGATAACTTTCCATCCCAATATACTCCACCCTTTTATCATTATCAACCCTCAAGCAACAATGCAACCAATAAAACCATTTTCAAAGAGTAAATATAATTTTCAAAGAGTAATTATTGTTCTGCATTTCCCATTATATTCTTCAGATTACTAAATATCTATCAGATCGTTATAAAACCGTGCCTAAAACCTTCCTCAGGTATAAATTAGTATCTGTACATAGTCTCTGCGTGTTGTCATTTGGACATGATAAGCGTACACTGAACAGACATGCACATTAATATATTTAGATAAATAGCTATACAATCGTCATAAAACTGTGCTTAAGGCCTTCCCCGGGTAGACATTAGTAACTGTTCAAATTTTTAGCTCTTTATGTCTTGTAGTTCAGACGTGATAAACGTACACCGAACAGACATTCACATTTATAGATATAGATATAACTCATTTGTAGCTATTTCAAAGTAATGGCACACTGAAGAGGTACCAAAAACACGTCGTTCTTAGTACGATAAATTGTAAACTAAACTCAACAAACGCTCTATTGGCTGTAACTCCTGAAGTTAGTGATAAAGAGATACAGAAGCAAATCATTTTAGTAGTCACGGTAGCGTTGTGGACAAAGGCATGATGCCGTTGAGCTGAAGTTCGTGGGCGGTTGTTCGCTTCCTGCTAATGGCAATTTTTTTACATTGAATGGGAGTTTTCTGACAGTATTATTAATTAAATAGAACTTATATTCTGCGTTCTTTCGACTTATTTATATGACCTGCGTTTTCTCCAGCCCTATTTAGCTAACATGCCATGAAATATGGACCTACGAATTGCAAACATTGTCTCCTGAACTATCTGTAGGTAAACTGCGAACACAATGTAATAATAAATGTTGTAAATGTCATGCTCATACCAATAATTTTATATATAAATTACGTACGAGAGTTCTGCGGCAAATGTGGTTCTTTAATGGTAATTAAGTGTCTCGTTTCCTTTAATACATACATTACTGCGTTCTATACGCACTATTTATGGGATAAGTGTGCTAATACTGTATTTCGCGGAACCCAAGAGCTTTGTCTATATTCCCTAGTCAATGAATGAAACTACTTGTATCAGCATGAAATTTACAACTTTCAATATTACTGTGTGTCCACAGTTTATGTGCAAGTAGATCAAGAGACAATGTTTACTATTCGTTGGTCCATATTTCACGAGATGTTCACTAACTAGAACAAATTCACTTTTCAGAAAATCGCTCGTACATTTAAGAAATTGAAAATCGCATAATTTAATTAATAATAGTAGGCAATGTTCGTACATCTATGCTACATCGTCAGGCTTTTATTCACACCCCTGTAAGTTTTGTCTGTTTCTGTTTACGATTAATTTCAGGAGTTAATCGTCAGTACTGCATTTGTTGACTGTAGTTTACAATTAATCGTACTAAGAACGACGTATTTTTGGTACCCCTTCGGTTTGTCATCACTTTCAAATAGCAACACGTGATTTATAAGAAGAAAACCGTGAAAATACGAAAATGGAGATGCCATCTCTGTAGGAGAGTACTTGGAGTTGCATGAACAAATCTCGAAATGTTAGCCAGAAGAGGTCGGCTTCGTCATTTTGACGTCAGTTCCTTGGCTATTTGCAGTACAGCAGTAGCCACAAGGCGCTCAGCCGATATACACTATTGAAGATCGCAACTGGGCATGTACATGTCATAATGACGTCACGAAGTATAACGATGGCGGTGAACCTATGCTCTTCCCATCAGCTGAAGCCTCTCCGCCATCTTGCTCAGTTTTTGAAAGCTATTTCTCCGTTATAACTATGCGTTAAGTCGACCCTCTTACTGTTAAGGCATTGAACTGAGGGTCACTGCAAAGTATGTACTTTCAAACAATATACTTTCTTCAATAAATAGTAATAAATACTCTTCGTGATATAATTGAAAACTTAATTTTTAACGGCTAATTCGCACTATTTTAACAAGTTGTGCATCACAGCAAAACCGTCGGATGTTTCATCCCTGTTTTAAGTGACATAAAACATTAGTCCTACAATATGAACACTTCTCTAAAACTTAGCAATATGGCGGAGGGAGAATTCACTTTTTTTAGTGTAAGGACATCTCCCTGTATTCTAACCTCCTTTGTGTGGACCATAGACCAAAGATAACATAGATTGCACGTGTTCCACAGATATACATTACTAGATTGGCAAACTCGCCTCTGTGACTGAACCAAGGAAGTTGAAATAAAGGGAGATGGCGTTATCTGTGCCGAGCACATATGTCAGTTGAAGCCTGTCCGCCATCTTGGTGAGTTATGGAATGCTATTTCTCTGTTAAAATTATGCGTTAAGTCCACCCTCTTGCTGTTAATGCATTGAATTCACAGTCAGTGCAAAGTATGTACTTTGAAACATTTTTTTGTTTGTTTTGATAAATACCAATAAATACTCATCATAGGATATTTGAACAATTTATTTTAATGGTAATTTTCAAGCTTTTAATATGACAAAACTTCCGGACGTATTATTCCTGTTTTAAATGACATATAACATCAGATCTACAGTACGAAAACTTGTCTAAGACTCAGCAATATGGCGGAGTCAGGCTTCACTTTTTCAGTGTAAGGGCGTCACCCTATATTCTAATTTCCTTGAACTGAACCCTGATGCAGGCATCTTGCTTCACCTCACGTCAAAAAATTTCCATACAGTTGCCACGATATGACATTCTAAGCTTTACTAGGTTTGTACATGATTTGAATTTGAGTGAATTTGAGCTAACACTTCCGCAATAGTTGAATTTAAGACATAGGCCTACATTCTCGAAACGTGTTATGAGAAGAAAGTACATTCGATTAAATTTTACTTACCGTCCTGGCGGACTCACGTGGTTGTGTTGTCAATCAGGTGACGTTGGCATTAGCCAATCGCGTGATAACGTAAACTTTTTGTCATGAAATCTTCTTTTTAAGAGGGCAATTGCTTAGTGAACTGAGTGTACATACAGGAACCTTTCAGTCATAGAGCAGGAACAGCATTATTTATTTACTTCATCGTCTGTATGAAACACTAATTTTGTCACTCTGTGTGGATTTCTAAGAATATTAACATCTTGTCAAAGACTTTCTACCGTTTTGCCGATGTTGCCAACATAATCAGGAGAGACCGCTGGGAGGGTAGGTAAAGTTTTAGCGATACCTAAAGTTAAATCAGAAGTAGTTGTCTGAAGTTTGCGATCTCCCCTTGTTAGTATAAAGTCTGTTATTTTAGCCTTTATATTGTTGTAAAAAACGGAAGTTGTTGACGCAGTCATGTGCTTTAATATTATCACCGTACATGGGTAGATAAACGTAGAATTTTACTGTATATTTCAATACAAATAGTGAACAACGTGTTATTGTTCATTCCCGTTTATAAAGCAGACATTATGACATTTAGAAATGCTACTGTGACTTTAGAGACGAATCTTGATTCAGTAGTCTTAAGCTACACACTCACGTTTCTCCATTAGCTTTTGACACTCTTTAAGCTGTTCATATACTAGTAAGTGAAATTCAGTCTGTGCAGGGCTGAAGCTAAATGAAACACCGCGGTTTCAATACAATTCGTCGGTTCCGCCTTCCAGCATTATTGGTCTGAAACACCGTTGTTTTGAAGCAGTGAAACCGACAGGACTAAACAGTTTCAGTATTGACCGCGAATGTGGCTCGAAACAGAGCAAAATGAAACCCGTCGGTTTCGAAACTGTGAAACAGTTCCGCGTATCGAAACATGCTTTCGAAAACATGATACAGTGGCCAACTTTGCCAGTATGTGTGTGTGTGTGTGTGTGTGTGTTGGACCTGCAATCCTACAGACCCCCCTGAAGATGTCCTCCGCAGATGTGTACGAAACATTGGGTTTTGACAAAAAATTCAATCGACCACGGCATACGAGCCCCGATAATTTTAATTGACAAGCCAACCGACTGTTGGTTTGACCGGTATAATGCCAGCGTGTTGCAAGCAACGCCCCACTCATGAAATACCGACGCGCATGGTTGCCAGATTTTGCCACTGCTCTGTCGCCAAATTTTAAACAAAAATAGCCAAAATATCGCCATCTTTTTATCAATAAAATGCCAAAATATAGCAATCTTTAAATTACTAAAAGTACCGATTTCATTGCGCTTTGGTAATTACGTTGTGTGACTTTACAAAATTAATCCTGAAATTCAGGAGTAAGCTGATTACTGAGAAACAAGTGGCACAAACTGTGGCACTCTCACATTCACAGAAACCAGAATGGACATTCCAGGAAACCTCGCTCTCCAAAATGTTCAAATGTTTGTAAATCTATCGGACCAAACTGCGTGGTCATCAGTCCGTAGCTTACAAACTACTTAAACTAAGGTAAACTAACCTACAGGACATCACACACACCCATGCCCTAGGGAGGACTCGAACCTCTGACGGCGAGCAACCGCGCGCTCCGCAGCGAGGCGCCTTTGACCGCTCGGCTACTCCACCGCGGCCCTCGTTCTCCACGGAATACTCGAGTCCAGCCAGAAAATGGCTTCTACCAGCATTCATCTGTGGCTCCGTATTTCAGATGCTTCTACAATATTTTTGTCTGAACTTCTTATCATCCACGTTTCACTCCCACAGAATGCTACACTCCAGACAAATGCTTTCAGAAACAATTGAATCCAGACACTGATCAGTGGGGCCATTCAAAATATAGGCATATTGTAAATGTAATAGAGAGACTCGGGAGGTACACTAGACACCAAATTTAAACGCAGTAACTTTTAACTATCATATTTATTAATTTCAGAAGTAATTATAACATGCAACTGTTCAAGAATTATTGTACCAAACATACACAGGGGATGTTCTCATACATAGCTTCGATTACCTATCACATCCATCTTCTGCAAACCTGATATTTACATATGTTAAATACAGTTACTGAATGTTTCAAAGATACCTTTACTACACGCAGATTCATTACGACAGTTGAGATGAGGTGGAGTGTAATTCATAATATTACACTAAGCATTTCATACTTTGAGGTGAGATGGACAATAATTCGTGAAAATGTACCATAAAACATTGCAAAATCAGCCATTAGAACGACAGGAAAATTATCGTGTGTTCTATACCCACATTTATATTCTACAAACCAATATTCATCACTGTGAAGTGTGTAGTGTAGCAAAAGGTTCGTCTCAGAGTAGCAGTAATAACGAATTTCTGTGGCCGCGGCGGAGTGGCCGAGCGCATTGAGATTCTATGCTCCGATGCACCAGGCCGTTCCCTATCAGGGGTTCGAATTACCCCTCGGGCACAGATGTTTGTCTCGTCTTTAGTACAAAGTAGTTCGTAAGTAGTTTGTAAGTTTAGGGACTGATGACCACGCAGTTAAGTCCCTGAAGCTTCACAAACATTTGGACATTTGAATCTCTGTAGTATTGACGTATGGAACGCGGAAAATATTACCGTTTAAATGCCTCTGTGTATGATGTAATTGAATACCTCCCTGGAATAAGGATGTAACCATCAAATCAGTAAGTTTTCAGGAGAGAGGAAATTATTTGTGGGGCCTATTTTGTGATATACACTATTGGAACTCGTTGCATATGTAAGTGTACAAATGTGTTCAGCTATTAAAAGCAATATTTTATTGTTGTAACTTAAGGTTTTACAGATAACATAATAATTGTGATGCATTGGAAAACGGATGTATGCCCAGCAATATATTTTGCAGTATTTCTTACATGTAACATAAGAGACATATTGTACAAGCACTTAGTATTCAAATTAAAGAAAGTAACATTATAATAATAAAGAAAATAACAAAAATGAATGAAGATGTCAACAAAATACTATGACAACAAAATATTTCAGAATATAGATTTGAAACTTCATCTTGAGCATGATTTTACAATGTTATTGTGGTTTGCAGGTCTCACCATTTAACTTCTTTTGAAGTGGCATTGGTATGCTGAAACCACATTCAAAAAGGCACATTGTTAAACTGTAATGCTGCCTGCCCCATCCTTATTCCATGGAGGGAAACGTTCAGCTGGTTGTAAACCAGCTTGATGTTCAAATATATGACACAAGATGGCACCACAGCATAGAGGCATGCAGATACATCCTATTCCCACTGAAATCACACTTTTCGAAAATTTGTGGGTTACATCCTTATTCCAGGGAGATTCAATTAACATAATCATATCCTCGCGATATCTAGGCCTACCAGAGTAATACATACTGGGTTGTAGTATATTTCAGGAGTGCAAATGTTTGTAAATCTTATGGGACTTAACTACGGGGTCATCAGTCCCTAAACTTACAAACTACTTATGAACTAGGACGGCACAAATATCCATGCCCGAGGGGGGATTCGAACCTCTGACCGTAGTGGCCGTGCAGACCGTGACTGGAGCGCCTCAGTCCCCTCGACCACCGCGGCCGGCTATTTCAGGAGTCTTCGTTTAAAGTCTGTTAGGTTAGGTTGTTTGGTTGGGATAGGGGGACTAAACTAGCTGGCCGCGATG
Source organism: Locusta migratoria (assembly GCA_026315105.1). Lineage (NCBI taxonomy): Eukaryota > Metazoa > Arthropoda > Insecta > Orthoptera > Acrididae > Locusta > Locusta migratoria. Next base: position 117,234,092 of record CM048753.1, on the reverse strand, counting down.
GCCGAGTGGTCTGCGGCGTGCCAGTCATGGTCTGCACGGCCACTGCGGTCGGGGGTTCGAATCCCCCCGGGCATGGATGTTTGTGCCGTCTTTAGTATTAGTTAGTTCACAAGTAGTTTGTAAATTTAGGAACTGATGACCCCATAGTTAAGCCCCATAAGCTCTACAAACATTTGAACATTTTTTATTTGGACTAAACTACTGAGGTTATCATTCCCCGTTGGGGAGGGGAAGGAGCGAGGATAGAAAAGGAGGGGAGGGGGAAAGAAAATGCAGTCCGGAAAGTAAAGAAAGAAGGAAGGAAGACTGCATTAGCTCGGGGCCCGGGCTCGCCACGCACATACTCAAGAAAGAACCGTGAGCCCCCTGGGGGATAAAGTCTGTTCTTGAACCGTTATACGTAGGCTCTATAACGACACGTTTTCCTTTCCCCGATATTATCAGAGAAAGTTTTGTATTTTTATATTATTTCGGCATGTTAAAATAATTATCTATGAAAGTCAGAGAAAGAAAATTTAGGAACAACACTTTCAATTTTTTTGTAAGAAAGAAGACACTCTTGCTTTGTACTTCGTAGCGATAGCATCTTGCAGACTGGAGCTGTACTTTATTTTTTTTTTTTATGTGGCCGCTATTATGTACATTCAGGTAAATATATGTGATGTGCGCGTATCTTAAATTTATAAATAAACCCCCACCTCTCATTTAAATTCGCACTTATGAATTTTTATTAATAATTTTGCCCTATCCTCCCTCCGCCCATAATGTCTTTTTCAGCCTTGTTGAATCACCGCAACAATGGATGGCATAGTTTTTAGTTAATATTGAGTGGTGATATTTCGTGTAGCCTGCCAGTCTTGTTTAAAAATTTATTCCATAATATTATCATTTACTGGCAATAGAACCTGCAGTCGATTTTCTTGTAAATTTTTAGAAGTCCGATGTGTTTGACTTACGTAATATTCCTATCCGATTTATATCATGTCACTTATCTTACTTTACTGTTTGCTACACGAGTCGTAGTTTAATATTGACGAACTGCCATCCACTGTTCGGCGAGTGGTTATCATATTATTAAAATTTCATTTACAGCCAAATTTCAACCACCGATGGATCTATTGTTAAAGGTAACTGCTCGTCGATTCTTTTTGTAATGTTCTGCCTGCACAACACTCCACCGTTAATTAGCTTACCATTTCATTTAAATGCATGTAATAATTTTCCCCATAATTTACTGATTGGGATCTTTCATAGCTTCTAACTTCAAACCACTTCCTTCTGTAAATTTGTTAATCTCAAAAATTAATAGCCAGGCTGGAACATTATAAAAGATTTGGCGACCGTTCACATGACTTTCATTGTGGTACAATTTGCTCTTAGTTTATTAAAATAGATCTTAAAACTATATCATTGTGTTACTCCATTGTCAACGTATTAACAGTTGTCTTTCTCATTTCATGTTCTACATCAATGAAATTTTGGCTGTTACTATTTTTGGAAATAATTGTTGGAGAAAAATTGACAACTAGTGTGGACGAATATTTTCATGGAAATAATTGTGACGAAAAAATTAAAAGCACTGACGGACCACAGCATCCGGACAAAAGACAAGGTAAGACTAGGCCTGCACCGTTTCTGTAGACGCTTTTGACCTTCATTTACTATTATTTGCTTGCAGAATATCAATTTCAGCTTTTCCGTATTTTGCAAAATTTTCCTAAGTTTTTCATTATTAGTTACCGCGTCAACAATAGAGCTTTCTAGAATTACACAAGATAGCTGCCGAACCCATCTTGTAGCCGCGATCCTCATCTTTTTCGCCTTATCTGTGTTTTGCGAGCTGCAGTGCCGTGTTACTAGCATCTTTGGCTATAGGTAAACAAACAGTGTTAGCTCACGACATCCGTACTTACATTCACTGTACGCATGTTTTGACATGGTTAGGACGCGAAGACAAGCTACCGATATGGATAGTATGCAACCGAGTAACATTGTAGGACAATCTGAGCAGGAATTAGAAAACGTTATGGAAGACAAGCGGATAGAAAATATTTCGCCTGCTACGGACGTAAGTGACACGTCCGTAGCAGACGGAGGTACGTCTACTGTAGCTGTGCACTCAGATAGTGATCTACCTACCTCATGGTTTTCAAAATTCGAGTCAATATTTCAAAATTTAACGCAGCAAGTCTCCATGATTAGCCAACAAATGACGACAAAGCAGGAACTTAACGACAAGCTTGATAAACATTACCAATGCACAAAACAAGAGTTAGCAAATCTCCAATTGACACAAAAGCAGGAACTTAACGACAAGCTTGATAAACATTACCAATGCACAAAACAAGAGTTAGTAAATCTCCAATTGACACGAAAGCAGGAATTTAACGACAAACTTGATGAACACTATCAATACACAAAACAGAACTTACATAATAAATTCCAAGCTCAACAGAATGTCTTAACACGCCTAGAACAGCAACAAAAGGAAATCGCGGATCAAATGGTAACGAGGGAAGAAATCGAAAACAGATTTAAGCAACTCGAGGAAGCACAGAAAAACCTACCAGCTCTCATTTCTGATGAGGTGAGCAGACAGTTAAATTCACAGATAGGCAATCTTGAACAACAGGTAGCAGATGTAGAAGGCAAAGTTAACTGTAATATTTTGAACGTAGTTGATGAAAAGGTCTCCAACATTGCTTCACAGCTTGATAACGTTTCGCAAACAACCAAAGCCCTTCCGACAGCCATTGAAAATATTACACAGGACTTGTCAGCACTCAGAATTGAACATGAAAATTTGAAAACTACTGTAACGCACATAACCTCTCAGGCAGAAGCCATAGTCAGTGAGAATCAGGCAAGAGTTCAAACCTTTTTGGAGCAGACCGAAGTACAAATTAATGATAAACTAGCACGTGATTTAAACTCTGTCATTCAAAACGTTGCTGCGAAAGTATATGAGGAGCACAGCACCGCTGTAAAGTCATTGCAGGAGGAATTGTCGAATGTAAAGGCTAGTGTACGAAGGGAATCCCGGACGCAGAATGCAACTTCTGACACACGTAGGAGACACGCATTACCGGTGACGTCATCTCCAGATAGGTACCATAACCGAGACCGTGACGCAAAACAGACTGACGTAGACGACGAGTGGTTTGACAGTGACAGACGCACAGTTATGCAACGCTCACAATCTCCCCGTCCTAGTGTTACCTCAATCCTGTTGGAAGAAAGTCTCCTCAAACACCACCAGTTTCCCACTTTTATACCCGAAAATAAATCCGTGCATCCTGTCATTTTTATACAATCCTTTCGAGAATTGCTTCCTGACACCTGGAGTGAGCGTAGGAAGATAAGGTTTGTAATGGGATATATTCAAGGTGAAGGGAATATCTGGGCTTCAGGCGTATACCGCTACTGTGCCACTCTCAAAGAGTTCGAAAATGCATTTCTTAGCAAGTACTGGTCGGTGGGAATTCAGGAGCGTGTGAAAAATGAAATATACAACCCTCCACCCTTTAATGAGAGGAATGGCAGTTTAAGAAAATACTTTGAAAAATATCTAAACAAAGCACGCTTCTTCGACGAACCAATGTCGCATCGAGAAGTACTTAGAGTACTGATAGGACGACTGCCGACATACCTCAGATTGCAACTGGTACATATTCCTATATATAATCTGGAAGACTTCTTGTCGACAGTCGATTCGATTGACTTAATTTATGAAGATGACCGAGCTAGGAACGGACGTGGTAACCACAACAATACTTATGGCAACGCCAGTCGGAACGCCAACAGTAATGGAATAAATCAGCTGATGCTGCCACCGCCGACGCAGGCCAGCCAACAGTCGCGTACAAATACTCTGGCACCACACGTTAACCGCTATGACACAAACTCACAGGCTCAAAGACAAACATACAACGGGGGCGGTAGAAATTCTGACAGACAAACATACAGCGGGGGCACTGTAACAAGGCAAAGAACAGACAACAGGTACCATCCAGGGTATAGTAATAGAGGAAACAACTGGAACAATAATCGAAACGGGGGCAGGAATTTTAACATGGGGAATACACAACAAAACACGTACACAGGTAGACAATATCCGAACCATTCCCCACCCAGTGACAATCGACAGACAGACTACGTGCCGGTGGCACGGATAACGACTGACTGCGGACAACAAACGACTTGTGGACCACCACAATCTACCGTGACAATAACTGAAGTTACGGAGCCTGCCCAAACTGCATCAGGTACCCAAACAAACTGAAATCGCTCTTCTCACGCCCTCCGAGTTTGAGCGGCGAATCCAGTGGGGGCACACGATAGCTCCTTGAGGTACTTTACATCTATTTTCATGAGTCTGCAAGTTCAGTCTTTTTTCATTACTGTGACACTTTCCCGTAGACCAAAGATAGCCTACCTGAAAACATTTGTGCTGGTTTCTGTGGTACATTTCCCCAGCATTCTACCGATTTTTAGACGTTGTAATCGACGAAATTGCCTCAAGAGGGATTGCTTTACATTCGTTTTACTTGAAGTAAAATAAACAGCCATTACGTCTCCAACTAATTCTTTTACTGGCCAAATTTCACCGCCAGTCGCCAGAAAGCTAGAATGGCTACTATCCTAAAGCCCATTTTACACGATGATCGCGATAGTAATGAACAGATCACGTTGCACGCCATCTAGCGACGTAAACGCGGAACTACTAGCATTTCGTGAGCGCAGACGGCGTTTCGTACTAGCTGGTACGCTTTAGGGCAGGTTCTAAATTTGCTAGTAGCGTAGTGGGTGCGCATGCGTAGAAATGAATTCGTTGTGTGGTTTTCATGTTTATGTGTGGAAATAGCCGCGTCCTTACCGAAATTACGTGCTTTGTTGGAGTGATACGTCTTGCATCAGAGGAGTGGAACAGAGCAGGAATTGCGCTTTCAATTGAGGCATACAGGGTCACTTCAGGAAAATCCTCTCGATTGTAAGAAGGTACGATGACTGATATTTACGAAGAAAATAACAGAAAAGTGTAGACTCCTCTATCTCCTCTACTCTGCCGACATGCCTCAACCGATTCCTCCCGTCTATCTCCTCCAATATGCTGACGACACCGCCTTCCTGGCCCTCGCCCCCTCCCTTGCCCGTTCCCAGGTTTTGCTCCAGTCCAACCTCACCGAGTTCGCCTCCTGGTGTAACCGGTGGCTCCTCTCCGTCAATCCCGACAAATCCCAGGCAATAGTCATAGGTCGTACTACCCGCTCCTTCCGCCTCCACGATTTCTATCTTACCCTTCACAACCGACCCATCCGTCACACCCCCAACCTCAAGTACCTTGGCCTTAACCTTGACCGCCACCTGTCCTGGACTCCATACCTCAAATCCCTCCGTGCGAAAGCTCTGTCCCGCCTAAACCTCCTAAAACTCCTTACTGGCCGGACGTGGGGCCTCCACCCTTCCACTGTCCTTCACACCTACAAATCAATCATGCGCCCCGTCCTTTGTTCCTTCCACCCCGCCTGGATATCAGCCCCTCCTACTTTCTACAAGTCCCTCCAGATCCTAGAACGCCACGCCCTCCGCCTCGCATACCGTATCAGACTCCCTTCCCCCACGCGGATCCTCTATGACCTCATCCCCTTCCCTCCTCTCCTACAACACCTTGAACATCTCCGACTCCTTTACACATCCCGCAAAATAGAGTCCCAAAACCCTCTGGTCTACCCTATTCTTACAAATCCCGGGCCTCTGCCACGCCTCCGACAAACCGTTCCTCTCGGCCTTCACCTCCATACGCTCCGTATCCTCTCCCAGGGCAATTTCCGCACACTTCCTCTACCGGATACCGAACTTCGTCCCGATATCTACCCCTCCTACCAACTCTGATCCCTTTCCCCGTAGCATCAGCGCCCCTCCCCTCTCTCCCGTCCCTTTTCCTTCCCGCCCGCTTGGCTACCCCTCTCCCATGCCCAGAGTCTCGTCACTCCTTCCCTCCTTACGCTCTCTTCCCTCCCCTTCTCCCCCTCCCCCGCACTTCCCCCGTCCCTGCCCCACCTCCCCCCCTCCATCCCCCTCCCTACCCCCTGCGGGGGCGTCTCGACTTTTTATCTACGTGTTCAGTGCAAGTGTCTCCAGTGTCGTGTGTTTTACTCAGTGCCTCCATCATCGCCGTTCCCATGTTTTATTCTGTACGCCGTCAGCTGTCTCCATGTGTGAACTTCGTGTCTCCGCAATGTACTTTTAAACTTGTCACCGTGGCCGGTTGTTTTTTACTGACTGTGTGTGTGTTTTTATCATTACTCGTCTGTTTTTTGTTCTCTGCCATCTGTTTTGTCCCATTTGTACTTGTCCGTTTTAGTCTGTCGAAAACTCTGTCTGTCAATGTTTTTAATTTCCGCAATTTTGTTCATATTTTTTATATTTTATCTCTTCTTTGTCGAATGTTTGTATATCACATGGCTGAAGAGCAGCCACCGCAGCTGCTGCCAGCCTGCCAGCTGTTTCTACAGCTGGTTTTAAAAAAAAACAATAAAGGAAAAAAAAGTGTAGATTTAAATGAATTTTGAATACGTCTTGTTGATTAACTTCGTATTTTTGAAATTCTATAATTTATAGCATGTCAGAAAGTCATGTGTGATGCTAAAAGCTAAAAAAAATGTTCAAATGTCTGTAAACCTATCGGATCAAACTACGTGGTCGTCAGTCCGTAGCTTACAAACTACTTAAACCTAGGTAGACTAACCTACGGACAAACACACACACCCCATGCCCCAGGGAGGACTCGAACCTCCATGGCGAGCAGCCGTGCGCTCCGCAGCGAGGTGCTTTAGACCGCTCGGCTATTCCACCGCGGCTTGCTAAAAACAAAGCAAAAAATTGTTGACTGAGGTCCTATTATGGATCGAAAACTGAAATTGCTGTGCAGGCTTCAACAGCGATATTTGTAAGAGTCGGTACAGAAATTCTTTGTGCAATGGCTAGGCTTTCGAAAGATTCTCCTGTCGCCAGAAACTGCAAAGTTAGAACGAACCTGCAAAAAATAACAATTACAGGAAGTAACTAACGCATAACTTTAACAAAGCTGAAAATGTAACTCAAGTGTAAAAAGTATTTCGTACTTTCAGCTTGGCGAAATACTCTCCCTCTCGCTCTTTCTCTCTCTCTGTCTCATCGCTGTAATTTTGTCCTTGGACGAGCGAAAGCTACTTGGTAAAACACTCAGAACTTAACAATTGCAACAACAAAAAATCTAAATTCATTGAGGTCCTCTGGTATGAGTTACTTCATTATCTGCATGCAGTACACCTCTCACACATCACATTATTTGTCTCTTCCTCTCAACGAGGGACACGTCGAACTTATATTTCTTCTTCACTGTATTGTTCTGACAAACATTGCAACAACTCCTGCCTCCGCCAACAGTGTAAGCTTCTTAAGTTGAATATTATCAGCTATGACATACACCGAAAGGTGAACAGTCGACGTATACAAACAGTAATAAGCCCAATAAGCCCATATTATCGTACATCTACATCTACATACATACTCCGCAATTCACCGTAAAGTGCGTGGCGGAGGGTACACTGTACCAATACTAGGCATTTCCTTTCCTATTCCACTCCCAAACTGAACGAGGAAAAAAAAGAATGTCTATATGCTTCCGTACGAGCCCTAATTTCTCTTATCTTGTCTTTGTGATCCTTAAGCTAAATGTAAGTAGGCGGCAGCAAGATCGTACTACACTCAGCTTCAAATTCTGGCCCTCTAAATTTACTTAACAGAAAGTCACGAAAAGAACGTCGTCTTTCTTCCAGCGATTCCCAATTGAGTTGCCGGAGCATTTCCGTGACACTCGCGCACTGGTCGAACCTACCGGTAACAAATCTAGCTGCTCGCCTCTGAACCGCCTCTATGTCTTCCTTCAAACCGATCTGCTGCGGGTCCCAAATACTTGAGCAATACTCAAGACGTGGTCGTACAAGCGTTTCATACGCGGTCTCCTTTACAGGTGAAGTACTTCTTCCCAAAATTCTCCCAATAAACCGAAGTCGGCTGTCCGCCTTACTCACAACTGTCCTTACATGTTCGTTCCATTTAATATCGCCCTGCAATGTTACGCCTAAATATTTGAACGACACGACAGCATCAAGTAGCTCACTACTAATGCTGTATTCGAACATTATAGGTTTGTTTTTTCTACTCATGCGCATCACCTTACATTTTTCTACATTGAGAGCTAGCTGCCATTCTTCGCACCAAATACAATTTTTGTCTAAGTCATCCTATATGCTATTACAGTCAGCTACAGACGACACCCTCCCATACACCACATCATCATCAGCAAACAGCCGCAAATTACAACTCACTCTGTCCATCAGATCATTTATATTGATAGAAAATAATAGCGGTCCTATCACACTCCCCTGGGGCACGCCTGACATCTCTGATGAACACTCGCCGTCAAGAACAATATTTGATAAGCTCGTATCTTCGTTAGAAGTCTGCAGTGTGACACCGCGTCGAATGCCTTTTTGAAGTCGAGAAAAACACAATCCGCCTGTTGCCCTTCATCCATGGCTCGCAAGATGTCATGTGAGAAAAGGCAAGCTGAGTTTCACATGAACGATGTTTCCTAAACCCGTGCTGATTCATAGAAAGAAACTTTTCCGTTTCAAGGAAATTTACTATATTCGAACTGAGAATATGCTCTAAAATTCTATATGAAACTGATGTCAACGATATTGGCCTGTAATTGTGTGGGTCAGTTCTCTTTCCTTTCTTATAAACGTGAGTCACCTACGCTTTTTTCCAATCACTAGGAACTTTCTCATCTACATCTACATCGATACTCTGCAAATCACATTTAAGTGCCTGGCAGAGGGTTCATTAACCACCTTCATAACTTTTCTCTACCGTTCCATTCTCTAATAGCGCGCGGGAAGAAAGAACACCTAAATCGTTCCGTTTTCGATCTGATTTCTCTTATTTTATTGGGATGGTCATGTCTCCCTAAGTAGGTGGGTGCTAGCAAAATATTTTCACATTCAGAACTAAAAGTCGGTGATTGAAACTTCGCAAACAGATCACGCCGCAATGAATAACGTCTTTATTTTAATGATTTACACCCCAATTCGTGCAACATTTCCGTGACGCTTTCCCTCCCGTAACGTGATAAAACAAAACGAGCTGCCCTTCTCTGAACCTTCTCAATATCTTCCGTCAGTCCCACATGGTGAGGGTCCCACAAGGGGCAACAGTACTCCAAGAGAGGACGCACAAGTGTGATGTAGGCAGTCTCTTTGGTGGAGCTGGTGCATCGTCTAAGCGTTCTGCCAATGAAACGTAACCTTTGGTTCGCCTTCCCCACAATATTTTCTATGTGTTCTCTCCAGTCAAAGTTGTTCGTAATTGTAACTCCTAGGTATTTGGTAGAATTTACGACCTTAAGGTTTGACTGATTTATCGCGTAATTGAAGTTCAGCGGATTTCTTTTAGTGGTCATGTGTATTACTTCACACTTTTCTTTATTTAGTGTCAATTGCCAATTTTCGCACCAAGTAGAAATTTTGTCTAAATCGCTTTGCATTTGCTTTTGATCCTCTGTTGACTTCACTAACCGATAAACGACAGCATCATCCGCGAACAGTCTAAGGGAGCTATTCAGATTATCTCCTAAATCGTTTATAAACACGAGGAAGAGTAGGGGACCAATAACGCTTCCCTGTGGAACGCCAGGTATCACTTCTGTTTTACTCGATGACTTACCGTCAATTACAACGAACTGTGTCCTTTCTGATAGGAAATCGTGAATCCAATCGCACAATTGGGGAGATATTCCATAAGCACGCAATTTCATTAGAAGCCGCTTGTGGGGTACAGTATCAAAAGCCTTCCGGAAATCCAGAAATATGGAATCGATTTGAGATCCCTTGTCGATGGCACTTAACACTTCATGTGAATAAAGGGCAAGCTGTGTTTCGCAAGAGCGATACTTTCTGAATCCGTGCTGACCTCTTCGAGGTAGTACATAATATTCGAACAAAGTATATGTTCCAAAATCCTATTGCAAATCGACGTCAATGAGATAGGCCTGTAATTTTGGGGATCACTCCTATTGCCTTTCTTGAATATTGGAGTAATTTGGGCAACTTTCCAGTCTTTGGGTACGGATCTTTCGCTGAGTGATCGGTTGTAAATTATAGCTAAGTACGGAGCTATTGCATCAGCATACTCTGAGAGGAATCTAGTTGGTATACAATCTGGCCCGGAAGATTTATTTTTGTTTAGTGACTTAAGTTGTTTTACTACTCCAGGAACATCTACTTCTAAGTTTCGCATGCTGGCAGCTGTTCTTGGATTGAATACTGGAGTGTTCACTTCGTCTTCTTTGGTGAAAGAATTTCGGTAAGCTGTGTTTAGTAATTCTGCCTTAGCAGTACTGTCGTCGGTAGTATTACCATTGCTATCGCGTAGTGAAGGTATTGTTTGTGTTTTGCCGCTAGTGTACTTCACATATGACCAGAATTTCTTTGGATTTTCTGCAAGATTACGAGACAGGATTTCGTTGTGGAAACAACTATAAGATTCTCGCATTGAAGTCCGCGCTAGGTTGCGAGTTTCAGTAAAAGATTGCCAGTCTTGCGGATTCTGTGTCTTTTTAAATTTTGCATGCGTTTTTCTTTGTTTCTGCAACAGTGATCTGACCTGTTTTGTGTACCACGGGGGGTCAGCCCCCTCTTTTATTAATTTATTTGGTATAAATCTCTCGATTGCTACTGATATTATGTCTTCGAATGTAAGCCACAACTGATCTACACTCGCATTTTTAGTTTTGAAGGACTGGAGACTATCACTCAGGAAAGCGTGAAGCGAATTTTTATCTGCTTTATTGAATAGATATATTTTTCGTTTATTTTTGGTGCATTTGGGGAATTTCGATATTCAGTCTCGCTACTACAACTCGATGTTCGCTAATCCCTGTATCTGTTTTGATGCTCTTTACTATCTCGGGATTATTTGTTGCTAGGAGATCAAGAGTATTTTCGCAACCACGTACTATTCTAGTGGGTTCATGAACTAACTGTTCGAAGTAGTTCTCAGAAAAAGCATTCAGAACTAGTTCGGACGATGTTTTATATTTGCCCCCGGTTTTGAATACGTAATTATGCCAACATATCGAGGGTAAATTAAAGTCGCCACCGATTATAACAGTATGCTTCGGATACCTATTTGAAATATGATTCAAGCTTTCTTTGAACATTTCTGCAACCGCATCGTCTGAGTCAGGGGGCCGATAAAAAGATCCAATTATTAATTTATTTCGGTGGTCAGGTATAACCTCTACCCAGACCAATTCACAGGAAGTATCTGCCTCAATTTCGTTGCAGGATAAACCGTTTGTAACAGCAATAAACACGCCACCCCCTGTTTTATTTATTCTATCCTTTCTGAAGACCATTTGGCCCTTTGAAAAAATTTCGGCCGAATTTATCTCAGGCGTCAGCCAGCTTTCAGAACCTATAACGATTTGTGCCTCAGTACTTTCTATCAGCGCTTGGAGCTCTGGAATTTTCCCAACACAGCTACGACAATTTACAACTGTTACACCAATGGTTTTTATGTCTACTTTCTTCCCGTGTCTGACCTGCCCCCTTTGAGACTGAAACCCATTTTGTGTATTCCCGAGGCCATCTAACCTAAAAAACCGCCCAGTCCACGCCACACAGCCCCCGCTACCCGTGTAGCCGCTTCCTGAGTGTAGTGGACTTTGCGCTGAATTAAAGATTCGCGATAAATGCAAGCTAAGTAGGGGGCCAATGCCGCAGAATAGTCTTTGTAAAACCGAACTGGTATTCCATCCGGACCAGCAGACTTTCTCGTATTTAGCTCTCTCAGCTGCTTCTCTACACCGGAAATACCTATTGCTATGTCCCCCATTTCGGAATTAGTACGTTGATCAAATGATGGTACATTTGTGCGGTCCTCCTGCGTGAAGGATTTCTTAAAGGTTAAATTTAGAACTTCAGCTTTCCGTTTGCTTCCTTCTATTACTGCCCCGGAATGATCAACGAGTGACTGGACAGTGGGCTGCTGTTAGTTGTAATCGGACGTGTAGATGGAAGTTTATTGTATTAACGCAACCAAGCCTGTGTGATCGCACGTCATTAGTACCAAGTTAGTACGCTTGGAGCGCTGCAGCAGACAGTTATCTTTCTTGTAAACTTCAGATCGTCGTCTAAACCAGGCATAAGAAAAAGATAGCCAAGAATTCTAAAAATCGCCACTCCTGGCTACCCTGTCGGCGGATATTTTACCGGCCGTGTGCAACCAGCCCTACACGTTACCTGCCGCCTGGAGGCAGCTATTCTTCCTCTTTCTTCTTTTTTTCTTTTTTTTTTTTTTATTACAAATGTTTGTATAGTTTATGGGACTTAACTACGGGGTCATCAGTCCCTAAACGTACAAACTACTTACGAACTAGGACGGCACAAATATCCATGCCCGAGGGGGGATTCGAACCCCCGACCGTAGTGGCCGTGCAGACCGTGACTGGAGCGCCTCAGTCTCCTCGGCCACCGCGGCCGGCAGCTATTCTTCCCCTCCTCCGCACCAGACGGCGGAAGCCATGGGCAGATAGACTGCGCGTGACGTCGTAACACTGAAACCAACATCTAAACCACGTGACTCGGGGCAAGAAGCGAATTTTTTTTACTGTGTAAGATGCGAGGCTTTACTGTTGAAATTCGTTTTCTTTTATTGTTTGTGTGGTATTTTCACTTGTAGTTACTCTGCTACAATGGTGAGATCCTGTTCTGCGTCCTGTTGCACCGAAAGATTCGTAAAAAGAAGCAATATATCTTTTCACAGGTAGAGTTTTAATACTACAAATCGCTTTGTGGATACATTTTGTAAGATGAATTCAGTATATTTACAATCAAAAGCAATGGGCTATATTGTTCCAAAGCAGATACGAATGCTTTTCTCAGTGTATTTTACATTTGTAGGTTAGATTAGATTAATACTTGTTCCATAGATCATGAATACGACACTTCGTAATGATGTGGAACGTGTCAGTTAAATGCAATGTGTCAATATATATTACATGACACTCAATTTTTGAATATTTTATTATATATATATATATATATATATATATTAATTTTTTATTTTATTTTTTTTCCTAAAGTACTAACTTTTATCTAGAAATTCATCTAGTGTGTAGAAGGAATTGCCATTTAGAAATTCTCTTAATTTATTTTTAAATGCTAGTTGGCTATCTGTCAGAATTTTGATACTACTAGGTAATTGACCAAAGACTTTTGTGGCAGAATAATTAACCCCTTTCTGTGACAGAGCTAAATTTAACCTTGAATAGTGTAGGTCACCCTTTCTCCTAGTGTGGTAGCTATGCACACTGCTGTTACATTTGAATTCAGTTGGATTGTTAATAACAAATTTCATAAGTGATTATATATATTGTGAAGTTATTGTAAATGTCATGAAGTGAATGATGAGGGTCCCCATACTGTAAGCCTAACTGGGATTGTTCAGTAAAAATAAGTGATGAATTTCAGTAAGAAATTGCATGGCCTTAGTTTTTCTCGTGTTTCCTGAATTGTTTCTGCATAATCACAAAATCAATTACAGTTTTCCAAAAGATGAAGGGCGGAGAAAAGTTTGGACCCTTGCTTTGAAAAGGGAGAATTTCAATCCCAACGAACACACAATGTTGTGCAGCAAACATTTTTCGCCTGAATGTTTTGATACCGTGGCTTTTGGTTTCGGAAAGAAACTAAAGCCAGATGCTGTACCAACAATTTTCGATTTTCCTCCGCACTTACTACCTAGAGGACGAAAGAGGAAACCACCAACTCTGAGGGACATGCAAGAAGCGTCTTCATCTTCCGAAAATGAGTAAGATGCATTTTATTTGTACCTAATAGTTATCTGTATGACATTAAATTTGTTATGGACAATTGTAATCACTTAAACATAAAATTTCAATTTAAGCTGGTATCGTAAAATTAGATTTCTGTTAGTTTTGAGAGGTCAGAATGTTTGATTTTTTTCCCACCATTTAAACCCATTGTTTATTTGAAATATGACAAGTGACTTTAAACCACTATCGTAAAATGTGCTCTACACAAGACACTTCAGAACATCAAATTAACAATGCTGATAGTGGCCTGTCTTTATACATTTTTCTGTACATTAATATCTAGTTATTAAAGTTATTAACAAAACAGTTATTTGGTAGTTTAAAAGTACATGCAAAGGGTAATATCATCCTTTGCATATATAGCCTACTCTTCACTATAAAATTCATTCTCTCATAATACTTTAGAGATTTTCCGGATGCTTTTTCACTTCACTCTTCTGTCTAGGAATAAATCAAACATGCCTTTCCAGTTGTACAAGTGTGTATTGAGGAATTTTATGTGTGTGGCACTGAACTCAGCAGGCCTCAATTTTTTACGATGTAAATGAATATCAGCATTTTGTTTTCTAATAATGTAGGCCTATTGCCTTTTATTTCTGAAACTGATTTCTCCGTCCATGTACATACTTTAGAACACACTATTTTTGATTTTAAAGTGGTGGAAGGATAGTATTTCTGTTATAATTTTGTGTTGGCTTGTATACATTTTCCAAGATCCTTTTGTCAACCTGTTCTCTGGAGCAGAGCACCTGGAGTAATTTAATTCACTACAACTAATCAGAGAATGTGTTGTGTGGGGTAGATGTCCATACAGTGTTCAGAATGAGTTTTTAAAGTACTTTGAATTCTTACTCCCCAATACATGTACTCCTAAATGGTTTTTCCACTGGCAACAGAAACCTGTTTTAGCTGATGTAGGCAACACTGAGGCAACCAGAGACATTTATATGCACCCTTTATATTCTTGCCCAGTCTTCAGAGAGGAGTAATGAATTCTCATGCTAACACACAGTGTTCACTAAGTTCCTGCCTAAGATAAAGCAAGATATTGATTGCAGGCGAGTCCCTATGATGTGGCCTGGAAACACTGCAGAACAATTCAAAATTAAAGTATACTTAATCACATGTTCCAGTAATTACTTCAATTAGATTGAGTTGCTGTAGTTTTTATAGTTACTCGACAGGTATTTTGTTATACAACTAAAGGTGGATGGACCAGTCTTTGACAATGTACCAGTAATTGGAATTGTTTTTGTGTTTTGGGATATATTAAGGAACCATCTCTTTGACCACATGTAAAAGGTAAATGAAATTCATTTGTTCATGAAATTGATTGCAATGGCAGAAATAACTTGTCTTTGTTGTTATCGATATGAAGGTGTACTACAGTACGGCATAACTGAAAATTGGGATACTACAAGTTCGCTTTGAACCCATGACAGCAATATACTAAACAGAAAAATACAGAAAGCAACATTTCAAAACACATAAAGTAAAACTTTCCATTACACAAAAAGAAACCTTCCTTTTCCATACTGTTCTGGCAAGAATTTGGCAGTATGAATAATCGGCGTTTCAAGTGATTATCCTAGTGTTCTTTAACAGCAACATGGGACTCAGTTGGTCAAAGGGTGAATGTAAATTTATAAGATCGTATTGATAAAGTAACGTCACATTCATAACAGAAAGATTGTTTCAAGTCATACAACATGCTGACGTCGTGGGTCAAAAGGAGAATGTCCGGGTAAGTATGGGGTGTGGGCTAACAAAGTATATTGGCGTTTGGAGAAAGTTGATGAATTAAATTTCGCAAATAAATCTCGCCACAACGAATAATGCCTTTTATGTTGATATTCACTACAACTTGTGCATCATTTCTGTGTCTCCTCCATTAATTGTTTTTGTGTCCCAGCCTCGTCGCCGCTTTTGGTTTCTCGTTTCCGTCGTTGGTGTCGGTGGCCGAGTAGAAATAGACCGACACAAGAATAAAGGATGCACGCTTGTGCAGGTATGGAGGTGAGAAGCCAGTGGGACAGCGGAAACTAGAAACACTAGAGTAAATTATAACCTGATATATATTGCACAGAATTTATACAATACTTTACATAGCTCAGTACTGCAGAATGCTGATACATAGTTGAGCTAGAGGCCTGCCTAGTGCCTATCCGATAGCCAAGTCTTCACTGGTGCCTATCTGATTCCAAAGTGTTAGCTGGTTCCTATCTCAGTCCCAAGTGAACGATGTCGTTCAGTGGTGGCCACGAGCGGAGTTGCAGCAGAGGGCGCTCGTGGCTGTCGTCGTAAGAACGCCGCGCCGTGCGTGCATGGCGGCGCGCGGCGAAAGTAGGTGGCGCGCACTTTGGACTTGTGCGACACCGCAATTGTGATGATACAAAATGAGCTGCATTTCTCTGAACTCTCTATATCGTCCGTCAGTCACACTTAATGGGAATCCCACAATCCATAGCAATATACCAAACCAGGACATACAAATGTAATATAGGCACTTTCTTTAATAGAACTGTTGCATTTCGTAAGTGTTCTGCCAATGAAATGTAAGCCTTCATTACAAGATTTTCTGTGAGACATTCCAATAACAAGCACTAGGCCTAATTGTACATATATGTTATTTTGTGTGTTTGAAAAACATCAAATCCTTCAATACATACTGAAGACTGAACATACTGACAACTGGATGCGCCTATTACAATATAATTAGGCCTATCGTTCCTTAAAACATTTTTCTTGGTATTGTTTCGGTATCTGCACTTTATTAAGCGGACGCTTATTTGGTGTAACAAACCTAACGTACTGATTATAAACGGATTTCGTTTCATACGAAAGCTTACTAAATATTTCACACGTATTACTGAATCGTTACAAATCAATGCAGGATGCAATGCAGAAGTCAAAAGACGTGACATTGAAACAAAAACACGTATTCACTAAAGGAATGTGGCCTTTACAAACAACTGTCAATACGTTTCACTTGGCTCCACATAAAATCGATAACCACTGCATTATCAAGCGAAATTTCCGAGATTTTATGTGAATAGAACAATAAAGGCCAATTGACACTGTCCGTCACGTCAACGTCACGTCACGGAACCGTCACGTCAAGTTGTATTCACACTGTCCGTCCGTGTCCGTCACGTCAATTCGTCCATCTCAATACGCGATGTTGATAGTGAGGTTATGGGTGGCGATCTGTTATGTAGAAAGTCATAGTTTAATACTACAATTGAGAGAACAACAACGCTAAATGTTATTAACGGCCAAAGGAAACTTTACAGTGTATGTTTTTGGCGAACTTACTGGGAACTGAAACAACATTTCAAAACATCGACATCTATTTTCAAGCGAAAAAATAAAGATATGAAGACATCAAACCATACTTATAAGAGCATAAATAGCGCCTGTATACTTTACCCATTACGATTTGCTCGCTGACATTGTTAATACCGTCGTAAACAACTGAATTTTTGTCTTTCATTAGAACTGACTTTTTCATTTAAAGTGTTGTTTAATGAAAAATGCGTAATCAAATTACAATCTTATTCAAATAAACAGTTTGCTTCAGTCGTTTCTGTTTCAATGTTACGTAACATAAACCAATTCTTGGTTTCAGATATTCGACCTCGATTTTAGGTGGACACTCAATTGACAAAAATATTTAAGTCGTTATGAAACATTTGAGATTTACCCCTAAAACGAAGTATAACAACAAAATAAAGATGAATGAGACACATTTGCATATAAACAGTGCAATTGTCGACTGCAACATGTAATTAGCGTGACGAAAATAGGTTAACTGACGGTGTTAGCAGACGGCCGTTCCGTCAAAACATTCTTCTCGAGAAAGCTTGACGGACGTTGACGTGACGTGACGGTCCGATGACGGACAGTGTGAACGCCGCCATTAGAAATACATTGCGGAATGTTCTGACGGACGGTAACGTGACGTGACGTCACGGACAGTGTGAATTGGCCTTAACATGTGTAATAGGAATAGGACGTGTAGTTTCATTATTAAAATCAATGCTTGATTTCATTTATAAATAAGAAATACTACAACTGTCAGCTGCACATCACACTGCTTGTAATGACGTAAACACTGCTTCTTGCCCCGAGTCACGTGAGTTAGATGTTGGTTTCAAACCTCAACATGGCAGAGATAGGAGCGTGCGCAGTCTATGTTTATTTATGGTCTATGGGCAGATGGGTGTGTTTCCGCTTCGCTAGCTAGCGCGCTGTAGCGCCCACAGACATACATTACTAGACTGGCAAACTAGCCTCTGTGACTGAAGTTTGATGCCGCCATCTTGCCTCACCTAACGTCAAAATTTCCGTACGGCACTACTATGATCTTTTGACACGATATGACGTTGTACGCTTTACTATTTGGTTTGAACATGATTTGCGTTTGAGCTAACACTTCCGCATTTTCGAATCGTGTTATGAGAAAAACATGTTATGTACAGTTAAACATTAACACCTAGGCAAAGACTTTCTAGCATTTTGTTGTGTTGCGAAAAGGTTGCGAACATAATCATGAGAGGTCGGCGGGATGATAGGTAAAATTTTACCGTTACGTACAGTTAAAGCAAAAGTAGTTATTTGAAAGACACTAACAAGAATAAAGCTATGTGTTATCCAAGACAAATAACACATTTATAGCGGCCATACTATTAAAAGAAAAGCCGAAGTTGATCGAACTGGAAACAGATTAATAAAAACAGGAAACGCGACTCATTAGTGTGTGCGTCAAAGCAGACTATAGATTTAGTAAGAACTCTCAAAAGAATAAGGGTACATGTTTATAATAACCATACTACTGAAAGAAAATCCGAGGTTGAATGAAATTGGTAACAGATTAATAATAACAGCCATATACAAAACACGAATTTCCTACATATCAAAACCCTAAGGACAGCATAATTACGTCAGTTCATCCGTATTTTTACGACTGTTTTCTGTAATAACTCACACGACTGCTCGCTAGTTTATAGTATAGAAATATGGCGGCGAGACTTCACTGACACCACTGATAAAAAATACTGCATTGCCAGTCTAGTAATGTGTGTCTGTGGTAGCGCCCTTGACCTGAAGCGACACGTGTTTCCTCTCCTCCGCCGCCTTATCGACCCTATGCGTGACGTCACACCAGCTGAGCGCGCGCTATGCCGACACCGTGTAGACCAGAGGTGGGCACAAATCGGCTCAATGAGCAGCGCTCCGGCTCAGGCCGGAAAAAGGGCAGCGTTCGCGCTCGGCCGGTAGTTATCCTAGAGGTCTGCATGCTTGCTGGCGCACGTAATTCCGTGTGAGTCCGGTATTAAACAAAACACTGTGGTTAAGTTATCTCGTAACTAGGTACATCATTATAATACATACCTCTACTTCCTTCCACGCGTAGATTATTAAGAAGATCAAGTCGCATTTCACCTTCTGCACATCCATAATGGTTGAAGTGATGTGTTCTATAGTAGCGTTCTAAATTGTACTTTTTTCTGCCTAGTATTTTACCACTGATCATTATTTAATCTGCAGTGAAATTGGTTTTGTGAGGCCAAAAGAGCAGAAACTCAGGTCCGTGTGTATAAGGATAAGAGTGGAGAAGCTTCAAGACAAGGAAATTAGGCACAAATACGTAACAATGATTTCGGAAAGGTACCAATTAGTTGAATGTAATGATTTACAGCTACTGGAAGAAGAATGGTCAAGGTGCAGGGACACACTACTGGAAGCAGCTAGAGAATGTCTTGAAACAGAAGAAGGCAGGAAGAAGCAGACAGCCTGGTGGAATGACACAGTCAAGGCAGCCTGTAAAAAGAAAAAGGCATTTCAAAAATGGCTCCATACTAGGAATCAAGCAGACAGAGAATGTTATGTTGAAGAAAGAAACAAAACCAAACGGATAATTGCAGACTCCAAGCAGACATCATGGGAAGTCTTTGGAAACAAGCTAGAAACTCTGGGCCAAGCCGCGGGAAAACCATTTTGGGGCGTAATTAGCAATCTTCGAAAGGGAGGGAAGAAGGAATTATCAAGTGTTTTGGACAGGTCAGGAAAGCTGCTAGTCAATCCTGTGGATGCCTTGAGCAGATGGAGGGAATATTTTGAAGAATTGCTCAATGTAGGTGAAAGGTTCATTGATGTATCAGATTTTCAGGTAGAATGGGATAGGAACGACGATGGAAACAGGATCTCATTTGAGGAAGTGGAGAAAATGGTCAGTAGATTACAGTGCAATAAAGCGCCTGGGGTGGATGAAAGTAAGCCGGAACTCGTCAAATACAGTGGAATATCAGGTCTCAAATGGTTACACAGGATAATTGAAAAGGCGTTGCAATCGGGACAGGTTCCGTCTGACTGGACAAAAGCGGTAATCACGCCAATCTTCAAACATGGAAACAGAAAAGATTGCAACAACTATCGAGGTATCTTCTTAATTAGCGTTGTAGGCAAAATATTCTCAGGTATTGTTGAAAGGAGAGTACGAGTATTAATTGAGGACAAGTTAGATGAAAATCAGTGTGGGTTTAGGCCTCTTAGAGGCTGTCAGGACCAGATCTTTAGCCTACGGCAGGTAATGGAAAAGTGCTATGAGTGGAACAGGGAATTGTATCTATGTTTCATAGATCTGGAAAAGGCTTATGACCGTGTTCCTAGGAGGAAGCTACTGTCAGTTCTTCAAGATTATGGTATAGGAGGCAAACTGTTGCATGCAATTAATGGGCTTTACGTAGACTGTCAGGCAGCAGTTAGAGAAGACGGCAAATTAACCTCATGGTTCAGGGTCGCTTCAGGGGTAAGACAAGGCTGTAACCTGTCACCACTGTTGTTCATACTATTCATGGATCATATGTTGAAAACAGTAGACTGGCAGGGCGGGATTAAAATAGGTGAAAACAAAATAAGCAGTCTCGCATATGCGGATGACTTAGTTGTAATGGCAGATTCGATTGAAAGGTTGCAAACTAATATTTCAGAGCTCGATCAGAGGTGCAAGGACTATGATATGAAGATCAGCATCTCCAAAACGAAAGTAATGTCTGTGGGAAAGAGAGTCAAACCGATTGAGTGCCAGATAGGAGGAACAAAGTTAGAACAGGTAGACAGTTTCAAGTACCTGGGATGTATTTTCTCACAGGATGGCAACATAGTGAAATAACTGGAATCGAGGTGCAGAAAGCTAATGCAGTGAGTGCTCAGCTAAGATCTACTCTCTTTTGCAAGAAGGAAGTAAGTACCAAGACTAAGTTAGCAGTGCACCGCTCTATCTTTCGACCAATGGGAGTGAAAGTTCGGTGGATACTGGTTACCTTATTCATAAGGTAGAGGTTACAGATATGAAAGTAGCAAGAATGATTGCAGGTACTAATAGATGGGAACAATGGCAGGAGGGTGTCCATAATGAGGAAATCAAAGAAAAACTGGGAATGAACACCATAGATGAAGCAGTTAGAGCGAACAGACTGAGATGGTGGGGTCACGTTAAACGCGTGGGAGAAGCAAGGTTACCTAAGAGACTCATGAGCTCGGCAGCGGAGGGTAAGAGGAGTCGGGGGCAGGATCCATTCCTCCCGCGGTCAGAAAAATAGGACTGAATCCTCCCGAGCCTGCAAGGGTGTGGAAAAGGACGGGACTGAATCCTCCCGTAACCTGTTTAAGCAGGTAGTTGGTGGCGGCCCGAGACCAGAGTGTGTGGCCAGACTTCTATGAATATTCCAGGCAAGCAAAGCTATCTAGCATATGTTCCAGTGTATGTTCCTACATTGTACAGTAAATTAAGAGTGAGAATTAAGCCCCAGTTAAACTTAGAGTCAACGTACAGTAATATCACTTTCGTTCTTACAATTACAAAATTCGAACTAACAGATGGTACTGTAAGCGGTGTCTTCTGAAACAAAACAAAAAATCGCTCGTCTTTGTAAGATATTTGCCGGCTCGACTGCACGCGCTGGACGTTTTAGAGAAGAGTTTCCAGTATTGTGTTTATAAGTTACTTACTTATAAACAAAATGTTCAAATGTTTGTATAGTCTATGGGACTTAACTACGGGGTCATCAGTCCCTAAACTTACAAACTACTTATGAACTACTTACCAACTAGGACGACACAAATATCCATGCCCGAGGGGGGATTCGAACCCCCGACCGTAGTGGCCGTGTCGACCGTGACTGGAGCGCCTTAGTCTCCTCGGCCACCGCGGCCGGCACTTATAAACATAACAGCATTTTTCAGGAGATACCCCTAGCAGTGGAATCTGTTCATTCGAGTTGGTTACTAAAGAGTTTGCACCATTGTCTTTATAAGTTACTAGCTGATCCACCGCTGCTTCGCATGCGTAGGCTGGTTGGTCTGCATCAGTTGCTTCTTTTTAATCCCGATGAAGAATCCATATCTTAAGTTTCGTAGTTATAGCTTGAAATTTGAGTCAACAGCACCATATTTTTGAATATAAACTTTTGCATCTCGTGTTTTACCCCCTTATTGGTCGAATTTCCAAAAATACCGATACACGTATTTTTTAAATCATAACGAACAATACAAATATCAATTTTTACAGGTATAGCTTCAAAATTGTCTTGACAACAAAGTGTTTTCGAAAAGAACATTTGATCCCCTCTTTTAACCCTTAGTTTTTGAATTTCCAAAAATACCGAAACTCGTGTCTTTTTAATCCTGACCAAGAGTCCATATCCTAAGTTTCGTAGTTATAGCTTGAAATTTGAGTTAACAGCAACATATTTTTGAAAATAAATTTTTTGCGTCACCTATTTTACACCCTTATTTGCCGAATTTCAAAAAATGCCGAAACACGTATCTTTTAAATTCGAACCCTGAATTAAGATCCGAAATTTTGTAGTTCTAGCTTCAAAATTGCCTAAATAGCTACGTATTTAAAAAAAACGTTTCATCCCCTATTTCAACCCCTCACTGACGGAATATCGAAAAATCGCTTCTTAAATGACGCCTACAGAGTAAGATCAACACCCTCCACAAATTTCAAGTTTCTATATTCAGTGGTTTGGGCTGGGCGATGATGAGTCAGTCAATCAGTCAGTCAGTGAATTTCAAAAAATGCCGTAACGCGTGTCTTTTAAATTCGAAACCTGAATTAAGATCCGAAATTTTGTAGTTCTAGCTTCAAAATTGCCTAAATAGCTACGTATTTAAAAAAAACGTTTCATCCCCTATTTCACCCCCTCACTGACGGAATATCGAAAAATCGCTTCTTAAATGACGCCTACAGAGTAAGATCAACACCCTCCACAAATTTCAAGTTTCTATCTTCAGTGGTTTGGGCTGGGCGATGATGAGTCAGTCAATCAGTCAGTCAGTCAATTTCAAAAAATGCCGAAACACGTGTCTTTTAAATTCGAAACCTGAATTAAGATCCGAAATTTTGTAGTTCTAGCTTCAAAATTGCCTAAATAGCTACGTATTTAAAAAAAACGTTTCATCCCCTATTTCACCCCCTCACTGACGGAATATCGAAAAATCGCTTCTTAAATGACGCCTACAGAGTAAGATCAACACCCTCCACAAATTTCAAGTTTCTATCTTCAGTTGTTTGGGCTGGGCGATGATGAGTCAGTCAATCAGTCAGTCAGTCAATTGGGACACTTCCTTTTATATATATTAGATTTTATAACGCACTCGGGCAGGTGCATTTCTGCGGCTACGTCGGCGCGTTGGCTGCGCATACCGCCACCTAGTCTCTCCAGCAGGAACCACGTGGTGGACGCCGTAGCCAGCTGCTCGCGGCTCTCGGCTCTGCTCCCGCTCAGGCAGGCGGCTCCGAGAGCGCGGCTCGCGCATTGCCCACCTCTGCTCTAGGTGGTGTTGAAAAGTAGGCATCCGTGATGATTGAAGCAGAGGCCAAGGGAATTAAAGCCAAGGAGATAAATAAGATTCTTGGCTTTGTCTCAGTATTCTGGCATCTAATGCTCACACTGACAGAATTTTTTCTTTTATGAATAGTAAATGGTCTGATGATAGGAACCTTTGCAATCTAGATTTAATGAAAGCCGAATTACAAATAAGTATCAATTTTTGTTACACATGTGATGAATTTGTCAAATTTGTAAAGAACGATCTAAAACTTCAGACTGCTGCCAAAAGTGCAAAGAAATATAGTTTTAAGTAAAAAATTCTATAGATCTTCAGTTTTTAATTGTTATGAAGAAGTTTTGTGATTGGTCCATGCAATAAACCTCTTTTAAGATGTAAATAAATTGTGTTAGGCCTATTCATTTTGTCGAGTCGAAGTCTCCCTTATTTTGACAAAAAAGTTGGCAACCCCACTGACACCGTCTAGATGGTGTTGGCTATGTGTGTCGTTGCTGACAGCTGACTCCCGTGACGTCACGTGCGGTAGGCTTGTGGCCGGCGAGAAAGACAGGCCTGGGCACTCAGCCAGGTGACGTGGCACGAGTAGTGCTGCGCCGGCGTGATCGCGGATGTGACTGCCCTTTCTACACGAGACGTGCAACACGCAAAAGAAAGCCGTCGTCAGCTGCAGCGCTCCTTGCGATAGACCGTCCAACAACAAAGAAGCATCCAGACGGTATGCATCTGTCGAATCGTCTGCTTCACGCGTCTACTTGGTTTGTTGTCAACTTACAGAAAATGAATCACTGACTTATGATCACTTTTCGAAACTGTAAGATGTATTGTGATGATTAAAACATTTGTGTTGTAGACTGCCACTGTGAAAGTGTTTTCGTGCAGTTCATGGTAACTAACTCACTCAGATGTCTTAACATCCTCATTATAAAATGCGACTACATACTTCCAGCCCCTGCGGTTTGGGGCAGCTATGTAGATGATGAACAAGCTCAGCTGTTTATACATAGACCTTTAACTCTGATAAAGCTTCAAATAATGCTCACCAATAACAAATATTTTATCTATTAACTACAGAATGTTTCAGGAAAAACAGCTAATATTTTAGAAGATGGTAATTAAGACGATTTGCGGTTAAAATTTCATATAACGTCTATCCTTGCTTTTATTACCGTTGTTCACTACACGTTTCTCATTGACGCGTAACCTATTTACGTTTGTAATGATACCTTTCCCGTATTTCATTCCTTACTATACCCTCGCTACCAATTGCTCATTGGCATGCCATTTATTGATGCCTACCATTGACTGTTACAGCTCTCTAGACTCCATAGCCACATTGTTCTTTCTGTGTTTTGTTGTTATTGTTTTCTAAGTTATGTCACTGTTACATTTCTTTCTCTGAAAACATTTGTCTGGAGTGTAGCATTGTATGTGAGTGAAACGTGGACGATAAGGAGTTTAGATAAAAAGATGATAGAAGCTTTTGAAATGAATGATGAAAATTATATGGGTAGATCACGTAACTAATGAGGAGGTGCATAACCGAATCTCATCCAACATCCAACACAGAACTCAATCATTCTACACAGCTTCCAAAAATTCTCCTCATGTACTAATCTCATCACTTGGTTGGTTCAAATGTTCAAATGTTTGTTAAGCTTATGGGACTTAACTACGGGGTTATCAGTCCCTAAACTTACAAACTACTTATGAACTACTTACGAACTAGGACGGCACAAATATCCATGCCCGAGGGGGGATTCGAACCCCCGACTGTAGTGGCCGTGCAGACCGTGACTGGAGCGCCTCAGTCCCCTCGGCCACCGCGGCCGGCCACTTGGTTGGGACCATTTCCTTATAAACTACAGACACCCGAAAAGAATCCATAACTCGCCACTGCAGAGTATAAACCACACAACAGCTACACAAAACAAGCACAAACACTAATCCAAGCAATCTAACCCCTCATTCAAAAACCCCTAGATCATGACAGAAGGCAAATTGGCGAAGTCCACAGGCCCTCCAGATGATAATGTGCAACATGTTTCCGATTCGGTTGTCGCTGTCGAATGGGCGTGTACTGAGTCTATTTCTGACGCGGCAACAATCGTCGTCGTTCCTGCCACACTGGGCTGTTTTTATCGCCAGCCGCGCAGCAGCCACGAGCTACTCTACTCATAAGGAGACCACAAGGGCATCAGATTATAGAATTTATTTGTATTTATGGTACGCAGTGGCGGCGTGTAATAGGTGTTCACTGGTTCAGTAAACCCCCGGAAAAAAAGCTCGTCGAGAAAAAATGTAAATTCAAAAATGAAAAGTGTTTTCTAAATATCATTCATCGTTTCGTTCTTCTACCAGATCATTTTACATGCACATTCCAAGTATTTTTATCGCACGACAGCACATATACGAGTCGTAGCGCGGCCACTTAATACAGGCGGCAGTGGCCGCAGCGTTGCAGTGCGCATGCGCGGCTGAGGTTCACATTCTCTCCTGAACCAACGCCACCTGGATACAAGGCCTGTGCGCTGCCTACCAAGAGTAGTCATAACACAAGCAAACTATTTGTCTTGTGTAGCGTTGTGACGAGTTTGGGAATACATACCTGTTGCACACCGAGTTTAAGAATGTTTTTCGTGTTATCTATGCGATTCACCGTGCAGATTTTTGCTGGTATGAGACAAAACGCCTAATATGAATCGTCCGAGTTCATTATAGGTAAGATACCTTACTAAAAGTTCATAAACATCTTCTACCAAAACAAATTTGTCTCTGAATCACATAAATAACATTTATAACATTCTGAAACTCAGTGTGCAACGTGTACGTATTCCAAAACGCCACAACGCTACATAAGACAAAAAGTTTGCTTGTGCTATGACTATAACAAGGCCTTGTATCTAGGTGGCGTTACCTAAGCCCCCTGGAGGCAGCATATGAGCGCTCCCGCGGCAGGAAGGGGCGAGGGGAAACGACGCTTCTAACACTGGCGATGGAGCTGGTAGAGACGCCAGCTCCTGGCTACTCGAGCTCTGGCGGTTACGCACGAATGGTCCCGAAGCAAGACAATGGAGCTACTCTGAACATCGCCTTGCGCATGCGCAATTCCTTCATTTTTTTTTTTTTATTTTTTTTTTATTTTTTTTTTTTTTTTTTTTTTTTTTGCGTATTCAAGATATAAGTACCTTATAACTATAAATTAAAAACACATCAACTGTATCATTCATGATCTTATCTTCTGGAGGCTTTTAAAGTCACTATTCTCTACCTGGCAAGAATAGCCGTGTTATTAGCGGCATCGCGTTGAGCCGTCGACGGCAATGGGTTCGAGACCACCCGCAAGCATTTTTTAACCCAATCTCCATTTTAACATATACGGGAAGAACATTAACGTTTGTATTGTTACTTCCCGCATATCTTTAGACGTTTTAGCAAACATGTTGCGATTTTGAGAGTAAATGACATACTATCGGCCGCGGTGGCCGAGGGGACTGAGGCGCTCCAGTCACGGTCTGCACGGCCACTACGGTCGGGGGTTCGAATCCCCCCTGTAAGTTTAGGGACTGATGACCCCGTAGTTAAGTTCTATAAGCTATACAAATATTTGACACTTATACTCTTCGTTGTAACAAATATTTCAAATGTTTGTATAGCTTATGGGACTTAACTATAGGGTCATAAGTCCCTAAACTTACAAACTACTTGTGAACTAGCTAACACTAAGGACGGCACAAATATCCATGCCCGAGGGGGGTTCGAACCGCCGACCGTAGTGGCCGTGCAGACCGTGACTGACGCGCCGCAGTCCCCTCGGCCACTGCGGCCGGCAACAAATATTTAACTCTTTGAAAAAATGTGCGGGAGAGCAGTCTTTGCTCATGTGTAGGGTTAGGAGGGGTTGTCACGTGACCCGATGGAAGCTAGTCTTCATCGTCACAGCTTCATTTCGTTACAGTCACTTAACAGTGTAATCAGTTACTGACACTGCTCATGTTCATATTTATATGTGCTTGGTGTTTATTATCAAAGAAAAATGAATAATGTTCATTTTCAAGATATCCATGATGGACATGAACTGCAGCTGTAGCGTAAATTGAAGGTTTATTTTCGTGAAAAGAATTGCAACCAGCTGCCTTTTTGGATGTTTTTTATTTACTGCAGAACTAGTTGTCGAGCCTTTGCAGGCTCATCTTCATGGATAACTTTACAGGAACATTGATCTTCCGCTATGTGTAGGTTATGCTGTCATGTTCGTTCTGGTGACATAACTGAGCTTTAGTAGCCTAATCTCAAATAATCTTGTAATGAATCTGTACGTGGTAAAGGTATCTTTGAAACATTGCCGCGGTGGAGTAGCCGAGCGGTCTAAAGCGTCTCGCTGCGGAGCGCGCGGTTGCTCGCCGTGGAGATTCGAGTCCTCCCTGGGGCATGGGTGTGTGTGTGTTGTCCTTAGGTTAGTTTACCTAGGTTTAAGTAGTTTGTAAGCTACGGACTGATGACCACGCAGTTTCGTCCGATATTTAATTCTATCGGAGCTTTAGTAAGCGAGAACAGAATAAACCGGAATTAAACGTATTGTAATGTTATGTACTTGCTGTGTACTTATTGTAGGTATAACCAAGTTGTGCATTGGGCACTTACGTTTTTTTAACACATGAGAACATTTTTGCTACACTTAGCGTTACACATTACAAAATATAAACACTGAATGTGGTGCAAAGAGGATGGCTGTGGTCGATGTTGCACTTCAGTAATTAATGTTCTTTGCTTTGAGACATTGTGAACGTATAAAGAGTATTGTGACGATACTGCCGGCCCTCTCATCTCAGTGTTACCGTACGATACCGTCTGCGTCGGATTCGGAATTGTGTGGTTCAATAGTGATACATTTTGCGTGTGAAGTTACAAAGGAAATAGCCAACCTAGTAATCAGTGTAGGACAGTGTCTTGGTGACACTGTGATTAGTTAACAAGAGATAGATTTCTTTAATTAAGAGATTTGTTGAGATGCTTTCCAGACAGTTCTATAAACAATAGTTTTGTCATTGTACATTATTTCATTAACTAAACAGACGAATTATAAAAACTTTTGTAAAGCATAAAGTCGTGAAAATAAATGGCATTGTATATATGTTAGGCTCATAGACAAGTTGTGTTGTTGCCGATGTTACATATTTGCCTCACCGCCTTGCGTGGGGGAGTTGGAGTTCTGGCTTTCGCAAAGTGCTTTGGAATCTATGTCAGTCTGTGTTGTTGTTGTTGTTCTCAAGTTTGAATTTGTTATGTTTTGCTGGAGAAGAAGTTTGATTTCAAATTAAAGTAGAAGTGAAAGTTGTACATACGAGTATTTATTTCTACCACGACGCCCCAGGAGAATAATGTTGCAGCGAGCAGAACCCCCAAACATCATGATGTTGAAAAGCTGAGTATCGGTAGAATAAACTGTAATTACTTAAAATCTATTAAAACATTTCAGTATGTAACGGATTAACATTATATTTTACACATTATATTGAATTTTCATCTTGAAACAAGTGAGATACACGAATAATGTTGTGAGATTACCACCCAATAGAAATATTGGTAATTAACAGCATTTGTAATTAAACAGTATGAAGTTCACTGCAAACACTGACCATGCCAATGCACCAAATGTTACACAATTGTAATCTTAATAATTATGGTAGCAATGTATGTACGCAGTTGAGTGACAACATTTATAGTTAGGCCATAGGCAGAAATTCTCCACGTTGAAATTTGCTGTGTGCTTGTAGCTGACGGGAGGCCAGCGAGCTGGCCGATGTTGGTGGCTTGTTCCAGCTTAGGATTTTCCAGGCTAGTTTTCGGTGAGGGGAGAGAGGGACAATGGCGAGTGCCAGGCGCAGTGCAGTGCACAGCGTGAAATAAAATATTCTAATACTACTTGCATTTGAAGTAATACGATGCAGTTAGGAACCTTTAAGGCCCTCATTACAAAATAGCCTGTTGACAAATAAACAATACATTAGCTGATATAGTCTCATCTGGCGTAATATGTTTAATTGACAATGAAAAGTAATAAATTACCAATGAATACAAGACAGTTACACAACTAGCATGGCAATATTTGTATATAAAAATAATATATAACTATTTCTCATTTTATTTTCAATTAATCATGTGTATTTTATCTTTAAGTATTCAGTTAAATCACTTATCTGTGATATAAGAAATTGCAAGATTATAATAAATAGTACAAAGGATGTTTATACCAATATAAAAACCTAAGAAGACATTTAATTAATGTGTAGTGTAATTATTTTGATTTTAAGTAAAGTTTTAGAAATGTATTGGCTGAGCGGTGTACGTTGGCAAGTCGGTTAGAACAGCTCACATGGGGAAGTTGATGACGTAGGGAAAAAACCCGGCAGTTGAGCTTTTGGCACGCGAGGGCAGGAAGTTACGAGTCGGGAGCGAGTGGTGTAGCTGGCCGGGCGGCGTCGCTCGGTCGGCATGTGGATCTCCAGGTGGAGACTATAGATTTTGGTGTGGCAATTGCCAGGTGTGGTTGCTCGTCGTAGACTGCACCAAATTGAATCGAGTGCTACTGTGTGTTGTGAATATTTAGCCAATGGAACAAGGTGTGCATCGCACTGAATTAAAGTGACCGTGTTTTGTTAGTGTAACACGTGTCGTCGCATAGGCACGAACATAAACGGTGTTTGAGACAGGCACATGGTGTGAAAACAATTTGCGACAAATATTCATTTTGTCTGGGGGCTCACGAGCTATAACTTTATGTGATAAATGTGTCGTCGTACAGACGTATCAGCCACAGGGTTTTAATATGGTGTAATAAACAACATAAAGTGAACTTTCACGTGTTTTCAAAAATAGTAGTTAGTACACCCTTTTCTCTCATGAACTTGACTTTATTATGAATTTTTTTGTTAATCATATGCAGGGAAGGAAAGCTGCGAACGTGTGATATCATACCCTAGAAAACGAGTCAAACAGTAGCGATCACAGTTCCAGTGTTTTTGCATGTTTAGGAATTTAGTTCGCAGTTGGTGGTTGTGAGTTTTAAAAATTAAACTCTCACCTCGATCTTCATCCTCGCAATGTTCATTATCTTTTAGAAATAAATTACTCAGCTTTAAGCTTGGAAAAAAAGTGAAATAAAGAAGATTGGTAGGCTGACACCTTCAGCTCAAGTTGAAGCAAGCGCAAACAAGCTGAGCTACGACAGTCTGCAAATCTTTTAACGAAAATATATCTAAAAAGGAGGGTAAAGCGGGGTGGTGTTCTCCAGTGCCACTCACAGAGGTGCGCCAAATTCTCTCCTCTTACGCCGAGCGAGGGGAGGGGGTTGCACCGAAATATCAAACATGGACACACTCCGAGCGGCGGGTCCGTCAACCCCCAGTCACCTCAAGCACGGCCATACCAGAGCAGCAAGCCCACGAACACCTAGCCTGCGGTCACCGTGGTTCCGATGCCGGTGGCTTTTACCGACGACCGGCATCGGCGGAAGACGACCGATCGTTTCAAATCAGTGCTCCACCACAGCCTATCACAGACAGTCGCGAAACTCTCTAGGAAAAAAAATTGCAGCTGAATCGACACTAGCGCTCCAAGCGGCCAGTTGGGAATAATAGAGGAATGGCGCGATGCAAACTGAAAAGTTGCTGTTTTTAATGCTGTTACTTTCATAGTTCCCAGTCACTGAACGTTGCTGTGAACTTTCTAATACAAATATGAAAACATCAGTAAAGTAATATCACTACTTCTGTTAATGGCAGTCTATAATTTAACAAACCGTCAGTGTAATTCATACAGTTCACATTACCTGAGTCGTAATCATATCGTCCAAAAACGTTTTGAAAGCAGAAATAAATCGCAACCTGATGTGCTTAATTATAAAAGTAACTTATTATGATTATGTTCGCGTGCTCGGCACGTACTGACATGTTGAACGAGTTTTGTTTTAGCGTATTTCGTACGTTGTAGTATTTTTGAAACTATACACGATTTTTACATTGTAGGAGACTAAGCGCTACATCGCTTTTAAACCCTCTTTTCACTATAATTTTTTAGCTAGTTTATAGGTATCAAACCGAATGTCTTCAAGAATGTGATGAATATGGACGTATTATGTATTTGTAGCTACCCATTCAGTTTATCAAACTTGCAGGTAACCGCAAAAACATGTTGGTATACAGCCTTTTAATTTTTGTGAAACTGAGGTGCGAAACTAAGCTGGCTTTGCTGAAATAGTTAACTGCTATTGGAAGCATTCAGACAATACTTTAACAATACTTTAATACAGCAATAATATTATAAAATAGTGGTAAGTATTTGTGATTCTTATTAAGAGCAGCAGTTTGGACGTGAATAAATTGTTAAAGATTTAGCTACTTCTATGCCTAAAAGTATAACAAACCGCCGTAAATGAACACTTGTTATCAGTGGCGTAACTAGGACTTGGCTTTTGGGGGGGGGGGGGGGGATAGATCTGCTTGACGAGCAAAATTTTAGTCAGTTTCCAGACAGACTACCATCTACCATTCCCGTTGAAGAAACTAATTCAATCCCTTCCAATGAAAGCTTATGGTAAAACACCCCAAGTTTCCAATCTTTACCTTTACCAGATTGCTGTTATACGATTTCTTTTCTCTCTCTCTCTCTCTCTATCTCTCTCTCTCTCTCTCTCTTTTTCGGGTTCTGGGGGGGGGGGTTCTATCCTCCTCATCCCCCCCCCCATAGTTACGCCACTGCTTGTTATTCGTAATATTATTCGCTAACTTCTGAGCATTATTTGCAAATAAGAGAGTTCCGAATTACAGTTTTGATAATTGCTACAATTTTAACGTCACAAAAGCTCCTAAATACGAAGAATTTTGAATTTGCTGCTACACTCCTAATACAAATTCATCACTCAATCGTTTCGCGGTGTGTTTTCACGACCCAGCCGCTTGGCAGCGCTGCAGTAGCGACTCTTTATGTTCGACTCTGGTTCCACTATGGACACGGTAACATTGCAGCCTACCTCATCGCTCGAACGTACAGATTTCGGACTACAGTCGCGGAAATTCAAATCAGTTTGTTTTCTTCGGCCACATCGACAGACGATTTCACACAGTAGATATGGACTGTGAGAAGCTGATAAGTTTAGTGAAAGAAATAAAGAGATTGTGGCATCCAAAAGACGATAAATATCACAATCGGGATATAGTTCGGAATCTATGGTCTGATATTATAGTTTATTGAAAACCGCAAGTTGCTTAAATACTGTATCGAAAATTTTTGTCGTTAATTATAACCTCAAAAAATGTGTTCGATTCCGGCTCTCTTACGTTGTTTTGCCTTCTGATAATCAGTTATTAGCTGTCCACAAATTATTCTTACCGTATTATTAAAAACAGTCAGAAATCGCAAATAATGTAATATATAAAGCAGAGTGTCCGTATATTTGTACGTGTTGCATACAAATCTACAGTTTTGTTCCAATCTTTATGAAATTTTGTACACGTAAGCTTCAATCCATCAGGACGGTCGCCGTAAGTGTAAGAATCACATACTATATATAGTTCAGGAGATATGACGTCATAAACAATGAGATGCGCGAAAAACTGCTGCATTTAGCGACAATGCTGCTGAATTTCTCCTAAACCACTGGACCGATTTCAACCAAATTCGGTACACATATTCCTTACGTGAGACAACAATTGCTGCACGAGTACGAACCACATACGACACATGGTTCAGGAGATATAACGTTGTAAACAATAGGAATAGCAGAAAACTGCCATATAATGCGGCAAGACTTTCGAAATACACTGTATGAGAATGACAGTACTTAGCGACTTGCAACAAACTTTAAACATAATTTCAAACCTTTATTAAACTTTTTCTCGCTGGCATCCATAGTAAAATGATGAAAGGAAAAAAGTTTCTCGCTTACTACTTTTCCGCTGTTTATGGAGTAAAACTACGGCTCTCGGTATGACGTTACAATTTATAATTTGAACACTACAAATTGTAGCGACAGGAAATTTTACAGACAGTATACACATGTATAGTTGAATGTAGCTTCTAAATTGTATCACATTCCGACCCGTAGTTCATGAGATATGACCACAGAAATAGTAAAGTTAATGGAAAACCGCCCCATCACGCACCAATGTTTAATCTATTACTTCTTTACTACTAATTGTACTGCCAAGATATTTTACAGACATTCAGCCCTTATACAAATAAATATATACCTGAATAATGGCAGGAATAAATAAATAAATAACCCGGGCAACGCCGGGTTTTCAACTGGTCATTTATACAAATGATGACCGGTTCCGGTCTGTTTAGAGGGCCGTCTTCAGAGCTTAACGTCCACTCACCGCATGCGAGTTGCACGTGTTCTGCGTTCCTTAACGAGGTGGCCATTGTGTTGTACGACGTGACCTGCAAACGCGGTGTACGTGTGTTTCTGCTTTTCACTGGTTTCCGTGTTCAGAATTCTCCTGTTCTTAACTTCACACTTGTCTGTCACAAATATGACAGTCATTGAAGGTCAATGTAATTTCATCATAATCAGATGTTTCTGCACCCATTATGCATTTTTCTGCTTAGCACAACGCATTTCGATTTTTTTTCAGTCCGCAGCTCTCCACGCTACCCTGTCCTGTGCAAGTCTCTTCATCTCAGAATACGTTCGGCAACCTACATCCTTTTGAATCTGCTTACTATATTCGTCCCTCGGTCTCCCTCTACGATTTTTACCCCACACGCTTCCTTCTAATGCTAAGTTGGCAATTCGTTGATGTCTCAAAACGTGTCCAACCAATCTATCCCTTCTCTTAGTCAGGATATGCCAGAAACTCCTTTTCTCCCCGATTAGGTTAAGCACCTCCTCATTAGTTACGTGATCTACCCATCTAATTTTCATCATTCGTCTGTAGCACCACATTTCAAAAGCTTCTATCATCTTTTTATCTGAACTCCTTATCGTCCACGTTTCACTCCCACACAATGCAACACTCCAGACGAATGCTTTCAGAAAGGACTTTCTAACATTTAAATTAATATTGGATGTTAACAAGTTTCGCTTCTTTAGAAACGCTTTTCTGCTCATAGCCATTCTGTATTTTATATCTTCTTTACTTCGGCCATCAGAAGTTATCTTGCTACCCAAATAACAAAATTCACCTACTACTTTTATTGTCTCATTACCTAATCTAATTCCTTCAGCATCGCCTGATTTTATGACATTGCATTCCACTACCTTCGTTTTCCTCTTGTTAATGTTCATCTTATATCTTCCTTTCAAAACACTGTCCATTCCATTCAATTGCTCTTCCAGATCTTTTGCATTCTCTGACAGAATTACTACGTCATCGGCAAACCGCATTTTTTTTTTATTTCTTCTCCCTGCACTTAAATGCCCTCTCCAAATTTCTACTTCCATTCCTTCACTGCCTGCTCAATGTACAGATTGAACAACATTGGGGAAAGGCTACAACCCTGTCTTACTCCCTTCCCAACCTCTGTATCCCTTTCTTGCCCTTCGACTCTAATAACCGCTGTCTGGGTTTTGTATAGGTTGAATATAACTCTTCGCTCCCTACATTTTACCCCTGCTACCTTCAGAATTTGGAAGAGTGTATTCCAGTCGACATTGTCAAAAGCTTTCTCCAAATCGACAAACTCTAAAAACGTAGGTTTCCCTTTCCTTAGCCTATCTTCTACGATAAGTCGTAATGTATTGCCTCCCGTGTTCCTACATTTTTCCTAAATCCAAACTGATCTTCCCCAAGGTCGGATTCCACAAGTTTTTCCATTCGTCTGTAAATAAATACATCGTGACGTTCCAAAAAAATGTTCAAATATATGTAAATCTAAGGGACTTAACTACGATGGTCAGTAGCCCTAAGCTTACAGACTACTGACACTAACATAAAGTTAGCACAACAGAAACACCCGTGCTCGAGGGAGGACTCGAACGCCCGACGGCGAACGGTCGCTCTCCGCAGCTGGGCGCCTTAGTTCGCACGGCTATTCTGCCGCGGCCTGACGTTTCGATGTGTGATTTTATGCAGCCGTTGCACATATGTACTCTTTTTGAGGTTACTACAATGACGAAAGTCGTACATCTGTATCTATAAATGTGAATGACTGTTCGTTGTACGTTTATCACGTCTGAACCACAAGAAATAAAGAGCTACAAATTTGTATATTTACTAATACCTACCCGTGGAAGGCTTTAGGCACGGTTTTATGGCGATCGGATAGCTATTTATCTATATATATATATATATATATATATTAATGTGAATTTGTGTTCGGTGTACGCTTATCACGTCCGAACGAAAAGACGCAGAGACTTAAATATTTGTATATTAACTAATTTATACCTGAGGAAGATTTTAGGCACTGTTTTATAGTGATCTGATAGACATTTAGTAATTTGAAGAATATAACACGAAATGCGGAACAATAATTACTCTTTGAAAATGGTTTTTTGGTTGCATTGTTGCTTGAGGGTCGATAATGATAAAAGGGTGGAAAGGATCGGTATATATAAAATTCTACGTGTGTGTGTGTGTGTGTGTGTGTGTGTGTGTGTGTGTGTGTGTGTGTGTTTCGCTCTGCAGCGAAAAGTACAGAGCGCAAACGAATTGTCTGTGTGTAATTGTTGTCCGAAGTCTCCCGTTATACACCATAACAGTTCCATGCCGGGGGGGGGGGGGTGGAAGATATGGTGGTTGAAAGTCGTCAAATTATAAAAAAATTCGGAGTGAAGGCCAGCGATGACGTTGGCGACTCTATAGCAAGGAGGTTAAATACAGAGAAACGTGATGCCACAGAAAAATCATTGGTTTATGTGTGCTACAATGTCTTTAGCTCTTTCTCTGTAAGGATAAGCATAAAAAGGTAAAGCAGTCAACAATCCGAAGATTGGTTTGAACACAACAGTGCTTTACTAGGCATGGCCCTGTTTGGAGGTGGTATGCCGTTGCCTTCCTCCGACCTTCGAACTGACTTACCCAGCCAGTTATAGGGGGACCTACAGTTTAACGTGGGTTCCGAACCACGGATACGAATAAGGAAATATAAGAATAAATAAATATAGCAGTTAAAAAAGAAATTCCTTTTAATACATCTCTTCAAAAAATCGATTCGAAGTTTCGCGCATTATATCAAGTGACCGATCTGTGATATTATTACAATCATGATTGTTGAATTTCGCGATTGGATTCTTCAAAACGAGTGCATTTTTACGTGTGATTTGATCTACACTACTTATTTCCTGATAATGTTGATTAAAAATGTTTGTTTCTAAAGAAGGTATTGTATTTCATTTCATCCTTCAAAACCAGTCTCATAGCACACTACTGAAAGATAGCTTATATATCATAATCAACCAACCCGCAAGCGGAGCCGTGGGTTTAGTAATAAATATTGGCAAGTGTTTTACATACAAAATAGTACTTCTTCTGTCTGTAGATGCAAGTATTACATCTGCCCCATTACAGTGGATAGTCACACTGGTGTTTGCAGAAAGTAGCCCTCAGTCAGGCCACACCCAGTGGAACAGTGCTTGCGCGCCTAGCGCACCAGAGCTTGCTTCCCCCACCACTCGTGCCTCACCGCGTAGCAGCACGTGTGTGACCCCGACACAGAAATGCCGTAAGCGACCGATCGCGAACAGCGGCCAAATTGAAGAGCGCCTCGGCGGCCATTGTGGTGGCAAACATCCGCGACAACTTTAAATGTGCGAAAAACTCTTTTGATTAGCGCGTGTATTCGTTCCAGTAAAGTCCCGAAAACCCGCGGCTCATTTCGCGTGTTGGTTGATTATGATAGGTAATGCGCGAAACGCCAGATCGATTTTTTATAAAGAGATTTTACTGCTTACTGCTTTATTTATTCTTATATTTCCTTATTCGTATGCTCATCCTTACAGATAAAGAGCTGAAGACATTGTAAGTACGCATAGACCAAAGATATGGTCTGTGCAGGGTTGCCAGATGTGGCGATTTTTCGCATTCTTGGCTATCTATTTCTTATAATAGTAGCCATTCTAGCAGTCTGGCAACTGACGATTAAATTTGGCTATTAAAGGAATTGGTTGGCGACTTAATGGCTATTTTATTTTATTTCAAATACAACGAATGTAAAGCAATCACTCTTGAGGCATTGCGTCAATGATACCGGCTAAACTTCGGTAGAATGCTGGGGAAATGTAATCAACCTACACAAGTTAGCACAAACGTTTTCAAGTATCATGGATGTGTGGGAGAGTGTCACATGGCCGAGGTGACTGAGGCGCTCCAGTCACGGTCAGCACGGCCACTACGGTCGGGGGTTCGAATCCCCCCTCGGGCATGGATATTTGTGCCGTCCTAGTTTGATAGTAGTTCATAAGTAGTTTGTAAGTTTAGGGACTGATAACCCCGTAGTTAAGTCCCATAAGCTTAACAAACATTTGAACATTTGAGAGTGTCACAGAGATGTAAACAAACTCAGCTTACAGACTCTTGAAAATAGACGTAAGCTACCTCATGTACCCTACTTACGATGTTTCAAGAACAGGCTATAAATGATATCTCTAAGTATACTACGACACCGTATATATGGCTCCCGCTGAGAACATGAGGATAAGATTATATAAATTACAGCATGCAAGGAGGCATTTAAATAGTATTTTTTTCCGCGTTCCATACGACAACACAACAGAAATTAGTAACAACTGCTACTGTGAAGCGAGTCCTTTGCTACGCACTTCACAGTGGTTAACAATGGTTTACAGAGTATAAATGTCGATGGAGAACACGCGGTGATTTCCCAGTCGTTCTCATGGCTGATTTTTCAGTGTGTTATGACGCATTTTACGAATTAAAGTCCATCTCACCTCAAAGTATGAAATGTTTAGTGCATTATTATAAATTACCTCACCTCAAAATGTTGTAATGATTTTGTGTGTATTAAAGTAATGTTTGAAACATTCAATAACTCTATTTAATATCTGTAAATATTTGTTTTTAAGATGAAAGCGATTGGTAATCGAACTTATGCATGAGAACATCCCTTGTGTAAGTTTGATAGAATGATTCTTGAACAGTTTGTGTTGTATCATACAATGTAAACTTTCACGGCCGGCGTTGTCTTCAGATAAAACTTCCGGGCTGATGGGCCGTGGTCCAGATATAAAACTACCTCCCGACGTTTCGTCTCCAACTGCGGGAGACATCTTCAAAGGTCTTCCGGCTACTGCCACTGAGGGCCGAGGGTCTCTCGCATTTATAGAGGGCATAGAGGGCGCCACCATACGTCACCTGATGCTGACTTTCTAACTATCTCTGGATGACGTCGTCATTCTCGATTAAAAATAATCGATTGTCGTTTTGTTGGTGCAGTGTCGACATCCAAATTTTATTTAACTTCAGACCTTCTTCTTTCCTATTGAAATTATTCTGGTGTTTGTGAATCTCTATTGCTTCTCTATACATGCGTGCATGGTACTGAGGTGTCCTAGCTAAAACGCTCGTCTCGTCAAATTTTATTTCATGATTTCCTTTTTGAAAAATATGTTCAGCCACTGCCGATTTTTCCATGTGGCCCAGACGACAGTTCCTTTTATGTTCAGATATGC
The DNA here is from genome assembly GCA_026315105.1 of Locusta migratoria. Taxonomy (NCBI): domain Eukaryota; kingdom Metazoa; phylum Arthropoda; class Insecta; order Orthoptera; family Acrididae; genus Locusta; species Locusta migratoria. The sequence continues at coordinate 117,194,655 of CM048753.1, read as the reverse complement.
GAGTATTGACGCTTCTTTTTGTTGTACCAATATATACTTTACCACAGCTGCAAGGAATTTTATAAACCCCAGGTGTTGCTAGGGGATGACGTGCGTCTTTTGGTGATCTCAAATATTCTTTGATCTTTTTTGTGGGTCTGTATATGGTTTCGACGCCATGTTTGGCCAGAACTTTCCCAATTCGATCGGTAATCCTCCTAATGTACGGCAGAAAAACTTTTCCAGATTGTTGTCGCTGCTCAGAACTTCTGGATTCTTCTCTTCTTTGATGGAGAGCTCGATCAATTTCCTTGGCACCATATCCATTTTTCTTGAAGGCCGACCGTAAGTGATTCAGTTCATCCTTCAAGTAAACTGGCTCACAAATTTTGTTGGCTCTATCCACCAAGGTTTTAATAATACCTCTTTTTTGCCTCGGATGATGGTTTGACTCCTTGTGGATATGTATCATATCGGTATAAAACCGTGCCTAATACCTTTCTCAGGTATAAATTAGTAACTGTACAAATAGTTAAGTCTCTGCGTCGTTCGGGCGTGATAAGCGTACACCGAACAGACATTCACATTAATATACATATAACTAGCTATCCGATAGCCATAAAACCGTGCCTAAGGCCTCCCCCGGGTAGACATCAGTAACTGCACAAATTTTTAGCTCTTTATGTCTTGTGGTTTAGACGTGATAAACGTACACCGAACAGACATGTGTGTGTGTGTGGGTGTGTGTGTGTGTGTGTGTGTGTGTGACGGACGATGGTTAAGTTGTTACAAATTAGTCTCAATCTATTACGATTTGAGACAGGAAATAGCACTGTGCACTGATATGAACGCTTCTCCACGGTCATACTTGGAACGTGAGCAGTGGATCGCTCACCTCGCTTTCGTGGAAGGCATCATGGTTTAAATAAAACGTCGAAACAGTAAAAATAAAGTAATCGCTACTATGTGTGGCCGTATATAAAATTTCAAATTCAAGCTTTTGATTGTTTAGAAGTCACCTTACAGAATGAAATATGGACAGTTTTCCCTCTTTCAAATCATTTAAGTACCACATGAGTGAGTACACAAAACCGTGACAGTCATTGCATGAAGAAATGAAACGACAAAACGTCCACACATACTTTTTATGATGCCTTTTTCAGGGTGGGAGGGGCACTAAGTTTCCCCCAAATCTCTAAATTGAGCTGATAAAAACACAGTGCAATTTAAGTTTGACAGATTGCTATTACCATTACGACGACCATTTCATTTTATAAAGGCTTTGATCAACAATAATTCCCGAGGATTCATGCCCTTACCGTGAAATGTGTTGGAACGTTCTCAACAACGTTTATTTGTTTTCAGCTATGAATATTAACAAAGACTAATGACAATGCAGTGTGGTTCGATAGATTTACAAACACTTAAATATTAAGAAAAAATATTAACAAAGCAAAAACAGGGTTGTTGGAAGCTATACTTCGAAATAAAACTGCCAAAACGACCCTGCCAAATATTTACTCACACGAAGTGATGCATGCTATCGACAAGGGATCACAAATTGATTCCGTATTTCTTGGTTTCCATAAGGCTTTTGACACCGTACCTCACAAACGACTTTCAATCAAATTGCGTGGTTATGGTAGATCACCCCAAATTTACGACTGGATAGGGGATTTCCTGTCAGAGACTACACACTTTGTAGTAATCGGTGGTAAGGCATCACCTAAAACAGAGCGTTCCACAGGGTAGCGTTACTGGTCCTCTGCTGTTGCTTATTTACATAAACGATTTAAGGGAAAATCTAAGTAGCTGTCTTAGGTTGTTTGCAGATGACGCCGTCATTTACCGTCTAGTAAAATCATCTGATGATCAAAACCAACTGCAGAACGATCTGAATAAGATTTCAGTATGGTGTAAAAATTGGCAATTGACTATAAATAATGAGAAGTGTACATGAGTACTAAAAGAAATCCGTTAAACTTTGTTTACAAGATAAATCAATCAAAAGTGAAGGCCGTGAACTCCACTAAATACCTAGGAATTCTTATTACTTCAAACTTAAAGTGGAAAGAACACGTAGATTCTGTCGTGGGAAAGGCGAACCAGAGACTGCGTTTTATTGGCAGAACCCTTAAATATGCAACAGAACTACAAAAGAAACTGCATACACTACGCATGTCCGTCCTCGTTTGGAGTATTGCTGCCCAGTGTGGGACCTTATCAGCTGGGTTTGACGGAGGACATCGAAAGAGTCCAAAGAAAAGTAAGTCGTTTTGTATTGTCACGATACAGGGGAAATGATACAGGATCTGGGATGGGAATCATTACAACAACTGCACATAGCCGCGGCGGAGTGGCCGAGCGCATTGAGGCGTTACGCTATGATGCGCGAGGTCGTTCCCCGTCGGGGGTTCGAATCCCACTCGGGCAAGGATATTTGAGCCATCTTTAGTATAAGCTAGTTCATAAGTAGTTTGTAGATTTCTTACGAAACTCCAATCGCCAATATTCTTCTCCGAATGCGAAAGTGTATTGTTGCCTCCCATTTACGTAGGTAAAGAAGATGATTTACATCTACATCCATACTCCGCATGTTACCTGACGGTGTGTGGCGGAGGGTACCTCTGTGTGGGCTCTAATTTTTCTGATTTTGTCCTCATGATCTCATCGCGAGTATACGTAGGAGGGAGCAATATACTGCTAGACTCCTCGGTAAACTTCAACAAAAGCCCGTACCGAGCGACAGAGCGTCTCTCCTGCAGAGTCTTACACTGGAGTTTATCGATCACCTCCGTAACGTTTCACGATTACCAAATCATCCTGTAACGAAGCGCGCTGCTCTCCGTTTGATCTTTTCTACTTCCTCTATCAACCGCACCTGGTACGGATCCCACACCGGTGAGCAGTATTCAAGGAGTGGGCGAACAAGTGTACTGTAACATACTTACTTTGTTTCCGGATTGCATTTCCTTAGGATTCTTCCAATGAATCTGTCTGGCATCTGCTTTACAGGCGATTGATTTCAGGACGCGCGCAGTCGCTGATCGGTCACAGTTTTATCCGAGCCGCCCGGAGAGCGTAAGTAAGGCAGAAAATGTTCAAATGTTTGTATAAAATGTTCAAATGTTTGTATAGCTTATGGGACTTAACTATGGGGTCATCGCCGGCCGCGGTGGCCGAGGAGACTGAGGCGCTTCTGTCACGGTCTGCACAGCCACTACGGTCGGGGGTTCGAATCCCCCCCTCGGGCATGGATATTTGTGCTGTCCTAGTTCGTAAGTAGTTCATAAGTAGTTTGTAAGTTTAGGGACTGATGACCCCGTAGTTAAGTCCCATAAGCTTTACAAACATTTGAACATTTTTTTTATGGGGTCATCAGTCCCTAAACTTACAGACTACTTACTAACTAGCTAACACTAAGGACGGCATAAATATCCATGCCCGAGGGGGGATTCGAACCCCCGACCGTAGTGGCCGTGCAGACCGTGACTGGAGCACCTCAGTCCCCTCGGCCACCGCGGCAGGCACGTATGAGGTGCGTTCAAGTTCTTAGGCCTCCGATTTTTTTCTCCGGACTGGAAAGAGATAGAAACATGCGCATTGTTTTAAAATGAGGCCGCGTTTATTGTCAATACGTCCCAGAGATGGCACCACCGTAAGGCAGATGGAATTTTACCGCCAGCGGCGAGAATGAGAACTGTTTTAGATACTTAAAATGGCGACGATTTCCTTACTTGAACAGCGTGCAATCATTCGTTTTCTAAATTTACGAATTGAAATTCATCGACAGTTGAAGGAGACATGGATGTATCGAAAGTGCGTTCGTGGGTGCGACAGTTTAATGAAGGCAGAACATCGTGTGACAACAAACCGAAACAACTTCGGGCTCGCACAAGTCGGTCTGACAACACGATCGAGAAAGTGGAGAGAATTGTTTTTGGGGTTCGCCGAATGACTGTTGAACAGATCGCCAGAGTTGGCATTTCTGCTGGTTCTGTACACAAATCCTGCATGACGACCTGAAAATGCGAAGTGTCATCCAGGTGGGTGCCACGAATGCTGACGGACGACCACAAGGCTGCCCGTGTGGCATGTTGCCAAGCAATGTTGACGCGCAACGACAGCATGAATGGGACTTTCTTTTCGTCGGTTGTGACAATGGATGAGACGTGGATGCCATTTTTCAATCCAGAAACAAAGCGCCAGTCAGCGCAATGGAAGCACACAGATTCACCGCCACCAAAAACATTTCGGGTAACCGCCAGTGCTGAAAAAATGTTGGTGTCCATGTTCTGGGACAGCGACGGCGTAATCCTTACCCATTCCAACGTGATCAAATTGTAAATTTTCGCAATCAACATGTGTGGGCTGAAATGTGTTTAAATGTTTGTAAATCTTATGGGACTTAACTACGGGGTCATCAGTCCCTAAACTTACAAACTACTTATGAACTAGTTACGAACTAGGACGGCACAAATATCCATGCCCGAGGGGGGATTCGAACCCCCGACCGTGGTGGCCATGCAGACCGTGACTGAAGCGCCTCAGTCCACTCGGCCACCGCGACCGGCTCACCGAGACAACGCACCCGCACATCGAGCTAACGTTACGCGACAGTTTCTTCGAGATAACAACTTTGAAGTGATTCTTCGTGCTCGCTGCTCACCTGACCTGGCTTCTAGTGACTTTTTTTTTTTTTTTTTTCATCATTAAGACACTCTCCGTGGCCGCACGTTCACCAGCCGTGCTGCTATTGCCTCAGCGATTTTCCAGTAGTCAAAAGAGACTCCTAAAGAAGCCTCCGCCGCTGCCATGGAATCATGGCGTCAGCGTTGTGAAAAATGTGTACGTCTGCAGGGCGATTACGTCGAGAAGTAACGCCAGTTTCATCGATTTCGGGTGAGTAGTTAATTAGAAATAAAAAATCGGAGAACTTAGACCTTGAATGCACCTCGTATACACACCTATTAACTAGTAGTCAACATGGATTCAGAAAGTATCACTCTTGCGAAACACAGCTTGCCCTTTATTCACATAAAGTGTTAAGTGCCATCGACAAGGGATCTCAAATAGATTCCATATTTCTGGATTTCAGGAAGGCTTTTGACACTGTACTCCACAAGCGGCTTCTTATGAAATTGCGTGCTTATGGAATATGTCCTCAATTGTGCAGTTGGATTCACGATTTCTTATCAGAAAGAACACAGTTCGTTGTAATTGACGGTAAGTCATCGAGTAAAACAGAAGTGATATCTGGCGTTTCACAGGAAAGCATTATAGGTTCCCTACTCTTCCTCGTGTTTATAAACGATTTAGGAGACAATCTGAATAGCTCCCTTAGACGATGATGCTGTCGTTTACCGGTTAGTGAAGTCAACAGAGGATCAAAAGCAACTGCAAAGCGATTTAGATAAAATTTCTGCATAGTGCGGAAATTGGCAATTGACACTAAATTAAGAAAAGTGTGAAGTAATACACATGACCACTAAAAGAAATCCGCAGAACTTCAATTACGCGATAAATCAGTCAAACCTTAAGGTCGTAGATGCTACCAAATACCTAGGAGTTACAATTAGGAACAACTTAAGACTGGGGAGGACACATAGAAAATATTGTGGGGAAGGCGAACCAAAGGTTACGTTTCATCGGCAGAACGTTTCGAAGATGCACCAGCTCCACCAAAGAGACTGCCTACATCACACTTGTGCGTCCTCTCCTGGAGTACTGTTACCCCTTGTGGGACCCTCACCAGGTGGGATTGACGGAAGACATTGAGAAGGTTCAGAGAAGGGCAGCTCGTTTTATTTTATCACGTTACGGGGGGGGGGGGGGGAGCGTCAAGGAAATGTTGCACGAATTGGGGTGGAAATCATTAAAAGAAGGACGTTATTCATTGCGGCGTGATCTGTTTGCGAAGTTTCAATCACCGACTTTTAGTTCTGAATGTGAAAATATTTTGCTAGCACCCACCTACTCAGGGAGACATGACCGTCCCAAGAAAATAAGAGAAATCAGATCGAAAACGGAACGATTTAGTTGTTCTTTCTTCCCGCGCGCTATTAGAGAATGGAGCGGTAGAGAAAAGTTATGAAAGTGGTTAATGAACCCTCTGCCAGGCACTTGAATGTGATTTGCAGAGTATCTATGTAGATGTAGATAAGGCAGACGTTGAGAAGTTGTCAGTGCTTACTCACATGGTCGAGAGTGGACGGCGAGCGAAGCGTCCGACTGCCGGTGTCAAGGCGGGTGAGGACCGACAGCTGGGAGCTGCCCTATATACCTGGCTGCCTAATTCACCAGCCGAGCACGATCGCCACCAGCACAGCATACAAAACTGGCAGACCCCGCCACGGCCGCGAGGATTGCCCAACGTGTCGGGCAGTATCAAGCATGCCAGATATTCTCAGCGTGCGTCTGAACGGTCACCAATAAGGTGGCAGAACGCCACCGACGTGGGAGGGGGCAGCTCTTTTCCGTAGAGAGGTTAAAAGCTGTGCGTGCGTTGTGGATGTTGAACCTATCGTTAAATCAGACAGCAAATTGTTTATTAACACAGCAATTTGGTTTAATTATGGCCTTGATATTGATGTAGATACTATTAAATAAGAAACAGTGCATTAAACTGATTATGTGCGCAACGGATATTTTGAACACAGAACAACTGTGACAAGTCACCATTTCAAACAGACACTGACTATACTCAAAAATTTTGACTGCAAGAAAGATATTTAAAAAACCACAAATCACTTTCTTAATGCTTGACTGTGAGAATTTTATGCAGATCAGTTTCTAATTATTGAAATTTAGTATCATAGTCAATTAACCATCATTTACTATGGCACCAACAACGAAATCTGTTCAACAATATTATTAAAATCAATACTGCACTTTAAATCCACTAATAACTAATTATCAAATGAAGGAAGTAGGTTAATTTTCTAACTACGTAAATGAAACAGGAAAGAAAGGTCAAGTTGCTTATTATTAATAATCAGCATTACATTACCTACATAATACAACTTCTGACTTGCTGGCAAAGCAGCCTCAGCTCTACATCGGAGCCATACACACAACTCAACCGCTCTCTAAGCGAGCTGAACCACAAGTGTTACTCTCTCTCAGTGCGAGCTACAATGCTATGAAATACATGATCTTTGCCAAAGATGAAACTTCACACATATCGATACATACAGTAGAAGCGATATTATACATTTTCTTGCAAACAAGTTACTCGATACAAAACAGGAGGCACAATATTAGACATTTTCTTACAAAAATAATTTTTTATGGACACGTTTCAAGGTGGAGACGCCATCTTGGCCGTCTTATTTCTTGGTTTATGTATATACCAGGGCTGGCGCAAGGCACGTGCGAAACGTGCGGCCGCACGGGGCGGCACTTTCCGAGGGGCGGAAAATCTGCCATCCACTTTTTTCTTTTTGGACAAACTCAACATTCATGCCCAAGAGGGGATTCGAAACCAAACCTCGGAGGAAGCGCCTTCAGGAACTGTGGCATGGCGCCTCGAATACCTGCCAACCGCCCCTGTTCAATAAGAGGAGGGAGGAGGATAAATTTCTCCCTCGCCAGTATGGCAGCATCGTCGTGTTTACTCCGGAGGGACAGAGAGGGGCAAGCAGTCACGCGTACTCCTATGGATGCTACCAGCCTGCTGCGCGCCGTGTAGGGTTGCCAGATCTCCGGGCGCCGCCCGGAGTGCCCGGGCTTGGAATGAATTCTCCGGGTCTACGGGCCAATCACTCTCATCTCCGGGCTTGAATGGAACCTTCATCGTAACTTTCTTTTTTTACGACGCTTTTTAAGTACTATGCTCATGTAGCGACGATCTACATCGAACTTAACGTAATTTAAGGACGAACACAACATCCATGCCCTAGGTGGGGAGGATTCGAACCTCTGGCGGGAGCAGCCTCGCGCACCGTGACAAGACGCCTCAGTGCGCTCGGCCATTCCCGGCCGGCTCCTCTCTAGTAATTATGAATAACTTTATATAAATGTAAATTTCTTATTACAACAAAACGCTACTTTTCTATTCTTCTTCTTCTTCTGAAAACTTTTCATTGTTGCGTCGGTAGTAATCGGCTAGCGCATTATTAAGCAAACACTGTTGCGGCAGCGTGTCAACTGGCGACGTCTATTATTTGTGTTCGTTCGTTCATTGTTTGTTATCAGTTTACCGGCAATTTTTGGAATACTCGATCGTGTGTCAACAGACAAGCTTACATTAACTCAGATTAGTGAGTAAGAACAGTGAAATGAAGAGACGATATCGAAGTTCATTCCGTGAAGAATGGTTGCAGGAAGAAAATTATAGAGTGGCTACAAAAAGTCGATACTGATGAGTGTATGTGTAAGTGCAGAATATGCAATATCTCATTTACTGTTAAGTACGACGGAGTTAAAGCTGTGAATAAACATTTACAATCAGAAAGACACAAAGCGAATATTACCACACAAAAGAAGAATCAGTCGCTTCTTAAATTCTTGCCGAAACAATTTTCTGCAGAAGACGACAAAGTTACTGCAACGGAATTAACTTTGACTTACCATGGTGTAAAACACCACCATTCTTACAATTCTCAAGATTGTGGTAATAAGCTATATCCTTATGTTTATAGAGATTCCTCAGTGGCAACGAAAGTAAGATGCGGGGATCTTTTCTGGGAGGGAGGAGATGATTAGTATTTTTTTCTTTTAGAATTCACGTGTAATATCCTGGTTGGGGGGGGGAGAGTTGGTCGCAGTTCAGGGGGGGGGGGGGGTGAGTCATTGGCCAAGGGGGAGGGGGGCACGTCTGGTCTCCGGGCCTGCCTCGAGTTCAATCTGGCAACCCTAGCGCCGTGCGTTTACTTACAACTAATTTTGCGAAAGACGAAATCTAATTTGGAAATTTGAATGCAACGTTAGATACTGCGCTTACATGTTAAGCCAGAAGCAATTTTGATAAGCCCTTCAATGCCACTTTCCGAGCGTTTTATTCTTCCCGCATTACCGGAAAAAAATGGTGAACATTACTGCGGTCAAACATGTCCAACACCTATAATGGCTACAAGTATTCCCATTGTCTAAATACGCTGCGAGTAATTACAAGGGTAAAGACATTGGTAGTAAGCCTGGCATAAGTTGAATTTCGACTTTTTTTTTTGAAAACTTTTTATCCGTTTCTGAGTCATAGTTGGACATTTTGGTTTTTGAGCCATGAAACACCTGTCTCCGCCTGCATAAACAACAATTAAACTCTGACCTGCACTTTTATTTGACAATACTACTCGCACATTCTCACTTTGCCAATATTTACTATATAATGCGTGTGAATCCATGTTTCATTTAGGTATACTACTGGTCGCTTTGATTCTGATGAAAACCTGAGAAACTATGGTCTTTCAGCAACAATGCCCTCTCGTCCGAACAAAACAAATTGCTTCTAAGGGTTTCATTTTTAGCTTTGAAGCTCATTTCTGTGTGAGATTGTGCAGATTTCGCAAAGTTCGTATTTCTTTCTATTGTTCGTAATGCCACATAAATTGCTGCCTGATAATAAATTTATCTATATCATCGGTCACATACTTATTGTGAGCTTCTTGCTTCTGCCGGCTGCGGTGGCCGAGGGGACTGAGGCGCTTCAGTCACGGTCTGCACGGCCACTACGGTCGGGGGTTCGAATCCCCCCTCGGGCATGGATATTTGTGCCGTCCTAGTTCGTAAGTAGTTCATAAGTAGTTTGTAAGTTTAGGGACTGATGACCCCGTAGTTAAGTCCCATAAGATTTACAAACATTTGAACATATCTTGCTTCTTCTTGGGCGATAGTTTAACCGTAGCCTCGCTGTACCTTGTCACGTGATCTAGTTCCTGGCACTGCCTCGTCACCACTTCGCCTTTCCAGGCAATAGGTATTGTTGCGTTCTCTATAATGAAAACTACAGAATTCGTTTCGGTGTTAGCCGAGGGAGTCAAGATTGGTCGAAAGCACTTTCATTGCGTTTCGTAAGAATAGAAGAATTGGTGCGTCCGAATTTCTTGCAACTTGGGATGTAATAGATCAGTGATTTTTCATATACGATGTATTCCGCATGCATATTATAAGGTAGAATTTGTCTCCTTCAAGATTGCAGAATAGGAATATTTATTTTTCTTGATAAGTTACTTCAAAAACTGGAAAGTCGACAAATAACCACGCGTCGTCTCAATAGCTAGAATGAAAATAAAGCGCAGAAAAGTGACGTGATATGGCGATGACTAATTTGTTGCCCGTTATTCCATAATCAGACACAAAAGAACTGAAACACGGAAATTACGACGGATGTCTAGTGTCAGTTCTTTGAAATGAACAACCGTAGTGCAGTCAGTTAATATATTTCGACTAGCATTAGTACCCGTCGATATCCGGGTGTTTATTTATTGAATTATTGTTACTCCATGTCGTTATTCTTCCTTTCTCCATTGTCTTCTGCCCCATATATTTCGGGCACAATGTGGCTATTCTCAATTCTTTTACTTATGTTTACATCTATACCGTCATGCTGAATGTAACTGTCAGCAAGACGGTTTAGATGGAAGCACATATTAAAAGATTTACCCACTCTGTGTCCGAAACCTAGGTAGATCTGAAAATTAAAAACAAAAAAATGCGATTGATTGCTGACACTTCCTACAGAGTTGTTTAAATAAAATTTCACAATCTTTATGTAAAAAAAGGGGGCCGGTAATGCAGCAGCACGCACTGGGTGGCACTTGGGCTTGCGCCGGCCCTGATGTATATACGAGGTATGTCCACGAAGCAAGTTCCGTTTGGTTATATAAAACAAACGTATACAGATACAGAAAAAATATTTATTGTACAAAAAAATACAACTATTAAACTACTTTTCTACATAGATTCCGAAATTTTGTAGGCATTTGTCCTAGCGTGGCAGAAATCTTTGTATGCCTTCTTCGTAGAAGGTTACCGCCTGTGTATTCAACCCATGTGGTAACATGTTCTCTCAGCTCGTCATCATCGCTGAAGAGTTGACCACCACGGACAGGTTTTAGGTGTAAGAACAAAGTCTCTAGGAGCGAGACGGTACGGAGGATGATCAAACACGTCCCACTGAAATTCCCGTAAGAGTTGTTTGGTCACATTCGCCTTGTGAGGTCGGCCGGCAACGTGAAGGGAAGAAGAAGACTCCTTTCACCTCTTCTTACACCTAAAATCGGTCCTTGGTGGTCAACACTTCAACGATGATGAGCTGAAAGAACATGTTTGCCACATAGTTGAATACACAGACGGCTACCTTCTATGAAGAAGGCACACAAAAACTTGTCCCACGCTATGTCAAGTGCCTACAAAATTTCGGAAGTTATGTAGAAAAGAAGTCGAACAGTTGCAGATTTTTATACAATAAATATTTTTTTCTGTATCTGTTCACGTTTGGTTTATACTTACTTTGTGGACATACCTCGTGTATATAACTTAGGTCTTATGACGTTTCAAAACAAGTAAAAGTAACGGAGTAAATTGACAGTCTCTTGAAAAACGGTCATTAGATGTGCTATTTGTTGGAATAAATGACTGGAAACGTCTTATATGTGGTTAAAAAAATTCCGTATTACAGTAATCTGCCGTTTCAAGGCAAGGCGGACTAAATATCTATCAACACGAATTGTTCTTTACTTCATTTGTTGTTACTACATGTCAACAACCGACATGTCTACCAGTCGTGTACACAACAGGTGTAATATCTTCATCGATGATATCCAGATGTGTTAGAGGCTGTAGCGTAAGCAGCAAAGTTGTGGACTGTCAAATTGATGCCCTACGGCGTTGTTTCAATGCTCCCTGGACCCATTTTTTTTTTCTTTTTTTATTCGGGTTTTCTGATAGACTCAAAGAATTTCCTATAAATCACATGGAAGTATAATGAATAATATTCTGTGCTATGAAAACACCCTCTGAGAAGTGAATTTGCACCTTACTTAGAGTAAAATACTGACTTTATTGTTTCACGTATTGCATTTTACACGTTCTTAACATTCTTCTACTAGTAACATTGACCGTGGAAGAATGACCTTTAACTTTTACTAAAAAGCGAGACTGTTGTAATAATGTTAGCCTCATGTGAGGGGCTTTTCTAATTTTATATCGCACAATCTAATATATAAAGCACAGTGTCCGTATGTTTGTACGTGTTGCATACAAATCTACAGCTTTGTTCCAATCTTTATGAAATTTTGTACACATAAGCTTCAATCCATGAGGACGGTCGCCGTAAGTGTAAGAATCACATACGATATATAGTTCACGAGATATCACGTCATAAACAATGAGATGAGCGAAAAACTGCTGCATTTTGCGACAATGCTGCTTATTTTCTCCTAAACCATTGGACCAATTTCAACCAAATTTGGTACACACATTCCTGCAACAATTGCTGCATCGTTAAGAATCACATACGGCACATGGTTCAAAAGATATGACGCCATAACCAACAGAAATTGCAAAAAATGCCATATAATGCGGCAAGACTTTCGAAATACACTGTATGAGAATGACAGTACTTAGCGACTTGCAACAAACTTTAAACATAATTTCAAACCTTTATTAAACCTTTTCTCGCTGGTAACCATAGCAAAATGATGAAAGGAAAAAAGTTGCTCGCTTACTATTTTTCCACTGTTTATGGAGTAAAACTACGGCTCTCGGTATGACGTTACAATTTGTAATTTCAACACTATAAATTGTAGCGACAGGAAATTTTACAGGCAGTATACATGTATATATTTTAATGTAGCTTCTAAATTGTATCACACTAAGACACGTAGTTCATATGAGTACATAAACAGTAACGTTTCGCTATTCATGGACTAAAATTCCGCAATTCGGTATGACGTTATAATTTATAATTTCTACACTACAAATTGTAGCCTCAGGAAATTTTTCAGACAGTATACACACATATAGTTGAGTGCACCTTCTAAATTGTATCATAGTACGACACGTAGTCAATTCTATATGAGCACATAAACAATAGCGTTCATGGAAAACCGCTCCATTACGCATAAATTTTTAATCTATTTCTTCTTTACTACTAATTGTTTTTCCAAGAGATTTTACAGACATACAGCCCTTATACAAATGAATATATACCTGAAAAATGACAGGAATAAAGAGAGAAATACCCGGGCAACGCTGGGTTTCCAGCTAGTTGGTCATAAAACTTTTAAAATCGCTGCACTTATTGACATAACATACAGCTTTTGTAAGACTTCTTATGTCCATAGACATTTTGTTGTTACTTATGCAGGCCTACATCACAAAACATTGCGAACATGTGCACACGTCTCGTATGTACAAGTCGCGCCGTCTCCGAGCGTTCAGTCGCACGGTGGACTCGCCACGTTGACCACACACGTTCACACACACGCTCCGTGTGACGACGGCTTAAGCGGCCGACCGCGAACAAAAGAGAGCATAGGTTCACTGCTATCATGCCACTGTGTGACGTCATTATGACGTGTACATCCCGTTTCGATCTCGATTATGTATATCGATAGAGTGAGGTTTTTTCGGGCGTAAGCTCTCTCCCTCTCATACTTACACGATTTTTCACCTTATATAAATCATGAATGCTTTGGCGAGGCGAGTGTCAACAGCCGTAATATATTTCATAAAATGCATTTTATTAAAAACCATCAGCTGTTTATTAAAAACGTTATACATCTACCAGTTTCGGTCATAGACCATCTTCATGGATAAAAAGGTTGATGCATTTTACCATTCTGTTTTAACACCTTTTTATCCATGAAGATGGTCTATGACCGAAACTGGTAGATGTATAAGGTTTTTAATAAACAGCTGATGATTTTTAATAAAAATGCATTTTATGAAATTATATAAATCACTTGTCGCTAATTCAAAGTAAAGACACTCTGAAGAGGTACGAAAAACACATAGTTCTTAGTACGATTAGTTGTTACTTGTAAACTAAACAAACGCACTATTGGCGGGTAACACCTCAAGTTAGTGATAAAGAGATACAGAACCAGATTAGTAAGCTATTCACTGTAGCGTTGTAGACAAAGGCCTGATGATGTTGAGCACAAGTTCGTGGGCTGTGGTTCATTTCTTGCTAGTGACTTTTTTCTTTTTCTTTATTTATTTATTTATTTATTTATTTTTGACCTTGAATGGGACTTTTCTGATGCTATTATTAATTACAAGGAAATCAAGGAGACCTTTGGAGAAGGAATTCAATTTTAACATTGAATGGGAGATCATGGAGGAATTTTATTAGAGGTACTATGCTCCAGACTGAACGCTGAAAGGCATAATCAGTCTCTAATGATGATGATGATGACGATGATAAAGTTCAGGGTGAAGAAATGAATACATTGCGTTTTGCTGATATTGTAATTCTGTCACAGACAGCAAAGGACCTGTAGGAGCAATTGAACGTAATGGCCAGTGTGTTGAAAGGAGCATGTAAGATGAACATTAACAAGAGCAAAATAAGGATAATGGAATGCAGTCTTAGAAAATCAGCCGATGCTGAAGGAATTGGATTAATGGTAGACAAGTTTTGTTACTTGGGCAGTAAAATAACATATAATGGTCGCAGTACAGAGGATATAAAATGCAGAATTATAATGGGAAGAAAAACATTTTTATATAATGGTCGCAGTACAGAGGATATAAAATGCAGAATTATAATGAGAAAAAAACATTTTTGTAAAAGAGAAATTTTCTAACATCGAATATTAAGTGTAAGGAAGTCTTTTCTGAAGGCATTTGTGTGGAGTGTTGCCTTGTATGGGAGTGAAACATGGACGATAAGCAGTGCGGACAGGAAGAGAATAGAGGCTTTTGAAATGTGGTGCTACAGAAGAATGCTGAAGATTAGGTGGGTGGATCGCGTATCTAATGAGGAGGTACTGAACAGAATTGGGGAGACAAGGAATTTCTGGCATACCTTGACTAAAAGAAGGGTTAGATTGGTAGGACACATTCTTAGACATCAAGGAATTGTGAATTTAGCGTTGTAGGGAAGTGTGTGGGGTAAAAACCACAGAGGAAGACCAAGAGATGAATATAGTAAGCAGATACAAATTGATGTAGCTTGTCGTTCTTATGAGGAGATGAAGAGGCTTGCTCAGGATAGAGTATGGTAGAGAGCTGCATCAAATCAGTCTCCGGACTGAAGACCACAACAACAACAACAACATTGTTAATGAAATAAAATTCACGTTCTGCGTTATTTCCACTTACTTACATGACCTGCGTTTTCTCTTCAGATCTATTCAGTGAACATGCCGTGAAATATGGACCAATGAATAGTAAACGTTGTCTCCTGAAATATCTCCACGTAAATTGTGGACACAACGTAATAACAGATGTAAACATAAGGCTCTTACCAAAAATTTTATATGTAAATTACGTTCTAGAGTTCTATGGCAACTGTCGTTAATGATGGTAAAGTGTCTTGTTTACTTAAATATACACGTTCTTGCGTTTATATACACTATTCATTGGATAAGCGTGCTAACACTGCATTTGACGGAACTCAAGGGCTTCATCTATTTTCCCTAGTCAGTGTATGAAACTACTTGTATGAGCATGAAATTTACAACTTTCAATATTACTGTGTGTCCACAGTTTATGTGCAGGTAGTTCAAGAGACAATGTTTACAATTCGTTGGTCCATATTTCACGGGATGTTCACTAAGTAGGACAAATGCACTTTTAGGAAAAACGCTCGTACATTTCAGAACCCGAAACATTAATAATAGCAGGCAATGTACGTACGTCTGCGCCACATTCTCACGCTATTATTCACAGCCCTACAATGAGCACGTGCCTGACCTTTCCCTGTTTCTGTTTACCATTCAAATGTACAAATGTTTGTAGAACTTATGTGACTTAACTGCGGGGTCATCAGTCCCTAAGTTTACAAACTACTTACGAACTAGCTAAGACTAAGGACGGCACAAATACCAATGCCCGAGGGGGAATGGAACGGTAGAGAAAAGTTATGAAAGTGGTTAATGAACCCTCTGCCAGGCACTTAAATGTGATTTGCAGAGTATCTATGTAGATGTAGATGTACATTCGAACCCCCCACCGTAGTGGCCGTGCAGACCGTGACTGGAGCGCCTCAGTACCCTCGGCCACCGCGGCCGGCTGTTTACCATTAATATCAGGAGCTACCCGCCATAAACACATTTGTTGCGGTTTTGGTATCTCTTCTGTTTGCCTTATTTTAAAATAAAATAGCAACACTTTATTTACAAGGAGATAATCATGAAAATACGGAAAGGAAGATGCTGTCTCTACAGGAGAGAAGCCTCGTTGCAGTAGCCTCAAGGCGCTCAGTCGATAAACACTATCGAAGATCGAAACTGGCCACGTATACGTCATAATGACGTCACGCAGAAGAATAGAGCTCCTAAATACCCAGGCTGAATCGTCCGCCATGTTTTCCCCAATATGGTTGGAATCGCGCTCCACTAACAGCGTAGAGGCGCATGCCCTACCACCTTTCTCAAACAATTTCGCAAAAATTAACGGGTAGAAATATTTAATTTTTCCGCTACGTAAATCTTTATATTTCAGCATTGTGACGAAATGCTCATCATTTCGTTAATAGTCATACTTAATAAGATATTGGCTTCGAAATAAGAGACTGCGCTACGTTACGAAAAGTTTGCAGTAAAAAATAGAGGCTGCTATGATATTCCCTTTTGGTGCTTGTTGCTCCATATGTTGCTGCGAATGAAACTTTCCTAATGGATTGCATTTTATTTTCGACTTAGGAGGAGATCTTTATCTTTCACTAATACCGCTAAACTTTATTTAGCGCACTCATTTCCGATGGCGATAAGGCCAGAATGAATCATTGCCTATCTCATACACGGTTAGAGGTATCAAAAAGATATTTTGACAAATGATAACATGCAAAGAGGGGAGTATTTTGCCACATGGTTACTACGCAAAACTTCATTAACTGTCGAGTTATTCAAGGAAATACATAGTTGTAGAATGAAAAAGAGTAAAGTTTGTGATTTATTATTCGATTTGCAGGTATTCCTTCGTCACTCACAAATGTTTATTTATTTGCTTCTTCTCCATTGTGTTTCAGAGCTACTACTCCGTTTCCAAAACCTAATAGGAGTTACATTTCCTCCAGTTTAACGCCTAGCAGTAACAGAACGGAAGTTACTAGATCTAATCAGGATTTTGTGAGAGAATATTGAAAATAACAGATAGCAAGGATCTCTTCACAAGCTAACGAACTGACTTGTTCTCATTTCCTCACATAATAAAGCACTCTGAATTGACATATTTAGAATATTCTTTTTATATAACTGAAAAATTGAAATTTAATATTACATAGAGACACAGCACTTTTGTAGTGTGTACCTATTAAATTTAATGAGTTAAAAGAAGTCAGTACCAGTAATTTCAAGTATGGATGTTATGCAGTAACATGTGCCTAATTATTAGGGGCTCTAATACGGAAGACGTGTTACTACTAGACGGGCGGGCGGATCCCAGTGCGTCATATTTAACTGACATTATCTCAAGTTATACATTTCTCACAAAGTTTCTGTTAGGAGAGGATGAAAATTTGATGTATTTTGAACATTTCATTCGCTTAATATGTTTACCCAACTTCAACAGAAAAAAAAATCCTCGCATGTCGAAAATTCCGTAACGTCGTCAGAAAGTGCATGGTCGTAAACTATCAGTATATGCTGTTTATAAATTATTACCATAAATAAAACTAAAAAGAAAATGTATAGTACTTAACGAAGATATTGATGAAAATTCCACGTTGATACAGTGAGTAGTTTGCGAGTGTGAGCGAGTTGAATGAAACGCGAGGTAACGCGTGAGCTCGTCCGGAACGTGGCAACTGCTACAGCTTGGATTTAAAGGAGCCTTACAGAAGAACGATGGCAGTCAACCTATTCTCTCCCACAGAAGAGCCCATCGGCGGCCATTGCGGTGGCAAACTTCGGCGTCAACTTTAAATGTGCGTAACACTCTTTTGATTAGCGCGTGTATTCATTCGAGTTACGACGCGAAAACTATGTCTCATTTACATATATAACTACAAGACAGCTTCACACTCTTTGAATATACAGTAACTATTTTCTGTGTGTAAATTTATTACATATACGGTGTAGAAATCGGTCAACAGCGTTTCTTCAAAAAAAAAAAAAAATGTTCAAATGTTTGTAAAGCTTATGGGACTTAACTACAGGGTCATCAGTCCCTAAACTTAGAAACTACTTATGAACTACTTACGAACTAGGACGGCACAAATATCCATGCCCGAGTAGGGATTCGAACCCCCGACCGTAGAGCGTTTCTTCAAAAAATGTTCAAATGTTTGTTAAGCTTAAGGGACTTAACTACGGGTTCATCAGTCCCTAAACTTACAAACTACTTATGAACTACCTACAAATAAGGACGGCACAAATATCCATACCCGAGGGGGGATTCCAACCCCCGACCGTAGTGGCCGTGCAGACCGTGACTGAAGCGCCTCAGTCCCTTCGGCCACCGCGGCCGGCACAGCGTTTCTTCTTCCTAACTAAACCGAATTATAACATTTAGTTTTTTACCGTTCAAGTGTAGCATATGAAGCGACTTTATCGTCAGACACGATTTTCTGGCTCTTTCTCAGTATATTCCATGATGATGAAACTTTTGTACAAACATTTATTTCATGCTTTACGTCTTTGCTTGAGTGCCTGCTGTATTCTACAATATTTAGATATTTTATACCAACAAAAAAAATGAAACAGGACTGCCTGAAACAGCAAATGTTAAAATTGACTGTGAAAATGTATATCCTATGAGATACATAACTGTAAAATAGCGTCTTACCTTGTGAATATAGCAGCCAACTAGTACCCAATTCTTTTAAATATTATGACATTATTGAATGAAAGTAAGCAAAGTATGCAAGCTTTTTTATTTGTATGTCTCCTATGTCTGATAACACTCGTATTGAAATTACTGATTTGTTGAGTCGTTTCTGCTGTTCTGTGGTGTGCTCCTCCCAACTGAATTTATTATCAAGCTGTAATCCCAGGAATTTAATACTATCAACTTCTTCTATCTGCTCTTCTTCACACTTAAATGCATATGCTGACGGGAAATCTCTTACAGTGTTTGGTTGTGTGGCCATATTCCGCAAAAGCTGTTAAAATTGATTATAAGAGGTAATCTGTCTTATGCTGACTGCAATTAGGAGATTTATTTTACACCAGACGCGTTTCGCTTTTTTATTTTAAAAGCATCTTCTGTGGTCTGTAAATGATACAAAGGTTTGTACAATTTGTATTCGATAAATAGATTAATAACAGTTTTCAAAAACATTTTGCATGTTAGGCGTAAGTGTTTTTAATTTAATATTCGGTCTTCTCACGGTGTTGATGTCTCTTCTCTACATGTTCTCTTACACGTTCTGAACTGCATGTAGTGAGTCTTTTCAAAGTTTAATGACAATGAGTTGGCTTTAAACCATTTATTAATGTTCATGAAAATATCATTAGCAGACCTTTCCATAACTATGAGTGACATACTTTTTATTGCAATACTTGTATCATCTGCAAACTAAACGAACTCTGCTTCTGGTTGTGTAACTGATGAGAGGTCATTAATGTACACAAGAAAAAGCAATGTCGCTGAGATGGATCCTTGTGGGACACCACATGTAATTTCTTCCCAATCCGATGATGACTGTTGGCTTAATTCACTAGTCACTTGCACTGACACCCTTTGTTTCCTGTTAGTGAGGTCATTTTCGTTCTAACAGTGAAACGACGAATATTGAATGAGACTGAATAATCAGTAACTAAAACTTCCGGGCTGAGAGGCCGTGGTCGAACAGTAGAAATTTCTTCCCCTGACGTTTCGTTGCCGGCCTCGGGCAACACTTCTGAGGTGAGTCGACGACTGGCTGCTGGGCCGTGGAGATCCTGCATATATAGAGGGCGCCACCACTCGTCATGTGATATCAACAGTAAAACTATCTCTGACTGGAGTCATTACTCTCGATCAAAGGTAATCGATTGTCACATCTTTGGTACAAAGTAGACCGCCATAGCTTGTCTAACTTCAAGCCTTCTTCCTTCCTGTTAAAATTATTGCGGTGTTTAAAAATCTCTATAGCCTCTCTATTCATACGTGCATAATAGTGCGATGTCTTAGCTAGCACGCTTGTCTCACTACATTTTAGCCGGCCGCGGTGGCCGAGGGCACTGAGGCGCTTCAGTCACGGTCTGCACGGCCACTACGGTCGGGGGTTCGAATCCCTGCTTGGGCATGGATATTTGTGCCGTCCTAGTTCGTAAGTTCATAAGTAGTTTGTAAGTTTAGGGACTGATGACCACGTAGTTAAGTCCCATAGACTATACAAACATTTGAACTAAATTTTATTTTGTGGTCACCGTTTTCAAAAACATGTTCCGCTACGGCCGATTTGTCCGTGTGTCCCAGTCGACAGTTCCTCTTGTGTTCCGTTAGGCGAGTATTGATACTTCTTTTCGTTGTTCCAACATAAACCTTCCCACAACTACATGGAATCTTATACACACCCGGAGTAGCCAAAGGGTGACGCGCATCTTTCGTTGATCGCAAGTATTCACTGACCTTTTTGGTGGGTTTGAATATTGTTTCGACTCTAAACTTGGCCAGTACTTTCCCAATGCGGTCCGTGATATTGTGGATGAATGGGAGAAACACTTTCCCCGCCAAAGGTTGTTGTTGTTGGACGTTAGCAGACATTTGTCTTCTGGGCTGGAGTGCTCGATCTATTTACTTATCACTGTATCAGTTTTTCTGAAATGAGGTTCGTAAATGATCGAGTTCCTCTACACGTTATGATGAGACTGAATAATATTTTATTTTCGGAAAATGAGGTATTGTAATACTGATTTTATAGTACCGGTGCTTCTAATTTTTATTTACTTTATAGCTTAATTCCCGCTACTTCGCATGCGTAGACTGGGTGGTCTGCATTAGCTGTTTTTACTGCTAAATATAAATTTTCATAGATTTAGCTTTAACATGTTGGCTGCGTGTGGCCACCGGCGGCCACAGTCAACAGCACCTGATTTTCTTACACTGCACTCCATTACCCTAGTTTTGCTCTTGTTAATGTTCATCTTATATGCACCTTTCAGCACACTGTCCATTCCGTTCAATTGCTCTTCCAGGTCATTTGCTGTATCTGACAGAATTACTATGTCGTCGGCAAAACGCAATGTTTTTAATTCTTCACCCTGAACTTTAATTCCTTCTCCAAATTTCTCCTTGCTTTCAAATGTTCAAATGTTTGTTAAGCTTAAGGGACTTAACTACGGGGTCATCAGTCCCTAAACTTCAAACTACTTATGAACTACCTACAACCAAGGACAGCACAAATATCCATGCCCGAGGGGGGGATTCGAACCCCCGACCGTAGTGGCCGTGCAAACCGTGACTGAAGCGCCTCAGTCCCCTCGGCCACCGCGGCCGGCTCTCCTTGCTTTCTAGCTTGCTCAATGTACAAATTGAACAACAATGGAGAAAGACTACAACCCTGTCTTACTCCCTTTCCAACCACTGCATCCCTTTCATGCCCTTCAACTCTGACAACCGCTGGCTGGTTTTTGTACAAGTTGTAAATAACCTTATGTTCCCTAAATTTTACTCCTGTTTGCTTCAGAACTTGAAAGAGTATGCTCTTAAGGCCATTAAATATACTTTCCTAACGCAGAAAATATTACAGCATCGTAGATTTGTTTGCTTACATTTGGCTGTAAGAGATGGATATTTAGAGATGTGATACATTCACTTACATTCCAAAGTAAGGCAAATGATGCCGTTCTAAATATTTACCACGTACAGTTAAAATAGGTTACGATTTTCGTATTTTCTGATTTATAAATAGTACGTCCAGATACGTTTACGGTAACTAAGAGTTGCATTCGAAAATAATTATGGAATAATGTTAAATTGAGATATTGTACTTGCCTCGCATATTTTACACACACCATATTTCAGAGACGATGTTACGTCAAAATGTGTTGAATAACTTTGAACGTCTGGTTTCGTTACCTAACGACTAAATAAAGTCTCTTTAGTAGCATGCACTATGAATTAAAGTGAATGTTGCATGCTACGTTTTGAATTTAATGCCTTCCATGTACGACTTCCTTCACGTTCGCATTTTTTGCGAAGTTGAAGGGGTTTTTTTTCCCCAGAGACAGCCTGTTCACACCTTGGCTTAGGCCTACATACTTCACTGAACTAATGCTAAATATAATTTAAAAGCCAATAGCTGGTAAAGTCAGCTGCACTCAAGCATCACTTAAAATACAATTAACAGTCCTTAGAATAGCTCCCTAGTTGGTCTAAATAAAATGAAGAAAATTAGCTTACTTGAAACAGACTGTATGTCGTGTTATGCCAACAATCTGCTGTAAAATGAAACAATTGCTTACATGTATAGGTCTATATTTTCATCATTACTTCTCTGTGACCATAGCTATTTCTAATACAAATGAAAAAAAAAGGTTATATTCTTAGAAAGTTGCTCAATTTTGGCGTCCATACTTGGCGTCTGGTATTTATAAACCACGTTTTACGTCGATCTATCTTTTAAGGAAAGCGATACAACTTAGAGCAACCGTGTCTGCTATTATTTGATTAGTTCAGAGCAGCACAACCACCCATTTCACAATGTGAAACAATAAAATCATGAAATATTCGCTGATGTACTTCGCTACACCACACAAAGCCTACTACACTGTCGTCGGATTCGGATTCAAAATGGCGGATTGTTCAGCTCGGTATATCTAGCGCTTTAGTGTGGCCTTGTATCTAGGTGGTGTTGCCACAGCAGGGCCCCTCTGACGTCATCGCGGAAGTCAACGTGTTGAAAAGGATTCCCTAATCATGTATTTTGATACAACTTGCCATCCGCTATTGCACCATTGATGGCACAGTTCAAAACGTCCCGAAACGCATTTTTTTTTAAATTCTAACCATGATTCCAAATTAAAATTTTCTCATTTCTAGCATCAAAATAGTATTACTAGCATCCTTAAAAGATTTTCCCTTATTTAACCCGCTTAATAGTTGAATTTCCAAAAATTACGAAACGCCTGTGTTTAAAATTTTAATCAACTGTCTAAATCCGAAATTTTTTATTTGTTTCTTCAAAATTGCCTGACTAGCAACGTATTTTCCAAAAAAAAAAAAAAAAAAAAAAAAAAAAAAAAAAAAAAAAAAAAAAAAAAAAAAAAAAAAAGAGTTCATTCCCTATTTCACCCGAAAAATCGCTGGTCTACAGTGTAAGATAAACAACGTCTAAAAATTTCAAGTTTCTACCTTCTGTAGATTGACTTTTAAGCGCCGTTTTCCGTCCTTTAGAAACCTATCGAGAACGCGAAATTTCTGTCTTACGCTTTGGTATCTTTGTTTTAAACTGCAATATGCTGTTATTTTTCTATATTCGTACGCTTTTTGAAGAATAACAAGTGAAGAATGTGCATCACGTTTCGCTGTATATAACCGCTTTGCTATTATAGTGTCAATAGTCATCGCTAATCTTAAGTCAGAATTTATATAAGCTGACGACTTTCAACCATTATAACTTCTACCCTCTTATAGCTATCGACACGGAACTGCTATGGTGTACAACGGGAGACTTTGTAAGAAGTCACTCAGACATATTTTCCCACTTATCGGACCTTTAAAACAGTACTTATTGCTTACAAGTAACATCTGACGGGTTAATTGATTTATTAAGTTATTATTCGACGTACAGCATTAGATCACAACTGCGATAATTAGCTTTTTTTCGAGGCCGGTAGCATATATTTTAGTTCGCGACCGGTTCACATATTTTAGTCTGCAATCGGTAGCTCTCATTTTAGTTCACAGCCCCGTCACGAAGTAGGTCGCTCTTTTTAGTTCGTCAGCTCATATTGCTGAGACAGATCGTTATTCATTAGCGGTTATTGGATTTTGCTACCGTCGATCGCCAATATAAGCCCTCTTTCGTTTGTTATGGCAGCTTTTTTTATAATCATCAGTGTTGTCTAAGCGTGTGCTGTTACCTGTAATTTTGGGCGATTAGACGTCAAATAGGCATGTTAACTAGTTATTTACACAAATGGGTGATACAATGATGTTTAACTACTTTATATACAGAATACATCTAGTATTTTATTTTTCAAATGGATTTATATATTTTTATTAGGTAATTGAAGAAATATTACCTACATAATGAGCTAAATGCGTTTATTTTGTTGAAAAAATACGTTTTTATAAATAAACGATTTTTTAACTTTATAAAGTTTTGGACGTGATCAACAAAATATATTACTACTATTAGCTATAGGTCGAGTATTATTTGGCATAAACAATATTACCTATATCATTCACAAAAGGATCACAAACATTTCTAATCTGTTGCTTAACAATTAGACAGAAAAAATAGTCATGAGTCCTGGGTGAGATCGTATTTATTCATTTTTTGTACTTAATATGATCATTCTTTAAATATTCATAATTCTTCACATTATCAAGTTAAATATCACAAAAATTTATATATTATTATACAAAAATATTAATTTTGAAACTTTGTTCATTGATAACAATATTCAGTGTTCATTGACGATTTCTCCTGTCGACAAAAAATGCGTTTGGAGAGTACTGATGTCGCAAAAATGCAAAATCTCTTTGAGATGTACATGTACACATGAGTATACAATTGACAACGCTCATACCACCATGAAGCGGATCTTTTTTCCTATGTAAACTATGAAACTAGACCTGAGCTGCATCTCAGCTGGGAATGACGGTGACTGGCAGAAGGGAGTGACGTGCTTCTGCGCGCTCTCGCGTCCTCTCGCTGTTCCCCAGCAGTTTTCGGAAAAGGAGCGAACGAATGAAGAGGTGAGGGATCTGGGGACTATAGCTGGCGTCATATAAGAAGGCGCTTCCGCGCATAGAGGCGGAGCGATAGGGGAAGCGTGGAGGGGAAGGGAGGAGCTACGGCCGAGCGACAGCAGGGGAGCCTGCGGCAGAAACACTGCGTGACTCAAGGCCAGACACGCGGTCTACAGAACGAGTATTACTGGCTGCCAGTGCGGTAGTGGAGGGGGCTGAAAACTGGGCCGCCTTTCGGGGTGACGCTGGCTATAGTCCGCGTAGTTCGCCTGTGGATGTTGCGAACTACACAACAAGTGGCAGACTAAGGAGAGGAGGGGAAGGGGCGGAGGGGGGGGGGGGGTACCCTGGGCTTCTCGTCTTGGGGGGAACCTAGAAATACCTCGAAAGCTTTTTTTTTTTTTTTTTTTTTTTTTTTTGAGATCCCTTGGCCTCTCGTTTTGGTGCTCCAAATCTTGGAAGCTATGTTTCTTAGATTGAATTAAATATAAGGAAAGGCATTTAATTAAAATTTGTGCTCTGGGCAGGATTCGAACCTTGGACCTCCTACTTATTAGGTAGCAGCTTCAGACCACTTTCTTTTTAATATCTCTATGGGTAGTTTTTGCCCTTGCGGACGCTGATCGTGTTTGTTTGCTTTGATTCTACGTGTTATTTGGCTCAGTTTTTTTAATTACAGAGAGCGTTTAGCCCTCTGATCGGGCGCGCTGAGCCACGGCGCCCATTTCTTCCTTTTTTTTTTTTTTTTTTTTTTTTTTTTTTTTTTTTTTTTTTTTTTTTTTTTACTATGAGAAACTGGCAACATTTCTTCAGATTGTCTAGGGTACAACTCAGCTAACACAGCGTTGCAGCCAAAGCGACTACACCGACTGTCTTAAAGCACGTCTCCCTCCACATACTTTAATAATTCTGCCTCAATGTTCCTGGCCACAGCACAAATTTCAATTCAATGCCTCTACGTATATTTAATACTTTTGGTATAACTGGACAATGTTGTCTCAAGGATATGTATTATTTCTTTGATTGTCCTATTCCTCTCGTCCTGGGGAGCCTCCGAATCTGAAAAGTTTTTTTTTTTTTTTTTTTTTTAATAGTAATACATGTATTTGCAAGTCGACAGGGTGCCTCATCTTGTTCTGCCGCCGAACAGCCTTGGTCCGCCACTGTACACAACACTAGTTAGTAGTTTAGAAATATGGCTGCAAGATTTCAGTGACCCCACAGATACTGTACACAGCATTGCCAGTCTAGTAATAAATTGCGATTGCGATTGGACTGACGATTTCCTATCAGAAAGAACACAGTTCGTTGTAATTGACGGTAAGTCATCGAGTAAAACAGAAGTGATATCTGGCGTTCCACAGGGAAGCGTTATAGGTCCCTTACTCTTCCTTGTGTTTATAAACGCTTTAGGAGATAATCTGAATAGCTCTCTTAGACTATTCGCGGACGATGCTGTCGTTTATCGGTGAGTGAAGTCAACAGCAACTGCAAAGCGATTTAGAAAATTTCTGCATGGTGCGAAAATTGGCAATTGACACTAAATAAAGAAAAGTGTGAAGTAATACACATGACCACTAAAATAAATCCGCTGAACTTCAATTACGCGATAAATCATTCAAACCTTAAGGTCGTAGATTCTACCAAATACCTAGGAGTTACAATTACGAACAACTGTCACTGGAGAGAACACAGAAAATATTGTGGGGAAGGCGAACCAAAGGTTACGTTTCATCGGCAGAACGCTTCGAAGATGCACCAGCTCCGCCAAACAGACTGCCTACATCGCACTTGTGCGTCCTCTCCTGGAGTACTGTTGCCCCTTGTGGGGCCCTCACCAAGTGGGTCTGACGGAAGACATTGAGAAGGTTCAGAGAAGAGAAGCTCGTTTTGTATTATCACGTTACGGGGGGAAAGCGTCACGGAAATGTTACACGAATTGGGGTGGAAATCATTAAAAGAAAGACGTTATTCATTGCGGCGAGATTAACAGAAGTAGTGATATTACTTTAATAATGTTTTCATATTTGTATTAGAAAGTTCACAACAACGTTCAGTGACTTCGAAATCTGAAAGTAACAGCATTATAAACGGCAACTTCTAAGTTTGTGTCATGCCATTCCTCTGATATTCCCTACTGGCTGCCTGGAGTGCTAGTATCGCTTCAGTTGCATTTTTGTTCCCTAGAGAGTTTCGCGACTGTCTGTGATAGACTGTGGTTGAACTGCGAGCCAGGAATGCACCTCTTCTTTCAATGCTTCGTACGAGGCAAATCTACGGCCCCTTATTGTCTGTTTGAGTGGACCAAACAAGTGATCAAAGGGGCAAGATGAGGGCTATATGGAGGAGCGTTTCAGTAGTGTGGACAGCAGTATGCGGACGGGCATTGTCTTACAAGAAGACAACACTGAGAAGGTTCAGAGAAGAGCAGCTTGTTTTGTTTTATCACGTCGTAGGGGAGGAAGCGTCACGAAAATGTTGCACGACATCCACATCTACATCTACATCTACATGGGATACTCTGCAAATCACATTTAAGTGCCTGGCAAAGGGTTCATCGAACCACCATTATACTATTTATCTCCCATTCCATTCTCGAATAGCGCGCGGAGGAAGGAACACCTGAATCTCTCTGTTCGAGCTCTGATTTCTCGTATTTTATTCTGATGATCATTTCTACCTATGTAAGTGGGAGTCAACAATATATTTTCGCATTCGGAGGAGAATGTTGGTGATTGTAGTTTCGTAAGCAGCCCACGCCGCAGCGATAAGCGCCGTTGTTGTAAAGATTCCCATCCCAGATCCTATATCATTTCCGTAACGCTGTCTCCCCTGTATCGTGACAATACGAAACGAGCTGCCCTTCTTTGGACTCTTTCGATGTCCTCCGTCAAATCTACGTGATAAGGATCCCAAACTAGGCTGCAATACCCCAAAAATGGACGGACAAGCGTAGTGAAAGCAGTTTCGTTTGAGGTCTAAATCAATAAAAGGACGACGTTATTCGTTTCCGCGAGATCTATTTGCGAAGTTTCAATCACCGGCTTTTAGTTCTGAATGTGAAAATATTTTGCTAGCACCCACCTGCTTAGGGAGACATGACCATCCCTATAAAATAAGAGAGAAATCGGATCGAAAACGGAACGATTGAGGTGTTCCTTCTTCCGGCGCGCTATTAGAGAATGGAACGGTAGAGAAAAGTTGTGAACGTGGTTAATGAACCCTCTGCCAGGCACTTAAATGTGATTTGCAGAGTACCTATGTAGATGTGGATGTAGACATATATGTGAGTACAACAGGCGAGGGCCAGTGTAGTCGGAGCCTCGCAGCCGCTGCTCGGTCCTGCGGTCCATCTTGTGTGTTGTTTCTTCCCGCGCGCTGTTAGAGAATGGAACGGTAGAGAAAAGTTATGAAAGTGATTAATGAAGCTTCTGCCAGGCACTTGAATGTGATTTGCAGATGTAGATGTAGATGTAGAGATGTCTGTGAATAGAAGGGGCAGTGGTTCAGCGAGGGCCGGCGTAGTCGGATCCTCGCAGCCGCTGCTGTGTCCAGCGGTCTATCTTCTCGCACGTGGTCGCGGACAGCTCCCGGACAGCGCCGCCCACGCTACCGCCGCGGATGAAGCTCCTGCCCGCGGGGGCGGCGGGCGGCAGGCCGGTGAGGCTGCGCACGCGCTCCACCACCTGCTGGAAGTTCACCCTGGCGTTGGCGCGCATGCGCTCCGCGCCCAGGTGGTCCAGCAGACGCGGCAGCTCCTCCTCCGGCACCGGCCTGCCCAGGAACTCGCCCACCCTGCCGACCACCGACGACAGGTCCTGCGGAAAGCGTACAAACACTCTTCATGACGTAAACGCCAGCCCGGGAGCTTATCCCACTAGAACTACAGATGCCGTAATGCGTAACGTAGAAGTAGATATCATCGGGGTAGTGAAGCAACTAAAATCACTTAACAAGAACAAGTCTTCTGCTCTGGACTGTATACTGTAACGATACTGCTGACCCCCTCATCTCAATGTTATCGTACGATACCGTCTGCCTGGACCTCTCATCTCAATGTTACCGTACGATACCATCTGCCTCGGACCCGGAATCGTTTGGTTAAATAGTGATAAAAGTTGCGTGTGAAGTTAGTTAAAAACGATTTAGCCAGCCTAGGAATCAGTGTAGGACAGTGTCTCGTTTATACTGTGACTAGCTTATATGCCTAGTCATTGCCTGTTGTGGTTATATTTACAACTAGCTTATATGCCCGTGCTTCGCAACAGTTGTTAAAGAAGGTCCTGTGTATATCATGGTTCTTTGGGTTCCGGACGTAGGTCATCAAAAACACAATCCTTGTTGGATCTCTCTGTCAATAAACTCAGTTCTCCTAGCCAAGATGTCAAAGTTAAGTAGAAGTCATGGTCGAAAACGATGAATGGTCATAAAGTTTTTCATAATAAGAGTGAAATTAATTTAAGTCGGAACAATGTAAATTCAATGTTAGGTTGTGTTCATAAAGCTACACATTGCAACAGCAGCGCTGAAAGCGGCTGGCAAATTACATTTCTGAAAACGATATTGCATAAGTGCGAATATTGATTTGTAACAGTTTTCACAAATATCTTCTTGAATAGGAATTTGGAATGAATTGTAAGACTGTGTGAATCATGAGACTCTCTACAAAAGAGTTTCGCGTGAAAGTGCTGGTCATAATGAGATGTGACAACAACGGATGTATCTGCTTCGGTAAAATTTGACTTTCTATCCTGGCGGCCTCGTGTTTTTTATGTTGGTAACATCAATAACACGATATAAAATCGTTGCAAAGATGACCGAACCACGTAGAGTGTAGATAAATACTGCTCTTCCTGCTGTATGCTTGATTTCACGACAAAATATTTGCGTGTCACGTGATTGGCTTATGACGATGTCACATGATTCTCGTTATTCAACATCTGTTGCCAACATTATCACAGGAGACCGCCGGGATATGAGTAGGACTACGTCGCATAGTTTTTCTTGACCCAGCTGTCAAACGATAACACCTTTCACAGCAGTGAGTGTCACGGCTATATGTATCAGAGATCACTGATTAGCACAGACCAGTGACTTTACTGACACAGGCATATCAATAGCTATGGCCTAAGGGACATTCATTAATGTATCTCTGTGTTTCCACCACGCTCCCATGACAGTGATCAATGTTCCACGAGTATTTTTATCTTTGAGTCTATCTGGATTTTTATCTTTGTTTTGTGTCTCTGTTCATAGTCGGTAATGTGTGGTTGACGGAAACATGTGAGCTATTTAAAAAATTGCGTATTTGATATTCCTCGTTGTTATTAAAGTGTGAAAGGACTGCATTGTCTGACGATTGGAAGAATAAACAGATTTTGACTCGTACCGTAAAGTTCGTAAGTCACAGAGTATACAGCTTTTCCTAAGAGTATTTATTGCATATTTTGCAAAATTTTGCTCGTCACACTCACCCACTGCCACGCACCGCGACCAAACTCCCTTACTAACATCATTAGACCAAGGGCTATCTACCACCACAACCATGAGTGGGTGGCAGTATGTGGTCATGGAGAAAAGTCTGTCAGCACGTACACACACAAGCCTTTTATATATAGATATAGATTAAAACGAGTGATAAATTTCATTAATTAAGGCATTCATATATTTTCTTTCCAGACAGTTCTATAAACAATAGTTGCGTCATTGTATGTTATTTCAAGACTTAAACAGAGGAATTGTAAAATCTTTTGAAAAAAACAAGAAGAAATGAAAATAAATAGCATCGTATATATGTTAGGCTCATAAACAAGTTGTGTTGACCAGCTAATTATGTTATTTCCACTATTACATTAATTATCAGTATTGTTATTCTTTGTATATATTGACTGAAAAGAGATTTTGAGTATATTTTGTGAATGGCCAGAATATTTGATAGTTCAGTATATGTTAGGAACATGTATGATGTACTCATTAACAAATTAATTAACATTTGACATCACACTTTATTGGTAACAGAAAGATCGGAAATTTCGTCTTAAAAATACACGTGCCATCTAAAATTATTGTATGCATAGTTTTCATTTTATATTGTGATTATTTTTGTATACATGAAATGTTTTACTGTTGTGTTCGTTAATTGTAAATTACTATATTCAATTGTTATGAACAATGGATAATGTAACGTCATTATTGCCGATGTTATATATTTGCCTCACCGCCTTGCGTGGGGGAGTTCGAGTTTGAGTCGTTGTCAAGTGCTCTGAAATCCATGTCACTGTGTTTTGAGAATGGAAGTACTACCAGCTAAGTTCTGATGTATTGAATTTGTATTGTTTTGGTGGAGAAGTTTCATTCAGATTAAAGGAGAAGTGAAAATTGTACATATCGACTATTTATTTCTACGACGACGCCCCAGGAGAATAATGTTGCAGCGAGCAGAACCCCCATACATCGTAACTTTAAAAAGCTGAGTATCGGTAGAATGAAACTATAATTACTTACAATCTATTAATATGTTTAAATACCCATTAGATTTCTATCTGATTATGCTGAAGCGATAGCTCCTTACTTAACAGCCATATACAACCGATCTCTCAAAGAAGGCTCTGTACCAAAATATTGGAAAGTTGCACAGGTCACACCGATATTCAAGGGTTTTGGAACATATCTTGTATTCAAATATTATGAATTATCTCGAACAGAATTATCTATTGGCCCAAGGTCAACACGGATTTAGAAAATATCGTTCATGCGAAACACAACTAGCTCTTTACTCACACGAAGTGATGTGTGCTATCGACAAGGGTTCGCAAATTGATTCCGTATTCCTTGATTTCCAGAAGGCTTTTGACACCGTACCTCACAAACGGGCTTTTAATCAAATTGCGTGGTTACGGTATATCGCAATTCAAATTCAATTCAAATGTTTGTACAACTTATGGGACTTAACTACGGGCTCATCAGTCCCTAAGCTTACAAACTACTTATGAACTAGCTAAGACTAAAGACGGCACAAATATCCATGCCCGAGGGGGGATTCGAACCCCCGACCGTAGTGACCGTGCTGACCGTGACTGTAGCGCCTCAGTCACCTCGGCCACCGCGGCCGGCACGGTATATCGCCTCAAATTTGCGACTGGATAGGGGATTTCCTCTCAGAGAGGACACAGTTCGTAGTAATCGATGGTAAGGTATCGACTAAAACAGAGGTGATATCGGGCGTTCCACAGGTCCTCTGGTCCTCTGCTGTTCCTTAATTACATAAACGATTTATGCTTGTCCGTCTTTTTATAGAATATTGCTGCCCAGTGTGGGATCCTTATCAGGTAGGTTTGACGGAGGACATCGAAAGAGTCCAAAGAAGGGCAGCCCGTTTCGTTTTGTCGCGATACAGGGGAGACAGCGTTACGGAGATGATACAGGATCTGGGATGGGAATCATTACAACAACGACGCTTATCGCTGCGGCGTGGGCTGCTTACGAAACTAAAATCGCTACCATCTCCTCTGAATGCGAAAATATATTGTTGACTCCCACTTACATAGGTAGAAATAACCATCAGAATAAAATACGAGAAATCATAGCCCGAACGGAGAGATTCGGTGGTTCAATGAACCCTCTAACAGGCACATAGATGTGATTTGCAGAGTATCCCATGTAGATGTAGATGTAGATGTAGAACAGGCTGCTCCAACAGCCTGCTCCATGAGGAAATGCACACACGAGCACAAAATCTCTATCTCTATATATAAAAGGAAGTGTCCCGATTGACTGACTGACTGACTCATCGTCGCCCAGCCAAACCACTGAAGGCGTCATTTAAGAAGCGATTTTTCGATATTCCGTCCGTAAGGGGGTGAAATAGGGGATGAAACGATTTTTGAAAACACGTTGCTATTTAGGCAATTTTGAAGCTAGAACTACAAAATAAGGGATTTTAATTCAGGGTTCGAATTTAAAAGATACGTGTTTCGGCATTTTTTTTTTAATTCGACAAATAAGAGGGTAAAATAGGTGACGCAAAAAATTGATTTTCAAAAATATGTTGCTTTTAACTCAAATTTTAAGCTACAACTACGAAACTTCGGATATGGAATCTTGGCCAGGATTAAAAATCCATGATTTTTAGTATTTTTGGAAATTTAACAAGTAAGAGGGTTAAATAGAGGATCAAAAATTCTTTTTGAAAACACGTTGCTATTGATACAATTGTGAAGCTAGAGCTGAAAAAATTGATATTTGTATAGTTGGTTAGACGTTAAAAAATATGTGTTTCGGTATTTTTGGAAATTCAACCATCAACGGGGTTAAATTGGAAAGGGGGTGTTTTTCGAGAATGTGTTGCTATTTAGGCAATTTTAAGTTAGAACTACATATTTTCGGATTTCGATTCGGGGTTCGAATTTAAAAGACACGTGTTTCGGCATTTTTTTTTAATTTCAACCAATAAGGTGGTAAAATAGAGGACGAAAAAATTGATTTTAAAAAATATGTTGCTGTTAACTCAAATTTCAAGCTATAACTATGAAACTTAGGGTATGGACTCTTGATCAGGATTAAAAAGACACGAGTTTCCGTATTTTTGGAAATTCAAAAACTAAGGGGGTAAAAGAGGGGATCAAAAATTATTTTCAAAAACAGTTTGTTATCAAGACAATTTTGAAGCTACAGTTGCAAAAATTGGTATTTGTATTGTTCGTTATGATTTAAAAAATACGTGTTTCGGTATTTTTGGAAATTCAACCATCAAGGGGGTTAAATTGGGATGTTTTTCGAAAATCTGTTGCTATTTAGGCAATTTAGAAGATAGAACTACAAATTATCGCACTTGGATTCGGGGTTCAAATTTAAAAGACACGTGTTTCGGTATTTTTGGAAATGCGACCAATAAGAGGGTGAAATACAAGATGCAAAAATTGATTTTCAAAAATGTTGTTGTTGTTGTGGTCTTCAGTCCGGAGACTGGTTTGATGCAGCTCTCCACAATACCCTATCCTGAGCAAGCCTCTTCATCTCCACATAAGAACGGCAACCTACATCTGTCTGAATCTGCTTACTGTATCCATCTCTTGGTCTTCCTCTGCGGTTTTTACCCCACACACTTCCCTCAACGTTAAATTCACAATTCCTTGATGTCTATGAATGTGTCCTACCAATCTATCCCTTCTTTTAGTCAAGGTATGCCAGAAATTTCTTTTTTCCCCAATTCTATTCAGTACCTCCTCATTAGTTACGCGATCCACCCACCTAATCTTCAGCATTCTTCTGTAGCACCACATTTCAAAAGCCTCAATCCTATACCTGTCCGCACTGTTCATCGTCCATGTTTCACTCCCATACAAGGCAACACTCCATACAAATGCCTTCAGAAAGGACTTCCTTAGGCTGAAATCAATATTCGATGTTAACAAATTTCTCTTTTTCAAGAACGCTTTTCTACCCATTGCCATTCTGCATTTTATATCCTCTGTACTGCGACCATCATTTGTTATTTTACTGCCCAAGTAACAAAACTCATCTACCTCCTTTATTGCTTCGTTTCCCAATCTATTCCTTCAGCATCACCTGATTTTCTTACACTGCACTCCATTACCCTAGTTTTGCTCTTGTTAATGTTCATGTTATATGCATCTTTCAGCACACTGTCCATTCCGTTCAGCTGCTCTTCCAGGTCCTTTGCTGTATCTGACAGAATTACTGTGTCGTCGGCAAAACGCAATGTTTTAATTTTCCCCCCTGAACTTTAATTCCTTCACTAAATTTCCCCTTGCTTTCGTTTATAGCTTGCTCAATGTATAACATTGGAGAAAGGCTGTCTTACTCCCTTTCCAACCACTGCATCCCTTTCATGCCCTTCAACTCTGACAACCGCTGTCTGTTTTTTGTACAAATTGTAAATAACCTTACGCTCCCTATATTTTACTCCTGCTTGCTTCAGAACTTGAAAGAGTTTATTCCAATCAACATTGTCAAAAGCCTTCTCCAAATCTACAAAAGCTAGAAATGTAGGTTTGTCTTTTCTTAATCTGTCTTCTAGGATAAGCCGCAAAGTGAGTATTGCCTCCCGTGTTCCTACATTTCTCCTGAACCCAAACTGATCTTCCCCGAGGTGGGCTTCTACCAGTTTTTCCATCCTTCTGTATATAATTCGTGTTAATATTTTGCAACCATGACTTATTAATCTGATGGTTCTGTAGTTTTCAGACCTGTCTGCACCTGCT
Source organism: Locusta migratoria (assembly GCA_026315105.1). NCBI lineage: Eukaryota > Metazoa > Arthropoda > Insecta > Orthoptera > Acrididae > Locusta > Locusta migratoria. Next base: position 117,159,496 of record CM048753.1, on the reverse strand, counting down.
TTCTTTGGAATGGGCATTATAACATTTTTCTTAAAGTCTGAGGGTACTTCACCTGTCTCATACATCTTACACACCAGGTGAAACAGGTTTGTCATGGCTGTTTCTCCCAGAGACTTCAGTAGTTCTGAGGGAATATCATCTACTCCAGGGGCCTTATTTCGACTTAGGTCTTTCAGGGCTCTGTCAAATTCTTCTCTCAGTACAGTATCTCCTATTTCATCTTCATCTACATCCTCTTCCCTTCCTACGATATTGCCTCTAAGTTCATTTCCTTTGTAGAGCCACTCTATATACTCTTTCCACCTTTCAGCTTTCCCTTCTTTGCTGAGAACTGGTTTTCCATCAGTGTCCTTGATATTCATAGAGGTGTTTTTCTTATCTCCAAATGTTTCTTTTATTTTCCTGTAGGCTGTATCTATTTTTCCCCTATTTATACATTCTTCTACATCCTTGCATTTGCCTTCTAGCCACTCCTGCTTAGCCATTTTGCACTTCCTGTCAATCTCATTTCTTAGTCGTCTGTACTCCATTTTGCCTGTTCCATTTACTGCATTTTTATATTTTCTCCTTTCATCGATTAAGTGTAGTATCTACTGTGATATACAATGATTTTTTGTAGGTCTTGCCTTCCTATCTATTTTGTCCTCTGCTACCTTAACTATTTCATCTCTCAATTTTACTCATTCCTCCTCTACTGTTTCATTTTCCCCTGTTTGTCAATTGTTGCCTAAAGCTCCCTCTGAAATTCTTAAGAAACTCAGGTTCCTTCAATTTATCCAGGTCCCATCTCCTTATTTTCCTACCTTTTTGTAGTTTCTTCAGTTTCAGCCCACATTTCATAACCAACAAGTTATGGTCAGAGTCTATATCTGCCTCTGGGTATGTCTTACACTGTAAAACCTGGTTCCGAAATCTATGTCTTACCATTATAAAATCTATCTGGAATCTCCCGGTGTCTCCTGATCTCTTCCACGTATACAACCTTCTTTTGTGATTCTTGAACGAGGTGTTTGTTATAACTAAATTAGGTTCTGTGCAAAATTCTACCAGGCGGCTTCCTCTTTCATTCCTTTTGCCCAAACCATATTCGCCTACTATCTTTCCTTCCCTTCCTTGCCCTACTACAGAGTTCCAGTGTCCCATAACAATTAAGTTTTCCTCTCCCTTAATTGTCTGAATAATTCCCTTTAGCTCTTCATATATTTCTTCGATTTCCTCATCATCGGCAGAGGTGGTTGGCGTATAAACCTGTACTACTGTTGTCGGTGTTGGCTTCGTATCTATCTTGACAATGATAATGCGATCACTGTGTTGCTCATAGTAGTTTACCCGCATTCCTATTTTCTTATTCATTATCAATCCTACTCCTGTGATACCCCCAATTGATTTTGTATTTATAATCCTGTACTCACCTGACCAGAAATCCTGTTCATCCTGCCACCGAACTTCACTAATCCCCACTGTATCTTACTTCAACCTATCCATTTCCTTTTTAAATTTTCTAATTTTCCTACTCGATTAAGGGATCTAACGTTCCACGCTCCGACTAGTAGAATGCCAGATGATCACATCCTCCTGAGTAGTCCCCGCCCGGAGATCCGAATGGGGGACTATTTTACCTCCGGAATATTTTACCCGAGAGGATGCCATCATCATATGCTCATACAGTAGAGCTGCATGTCCTCGGGAAAAGTAACGGCTGTAGTTTCCCCTTGCTTTCAGCCGTTCGCAGTAACTGTGTGGCAAAGCCACATTAGCTGATGTTACAAGGCCAGCTCAGTCAATCATCCAGACTGTTGCCCCTGTAACTACTGAAAAGGCTGCTGCCCCTCTTCAGGAACCACACGTTTGTCTGGCCTCTCCACAGATACCCCTCCGCTGTGGTTGCACCTACGGTATGGCTATCTGTATCGTTGAGGCACGCAAGCCACCCCACCTCGGCAATGTCTGTGGTTGATGGGAGTGGAATTTCAAAAATATGGCGCTGTTAACTCAAATTTCAAGCTATAACTACGAAACTTAAGATATGGATTCTTCATCAGGATTAAAAAGAAACAACTGGTGCAGACCAGCCAGCCTACGCATGCGAATCAGCGGGTTTTCAGCTAGTAGCTTATAAAGATAATAAGCGGAGACGCAGCCGTGAAACGGGCGACAGTGCACCCGAACACCTCCTAGCGGCTCGAGTTGTCAATTAACACAGGGCACGAACAGCCGCTTTACATTCTAACACACGCAAAGACTTTTTGATCGTCGTCTTAATTCATAGAACTAGGAAATGGCTGGAAGAGGAAGTATATGTCCTATATACGGCTGTAATAACTATAAACAGCAAAACACTCGAAAATCATTCTGCAGGTTTCCAAACACTTAACAGATGTAAGTATGATAGCTTAAGTAGGTAACTATCACGCCTTCTCAGATCATTTGCTTTTTCCCTCTGATTCATCTTTTTTTTTAATAATTTGTTTATAGTTGCAGCCAGTGGGTTATTCTTAGCCGAAGAGCTGACTTACAAGGGAAGTACTTGGGCTCGAACAAACACATATACACCAAAATCGTATGAGAGATAATGTAAAGATCCCTTATTGCTCTAGCGATACTCCCGCAGCTGCAAAACTCTGCACTCGTCCGTTAGAGGCCTCTGCGTGTGCCATGCCGCATTGCACTTTGACCTGTCGGTTCGCCAGTAGGGACGGTGCAGTGTGCCTCCGACGTTGTACGATGGTATTAGTGTAGAAGATGAATCATTCGCATGCTTTCTCGTATCTGTTATGGTACAGAAATACGAGCATAAGTTAGATACTGTTGTAACACTAACACATAATGATAATAATAGGGATGATAATGACGAACAACTCAATGCAAGCGGTAGTGCTACGGTAAGTGCGGGAAGAGGCGTTGGAAGCAGTGGCAGTGAATACCAAGTCTTCCGAGAAGAAGTTTAAAGTTGCAACTATCATCACGGCTTTTGACGACAATACGCTAGAGAACATGTAAGATGATTATTACATAAGTTAGAGTTAAGATTTCTCCATTACATATGGCGTCTACAATTACATCTACGCCGGCCGCGGTGGCCGAGGAGACTGAGGAGCTTCAGTCACGGTCTGCACGGCCACTACGGTCGGGGGTTCGAATCCCCCCTCGGGCATGGATATTTGTGCCGTCTTTAGTATAAGGTAGTTCATAAGTAGTTTGTAAGTTTAGGGACTGATGACCCCGTAGTTAAGTCCCATAAGCTTAACAAACATTTTGAAATTTTTTTTTTTTTTTTTTTTTTTTTTTTTTTTTTTTTTTTTTTTTTTTTTTGTATCTACAGTGCTATCTAGAGCATGGTTGCAGAGCTTTGCATAAAAACGACATCCACCAGCACATTGAGATGTACGTAGGTATCCTGTAACCAAACGTTCATACAGATGTGTTTGTTCTAGTCCATGTACTTTCCTTGTTAGATGAGATTTTGAAAAAGAACGGTCCCGAGCATTTGAATACAAGCTAAAGATAAATAAGATGAAAAGACCATTTTGAGGAAAAAGATTTTAGAATTAAGAATTTGTTAAGCCAATGGTAAGTGTTTTAATTTGTTATTTGCCTGTGCTTAAAAACAGGTGTTAATTGTAATATAACAACCAAGTTTAATCGCAAGTATTATTTTAATCCCTTTACGCATTTAAAGGCTATAAAACACCAGCACCATACCTTCACTGGCAGCTGTGGTCAACAGTTTACTGTCTCCCTCTCAACACAGTAACTCTGAAGTAGATACAGCAGCCTACCTTGTAAAATTAAATGAATTGCAAAACTTTCATTCAATGCATCCGTGAACGACATGTCTGCTGATGACAGTGATAAAGTATCTCTGTATGCTGATAAAAAATGAAAAATGTTAAATGGTTTTGCTATCATATAATGATAAGGAAGTTGCCAACTTCCATACACAGATGATGAGATATGACTCAAACAAAATGCTTCTTTCTCAATGGTTGTGCTCAGAGTATGTCCTATAAAAATTTCAGAAATTTTTAGACAAAATTTTGAAGTGCGTTGTTTAAAGCACTTGTCGTGTGAGAAGCAAGTTGGTCTCCTTTCGCATAATTGAATCTGGCGAATTAGGAGGCGTGTGTAACAGTTGTTATTAGTTGTTGGTAAAAATATTTTGCAGTTCTGGTTTTGCCATTTCTGGTGATAGATGCTGGATCAGCCGTTATGCCATTTATTATTGCTCCTGTTTGGACGCATTCTGGTACTTTTCAATTATTGGCAAGTAAAGTGGTGTGTTACTGATTTACCTCAAGTATGTTATTATGCATAAACGCACATGTATCATTTATTTGAACTTAAATAGAACAAAATAGCCTGCTTTCTCAAAGACCAAAATCTATGTTATGAAATTCACTGTAAAATACCATATTTACGATTAAAATGGTGAAAACTAGGATGCGGTCGAGTGTGATAAATCAGTTATATTCTGGCTTCTTTTGATATTCTAGCAACAACTTCTAAAATAGATGCTTCCTGCATTAAAAAAACTGGCTTTTATAATTGTAAAATAATTCCACCATAAACATGAAATTCCAGTCATGAAACCACATTACTGATATTCAGGATCACAGAGCTTTTTCATGTAATATATAAAGCACAGTGTCCGTATGTTTGTACGTGTTGCATACAAATCTACAATTTTGTTCCAATTTTTATGAAATTTTGTACACATAAGTTTCAATCAATGAGGACGGTCGCTGTAAGTTTAAAAATCACGTACGATACGTAGTTCACGAGATATGACGTCATAAACAATGAGATGCGCGAAAAACTGCTGCATTTGGCGACAATGCTGCTCATTTCCTCCTAAACCACTGGACCGATTTCAACCAAATTTGGTACACACATCCTTACCGTGAGGTAACAATTGCTGCAGTGTTGAGAATGACACACGACACATGGTTCAGAACATATGACGCCATAAACAGGAGAAATTGCCAAAAACTGCCACATATTGCGGCGAGACTTTATAAATACGCTTTATGAGAATGAGAGTACTTAGCGACTTTTTCTCGCTGACAACCATAGCAAAATATTGAAAGGGGGAAAAAAAAAAGGAAAAAAAAAAAGAAAAAAGTTTCTGCCGGCCGCGGTGGCCGAGGGGTCTGAGGCGCTCCAGTCACGGTCTGCACGGCCACTACGGTCGGGGGTTCGAATCCCCCCTCGGGCATGGATATTTGAGCCGTCCTTAGTGTTAGCTAGTTTGTAAGTTTAGGGACTGATGACCCCGTCGTTAAGTCCCATAAGCTATACAAACATTTGAACATTTTTGAAAAAAGTTTCTCGCTTACTACTTTTCCGCTGTTCATGGAACAAAACTGTGGTATTCAGTGTGACGTTACAATTTATAATTTGTACACTATAAGTTGTAGCCGCAGGATATTTTGCAGACAGTATAACCGCAAATAGTTGAATGTAACTTCTAAATTGTATCTCAGTACGACAGGTAGTTCATGAGATATGAGCACACAAACAGTAACGTTCATTAAAAACCGCCCCGTCACGCACGAAGTTTTAATCTATTACTTCTTTACTACTAATTGTATTACCAAGAGATTTTATAGACACACAGCCCTCATACAAATGAATATATACCTGAAAAATGGCAGGAATAAGTAGATAATATCCGGGCAACGCCGGGTTTTCAGCTAGTTAATTATAATAACGAAAGAAATAATATTATCACTGAGGATTTATTTGGTGTCACGCGGCCGCATTTCCATGTAGAAAAGTGCCAGGCTCAATTACAGGTGTTTCAGAAACAATTGTGCCCGTCACGGTAATTGGAATGTAATTGGAATGTAACTGGCAGTTTCGAGGCGAACGAGAAAGACAGGCCCCAGCGCAGTCGTCATGCCACGTAAGCAAGGTAGTTCCGGGCCAGAGCGACCGCTAGCTCAGTGGCTGCCCGCTATGACGCAGTGGGCAGTGTCCCAGCGGCCGGCCAATCGGCTAGCGATCGCGTCGGCTCGGAACTACCTTGCTTACGTGGCATGACGCTTTCAGGCAGAGGTGGGCAATGAGCGAGCCGCGCTCTCGGAGCCGCCTGCCTGAGCGGGAGCAGAGCCGCGAGCCGCGAGCAGCTGGCTACGGCGTCCACCACGTGGTTCCTGCTGGGAACACTAGGCGGCGGTATGCGCAGCCAACGCGCTGACGCCGCAGAAATGCACATGGCTGAGTGCGTTATAGAATAACTTATAAAGATAACAGTGCAAACTCTTTAGTCTCCAACTCGAATGAACAGATTCCACTGCTAGGGATATCTCCTGAAAAATGCTATTATGTTTATAAGTAAGTAACTTATAAATATAATTCTGGAAACTCTTCTCTAAAACGTCCAGCGTGTGCAGTCGAGCCGGCAAATATCTTATAAAGATAAGAGCAATTTTTGTTTTGTTTCAGAAGACACCGCTAACAGTGCCATCTGTTAGTTCGAATTTTGTGCTTCACGGTTTTCGTTATAATCTATGATATTACTTATGGTACAGTACGCTGTGGAGTTGAAATGGCTAGTCAAATCGGCGCGGTAAAGCGTCGTTCTATTTTCCAGTTCAACTCTAGTTGGGAATGCGGTCACTTGTTCAATGAAAGCGAAGGAGGAGCAAAATGCTTGGTATGTGGTAAAATACTAGGCATAAAAAACTGCAATTTAGAACGCCACGATAGAACACATCACTTCAACCAGTATGGATGTGTAGAAGGTGAAATGTGACTTAATCTTCTTAATAATCTACGCGTGGAAGGAAGTAGAGATATGTATTATAATGCTGTACCTAGTTACGAGATAACTTAACCACAGTGTTTTGTTTAATACCGGACTCACACAGAATTACGTGCGCCAGCAAGCATGCAGACCTCTAGCGGCGACTAGGATAACTAGCGGCCGAGCGCGAACGCTGCTCTTTTTCCGGCCTGAGCCGGAGCGCTGCTCATTGAGCCGATTTGTGCCCACCTCTGCTTTAATGTAAGGAGACATTCACTAGTTATGTTCGCAATTCATAATTTCCTTGGGCGTCCCATCACGTCAGGCAAGCCTAGTACAAACGAAAAATTTTGTTACTAACAGATGGAGAAATGTACTTACCGCCTTCATCTCTTCGAAGCTGTAGAATAGGATGTTTGGCTCGTTCCTGATGTTCCAGAAGTCCAGGACATGGCTCCAGAAAGGACAGTACATCGCTGGAATCAGACAACAACAAGCCGCACAAAGTTACACTTCTCATAAAGAAAACAGGTTCCATGAGTTTCAGGTCGAACAGGTGAAAATAACACTGCTAAATGAAATTTTATAGTGCCCCAGTAGACTACATAACAAACACACAATTTTGAGAAATAAAAATAGTTTTTCAGCCCCTTCATAAGGGGCGTGTTACAAGGGAACGTGAGCGTGCGGCTGGGTGATATCCGTGACGTCACACTGTCGAATTTTACAGAGTGGAGCATTAAAGGGAACCAAGGGAAGAATTTGGCATGTGAAGCTATTGGACGTTGGATAATAATGTGGTCAATAAGATGAAAGATAGCTGTCTGTAGTTACGAACAAAACCTATGAGATGTAAACGTACAGACATGAAAATTACAGGAAATAAGTCGCAATTTGCGATCACTTATGGCTTCAATGTACTAGGTTTAGATGTAATACCAATGTGCGGCGAATGAAAATTTGTCCCCGGCCGGGATTCGTCTGCCTAGTAAGCAGAAGATCCCGGATTCGAATCCCAGCCGGGGACAAATTTTCATTCGCCGCACATTGGTATTACATCTAAACCCAGTACATTGAAGCCATAAGTGCGATTTATTTCATTAAAAACGAACGCTGTAACCTTGTCAAAAATATATAATTGTTTGAAAATTACAGAAATCAGTTTATCAATAATGGAGGATAGTTTGAAGTCTCTGGGAGAACCAGCCATGACAAACCTGTTTCACGTGGTCTGTAAGATGTATGAGACGGGCGAAGTATCCTCAGACTTTAAGAAAAATGTTATAATCCCCATTCCAAAGAAAGCAGGTGCAGACAGGTGTGAAAACTACAGAACCATCAGTTTAATAAGTCATGGTTGCAAAATATTAACACGAATTGTATACAGAAGGATGGAAAAGCTGGTAGAAGCCGACCTCGGGGAAGATCAGTGTGGGTTTAGGAGAAATGTAGGAACACGGGAGGCAATACTCACTTTACGGCTTATCCTAGAAGATAGGTTATGAAGAGGCAAACCTACATTTCTAGCTTATGTAGATTTGGAGAAGGCTTTTGACAATGTTCATTGGAATAAACTCTTTCAAGTTCTGAAGCAAGCAGGAGTAAAATATAGGGAGCGTAAGGTAATTTACAACTTGTACAAAAACCAGACAGCGGTTGTCAGAGTTGAAGGGCATGAAAGGGATACAGTGGTTGGAAAGGGGGTAAGACAGGGTTGTAGTCTTTCTCCATTGTTAATCAATTTGTACATTGAGCAAGCTATAAAGGAAAGCAAGGAGAAATTTGGAGAAGGAATTAAAGTTCAGGGTGAAGAATTAAAAACATTGCGTTTTGCCGACGACATAGTAATTCTGTCAGATACAGCAAAGGACCTGGAAGAGCAGCTGAACGGAATGGACAGTGTGCTGAAAGGTGCTTATAAGATTAACATTAACAAGAGCAAAACTAGGGTAATGGAGTGCAGTGTAAGAAAATCAGGTGATGCTGAAGGAATTAGATTGAGAAACGAAGCAATATAGGAGGTAGATGAATTTTGTTACTTGGGCAGTAAAATAACAAATAACGGTCGAAGTACAGAGGATATAAAATTCAAAATGGCAATGGGTAGACAAGCGTCCTTGAAAAAGAGAAATTTGTTAACCTCGAATATTGATTTAAGCCTAAGGAAGTCCTTTCTGAAGGCATTTGTGTGGAGTGTTGCCTTGTATGGGAGTGAAACATGGACGACAAACAGTGCGGACAGGAAGAGGATAGAGGCTTTTGAAATATGGTGCTACAGAAGAATGCTGAAGATTAGGTGGGTGGATCGGGTAACTAATGAGGAGGTACTGAACAGAATTGGGGAGAAAAGAAATTTCTGGCATACCTTGACTAAAAGAAGGGATAGATTGGTAGGACACATTGTTAGACATCAAGGAATTGTGAATTTAGCGTTGGAGGGAAGTGTGTGGGGAAAAAATCGCAGAGGAAACCAAGAGATGGATACAGTAAGCAGATGCAGACAGATGTAGGTTGCCGTTCTTATGTGGAGTGAAGAGGCTTCCTCACGATAGGTTATTGTGGAGAGCTGCATCAAACCAGTCTCCGGACTGAAGACCACAACAACAACACAACAACACCAGCTAACAACTCACCGTAAAGAGGTTCGCTGAGCTGTTGACAGACACGAAAATAGATGATCACATCCACACAACTCAAATTTTCGGCCATGGCCTTCGTCAGGAAAAGAAACACATACATTCACGCAATCCTTCAGAAAACTATACACTCACACAACTATCATGTCTGTCCACTCCAGCAACACAAGATAGACTGTGAGTGAGGTGGGGAGCGGAGGGGGAAGGGTGCTGGCTAAATGTGGGGATGGAAAGTTCCGCATTGCATGATGGAGTTTAAAGGCTTTGATAGGTAGGAATTTGAATTGTGGCAATGAATACAGTGAAGGGAAGGGCGGGAAAGGATAAATGTTCAAATGTTTGTAGAGCTTATGGGACTTAACTACGGGGTCATCAGTCCCTAAGCTTACAAACTACTTAATGAACTAGCTAAGACTAAGGACGGCACAAATATCCATGCCCGAGGGGGGATTCGAACTCCCGACCGTAGTGGCCGAGCAGACCGTGACTGAAGCGCCTCAGTCCCCTCGGCCACCGCGGCCGGCGGGAAAGGATAAAAGGGAGGTGTAGAAGCCGGCCGCGGTGGCCGAGGGGACTGCGGCGCGCCAGTCAAGGTCTGCACGGCCACTGCGGTCGGGGTTCGAATCCTCCCTACGGCATGGATATTTGTGATGTTCGTAGTATTAGGTAGATGATAAGTAGTTTGTATGTTTATGGACTGATGACCCCGTAGTTAAATCCCATAAGCTATACAAACATTTGATTTGGAGGTGTAGAAGATTGTGGGGGAGGTTCTTAAACAGGTTTTGTTCCATTGTATGGAAAACTAACCGGAAAATTTGAGAAAAAGTGAAAGTGCATTTCAGTGTGTCCGTGTAAATCTATATTTTCGCACTGATCTTGATGAAATTTTGCACAATTGACCTTCAAAACAAGAGGAAGGGCACTGTCTACATAAAATTTCGTTCAGTGCATGGTGCAGGGTACTTATGGATTTCGCCAGAATCCAGAGTTTTGCTCCGATCGTGATGAAATTTTGTACACTTGACCTTGAAAACAAGATGAAGGTTACTGTCTACATAAACGGTTTTGTACGCTTCTACAGAAAACCTTATCTTAAACCCAGGCAAAGCCGGGTACTTGTAGATATGAAACTTCCTGGCAGATTAAAATTGTGTGCCGGAACCGGGACTCGAACCTGGGACCTTTGCCTTTCGCGGGCCAGCGCCCTACCGACTGTGCTATCCCGACACGACTCACGATGCCGCCTCACAACTTTACTTTCGCCAGAACCTCGCCTCCTACTTTCCAAACTTCACAGAAGCTCTCCTGCGAACCATGCAAGACTAGCACTTCTGGGAGAAAGGATATGGTGGAGACATGGCTTAGCCACAGCCTAAGGGATGTTTCCAGAATTAAACTTTCTCTCTGCAGCGGAGTGTGCGCTGATATGAAACTTCCTGGCAGATTAAAATTGTGTGCCGGAACCGGGACTTGAACGTGGGACCTTTGCCTTTCGCGGGCAAGCGCACTACCGACTGTGCTATTCCAACACGACTCACGATGCCGCCTCACAGCTTTACTTCCGCCAGTACCTCGCCTTGTACTTGTACTTTTGACTACCATATCTTCCACCGTCTTATCGTTATCAACCCTCTACCACCATAGTGCACATACCTTCTACCACAAATAAACACTATTCGTATGCGATGTGTAGTTTTGGCTGCAGGGTGAAATATAGGCACAGACACCTCAATATATACAAAAGTTCATATAGTTTCAGGAAAATAACATTGAAGACGTAGTTTTATTAACCTTAATAAACTGTACGAACATACGTCTTATCTCAAGACAAAGCAATAACGAACTAACACATTAAACATTTTTCAATAATGTATATTTATTTGCTTAGTTACTCCGTGGAACGATGAAACGATGCAGTCAGCAAGGCGCAGCGTTCTTCGCCGCCTCGTTGATTCGACGGGGAATAATTGTTGGCCAGCAAGTTTTAGTTGAGGCTTCGGCTGCGAAGCTCAGCTGCGGGGAACTGCAGCACCTCCATCCTAATTTTGTGTACGTGTGCCAAATGTCACGTTATTTGCTTGTCTGGATCTTGAGTTATAAGAGGACAGACAGACAACAAATGCGTTTTATAAGTACAGTATAGAGATTCGACATGTGGGTGTCAATATTTTGCTCTTCTACATAATCGAGACGAATGTTGTAGTACAAAGTCTCCCGTTGTACACCATAGCAATTCCGTGTCGATAGCTATAGGAGGCTAGAAGATAACAGTGGTTGAAAGTCGCCGGCTTATATAAAATACGGACTTGAAGACCAGCGATGACTTTTGACTCTAGAATAGAAAACAGGTTGTACACAGCGAAACTTTATGCACATTCTTCAGTTGTTTTTCTGCAACAAGCGTAAGAACAAAGAAAAATAAGTGCATATTGCAGTTTGAAACTTAAAACTACCAAGAAAGATGCCAAAGCGTAAGAAAGAAATTTCGCGTTCTCGATCCGTTTCTAAAAGACAGAAAACGGCGCTGAAAAGTGAATCTGCAGACGATAGAAACTTCAAATTTGGTCATTGTTTATCTTACACTGTAGGCATCAGCGATTCTTTGATATTCCCATTCCTAAGGGGGTGAAATAGGGGATCGACAGTTGTTTTGAAAATATGTTGATTTTCAGACAATTTTGAAGCAAGAAATACAAAACTTCGCATTTAGATGTTTGATTGGAATTTTAAATATGCGTGTTTCGATATTTTAGGAAATTCAACCACTAAGCGGATGAAATAAGGTAAAATATTTTAAGGGTGCTACAAAGACTATTTTGATGCTAGAAATGCGAAAATTTGGATTTTTAGCCATGGTTAGAATTAAAAATGTGTTTCGGGTTGTTTTGAATTCTGCCAACAGTGGTGTAATAGGGGGTGGCGAGTTGTATCAAAATACTTGATTAGGAAAGCATTTTTAAAGCTAAATCTATGAACATTTATACTTAGAAATAGAAACAATCAATGCATACCATCCATTCTACGCATGCGAAGCAGCGGGAACTAAGAGTATACCGGGTGATCAAAAAGACAGTATAAATTCTAAAACTTAATAAATCACGGTATAATGTAGATAGAGAGGTAAAAATTGACACACATGCTTGGAATGACATGGGGTTTTATTAGAACAAAAAAAAGTATTGCTAGACGCTTGAAAGATCTCTTGCGCGCGTCGTTTGGTGATGATCGTGTGCTCAGCCGCCACTTTCGTCATGCTTGGCCTCCCAGGTCCCCAGACCTCAGTCCGTGCGATTATTGACTTTGGGGTTACCTGAAGTCGCAAGTGTATCGAGATCTCTAGGGCTGCTTTTCAACATAACTCCGGAAAAGCCTTACAGTGCTGTTCACAACATTATTCCTCGACTACAGCTATTGTTGACGAATGACGGTGAACATATTGAGCATTTCCTGAAAAGAACATCATCTTTGATTTGTCTTAATTTGTTATGCTAATTATTGCTTTTCTGATCAGTTTAAGTGCCAACTGTCGGACATTTTTTGAATTTTTGTTTTTTTGTTTTAATAAAACCCCATGTCATTCCAAGCATGTGTGTCAATTTTTACCTCTCTATCTACATTATTCCGTGATTTATTAAGTTTTCAAATTTATACTGACTTTTTGAGCACCCGGTATATAAAGAAAGGAAAGAATAGTTTTGTACGGCAAACATATTAAACGAATGATCTGTACAGGAACGCCATCTATTGAAGCTAATGCGTAGTGACGATGCACATACATAATTCAAATGTTTGTACAACTTATGGGACTTAACTACGGGGTCATCAGTCCCTAAGCTTACAGACTACTTATGAACTAGCTAAGACTAAAGACGGCACAAATATCCATGTCCGAGGGGGGATTCGAACCCCCGACCGTAGTGGCCGTGCAAACCGTGACTGAAGCGCCTCGGTCACCTCGGCCACCGCGGCCGGCACATACATAATTAGATAATTTAAATATTTTCTATATTTTAGCTGTTCCTTTCTGCTTTCCCTATTTTTGTTCTTTACCACTCCTGTATTAAGGCGAACAAGAAAACGCATATCAGTCAAGCCATTTGTGATCTTTAGAGACACTAACGCATGGCAACTGTTTTTTTTCCATTCAATTCTTCAGCCCTTCCTTTCGGTTTTACCTATTTCTCTGTCTTCTAAACCACCCCAATATTAAAGCGGTACAAAATGAAATATAACGAGGCAGTTAGGTTAAAAGCACGGCAGTTGATTTTTAGATGTATGAGATAGCTTGACGCTGAAGGGTCTCCTCCTTGGAAAGATCTTAAAGAACATGACAAATATATATGTAAGTCTGGATGAATTACAGCGAACCTTATTACATCGAATTTCCATGGCGCTAGCAGTTTTATATGGCCGTTCGCTAGTAGAGAAAAATACTGCCAACAGGGTACTTACGTATGTCTTCCATGAAGAATTCCGCGAACTCGTCAACCGTCATGGAAGTGTCGCCCCACAGATTGTTGTGGTGGTGGTAGGACACAATGGCGTCCTTCACGTTGCGGGCGACGTAGATGATCTGAAACGAACGACATCAAAAAAAGTGACCAACGAAGCAGGAGATTCAGTTAATCAAAGTTTGCATTAAGCAGGAGAAAATACAATAAAGAAATGTACAAACTGTTTCACCTGGTGTGTAAGATGTATGAGATAGGCGAAGTACCCTCAGACTTTAAGAAAAATGTAATAATCCCCATTCCAAAGAAAGCAGGCGCAGACAGGTGTGAAAACTACAGAACCATGAGTTTAATAAGTCTTGGTTGCAAAATATTAACACGAATTATTTACAGAAGGATGGAAAAGCTGGTAGGGCCCGACCTCGGGGAAGATCAGTTTGGGTTCAGGAGAAATGTAGTAACACGAAAGGCAATACTCACTTTACGGTTTATCCTAGAAGATAGATCTAAAAAAAAGGCAAACCTACACATCTAGATTTTGTAGATTTGGAGAAGGCTTTTGACGATGTTGATTGGAATAAACTCTTTCAAGATCTGAAGCAAGCAGGAGTAAAATATAGGGAGCGTAAGGTTATTTACAATTTGTACAAAAAACAGACAGCGGTTGTCAGAGTTGAAGGGCATGAAAGGGATGCAGTGGTTGGAAAGGGAGTAAGACAGGCTTGTAGCCTTTCTCCAATGTTATACATTGAGCAAGCTATAAACGAAAGCAAGGGGAAATTTAGTGAAGGAATTAAAGTTCAGGGGGAAAAATTAAAAACATTGCGTTTTGCCGACGACACAGTAATTCTGTCAGATACAGCAAAGGACCTGGAAGAGCAATTGAACGGAATGGACAGTGTGCTGAAAGATGCATATAAGATGAACATTAACAAGAACAAAACTAGGGTAATGGAGTGCAGTGTAAGAAACTCAGGTGATGCTGAAGGAATTAGATTGGGAAACGAAGCAATAAAGGAGGTAGATGAGTTTTATTACTTGGGCAGTAAAATAACAAATGATGGTCGCAGTAGAGAAGATATAAAATGCAGAATGGCAATGGGTTGAAAAGCGTTGTTGAAAAACAGAAATTTGTTAACATAGAATATTGATTTAGGCCTAAAGAAGCCCTTTCTGAAGGCACTTGTGTGGACTGTTGCCTTGTATGGAACATGGACGATAAACAGTTCGGAATGGAAGAGGATTGAGGTTTTTGAAACGTGGTACTACAGAAGAATGCTGAAGATTAGGTGGGTGGATCGCGTGAATAATGTGGAGGTACTGAACAGATTTTGGGAGAAAAGGAATTTCTGGCATACCTTGACTAAAAGATGGGATCGATTGGTAGGACACATTCTTAGACATCAAGGAAATGTGAATTTAGCGTTGGAGGGAAGTATGTGGGGTAAAAACAGCAGAGGAAGATCAAGACGGCGAGTGTTCATCAGAGACGAGTGTATCGTCAGGCGTGCCCCAGGGGAGTGTGATAGGACCGCTATTATTTTCTATCTATATAAATGATCTGATGGACAGAGTAAGTTGTAATTTGCGGCTGTTTGCTGATGATGCTGTGGTGTATGGGAGGGTCTCGTCTGTAACTGACTGTAATAGCATACAGGTTGACTTAGACAAAATTTCTAGTTGGTGCGAAGAATGGCAGCTAGCTCTCAATGTAGAAAAATGTAAGGTGATGCGCATGAGTAGAAAAAACAGTCCTATAATGTTCGAATACAGCATCAGTAGTGAGCTTCTTGATGCGGTCGCGTCGTTCAAATATCTAGGCGTAACATTGCAGAGCGATATGAAATGGAACGAGCATGTAAGGACAGTTGTGAGTAAGGCAGACAGCCGACTTCGGTTTATTGGGAGAATTTTGGGAAGATGTACTTCACCTGTAAAGGAGATCGCGTATAAAACGCTTGTACGACCACGTCTTGAGTATTGCTCAAGTATTTGGGACCCGCAGCAGATCGGTTTGAAGGAAGACATAGAGGCGGTTCAGAGGCGAGCAGCTAGATTTGTTACCGGTAGGTTCGACCAATGCGCGAGTGTCACGGAAATGCTCCGGCAACTCAATTGGGGATCGCTGGAAGAAAGACGACGTTCTTTTCGTGAATTTCTGTTAAGTAAATTTAGAGGGCCGGAATTTGAAGCTGAGTGTAGTACGATCTTGCTGCCGCCTACTTACATTTCGCGTAAAGATCACAAAGACAAGATAAGAGAAATTAGGGCTCGTACGGAGGCATATAGGCATTCTTTTTTTCCTCGTTCAATTTGGGAGTGGAATAGGAAAGGAAATGCCTAGTAGTGGTACAGTGTACCCTCCGCCACGCACCTTACGGCGAATTGCGGAGTATGTATGTAGATGTAGATGTAGACGAAATGGATACAATAAGCAGATTCAGACAGATGTAGGTTGCCGTTCTTATGTGGAGATGAAGAGGTTTGCATCAAACCAGTCTCCGGACTGAAGACCACAACAATAAAAGGCGAGTCTGTAAATGAAAACGAAATACAGGAAATGATCTCTGAAAAGATTTGATGTGAACAAAATGTTACGTAATATTGTGTGTGATCACCTCGACGGCCAGTACAGTTGCACACCTGCGTGGCATGGACAGTATGAGGTTATCAATCAGCTCTTGAAATATATTTGGCCATTCTTCCATGAGTGTAATATCTAGCTTTGCAACCGTTGTGATACGTGCTGGTCTGGCTGCAATGCGTCTGCCAGGTGCATCCCAGACATGCTCAATTGGGTTTGAGTTCGGTGAACAAGCTGTCCACCTCATTCGTTCAGTTCCCTCAGCTCCAAGCATGTTGTCCGCCATTGCAGCTCTGTTGGAACCCACCTCCTATGACACCAGCGCAGGGCAGAACAAAAGGTCGAAGGATCTCTTCCCCATACCTTTGGGCAGACAACGCGCCTTTATGAACGACGCAGAGGTGCCTATTTCCGCCAATACTATACGGGGATAAAAATACCTCGCAGATTAAAATGATGTGCCGGAACCGGGACTCGAACCTGGAACCTTTGTGAAGTTTGGAAAGTAGAAGGCGAGGTACTGGCGGAAGTGAAGTTGTGAGGCGGCATCGTGAGTCGTGTCGGGATAGCTCATTCGGTAGAGCGCTTGCCCGCGAAAGGCAAAGGTCCCAGGTTGGAGTCCCGGTTCCGGCACACAATTTTAATCTGCCAGAATGTTTGATATCAGCGCACAGTCCGCTGCAGAGTGATAGCTTCATTCTATACGGTGATATTTGCTGCACGCAAGCAGGATTGTTGCGCGTTCTCTTCAGACGAGGGAACGACGATCGTCCGGCTTACATCTAAATACATACTCCGCAATTCACCGTAAGGTGCGTGGCGGAGGGTACGCTGTACCACTACTAGGCATTTCCTTTCCTATTCCACTCCCTAATTGAACGAGGAAAA
This sequence comes from Locusta migratoria, assembly GCA_026315105.1. Taxonomy (NCBI): domain Eukaryota; kingdom Metazoa; phylum Arthropoda; class Insecta; order Orthoptera; family Acrididae; genus Locusta; species Locusta migratoria. Next base: position 117,142,186 of record CM048753.1, on the reverse strand, counting down.
AAAGAATGCTGTACGAGCCCTAATTTCTCTTATCTTGTCTTTGTGATTACCACGCGAAATGTAAGTAGGCGGCAGGAAGATCGTACTACACTCAGCTTCAAATTCCGGCCCTCTAAATTTACTCAACAGAAATTCACGAAAAGAACGCCGTCTTTCTTCCGGCGATCCCCAATTGAGTTGCCGGAGCATTTCTGTGACACTCGCGCATTGGTCGAACCTATCGGTAACAAATCTAGCTGCTCGCCTGTGAACCGACTCTATGTCTTCCTTTACACTGATCTACTGCGGGTCCCAAACACTTGAGCAATACTCAAGACGTGGTCGTACAAGCGTTTTATACGCGGTCTCCTTCACAGGTGAAGTACATCTTCCCAAAATTCTCCCAATAAACTGAAGTCGGCTGACCGCCTTACTCACAACTGTCCTTACATGTTCGTTCCATTTCATATCGCTCTGCAATGTTACGCCTAGATATTTGAACGACGCGACAGCATCAAGAAGCTCACTACTAATGCTGTATTCGAACATTATGGGATTTCTTTTCCTACTCATGCGCATCACCTTACATTTTTCTACATTGAGAGCTAGCTGCCATTCTTCGCACCAACTAGAAATTTTTTCTAAGTGATATTGTATGCTATTACAGTCAGTTAAAGACGACACCCTCCCATACACCACGGTATCAGCACAAGATTTTGACTCTACTGGGAACAGAATCCGATGGCATTCGTTACGACACCTCTACTGATGTTCCTCCGCCCAGTTTCTGCAGGCTAAACTGTGTCGTGCTTTTAATGGGACACACGCCATAAGCGACCATGTGTAGAGGCCACATATCCAAACACGATTTCGGACTGTTTGTGTTGACACTGCGCGTCCTGTTGCTGCCTGGAGGGTGCTTAGCAGCTGAGTTGCATTCAGCCTCCTGTCTCGACGGGCTGTTAACCGGGGATAACGGTCATCTCTTGCTGATGTTGCCCGTGGGCGACCTTGGCCTTGCCTTCTTTTAACGGTTCCTGTTGTAGGAAATCTCGTCAAGGTTCTGGAAATTACACTTTGGGAGCTCCAATTGCTGCAGCCACCTCCCTCTGTGCCTGTACCGCTTCCAATCTTCCCATGTCTCTCCATGCCACAGCTTCGTGTAAGCCGCGTTGTTATTGAGTTGCAGTACCTGCTGACTACACTGCCTGAACCCAACTGCTTGTGTTACTCGTTTGGTAGAGTAAACACACGTCAACACCAACCCACTCTGCAGCAACTTTCTGTTATTTGCGCCATCTCGGTTGCCATAATGTTATCGTCTCCACTCCGTAGAACCGATAGAATGACGTAGGACCACTATAGATCATTCTGCCGATGACAGTACTTCAGAACCTACATAAACTGATGCCGTAATTGTTTTGACTAGTGTTTATCACTTATCTTTTATTGCTGCTGTTGTGGCGTAGCGCCACCTGCCAGACGTAAGAGAACGATCGTGTAGAAGGCAGCGATCGACCGAAAGCCAATCGCAAGCAGGCGCCTCGCATCCTGGAGGGAGTAACCCAAGATGCGCGCCCTCTACAAGCGGCTGTGTCTAGGCCCACATACGTCTGGACGGCCCGTCAGTTACTAGTCAGAACTCAGGCAGTTACTAGGTCAGAACGCGGTTACAAACCAAGCAATCACTAGCTCCCAGCACAGATAGCATCATAGGGAAGACACCGCGAGAAGCTAGAAGAGAGAAGAAAGTTGAGTATCAATGTATCTTCAGTCAATAAATCTTGTAATACTCATCTCTATAGAAATGTTTCAGCTGACCATCGATTCCTGCACCAGTACCTGTCCTGAGAACTAGACCGGGGCGAGTACTCAAGGAAAGGCGGAAAGAATGATATAACAAACGGCGACGAGGTCACAACAGTTGTTATGACAAATTTCTAAATCTTGGTTTTCATATACTGCCACTCTCGTCTGAGGAGCAGCATCCTATACTGCTGACAGCCCCTCCCCCCCTTTTCACACCCACATGGGACGGACAGAATGAAGTAATAGTAAAGAAATAAACTGAGACTTACGGAAAGCACCCTCTGAGTCATTGTACTAATAGGATAACCTGTAGGATAATCACTGGGTGTATCAAACTGAACCCCCCCCCCCTTGACCTCCTATATAACGCAGCTGGCTTTGCCTCACCAAAAGACCGCAGAACAGCTGCGGAGTACACAGATCGATGCAAGCAAACTTTCGACGACCGCCATTTTATCTACAACGCCCCTGTTCCGCCAGGAAGACTCGATCAAGGAAAAGCGTTTTTGATGAATGTACCGGCTGAACCACCTAAAAACTACCCACTGTAACAATCACGCCCTACTGGAAGCGAACTGAACTGGAAAACCTGGCTAACCCTGAGTAGGATGAGACCGGGAGTTGCACCTGTGAAAACCATTAAAGCTAAGTGGGGACTAGTGAGGATCTTCTGTGCGAATGTGGAGAACCACAGCACGTGGCACATCCGCTTCAAAGTTGTAGTTGCCCACAGTCTTGTGCCCTCGATGATCTATGCCTGGTCAGCGATGCGGCAGTTGACGTGATGCCAATAGACTGTTATACACTCTTGGCCATTAAAATTAATACACCACGATGAAGTGCTACAGACGCGAAATTTATTGACAGGAAGAAGATGCAGTGATATGCAAATGATTAGGTTTTCAGAGCATCCACACAAGGTTGGCACCGGTGGCGACACCTACAACGTGCTGAAATGAGGAAAGTTTCCAACCGATGACTCATACACAAACAGCAGTTGACCGGCGTTGTCCGGTGAAACGTTGTTCTGATGCGTCGTGTAAGCAGGAGAAATGCGTACCATCATGTTTCCGACTTTGATAAAGGTCGGATCGTAGCCTAACGCAATTGTGCTAATAGGATAACCTGTGTCACAAATATCGTATCGCGACATTCCTGCTCGCATTGGTCGCGATCCAATGTTAGCAGAGTAAGGAATCGGTGGGTACAGGAGGGCAATACAGAACGCTGTGCTGTATCCCAACGGCCTCGTATCACTAGCAGTCGAGATGACAGGCATCTTATCCTCGTTGCTGCAGCCACGTCTCGATCCCTGAGTCAACAGATGGGGATGTTTGCAAGACAACAACCATCTGCACGAACAGTTCGACGACATTTGCAGCAGCATGGATAATCAGCTCGGAGACTAAGGCTGCGGTTACCCTTGACGCTGCATCACAGACAGGAGCGCCTGCGATGGTGTACGCAATGACGAACCAGGGTGCACGAATGGCAAAACGTCATTTTTTCGGAAGAATCTAGTTTCTGTTTACAGCATCATGATGGTCACATCCGTGTTCGGCGACATCGCGGTGGACGCACTTTGGAAGCGTGTATTCGTTATCGCCATACTGGCGTATCACCCGGCGTGATGGTATGGGGTGCCATTTGTTACACGTCTTGGTCATGTCACTTTGAACACATTTCAGATGTGTTGCGACCCATGGCTCTACCCTTCATTCGATCCCTGCGATAACCTACATCAGCAGGATAACGCACGACCAATTGTTGCAGGTCGTGCACGGGCCTTTCTGGATACGGAAAATGTTCGACTGCTGCTCTGGCCAGCACATTCTCCAGATCTCTCACCAACTGAAAACGTCTGGTCAATGGTGGCCGAGCAACTGGCTCGTCACAATACGCCTGTCACTACTCTTGATGAACTGTGGTATCGTGTTGAAGCTGCATGGGCGTCTGTACCTGTACACGCCATTCAAGCTCTGTTTGGCTCAATGCCCAGGCGCATCACGGCCGATATTACGGCCAGAGGTGGTTGTTCCGCGTACTGATTTCTCAGGATCTATGCGCCCAAATTGCGTGAAAATGTAATCACATGTCAGTTCTGATATAATATATTTGTCCAATGAATACCCATTCATCATCTGCATTTCTTCTTGGTGTAGCAATTGTAATGGCCAGTAGTGTAGAAGGTGTGATATTATTAGTGGAGCTGAACAGTGCAGGCATACAGAAACTGAGTCGCTGTTTATGTACAGAGTGTGAGGACTGCGTTGGCCTGAGACGTGTCGGCCTACCTTGGGCTTGACCGTCCACAGCTGCCTGGGCAGCAGCGGCAGAGGCAGGTGGCTCTTGATGAACCTCGGCGACCGCAGCTCCCGGCAGTCTCTCAGCGAGTCCACCTCCAGACCTGCCACCGCTTTCACTATCGACGTGAACCTGCAATGGCAGCGAAAGCAGCCTCACTGGCAAACAGCTTGTAAAATATTCCTTAAAATTGTGAGACGGGGCTGTAATTAGTCTACTTTTCAAACTAACCTTGTGTTACTGTATGTAACTTTTTCTCTGTAAATCTTTCTTTATTTTGATTTCTGGGCCATTGGGGACACATCAGGCGTGATGGGCTCCTGAGATTGTAGTACATTCTATGTTTGCATGAAAATTTCGGGATTTTAATGTTTATTGGCACACCCTGGCTACTAAAAAGTGGTTTTCCGTGTTGGCACAGACAAATATATACAGACGGGAAACCTCCGTAAGGGTCCGGTCCTACGCTCAGGGGTGCGGGGAGGGAGGGTTTCCAGCAGTTCCGTAAGATATCCCATGATGGCGCTGTGGTCAGAAGCAGCCCTTTAAACTGGCCAGAGCAGGTGGCAGGTAGCAGCTCTCTCCACCACCAACTCCCCTCAAACGCCAGCAAGCCGGACGCAGCCGTGGCATCGTGGCAGGCGGCCGAGCTCTCCCCTAAGCCTCCCCTCCACGCTACCCTCTGACGTGCGAGAGGCACCCTAAGCCAGCGAACCGCCTGACACCTGCTAGCATCTTATGGAACTACGAGGGGAGCGTAGGACAGTGGTTTAGGGCAGGCTTCTCCTCTGTATATGTTACTCTGTGGTGTTGGGTACGGTCAGGCCGCGCAGAGCAGAGAAGCTCTTGGAGGTCTCCCCATCCCACCAACTTTCGCTTGCGAGAGGGGCTGGCTTGATCTACTCGGCGCCACGCTACGTCCGGGGTGGTGGAATGTACCTGGCAGAATTTTTTTATAGTGTGTGAGACGCTTTACACAATGCTGGACCGCGGTTTACGGTGGGCGATAGCGGGGACTGCCGGATACAAACAATAACAGAGTGCTCTGGGCCCCGGGCTGTTTATGGAGACGTATTGCCCTTAGGCGTTATCTAAAAAACTTCCTTGAAAGCAGCAGAGTTCGAACATAGTTAGTGTGACAAATGGTTAGGTTGAGAGGAAAGCTTTCTGGCACCCCAGGGGTTTGGTTACAGCGGCTGTTTATATAGCACAACGCTAACATTTTAGGTTGTGTGACCGTAGCTAGGAGCAAGCTGAAATTCCTTGCAGAGCATTCACCCTGGGAACGGTGAAATCCGCGGGAATCTTTGGTGGCGTGGGCGGAGCCTCTTGGCAGCCGCAGAGAATACGTCCTGATTCGGCAGAGTATTTTAGTATGACAGCTAAACAATTTGTCAACGGTGCTACGCCATCCAATTGGTTGGACTATTAGCCGTTACCAGAGATTGGTGCATCTTTTTCGTGTAGGTGTGGCCGTCCGTCACTTGCCGTGAGCTGCGGTAGAGCGCGAGGAGGCACGAAGACTCCTGTCTGTTTGGGCTTGCGAGGGGTATGGACCTAGGAAGACTCTTGTTTGTGCGTCCGAGGGGTACGGACCACGAGAGACTCCGGTTGGACCTTGGGAGACATGCATTACTTCGTTTAGATTCGCGGGGAGGACATCGTCTTAAACATCCTCTGGTTAGACTTGTGTTTGATTCCTAAGATTCGGACCTTATAGAACTTGTGTTTACTTCACGTACGTTACATCATCCGATGGTTACGCTGTAAGCGGCCACAGTTTAGTTTTCGTTTCGCTAGAAGTCTCTATTTGAGCATTCGCGCCTTTGCGAATCGGGCATTGTTTTTACAGATCTTATTACGCAAGTGACTGATCGATTTGTGCCAAGTGGCCTTTGTGTCACCTATGCAAAATATTGATTAGTCCAGTAGCGTGATAGAATCGCACAGCAACCGCCTAGCGCCGCCGACGCCAGTGACGCTGTGTTAAGCTACATGTCGACCCTGCTTAACAGGTCGCAGCAATTACGGTCGGATAAAAATTTCAGCTCATCCGCTCCCACCGCCTGCTGCCTGCGAGCCTGAGACGCTGCCGTCAATGATCATCTGCGTGGGTAAGGTGACTCACTTGCTGGAGGGTTATATGAATCAGACTTGTTGGATTCGGTCCCTTATTTGATTCTTTTGAGATCTGCCTATTTACTTTGGAGAGCTTAGGGCTAACGATAATTTCAAGCCACTGTGTAGCCAATCTAATAGCATTCTGTTTTGCAAAACCTCCGGCCTTTGATTCAGCCAGTCATTTTTGTGTCTCAATATTTTAACATTTGTAAAAGATTATTTGAATACCATTATCTCTTTTACACGACAGGAAATATCATCTGATTTATTTTTCATGTTTAATTATAATAAATTGATTTTGAGCAGATCGTCTTTCATTTAAGAACATTCCTCTTTCACTATTTTGGAGGGGAAACAGAATAGTTAAATTCCACAGTTTACCAATAATTATTCAAGGTTTTTTTTTTTTTTTTTTTTTTTTTTTTTTTTTTTTTTTTTTTTTTTTTTTTTTTTGTACAACTTATGCATTGCAATAGATTAGGAATATTTATTATGTTTGAAAATATGATCACATCATAGCTGATCTCAAGATAATTAATTGCTGTCATATATATATATATATATATATATATATATATCAAACGACATAGTTCACACTTGGCAACTCCTGCCATAGGATTAACGACATAGTTCACAAAATATATGAGGAGTGTTCAAATGAAGAGCTACGAAACGACACTGCGGGTATAAGTGATGTCTCCATTCAAACGTAATCTCCAGAAGACTGAGCACAACTATTCCACATTCAAAAAAAAAAAAAAAAAAAAAAAAAAAAAAAAAAAAAAAAAAAAAAAAAAAACTTGCTGGTATGCTGTGTGACTCGTAGAGGGGCTTCACGTTGGTTGACTTATATTTGGCTTTAGTTTGTGACTTGTAAGCTGTAGATTCGTCTTGCCTTTCACAGTTGTAGTGAATGGATGGGTTCAAAATTTTATTTGTCACCTCAGTATGAAACTTTAGTTTCTTGGTAATTAATAAAATTTATATCTTTGTAGAATTTTTCATACTGTAAATAATAATATTGGTTCTTCGTATCATTTGAAATTAAAGCCTTTTTATAATATTTGAGCATGAAATTCTGTTTCTCAGGAGATGATATTTAATAAACCGAAAAAATTGAATCATTGAGTCCCGGTAATTCAGACAGTTTAAAGCCCTGATTCTTTTCTGTCGAATTATACTTGAGAAAAAATTTCATTAGAAGTTTCTTCTAATCAAAACTGTTACATATTTTTCTTTTACATATTAACTAATTCATTATGCATTTCACATATATATGTTCACATTTAGAATGTTCTTGGACAATATTAGGGAACTGAATACTTGAGAGATTGTTTAAGACTTGTTTAAGTATCACAGATTCTCTATTTTGAATTTAATATTTACAACAAAATCACTTTCACAGAAAACACTTTGGGTTCACAATGCGTGATTATTTTCGTCAAAGTCTCCTTCATATTAATGTCTCTGGATCCTGTTACATTGTTTACATACTTTAACTCTTCCAGATACGTTTTTTAAAAGTTATTTCATTAAACTTGACAATAATTTCAAAATCACGAATATTAATCATGTTATTACGGGAGGCAGAAATTTCTAATCCATCCGTCCTAGCCTATCCCGATCAAAGTCCAAAGATAATGTACGAATTCGCGTATGTTCACGATATGAAAGTTTATATTAATAAATAAATACTTTTTCTCAGGTTCCTTCCTATCTTGGAAACAAACCGAGTGTGATACTTTGACACTAAACACGGAGAGCTATCACATAGAGAGTTAAACTCTTCGAGATCTAGGAACAGAGAGAACAAGTAACATAGAGAGACAGTAATCCAACTGCGGGTACTGTTTACAATAGCAACCTGACAAATGATCTTTGATATACCAGGTGTTTTGACCTACATATTCCCTGGATACAGTTATTCTGAATTACTCTGATCTAATTTGAAAAATGAGAAATTTCTGCCTCTAAATAAATAATTAAAATCACTTAAAGATGAAAAATGTTGGAATATGGTGATTCTAATGCTATGGTCGCGATGTGGTGTTACAGCTGCCGGGTGAAGACGTCGTCATTCGTCGATATTTCGACAGGAGGACACCCTGCCATTCTCAAGGCACAACTGCACTCGAGGAAGCAATGTGCAAGCGTATTTAATATCCCGGTTAGCAAAGAGTAAACAACGAAGATAACACACACAGTACAAGTCACTACAGAGTGAACACAACCAAAGATGGCCAAACATAAAAATATCTATAGTGACTGTTACTCAACAGGTGTGGCAGCATTAATTTTGCCCCTCTGTTTTTTGACGAGAGACAGTGCCGGATTCCAAGCAAAATAAATAAAAAAAAATAATAATAAAAAAAAAAACGCCATCTCTGTTTATAAGGTCGATTACTAGATTAATTTCAACAGCTTCCTTAATAACACTATCCCAATAGGTGGAAGTGCATGCCAGGATCTCCGTGTTGTTATATTCTATAGGATGACGGGTGCCAAGACAGTGTTCTGCAACAGCGGATTTGTTTGGCTGTTGTAAGCGCTTGTAACGTTTATGTTCAATACACCGGTCTTCCACAGTCCTGATTGTCTGACCAATGTATCCAAATCTAAATTGAAGAGTTACCTCGTGGCTCACTCCTTTTATTCTGTCGAGGAACTCCTAGAAAAGTTAAACAATTAAGCTAATTTATTTTTTCTTTATTGATTCTTTTCACTTTGTCTTAAGATTGTCGTGTGCAAAGGACTACTTAAAATTTTTCTATTACCATTATTGTGTAACAATTAATGTATTGACTTGTTCCATGACCATGGAGTCTTACTCCTGAAGTGGGTCCTATGGAACAGAAAAAACAAATAAATAAATAAAATAAACATGCCACAACTGCAAGGAATACAATATACACCTGCCTTACGCAAACCAAGATCATCCTTTACGGACCCCAACAGGACCTTTATCTTAGAACGTGGTCAGAAAACACATTTCACATCATATTGCCGCAAAATACGACCAATCATGTTGGAAATACTTCCTGCGTAAGACAAAAAGGCCATAGATTTAGGTGCCACTTCATTACTAACGTCACTCACCCGTTGCACAGAAGGCTGATAGCGCAACGCACGTTTTATCTGTCTCTCACTATAACCATTCTGACGAAAGGTCACCTCGAGATGGGACAACTCAGCTGACAAACTTTCAGGGTCTGAATTGACGTGGGCCCTGTGAACCAAGGTACGAAGTACTCCTTCACGCTGAGCTGGATGGTGACAACTATCAGCTTAAGGCATTGATGCACCGAGCACATTGTATATCAGACGATGACAATTTGCAGGAAGAGCTCACACACCTGAAGAGCATTTTCAAAGCAAATGGACATTCGCAGCAACAGATTCGCAGAGCATTCGATGTGAGTCCAAGAATGCAAGCACGAGACGTGGAAGAAGAAAACGAAAAAAATAGTTACAGATCAAGACCCTTCTTACGTGGGCACTCTTTCGTCAGAGATAAGTCGCATTCTCGACAAACATTGTGTTAAGCTTATCTACCGGTCACCTGTGAAGATTGCAGCCTTACTCGGGTTAGTAAATGATGATTTGTTGCTTCGCAAGTCAGGTGTGTACCAGATCCCTTGCGGAAATTGTGATAAGTCATATATAGGCCAGACAAGACGCACTGTCCATGAGAGATGCGTTGAACACATCCAGACAAGTCAGCTGTGGCTGAGTATTGCATAGAAACTGGTCATTCCATGAACTACAGTGATGTGAAGATTTTGACAGCCATGTCTTCGTTTTGGGATGCTATATTTAAGGAAGCTGTTGAAATCAGACTGGCCAACAACTTAATAAACAGAGATAAAGGTTTTAATTTAGACAAAGCTTGGAACGCTGCACTTGGAGTACTGAAATCACAGAGAAGACGTGACGGTGTTCCCACCGCCGAGCATACGTCGATAAGTGAACACCGGAGCGCTTCCGCCACGGGGGGGGGGGGGGGGGGGGGGCACGCGTGTGAGTACTTCGATACGCAGTATACCAGCATCTCGTCGACAGTCTTCAACTCTCTCTGAAGATGGCCGGACGGTACGCGGCGGAAGAAGCGAATTTCGTTTACTTGTTTACCTTTTGCAAACCGAGGTATTACATACGCTTGCACATTGCTTCCATGAGTACAGTTGTGCCTTGAGAATGGCAGGGTGTCCTCCTGTAGAAATATCGGACGTCACCCGGCAGCATACCCGTAATCTGTTTGAAAATTCATTACGCCGGGAAAAGTTAAGGTTTCACAACTATTCCTCTGTTTAACGAGCCGAAGGATTCCCTGTTCCCAGACCTGCTGTGGCTGTGATAAGAGCCAGTCCTCTGCTATGTCCTTCTGTTCGTCGTCCGAGTTGAAGAGCGCTTCCCTTCGAGATTTTTTTTCCTTTCAGCTGACAACAGATGCTCAAACTAGTTCCCACTTGAATTCGTCTAGTACACTCTGTGTGACCCTGGAGACGTATGGACGCACATTATCATGGATCACAATCACTCCCTCTGTGAGCAGCCCAGGTGCTTGCTCTTGATGGACTTGCGTTTACTACGGAGTGTCTCGCAGTACACGTCACTAATAATGGTTTTTTCGTGCTCTAGGAATTCGAAGATTGTCGGTACTCGGAAGTTGAAAACGTCGATGAGCATGACCTTGCCTGTTGACGGCACAGCCTTGATTGTTTTTAGGAGAGGTGACCACGCATGCTTCGCATCCCTAGATGTCACACTGTCTTACCTCAAAGCGACATATTCAAATTTCGCCACGGGTGGGTGGGCGGGTGGGCGGGTGTTATTAGGATAACTTAGTTTAAGTAGTTTGTAAGTTTAGGAACCAATGGCCACTTCAGTTAGGTCCCATAACTTTACAAATTATTGTACTTCACGCACCAGTTGTCAATAATAAAATCTACAAGTCAACAGGACATGTTTAGGGACGACATTATCCCATTATCAAGTTCTGTAAAACAAAGAAACGTAGAATAATGAGGGCACTATATACAAAAGACTGTACCACAAATATTCCAATGAAACGAACCTCCTACCTACCACACAACTTATCTGCTGCTAGGAAGCATCGTTAACCACAATTTAGCGAGACGTTAAAATTGCTTTTAGAACTGACAATAAATTAGAATAGAGGCTGAAGCATAAGATTGATGCAGGTGAGAATTGGATGGGGAAAGCGGGGGTATGCCAAATTAATTGTAATAATTGTGAAATGAAGTATATAGGACAAACGGGAAGGAATTTTAAGGTGCGGTTTAAAGAGCACAGTAATAGAGACAATGGATCATCTACAGTGGCAAAACACCTGAAAATCGAACGACATCCGTTGGGAACCATAAATGATAGTTTGAAAGTCATGCACTATGAAGACAAAGGTTGGTTATTATCAAATCTCGAAGGAATTGAGATCTTTTGTGCGTTGAGAGAGGATTCCAGCAGCATGCTCAACGAACAGACAGGTCTAAAAGCCATTACTGGGCATATTTTAGCAACCTCCTCATTGAGAAATACTGACGTGTGTGCATGTATTAAATATCAGGTTCTTGCTTTTAACTTCACTGAAAAATTTACAGCGTAGTTCCGTTACAAAACCTTTAATTTAGTGACTGATTTTATGAATAAATGTTAGTATCTTGACTAGAATGTCTTTGACCACCAATGACAGCGGTTAAGCATATGGACAATCTTTGAAGTTAGATCAGCTGCCCGTTAGTGCACAACTTGCTGCCATCTGAGAAACATGTAGTGCTGCGCAAAGTTTTATTTTTTACAATGTACATACACAGCTATTGTGTTTAACGGTGCTTCCTAGCAGCAGATAAGTTTTGTGGTAGGTAGGAGGTTAGTTTCATTGGAATATTTGTGGTACAGTCGTTTGTCTCTACTGCTCTCATTATTCAACGTTTCCATGTTTTACAGAACTTGATAATGGAATAATGTCGTCCCAGAACGTGTCGTGTTGACATATATATTTTATTATTGACAACTGGTGCGGGAAGTACAGTAATAATTGTGAAACAGTTGTGTGATGGCGTCAAAACAGATGAAACATTTAAACATATTCAAATTTCAATCAATTTTGTTGTTAAGACGTTTTGTACCTTTTCATTTGAACACCCCCTCATATATTTTCAAGTAAGTTTATCACCAAGACATCAATCTCGACCTTGGTCAATGACACAGTGCAACAACTAAAAGATGTATCAACCATACTGATACAGAACTTGTCCCACCACCGACGAAACAGGTTGCTGAAGTAACTACAATATTCTGAAGATGATTCAGAAAGGATTAAAATATATGAAGTTAAACGAAGTAACTATGATACATTTTATATAGGATAGACAAAGATAAAATTTATAATAAGATACAAAGAACATATAAACAGAAGTGGAGACAACTTCTCAACATTTGATATGTATCTACGTCAAAATTCAGCACTTTACAGTACATACAAGCATGCTTCAACGAGCCGAAAAAGGATGCTAGATGACCATTTTTTGAAGAAATTAAAATTTATACACATCTAGCAAAATAGCCAGATAAAATTATTAACAAAGAAATAAAAAGTATATTGAAAACTTTGCCAAAATTCTTATCAATCATAGATGATACTGAACGAAAGACAGGTCCAACATATTTTCGTAAGACATAAATAGATTTAGAGCTAAGATCGAGTTTAAAGGCGTACCTTATTATATCAATTATTTAACTTCTCATCTCAGACAGGCAAATAGTTATTATAATGAACAAAGTATATACAACAGCAAGTAATTAATCCTATTGGGTAAGTAAAACATATAAATGCTAATATTATACGTCTATACATTTTATATAACATTATGTTTATACATACCGCATAAAAAAGTCGCCCTATCGTGTTTTATGGCACATTGTATGCTTTCCTGTAGTTTTGTGATCTTTTGCAAATATTTCAAACAAAAATAATGAAAATATAAGTAATAAAAATTATGGACAATACGATTACAATTCTATTATTATGATAACATCTATGCACCCAACACTCAACACACCTGTGGTGGAATCTTAACAAACAGCCAAAATTAAATTATATTTAAGTTTAGCTTTGAACGTACACTTTTTTGAACTTTTATCACTTTAAACTATTATTTTAATATTTTCCCCCTTATTTTCATTACCTTTTATCGTTAAAATATTTTCACCTGTCTTGCCGTAGTAGCTCTCTTTTTTTTAGTTTATTTTCTGTGCCTGTACTGGTTTATGTAAAATCAAGTGACAGTGTCAAATGGTCGTTATTATGCAAATATCTCTGAAACGATGCGAGATATGAAGAAAATCTGCTCCTCTAAAAATTCGCTTGTACAATTTCCGTGTCAGATGACCGGTAAAACCGTAATTGTCATTTAGTTTTTGAGCTGTCAAAAGGCGATCGCAAAGGCCCACTTTTAGTGTTGCTACCGTAACCTGAAGTGGGTCAAAACATGTGATAAACGTAGCTCCGGTGGTTATTTAATTACAACGAATTTCATTCCATTTGTAGCCGCACAGATGAACACAAAAGAAATATACAGGAGAAACAAACATTTCTTTAGCTTTGTCATGCATGAATTTTTATCATTACCACTACCACTACCACAATTAATATATAGTATCTACTGAGAAAAATATTTTTAAAAATCCCTTATAATTATTATAGACTACTAGCAACATATCGCTCATATGATTCCTTAATTTCTCCTGGCGCATAACAACTTCGTAAAACTTACGGGTATGCTGCCAGGTACCAAAATCGACGACGGCCGATAGTTGTCACCACCTAGCTCAACGTGAAGGGGTTCTTCGAATCTTAGTGCATAGGGCTCATGTCATTTCTGACCCGGAAAGTTTGCCCACGGAGCTGTCTCATCTGGAGGTAACTTTTCAACAGAATGGCTATGGTGAAGGGCAGGTTAAAAGAGCGTTGCGCTATCGACCACATGTGCAACGGGCTAGTGATGATAACACTGAGTCGACACCCACGTCAGTGGCCTTTCTGCCATACGTTGGCACCACTTCCAACAAGATTGCTTTTAAGCAAAATGCGACCAATGTAAAATGTGTGTTTCGTCCACCTTCAAAAATTAAGGCACTGTTGGGATCCGTTAAGGATGAACTCGGTTTGCGCAAGGCGGGTGTCTACCGTATCCCATGCAGCTGTGGCATGTCATATGTTGGTCAAACTGTTAGGACTGTTGAGGACGGTTGTATTGAGCATAAACGTCACACACGTTTACAACAGCCAAATAAATCTGCTGTGGCCGAACACTAACTTGACACAGGTCACCCTATGAAATACAACGAAACGGAAATTCTGCCATGCATTTCCAGCTACTGGGACTGTGTTATCAAGGAAGCGAAAGAAATAAAACTAGGTGACAACCTTATGAATACGGATGGAGGGTTCTGCTTAAATTCCGCTTGGGATCCTTCTTTCTCGCTTGTTAAAAAACAGAGAGACAAAACTAATCCGACCTCATCCGTCGAGAACTGATGTATACTATCGATATCCTGACCGGTTTCATCTTTGGTCGTGTCGGCGCTGTGTGCTTGCTTGCTCGGTGTGTGTCGTCTTTCCTGTTTACTCATTGAAATCCGAGGTTTTAAAGATCGTTGCACATTGCTTACTTACTGAAATTTCGCCTTCAAAATGGCAGGGTGGTCTCCTGCCGAAATATCGGCCGTCGTCGATTTTGGTACCTGGCAGCATACCCGTAAGTTTTTCGAAATCGCTCAGCTATATAGCGCTTCCAGGATGTATCCGATGCAGTAAATGTCACCATTGTGCCGTTGATCTTTCCATAAAGTATCTCATGATGCAACGATAGTAAGTTATTGACTAATTTTACATGAGAAAGGAGGTATACTAAAGTAAACAAAACGAACATGTTACAAGTAACTCAATAGAGCTAACTGTCGAAGTGATTCAGCAGCCCTCTGCGACTTATAATTTCTGGAACATGCTTCTTCATTTGTAAAACTATGTATACAAGCAGCTACAAATGGATTTGTGGTAAAATGTTGATCAGTTTGAGAGATAATCGAAATAAATTAGGTATGTAGCTGATCAGTTACACTATGTATTAAAGGGTTAAAAGGGAGTCTTTAACATCTTGTGCAATGACCGAACGGTTGCAAATGATAATACTCGGACGGTTTCTACTCACTCGACAAATGGACTCCTCTCGTGGAGATCAATTTTGCTCGCCGTGTCGTAGTCGAAGTTGTTCATGATGAGCCAGATCATCTCCTGGCTCCAAGTGGTGCCTGTGGACCGAAGCGAGGCATGTCAAAGGATTTTCCTCCACACTGGGGCTAAACAGTAAACAAAAAGCCGGAGACATCAGGACGTGCACCAGGAAAATTGAACAGGGGAGAGGTATGGGGCCACTTGCTACACACATATTCGACAGCACACAAGAGAAACTTTGAGAAATGTGTATGTGTGGGGAAAGGTTAGCATTCAGTTAATCAACTCCCTGTTAAATTGTTTTGTATAAAATACTCTTTGTGGGACGTCCAGAACTATTGTTGTTGGCCAGTAAAATCACCCATTAGACGAATGCGAAAACCGTGTGCAGAATGCTGGTAAACATGAACGCCGCCGAGTGGCCACTCGTGAACTACCAGAGAGGGTGGGAGTGATGAAGTTGCAGCTAGAGTGCACGCAGGATAAATTGGCCGGTAGATGCGCAGAGGGCTGGGCAAGCATTGGGATAGCGGTAGTGGTGCGAGTAGCGGCCGGAGAAGTGCGGGGAAATGAACAGTTCTGGAGAGGAAGTGAAGGTCGCTCTAAACTGAAGCCTACGCTCCACTACCTACAAATTCTCTCTTCTTTACTTAACCATAGCATCTAAAATACCTTTCTAACTACTTAACTTAGGGCCGGTTTGTCAATGTCTCGTTAAGTTCCAGTTAAGATTTTAACTTGTCGTTAATGGAGAATTGCGTTTGTCAATGTTAACCTGACGTTAAAAGACCTCAAACTGGCCGTTACGTTAACGAGTAAAATTCTGCTCGTAACACGGCTAACGACCAGTTAAATTATAATCTGTATGAAAATGGCAGGATTCCAAAGCGTTAAAATACCGTAATATAGCCAATTCACGTGATAAAGACCGATTTACTGAACAAAATAACAGAAGCACTACATTCATGAAAAGCTAGTGTGGAAAGCAGCTTTATTGGAAAATTGCATCGTCATATTTCTCGCCCCATCCATGTCAGTAGCGATTAGATGAGTTTGATATACTGCAGATATGCAACATAACCTTAAAATCATTGTTGCTATATCAAAATACAAACTTACGGGTAACGACTAGTTAAGTGAGAATCGGTATGATGAAAATGGCTGGAATAAGAAATTTGGTTGAAAATTACGACGATGTCAATATTTTGGTCATTGCCCCTATAAAGCGTCCTAGGCGTATTTATGTTCGTCCAAATCATTTTGAATGCTGGAATGATGCACAATTTGTTAATCGATTTCGTCTTCGAAAAGCCACTTTGGAAACGCTGCATGAAAACCTCTACGATCATCTGAAGAGTCCAACAGATAGTTGCGTATTTTGTAAGTTCAAATTCAAATGTTTGTAGAACTTATGGGACTTAACTATGGGGTCATCAGTCCGTAAGCTTACAAACTGCTCACGAACTAGCTAAGACTGAGGACGGCACAAATATCCACGCCCGAGGGGGGATTGGAACCTCGACCGTAGTGGCTGCGCAGACCGTGACTCGAGCGCCTCAGTCCCCTCGTCCACCGCGGCCGGCATTTTGTAAGTTATAAGTGGTAATAGAAAACAGAATACATTATTTATGTTTGAAAGCTTATTAATTCAGTATTTACTTGTGCTTGTTGCGCCTAGTGTAAGGCTTAAAATGTAATTTTTTCCTCCGATCTACAGAAACAGTGCACTTTCGCCTATGTGCAAGTTATTGCTTGCACTAAGATACTATGCACTTGGCAGCATGTTATCGTACTTAGCACTTTTGCTGTTCTACTTTAAAAAAAAAAAAATTCCAATATGTCCTTATATTTCTCTATTAAGTATCTCGCACTAATTTCTTGTAAAATTCGAGCTTCTTTCACGTTTGTTTGTCATAGCGCCAAATAACAACTGTCTGCTAACCTCTTCCTTGATAGTCAAATATGGCGAACAGCTGTTTATTCAGACGGCACTTTCATTTGTTTCTCTTGCCAACATAGTCGAAATATATCGCGCCTTCTCGTTTTCTCCAGGTTAGCAAACGAGAGGTGTATCTGGCAATGACAAACGCAATGCACTTAACGAGCACATTTAACTGGACGTTAAAGGCATCTTCTCGTTCACTAACGAGAAGATTAACCAGAGATGGACGAACTGGCCCTTAATATTATTAATACTAGCTGCAGATAACTGGCTTTGCCTGGGTTTAAAATAAGGTTTTCTGTAGAAGCGTACAAAACCGTTTGTTTGCATGTAATAAAAGGGCAAGGTACGTAGACTAGAAAGGTATGTTAGTTTGGGCTTCTTCACTGTCATTGGCAAGCGGGAACCGGCCGCGGTGGCCGAGGGGACTGAGGCGCCCCAGTCACGTTCTGCACGGCCACTACGGTCGGGGCATGGATATTTGTGCCGTCCTTAGTATAAGGCAGTACATAAGTAGTTTGTAAGTTTAGGGACTGATGACCCCATAGTTAAGTCCCATAAGCTATACAAACATTTGATTTTGATTGGCTAGCGCTGTATTACGTCACTCGGCAGCAAGCCGCTGTATTATAAGGCCTCCGTGAACTCATTTTCTCCGTTATTTCTTTTCTCATTCGGCAAAAAACATTGCTTTTAAGCGGTGGAGCATGCTTGTGATTAATATATATGTATACCAACATACAAAGGACTGAAAAAGAAAAGCTTCAAACATTATTAACAACTAGCTAACCCATCCCGCCCCGCGACTTGGCATGGGTAATATTTTAACGTCTTTAACTCGAGAACCACTGAACGTATCGTGATGAGGTTTTTTGGCCCACTTTAGGTTACGGTAGTAACACTAAAAGTGGGCCTTTGCGATCGTCTATAGCAGCTCGAAATTTAAATGAAAATAACGGCTTAACTACTCATCTGACACGAAAATTGAAAAACTGAATTTGTAGAGAACAAAGTTCTCTACAACTCTGCTCTGTTATGTTTTTTTTCATATCTCGTAGCGTTTCAAACATATTTGCAAAAATAACGGCGATTTTGGGAGGTATGTCTGTCTGTCTGTCCGTATGTCTGTCTGTCCGTAAGGTGTTCCCTGTTTTTAAGACGAACCGTTCAACCGATTAGCACCAAATTTTACAGATATGATTGTAGGCCGCCAGAGACCAGAACCTCCCTTTTTCAAATTTTTCGGACAAAAATGCGGTAGTAATACCAAAAAAAAAATCCGTTTGTTATATAAATTGCAAACGAACCGTTCATCTGACACGAAAATGAAATAACCTAATTGGTAGAGGAGAAAATCCTCTACAACTTAGCCCCCTTATGTTTTTTTCATATCTCGTATCGTTTGAGACATATTTGCAAAAATAACGGAGACTTGACACCCTCCATTAAATTAACGAAAACCAGCCGTTCGGAGATGTCACGTGACATTCCTCTCCCAGAACTCTCTCCGGCATACGCCATCTTGCGTTGCGTATTTGATGATTTTCTTATTATAACTCACACGTTGTCATTTCAAAGCAATGGCGCACTGAAGAATTAACAAAAACACATCGTCCTTCGTACGATAAATGATAATCTAGTGTCTACAAATGCCTTATTAGCATCAGTTAACAACGGCCATCAATAGTATGAGATTATTATTTTGGTCCAAAATGTTTGCAAAAACTTATAAAAATACGAATCTAAAGTGGGCCGTAAAACACGTCAGTGCGATTTTTTTTAAATTGTAGAGCTCACAAAGATCTAAAATACAGTCCGCGTGAACATATGTCTAGCTTTTATAGATTTCCCACAATCACTATTTATGTAATCTGAAACCATCCGGCGCTAGCGCCTTAGGAGAGAAAAATGGCACATATGCTTCACTCGTAAAAGTTAGACAGCTGACATTTTTTAGACCTTTGTGAGATCTACAATTTAAAAGAAACCTCATCACGATAAGTTCAGTAGTTCTCGAGTTTTAGAAGGTTAAAGGGACAGACAGAGAGGAAATGTCCTGTTTTATATAATATCATTATTTCAGCCCCTTAGAGTGCGAATTTCGAAATTTTACTATAACTATAACCGTGACGCTAGTTCATGCAATATGTTGACAAAGTTTTATCGCAATCGACTAAATCACATTGACAGGCATAGCATACGGACAAACAGGCCTTCATTGTTATATATTACATAAAGAAAACTTTCGTTACAACGCAAACTTAGCAGTCGATTTTCGCATTAATGCTTTTGTTTTACTCAGTTACTATGAACATTGAACTGCATACTACTTTCATACATACAATTTTATCAATCGGCTTCACAAAAATGTTCGGAACAAGTTCTGGTATTTTTGACATTTGTCTCATCTTGTCGTTTACAGCGAGAGATCCATATGCGCTGAAGTTCCTCATCTTTTGGAAACCGATGGTACAAAATGCCTTCCGTCTTGCGTCCACTGTTATTGCATTCCGCAACAGCGCAAAACGAAGTTCAAATGTTTGTGGAGCTTATGGGACTTAACTACGGGGTCATCAGTCCCTAAACTTACAAACTACTTATGAACTAGCTACAACTAAGGACGGCACAAATATCCATGTCCGAAGGGGGATTCAAACCCCCGACCATAGTGGCCGTGCAGACCGTGACTGAAGCGCCTCAGTCCCCTCGGCCACCGCTGCCGGTACCAACACGAAGTATTCTTACTCATAATTACATAAAGAATATATGGAAAAAGTGGTCCCTAATACAAGGAAGCTATTTTCTATCCGAACACTTAACAGGTCACGAAACGAGCGAGCGCGAAACACAGCTCCCTGCTGGCATGTTTCTTAAGGCTACTGCGGCAACTGCTCGGCGCTTGCTACCAAAGTGACTTTACAGAAGCAAAGCGCGCCACTCAAATTTACACCCCCCCCCCCCTCATAAAAGGGTTCATTTATATTATAGCAATGTGATAAACAACATTTCTGGCAGTTCCATTTGGAGTATGCACAAAAAGATTTTCGTCTTTGCCGACTCTGGAGCAGGCAACATACAACTGTCCATGAGAGAAGGATGGTATCTAATGGAACAGACAAACAGGAAACAAATGCGTCTTATATGTATAGAAATGCAATCGAAGTCTGTACGTACTTTCCCCCATGCACCGAAAGAAATTTTATGTAGACAGTAACCTTCATCTTGTTTTCAAGGTCAAGTGTACAAAATTTCATCAAAATCGGAGCAAAACTATGGTTTCTGACGAAATCCATAGGTACCCTCCACCATGCACTGAACGAAATTATATGTAGGCAGTGCCCTTCCTCTTGTTTTGAAGATCAGTTGTGCAAAATTTCATCAAGATCAGTGCGAAAATATAGATTTACACGGACACATTGAAAACTCACTTCGACTTTTTCTCAAATTTTCCGGTTGTTTTTCCAAAAAGTGGAACGAAACCTGTTTAAGAACCTTACCCATGTAATTTTGTGTACGTGTACCAAATTTCACGTTATTTGGTTGTCTGGAGCTTGAGTTATAAGACAGACAGACAGACAACAAATGCGTTTATAAGTATAGAGATTTCATTATTATTTACTTTGTTTTATTAACATTACCTATCTTACTTTGAAATACATGTTACTTAAAGCATTAGTTATATAACATTTACGATACAGGATATGGACTGATTTGTTGGTATTACTGGTGTGCTTGCAGGAATTATGGTGTTTCTGTTTAACTTGCAAATAGAAAAATTATTCATTAGTCTTAAATTTATACAGTCATCTCGATAGAGCTTAAACAATCAGGCAGAAGCAACACTAAATCAAACGCCCACATACGAAATGCGTTAATAAAACCGATTGTATTTCTGTCGCTGCATTATAGAACGCGTTTAGATGTAAAAGGAATGTTCACTTTCTCCTGTTCTACAGGATTGTAGACCAGAAAACGTAAATGTTTCCTTTAGAGACATTAATACACTATAGTCTGCAGAAGTACTTGTCTTTATTAGTGATCTGCGTGAACTATAATCAGACGTTGTCCTTCTGAAAGTGGCGCCTTTACTGCATTACTAGATCCTTCTGTCACTCATTGCGCGTAGTATGCGAACTGCGAATGTATGTTTCACGGTACTATTTTCTTTATTTAGATAATCGACACGTTTACTGCGTATTTCTTAACGTTCCAAAGCAGCTTCCTGTAACCTGCTTTTTCGCCACCTAGCAAATATAAAACGTGTTAAGTATTACATTGATATTAAAAAAAAAAAAACTAACTTTTGAAGTAGTTACCTCAATGAAGAAATACTTCCCTTGAAAGACGTATTTTTTCTTATTACAGGAAAAAAGTTACTTTATTGTGGGGCGCTGTTTGTTTGTCGTGTGGAAATTGTTTTTCAATATTAAAAAAAAATCAAAAGTTTGTTAAGCTTAAGAGACTTAACTGCGGGGTCATCAGTCCCTAAACTTACAAACTACTCATAAACTACCTTATACTAAAGAAGGCACAAATATCCATGCCCCAGAGGGGATTCAAATGTTCAAATTGTAAATCTATCGGACCGAACTGCGTGGTCATCAGTCCGTAGCTTACAAACTACTTAAATCTAGGTAAACTAACCTAAGGACAACACACACACCCATGCCCCAGGGAGAACTCGAACCTCCACGGCGAGCAACCGCGCGCTCCGCAGCGAGACGCTTAGACCGCTCGGCTACTCCACCGCGGCGAGGGAATTCAAACCCCTGACCGTAGCGACCGTGCGGACTGTGACTGGTGCGCCGCAGACCGCTCGGCCACCGTGGCCGGCAGGTAACAGAAAGAATCAACGTGGTCCCAGCCTAATACCGTCTCCTGATGGTGTCCATGTCCTGGGACAGCGATGGCGTAATCCTTACCCATTGCGTTCCAATGGGCACTACGGTAACAGGTGCATCCTACGAAAATGTTTTGAAGAACAAATTCCTTCCTTCAATGCAACAAAAACGTCCGGGAAGGGCTGTGCATGTGCTGTTTCACCAAGACAACGCACCCGCACATCGAGCTAACGTTACGCAACAGTTTCTTCGTGATAACAATTTGAAGTGATTCCTCATGCTCCCTACTCACCTGACCTGGCTCCTAGTGACTTTTGGCTTTTTCCATCAATGAAAGACACTCTCCGTGGCCGCACATTCACCAGCCGTGCTGCTATTGCCTCAGCGATTTTCCAGTGGTCAAAACAAACTCCTAAAGAAGCCTTCGCCGCTGCCATGGAAACATTGCGTTAGCATTGTGAAAAATGTGTATGTCTGCAGAGCGATTAAGTAGAGAAGTAACGCCAGTTTCATCGATTTCGGGTGAGTAATTAATTAGAAAAATATCGGAGGCCTTAGAACTTGAATGCACCTCGTAGGAGAGGTGTTCAAATGAAAAGGTACAAGACATCTTAACAACCGCTTTGAGGTAACGTAGTGAGACGTGAAGAATTCATGGTCACAACCCCTTAAAAATTAAAAGTTATGCCCTCGGCAGGCTAGGCAATCCTCACCGTCTTTTTCGACCTTGTGGTTTTCAGTCCGCAGACTGGTTTGATGCAGGTCTCCACGCTACCCTCTCCTGTGCGAGTCTCTTCATCTGACAATACGTTCGGAAACCTACATCCTTTTGAATCTGCTTAATGTTCCCCGGTCTCCCTCTACGACTTTTACCACACAAACTTCCTTCTAAATGCTAAGTTGACGATTCCTTGTTGTCTCTTAATCACGATATGCCAGAAAATCCTATTCTCCCCAATTCTGTTGAGCACCTCCTTATTAGTGATGTGATCTACCCAACTAATCTTCACCCTTCATCTATAGCACCACATTTCGAAAGCTTCTATAATCTTTTAACTTAAACTCCTTATCGTCCACGTTTCACTTCCATACAGTGCCACATTCCAGGCAAATGCTTTCAGAAAGGACTTCCTAACATTTAAACTAATATTGGACGTCAGTAAATTTCCATTCTTCAGAAACGCTTTCCTTCCCATAGCCATTCTACATTTTATGTCTTCTTTACTTCGGTCATCAGAAGTTATCTTGCTACCCAAATAACAAAACTCATTACCTAATCTAATTCCTTTCGCAGCGTCTGATTTTCTGATGCTACACTCCATTACCCTCGTTTTACTCTTGTTAATGTTCATCTTATACCTTCCTTTCAAGACACTGTGTATTCAACTTAATTGCTGTTCCAGGTCCTTTGCTGTCTCTGACAGAATTACAATGTCGTCAGCAAACCGCAAGGTTTTTATTTTCTCTTCCTGGACTTTAATTCCCTCTCCAAATATCTCCGCCGGCCGCGGTGGCCGAGGTGACTGAGGCGCTCCAGTCACGGTCAGCACGGCCACTACGGTTGGGGGTTCGAATCCCCCCTCGGGCATGGATATTTGTGCCGTCCTAGTTCGTAAGTAGTTCATAAGTAGTTTGTAAGTTTAGGGACTGATGACCCCGTAGTTAAGTCCCATAAGTTCTACAAAAATTTGAACATTTTTTAAGGCATCGACAAAAACAGAGGTGATATCGGGTGTTTCACAGGGTAGTATCAGACTCCCTTCCCCCACGCGGATCCTCTATGACCTCATCCCCTTCCCTCCTCTCCTACAACACCTTGAACATCTCCGGCTCCTTTACACATCCCACAAAATAGAGTCCCAAAACCCTCTGGTCTACCCTATTCTTACAAATCCCGGGCCTCTGCCACGCCTCCGCCAAACCGTTCCTCCCGGCCTTCACCTCCATACGCTCCGCACCCTTCCTCTACCGGATACCGAACTTCGTCCCGATATCTACCCCTCCTACCAACTCTGATCCCTTCCCCGTAGCATCAGCACCCCTCCCCTCTCTCCCGTCCCTTTCCCTTCCCGCCCGCTTGGCTACCCTTCTCCCATGCCCGGAGTCTCGACAATCCTTCTCTCCCCTCCTTTCTCTCTCTTCCCTCCCCTTCTCCCCCTCCCCCGCACTTCCCCCGTCCCTGTCCCACCCCCCTCCATCCCCCTCCCCACCCCCCGCGGGGGCGACTCGACTTTTTATCTCCGTGTTCAGTGCAAGTGCCTCCAGTGTCGTGTGTTTTACTCAGTGCCTCCATAATCGCCGTCCCCATGTTTTATTCTGTACGCCGTCCGATGTCTTCATGTGTGAACTTAGTGTCTTTACAATGTACTTTTAACTCGCCACCATGGCCACCTGTTTTTACTGACTATGTGTGTTTTTTATTACTCCTCGTCTGTTCATCGTTCCCTGACATATGTTTATCCCGTTTTATCCATGTACGTTTTACTCTGTCGAAAACTCAGCGTGTAAATTGTTTTAACTTTCCGCTATTTTGTTCCGCTTTTTATATTTTATCTCTTATTTGTCAAATTTTTGTATGTCACATGGCTGAAGAGCAGCCACCGCAGCTGCTGCCAGCCTGCCAGCTGTTTCTACAGCTGGCTTTAAAACAACAATAAAGGAAAAAAAAAAAGCTCACTCTCAGTCTTGTGTTGACTGCGCTCCGTTTACTTTCGCTATTCATTGGTTATCTGGCTTCGTACTCTGCTCTGGCACGGTTCCGATTTGGCTTTCGCTTGGATCTTTGTTTTTCGATTAGTTGTTGTTATTGTCGTCTCTGTGGTTTCGTGGAGTGTTTCTCGTTAGCGGCGACGCTTGATCGGTCGGTCGTCGCTAGTCGCTCCCGACCCAGTCAGGTCTTCGGTCACAATAATTGGCGACGAGGTAAAAGGTTCCATCACGTTTCATGGACGAACGACTTGTGCAACTTGTAGAGCAGCAACAACAACAGCTGCTCCTACAGCAACAGCAAACTGATTTGTTACGACAGGAAATTCAACTGTTGGCGGAACGCTTACAGGTTCAGGGTTCCCAACCCGTCCAAGCGGTTGTCACGTCGTCGACGGATTTCCGCCCCCCTGCGTTTCCGCCCTTTAACGACGCCAAAGAGGATTGGGATACTTACTTACAGCGGCTGGAACAGCACTTTGCCGCCTTTCAGGTCTCTGATGACGCTCTCCAACGGTCGCTTTTTCTTTCTTGGGCTTCCCCCGAGACGTTTTTCTTACTAAAGAAGTTGGCCCCCTCTCCAATCCGGTGGCACGGACGTTCGAGGAGATGTGCGCATTGCTTTCGAATTATTATTCCCAACGATTTCACGTTGTCACATCGCGCCTCGAATTCCATCAGTATCACAAACAGCCAGGTCAATCATATCGGTCATGGGTGACAGATTTGCAAGGACTGAGTCGGCGTTGCGAATTCACGTGCTCCAACCCGTCTTGTAAAACCTCCTATGCTGACTCTCTCATCAGTGAAGTTGTCGTTCAGTTGGCTCCAGATCCAGAAGTGCGGACGGCGGCCCTCAAGCTGGACGATCCCTCTCTGGAGGACATCCTGAAGATTGCACATTCTTTCGAGATTGCACAGGCGGCGAATGAGCGCCTCATGGCTCTTCCTCAGGTAGCAACTGTACAACCGCCACAAAGGGGACGTAACGTTCGGAAGGTCTTGCCCCGCCGGCAGCGTCGTGATCCTTCCCTCTCTGACGTGTCCATGGCCTCCGAACGACCGGTCACTTCTCGTCGGCGTAGGCAACGTGGTTTACCGTCCTGTCCCGACTGTTTTACGGCACACCAACGGGCGGACTGTCCAGACCGCTGAGCCCACTGTAGTCGTTGTGGAAAAGATGGCCATCTCCATTCGGTTTGTCGGCAAACGGCAGGACAGTCTTCCCCGAATTCTTATTGGCGTCAGGGGACAGTTCATGAACTGGAGGCTACTGTTCCCCAGGGTGATTCTCCCGCTACCAAATTGTTTATTGATCTCAGAATAGCTAACCATGACGTCCGCTTCCAGGTGGACACAGGGGCGACAGTCTCCCTGGTGAACCTCCCGACATATGCCCGTCTCGGCTACCCAGAATTGGACCCGCCCTCCCGCAGGTTGGTAGCATATGGTGACAGTGCGATTCCTCTGAAAGGTCAGTTTACCACTTTGGCAACTTACAAAACGGTTACACGTCCTGTAACCCTCTTTGTGGTCAATAGCCACTCAGCTGGAAACATTTTCGGCCTCGATGCGTTCTCACTATTTGGGTTCTCCATCTCCGATGAGGTGCAGGTCATTTCTGACACTGTTCCTTTCCAGGAACTCGACGACCTTTGTGCCTCTTTTGCGTCTCTGTTCGAACCGGGTCCAGGATGTGCAACCAATTTTGAGGCACATATTACTTTACGCCCCGATGCGGTGCCCCGTTTCTGCCGTGCACGCCCTCTTCCGGTCTCCCTACGGATGGCGGTAAAGCTGGAACTCGACCGTCTGCACGCCGCAGGAGTTATCGAACCTGTCAAAACGAGTGTCTGGGCCACACCACTGGTAGTGGTCCTCAAGCCTAATGGCGCCCTCCGCCTTTGTGGCGATTTTAAATCCACCATCAATGCCCAGGCACAGGTCGAAACCTACCCAATTCCGCGGCAAGAGGACCTCCTCACGAAGCTTGTTGGCGGCGAATACTTTTCTAAGATAGACCTGGCTGACGCCTATTTGCAAATCCCGCTCGATGAGGAATCTCAACGAATCGTGGTCATCAATACCCCTTTTGGTCTTTACAAATACAAACGTTTACCTTTTGGGATTTCTTAGGCTCCAGCCATCTTCCAGAGGTATCTCAAACAATTAACCATGCCTATACCCGGTTGTGCCAACTATCTTGATGATGTCATCGTTACTGGGGCTACACGCCAGGAGCACTTTCATAACCTCCGCACTCTCTTCACCACATTGTGGGACGCCGGGCTCAGGTGCCGCCTCCATAAATGCCAGTTTTTCCAGGAACGGGTCGAATACCTTGGCTACTTGCTCTCCAAAGACGGAATCCAGCCCACAGATCGCAATGTATCGGCGGTCGATGCTCTACCACGCCCTCAAAACCTGCAGGAGTTACAGGCGTTTTTGGGAAAGGTGAACTATTATGCAAAGTTCCTCCCACAAGCGGCCCACATTATGCACCCCCTCAACTATCTCCGGAAGAAAGGTGTGCAATTCCGGTGGTCAGATGCTTGTGAGCATTCCTTTCAGCGGCTAAAGCGCCTGTTGCGTTCGGCACCCTGCCTTACGCCCTTTTCTCCATCACGTCCCCTTGTTCTGGCAGCGGACGCATCTCCATATGGCATTGGAGCGGTGTTGGCACACCGGAATGATGATGGTACTGAACAACCGATAGCCTATGCGTCTAAGACCCTGACGCCTGCTCAAAAGAACTACTCTCAGATAGAAAAGGAAGCGTTGGCGATCGTCTATGCGGTTAAAAAAATTCCATGTGTATCTTTTTGGGGCCAAGTTTACCCTCATTACTGACCACAAACCACTGTTCGCTCTATTTGGGCCACACTCTCGGCTCCCAGAACGTACGGCCCAAAGACTCCAGCGTTGGGCTCTATTTCTTAGTTCCTACAATTACACCATTAAGTACAAGCCTACTACACAACACGCCAATGCAGACGCTCTTTCTCGTCTGCCTTCAGGACCTGATCCAGCATTTGATCGACATGAAGTCTCCTGTTTCCACATTGATCTGGAACGGCAAAATACCTTAGTTGGGTTCCCTATCACAGCCACGCACATTGCTGCAGACACACGCCAGGACCCCATCTTACGACGGGTCATCCATCATGTACTTCATGGGTGGCCCACTTACTTCCTGAAGTCGACAGCCTCCCAGTTACGTGCCTGGTCCCATCTCTCTCGTCGATTGTCTGTCATTGATGGTGTTCTCCTCGTCGATGCTGAGGGCGATACCCACCGGGTGGTTATCCCACCTACTTTACGTCCTCAGGTTCTGGAACTTCTCCATCGGAGACATTGGGGTATGAAATCCCTGGCCAGGAGACACGTTTATTGGCCAGGTCTGAACAAAGATGTGGAGGCCATCGTCCGCAAATTGCTCCACTTGTGCTCAGCACCAGGCTGCTCCGGCCCAATCTTTCTCTCCCTGGCCTGCTCCACGTCGCCCTTGGGACCGCATCCATCTTGACTTTGCGGGCCCCTTTCTGGGATCTATGTGGCTTATTGTCATTGATGCCTATTCCCACTACCCCTATGTAGTCAGCATGGTGTCCACCACCACGACTGCCACACTCAATGCCCTCACACAAATTCTTGCTATCGAGGGTCTTCCCCGTACCATCGTCTCTGACAATGGGCCCCAGTTTACGGCGGCAGCCTTTGAGCAGTTTTGTGATGCAAATGGCATCAAACACCTGTTTAGTCCGCCATTCCACCCAGCCTCTAATGGTGCTGCTGAGCGGATGGTGCGGACGTTTAAACATCAAATGCTGAAATCTGTGGGCACCTCCACCACCACAGCAGCCCTCACATTATTCCTGAGGACTACCCCTATCCAGGATCGTAGCCCGGCAGAACTCCTCCATGGCTGCCAGCCACGCACCCTTCTCCATCTCTTGGCCCCACAGCCCTCGGAACCAAGGACGCGGTACACTGGGCAATATGCACCAGGATCCGCTGTGTGGGCCCGTTCCTATGGTACGAAGCCCTCATGGGTGCCGGCTACCGTAGTGGCCTCTCACGGGCTACGCCTCCTCTCTGTCAACACTCAGAGGGGTTTGGAGCGCCAACATACTAACCAACTTCGCCCTCGTTTCCCTGCCTCATCCAAACCAGTAGCACAGCCAGACCCGGAGCCACTGCTATCGCCAATTCCTCGTTTTAGGGTGAGACGTGGGTTTCACAGGGATTCACCTCTGCCACATTGAAATGAGACTCAAAGGGTCGAGACAGTACTCACCGCACTTCGGGAAGGTGACTATCCAGACGTCGTCGGGCCGGACCTCGAAGTCGAGCAGCTGGTTGGCCATCTGCAGGTAGGCGGCGGTGAGGGAGGAGCCGGAGGGCCGCACCCTGACGTGGTCCTGGTCGAACAGGCCGCTCAGCTTGGAGCGGTAGTCGCGCATGCGTGCACAGTCCAGCGGCTCAGCCGAGATCGACATGTCGTCAGCCCCCTGCAAGCAGTCGGGAAACTGAGCGTCGAGTACCGGACCAGGTCGTGAGGGTTGCAGAAACGCCGAGAACGTGGTGCTGCCACTAGATGTCACACACGACGATTTCTTTCCACAAATTGAAAATACGAATGACATATTTGAGCTGCTGTCGGATTTGTTACACGCTGTGTAGAGTGCTAGCAGGATAAATTGGCCGGTAGATGCGCAGACGGCTGGTCGAGTGTGGGGAGAGCGGTAGTGGTGGGGGTAGCAGCCACAGCAGTGAGCGACCACTGAAGGGGCACTGAAGGCCGCTCGCTCTCTGTGGTGTCGCACAAGTCTGAAGTGCGCGCCACGTTCTTTCGCCGCGCGCCGCCATGCACGCACGGCGCGGCGTTCTTACGACGTCAGCCACGAGCGCCCTCTGCTGCAACTCCGCTTGTGGCCACGACTGCTGCATCGGCCACTTGGGAATCAGATACGCACCAGTTAAGACTTGGATAGGCACTAGGAATTAGGGATGGGAAAAACCGACCGGTTAAAACTGATACCAGTATTTTAGTTTTGAATAACCGGTTTATTTGGTGTCGGTTGTAACCGGTTTTTTTTTTTAGTTATTGACAAGAACCGGGTAAAAAACCGGTACGACTACTTCCTGTAGTAGTGGTTCAAATTGTGTTTTTTTGTAAATAATTTAAAAAAATTAAAACTAGTAGACCCTAACATTTAGGGCTATTTCTAAAATTTCGTCTGCTATGAAATATTAAGTCATCGCAGTAACTAAGAAAAGCGATCAGTGATAATTTAAGAATATTCCCGGCAGTCAGAAACGCACAACAAACGCGTGGCATAAGAACTTAAGAACTGGTGCAGCTATTGAGGCATCGATGCACCTGTTGCCGTATGGCGTGGCCTATTAGACGACGCGCGTGCACCGGCAGTGTACGAGACTTGCCTCCGTCTGGTCATGCGGCAGTTCCTTGCTGTCGTCGCCAGACATCGGTTGTGTCTTAAATGGCGCCATCCCGAGTATGGAAGTACTTCAGGAAGTACGGGAGCAGTGATGTACAATGATCCATTTGCTTTAAAAAGCTGAAAGCGGGTGAAGGTACTGCAAACATGCTGTGGCATTTAAGGAGAAAGCATCCAAAATGTTCCTTGGAAGAGAAGGTAAATTCGATTCATAGACCTATTATGTAAATGATGTACTGTAAGCATGGAATACTAACTCTTAATGTATTATCATATTGTTATGCTAACAAGTTTTATTAATGTGATTCCTTGAAAGCGAGGGGCTTTTTTAGTAACCAATATGGGTTTAGATAACATCGATCATGTGGTGCCTCGCGAGGTAGCCGTGCGGTCTGAGGCTCCATGTCACGGACTGCGCGGCTGCTCCCCCGGTCATGGATGTATATGTTGTCCTTAGCGTAAGTTAGTTTAAGTTAGATTAACTAGTTTGTAAGTCTAGGGACTGATGACCTAAGCAGTTAGGTCTCATAAGAACTCACACCGATTTGAACATTCTTTGGTCATGTGGTACACAGCTTTCCTAATTCAATTTTTCGTGAATTTATTTTTCGAAATACTTCTGCAGCACTGATTGAAGTTCATTTACTGACTATATATATAAGGAGATATTCGTATGCGCTGGCTCACAAGTCCAACTTACGGAGTGGTTGGCTCAATATTCGCAACTGCCGGATGGAAATACTAGGCCAGTAAATCTGTATGCTTCGTATAGCGTCTTCTACGGACTCCTGGCTAGGCTTACACACACTCAAGAAGGCGTAGTATTGGGAGGGGATCTTGCGAAATATGGAAAGACTAGTGATTTGTCGTATAACGTAAATTTACCTAAATTGTAACTAAAGCTCGTAAGTTTCGGTTTCGACTGAAACTAGAACAACCGAAAATTCAATTACGGTTTGTGTATCGGCCGCAAAATATGTTTCGGGCGAACTCTACTGGAAATAATAGCAATAAAAAACCGAAAACCGGTTATGTAAGAAACCGGTTATCTTGAGCAATTTTTACAGTGCGGTTACACTGGAGATGAAAAGAAACGGTTTAACTGAAAACCGGTTGTTTCAGCAATAACCGACATCCCTACTAGGAATCATCAGTAGGCAGGCCTCTATCTAAATTATGTATCAACATTCTGCTAGTCTGCTGCTCTCCAATATAAATACTGTACAGTCTCTATGAAATATATATCTCGTTCTAATTCACTCTAGTGTTTCTAGTTTCTGCTGTCCCACTGGCTGGTCACCTCCGTACCTGCACACGCGTGCATCCTTTATTCCTGTGTCGGTCTCTTTCTACTTGGCCACCGACACCTACAACAACCGGCGGAAACACCGGCCGCGGTGGCCGAGGGGACTGAGGCGCTCCAGTCACGGTCTGCACGGCCACTATGGTCGGGGTTCGAATCCCCCCCTCGGGCATGGATATTTGTGCCGTCCTTAGTCTTAGCTAGTTCATAAGTAGTTTGTAAGCTTAGGGACTGATGACCCCGTAGTTAAACCCAAAAAAAAAAAAAAAAAAAAAAAAAAAAAAAAAAAAAAAAAAAAAAAAAAGGGAAACAAGTGGCGACGAGGATGGGATACAAAACACTACACTAAAGCCTGCGCTCCACTACCCGATACCTTATTATTCCTCCTCCCTTCACCTCCACAACGTCAACTCCCTCTCCCGGATGACGCCCTCCATCCCGACATCTACCCCTCATTTCGAACTAAGTCAATCCCCGTATTTGTACGTCTTCATATGTTAAATATACTAGGGGCAAAACAAAAACAATAGCAACACTACGTGATAGTAACGGCGATCCTGCCGATGACAGCGCTACTAAATCAGAGTTACTAAACATAGCTTTTAGAAACTCATTCACCAAAGAAGACGAAACCAATATCGCAGATTTCGAATTAGGAACAGAGGCCGTAATGAGTAACATAGAAGTAGATATCATTGGAGTAGTGAAGCAACTAAAATCACTTAACAAGAAAAAGTCTTCTGGTCCGGACTGTATACCCATTAGATTTCTATCTGATTATGCTGAAGCGATAGCTCCTTACTTAACAGCCATATACAAACCGCTCTCTCATAGAAGGATCTGTACCAAAAGATTGGAAAGTTGCACAGGTCACACCTATATTCAAGAAAGGCAGTAGGAGTAACCCATTAAACTACATGCCTATTTCATTGACATCAATTTGCAGAAGGGTGTTGGAACATATCCTGTATTCAAAAATTATGAATTATCTCGAACAGAATGATCTATTGGCCCAAGGTCAACGTGGATTTAGAAACTATCGTTCATGCGCAACACAACTAGCTCTTTACTCACACGAAGTGATGGGTGCTGTCGACAAGGTTTCGCAAATTGATTCTGTATTCCTTGATTTCCAGAAGGCTTTTGCCACCGTACCTCACAAAAGGCTTTTAAACAAATTGCGTGGTTACGGTATATCGCCCAAAATTTGCGACTGGATAGGGGATTTCCTCTCAGAGACGACATGGTTTGTAGTAATCGATGGTAAGGCATCGACGCCGGCCGCGGTGGCCGAGGGGATTGAGACGCTCCAGTCACGGTCTGCACGGCCACTACGGTCGGGGGTTCGAATCCCCCCTCGGGCATGGATATTTGTGCCGTCCTTAGTCTTAGCTAGTTCATAAGTACTTTGTAAGCTTAGGGACTGATGACCCGTAGTTAAGTCCCATAAGTTCTACAAAAATTTGAACTTTTTTTTAAGGCATCGACAAAAACAGAGGTGATATCGGGTGTTTCACAGGGTAGTGCTATTGGTCCTCTGCTGTTCCTTATTTACATAAACGATTTAGGGGAAAATCTAAGTAGCTCTATTAGGTTGTTTGCAGGTGACGCCGTCATATACCGTCTAGTAAAATCATCTGAAGATCAAAACCAACTGCAGAACGATTTGAATAAGATATCAGTATGGTGTAAAAATAAATAATGAGATGTATGAAGTCGTCCACATGAGTACGAAAAGAAATCCATTAAACTTTGTTTACATGATAAATCAATCAAATGTAAAGACTGTAAACTCCACAAAATACCTAGGAATTACTATTACTTCAGACTTAAATTCGAAAGAACACGCCGGCCGCGGTGGACGAGGGGACTGAGGCGCTCCAGTCACGGTCTGCTCGGCCACTAAGGTCGGGGGTTCGAATCCCCCCTCGGGCATGGATATTTGTGCCGTCCTTAGTCTTAGTTAGTTCATAAGTATTTTGTAAGTTTAGGGACTGATGACCCCGTAGTTAAGTCCCATAAGCTATACAAACATTTGAATTTGAATTTGGAAAGAACACGTAGATAATGTCGTGGGAAAGGCGAACCAGAGACTGCGTGTTATTGACAGAACCCTTAAAACATGCAACAGAACTACAAAAGAAACTGCATAAACTACTCTCGTCTGTCCTTTTATAGAGTATTGCTACCCAGTGTGGGATCCTTATCAGGTGGGTTTGACGGAGGACATCGAAAGAGTCCAAAGAAGAGCAGCTCGTTTCGTATTGTCACGATACAGGGGAGACAGCGTTACGGAAATGATACGGGATCTGGGATGGGAATCATTACAACAACGGCGCTTATCGCGTGGGCAACTTACGAAACTTGTAACTCGCCCGATGTTCTTTTGACTGTTAACTAGCCGTGTTAGTGAAGTTAACAATTGACTGCTTGCTCACAAAATCTCATTACGGCGATATTCACACAGCGGCGGAAGTATACTGTTCCCTTAAGCAAAACTCTGATTCTATAAGTTAAGCAAACAGTTCTACCTTTACTGCTATCTTTTGAGGAAACTGCACACAATTAAATAATGATCCGCAGTCATGGATATAAGTCAAAAATTATGAATGTTGGCAACGGAAACGCAAATAATGCTCCAGAAGGGAGCAGAATCACGAGATACATGAACAAATTACCCCACATTAATTCAAAATAAATGATGAGGAGAGAATTTAAATAAGCACAAAAGGATTATAATTTAACAAGTTAATTTATTATTCAAAACAAGAACAACAAGGGGGGAAGACCATTTTTTTAAATACAATAAAAAACACACCTTACAAAATATTCAAAATTATTTACAATTACATGTCTCTAAAATTGCCCACCTGCAAAGTTGAGTACAGGTTAATTACGATCACGTTTCATAGGGGGGAACGGAGGAATTGCAGCACATTCACACACAGATTCATATGCCAAGCCATGCACCCGACACCAATATACCAAGACGACAGCCAAGCAATGTGGAGAATGCAGATCGAAGGTTCACTCGCGCACAATGAAATAGTACTTCGCTTCCATAACGTGTCAAGCTAGTAGGTTAGGCTCATGATCAACTATCAGAAACAAACGCATTTGGATTAAGACCATAATGTGCGGTGTACAGATGGAAGATAAAGTTTCCCTAGAACTTCTAACTATACATTGAATCAAGATTTCATTAAATAAAATCTAAAAACGGTCGCTCTGGCGTTCGTTTAGCACAGGGAGAAGATAACTACAGAAGGTTAAAGTTGTTAGATCAATACAGCACTCTACTAAGTCGGAACACAAAATATGCATAAAGTTAACAAAACCTATTTTTAAGAGAATAGGATCGCGAAATATATCGTGTAACCATTCTTTCTGATCAGGGGAATGATATCTCTTAGATAATCAAGGTTACAGATTGCTACAGCACAATACATAGTTCGGTCACAAAAATTCAGATAAGTGAAATAATTCTATTTTATGAAAATTAAAAACACGATAGACGTCATGCAACGGTTCTTTCTACACAGAGGAAAAAGATCTATTTAATGGTAATAAACGTGACAGGGAACACGCTAATCGGCGCACACGTGGGCCGACAAGTAAACAGATTACAAGTTAGACTGGACAATTTTCGAGGAAAATTATCACGCTACACTGACTAGGAACACATTAGCAAATTAGCTATACAATTATAAACCACTCATGTGCACTGAATGATGGAGAATCTGAAGACTTAGTCTGATATCGTCCATGTGTTCTGTCGACAAAGTACGAACAGTATAGGCACCGCTAATCCCCGAAAATATTACAATTCAACTACGATAAGAACGT
This sequence comes from Locusta migratoria, assembly GCA_026315105.1. NCBI lineage: Eukaryota > Metazoa > Arthropoda > Insecta > Orthoptera > Acrididae > Locusta > Locusta migratoria. The sequence continues at coordinate 117,106,620 of CM048753.1, read as the reverse complement.
GAAAGATTCTGAACACATTTAAACAGGCGAATAAATGTTTTAAAAGTTATAAAGTGCAAGAACTATGCTAACGAAACACCATCAGAGCATCGGAATCAGATTCCAGCAAAAATCGACATAAAATTAGCAATCCTGTACGAAATTAAGCAAACCCTCACTACTACACATAGTGTAGCTGCTCCCAGAATTAAACTCGCGAAAAGGCATAAGTACGACTATGGAACCTGAACTAAGTTGACCCACGAGGCCACAGAAGAACCAAACCCAGAGGTACTTACCCTACCAGGAACCAAGAAGCGAATGAATAGCTCTCCTCACCACAGCTTATCCGTTACCAGAGGAGGGGTAGTGGAGGGGAACCCAGAGAGCGTCACCGTTCGTCAGGCAGGTAACCTCACCAATTCCCAGCCAACAAGGTTAAGAGCAAGCTACATTAGGAACCTTTGCTAAGACTGGGTTCTGCTCAGCAGTTGGCAAACCTACTTCTCTCCCAGAGACATTCAACGCCCAGAGTTTGAAAGCAACGATGACACAAAACAGACGAGGTGCGCCTAGAACTTGCTAAACTTTCTTACATACAAAGTTTCAGTCATTCCGTGGAAGCCAGGGACAGTGGGAGCACATCACACTAATAGATATTTGGAGCCTCATGTACAACAGACAGAATTTTACAGACAGATAAAACTAAATCAATATATAATGCCTGGTATCTCGCATATTGCGAGTGCAGTGTCTTGCTACACTAAAAAAAAATGTCTGAAGCTCGTCAACATTTGTTCATGGGGAGTCAATTAAATGGAACACGTTATGTGGACGTGTTTCAAACTACAATCGCCAACATTCTCCTACGAATGCGAAAATATATTGTTGACTCCCCTTAGAAATGATCATCAGAATAAAATACGAGAAATCAGAGCCCGAACGGATTCAGGTGTTCTTTCTCCCCGCTCGCTATTCGAGAATGGAATGGGAGATAAAATAGTATAATTGTGGTTCGATGAACTTAATGTGATTTGAAGAGTATCCCATGTAGATGTAGATATTCCTCTCCCCTCCCATCCCTGTCCACCTCCGCACTTGGCTCTCCCTTCCCAGTTCCCTCCTACAATCTTTGCGCCTTCCTCCTCCCCCTTCCACCCTCCCCCTCCCCTCCCGTCCTTCTCCCACCGCGCCTCCCCTTCCTCCCCTTTTCCCTCTGTGGGGTCCCTGTTACGACATATGTTTACAGTGCCCCGTTTAGTGGTGTGCCACTGTCTGCGCTATTTGCTAAAGTGGTGTTTGAGTACTTCACCAGCGGGGCGATCAGGTCGAATATTTGCGTTGCCACGTGTTTTAATTCTGTGCTTCATCAACGTCCTGTTTGTGTCATCACGTGTTATTTTGCTCACCATGGCTTTTATTATTCTACATATGTGTCTTTTTTTTTTTTTTTTACCATTGGGCCGACCGCGGTGGCCGAGGGGACTGAGGAGCTCCAGTCACGGTTTGCACGGCCACTACGGTCGGGGGATCGAATCCCCCCTCGGGCATGGATATTTGTGCCGTCCTTAGTTAGTTCATAAGTAGTTTGTAAGTTTACCCTTGTGTTTTTTAATTCTCCTTGTCTCTTGTTATTGTCTTCATTTTATTACTTCTACTTTTTTTCTCCTTTAACATTTTCATTGTTCGTGTTCTACGAATTTGTACTTCTCTCGGTTTCACAGCAGCGATTAAGCTGCTGCCAGTCTCCCCCACGTGGGCCCGGAAATCCAATTAAAAATATTTAAAAAAAAATAAAAGAAACCTCCACTACCTGCTGTAGCAGAACATAGCGATCGTAACATTGGAATAGCCATTTCCGTCAATTTTGAATTTTTACTAATTTTTACAAGGCACAATTCGCCTTTTTTAAGAAATCAGTTCATATCTTCGTAATACAGAATAGTCAAGTCCACAGAATAATTTATCAAAAACACCCTAAATTACAGTCATCTTATGTTGGAAAACTAGTATAAATAGTATCCTCAGTCGTGCTACTCTCTCTCTTTCTATGTATTCAGTTCCCTATATCTTGTCTTTCGCGAAATGTAAGTGGACGGCAGCAAGATCGTACTACACTCAGCTTCAAATTCCGGCCCTCTGAATTTACTCAACAGAAATTCATGAAAAGAACGTCGTTTTTCCTCCAGCGATCCCCATTTTAGTTGCCGGAGCATTTCCGTGACACTCGCGCATTGGTCGAACCTACCGGTAACAAATCTAGCTGCTCGCCTCTGAACCGCCTCTATGTCTTCCTTTAAACTGATCTGCTGCGGGTCCCAAACACTCGAGCAATACTCAAGTCGTGATCGTACAAGCGTTTTATACGCCGTCTCCTTTACAGGTGAATTACACCTTCCCAAAATTCTCTCAATAAACCGAAGTCGGCTGTCTGCCTTACTCACAACTGTCCTTACATGTTCGTTCCATTTCATATCGCTCTGCAATGTTACGCCCAGATATTTGAACGACGCGACAGCATCAAAAAGCTCACTACTAATGCTGTATTCGAACATTATAGGATTGTTTTTCCTACTCATGCGCATCACCTTACATTTTTCTACATTGAGAGCTAGCTGCCATTCTTCGCACCAACTAGAAATTTTGTCTAAGTCAGTCAGTTAAAGACGACACCCTCCCATACACCACAGCATCATCAGCAAACAGCCGCAAATTACAACTTGCTCAGTTCGCTAGCTATTCGGGAATAGTGACTGGGCTAGTACAGTATTTGTTAATTAGAGATTAATTCATTTCTTAAAGGTGTAAAGACTTTGATAGTGAGCAATGAAGTATCGAAGTATTACGCGTTTCGAGATAACATCACCTATGGACTCTAGATCGGGTTTAGGCTAGAGAAGATAGTGAAAATTCTGCCTCCCGATGAGATAATCTCAATATTATTGGGGATAGAATAATATTTGTTTTCATTTATAAAGAGGAAGTGTAAGCTCTGAACTTTGCTTTAGCAGACTTGAAAATATTATGAACGGTAACTTATTTCAGAGACATTGTGATAAAATTTTATTGTGAGGAATGAAATTCCCGAACTGTGAATACTTACATGTGACTTTGTTCAAGCGTACTTATTGTAACTCATGTCTACAAAAAGGTATGGCCAAACTTTCAGGAAACATTCCTCACACACAAAGAAAGAAAATGTGTTATGTGGACATGTGTTCGGACACGCTTAATTTCCATGTTAGAGTTCATTTTATTACTTCTCTTCAAATCACATTAATCATGGAATGGAAACACACAGCAACAGAACGTACCAGCGTGACTTCAAACACTTTGTTACAGGAAATGTTCAAAATGTCCTCCGTTAGCGAGGATACATGCATCCACCCTCCGTCGCATGGAATCCCTGACGCGCTGATGCAGCCCTGGAGAATGGCGTATTGTATCACAGCCGTCCACAATACGAGCACGAAGAGTCTCTACATTTGGTACCGGGGTTGCGTAGACGAGAGCTTTCAAATGCCCCCATAAATGAAAGTCAAGAGGGTTGAGGTCAGGAGAGCGTGGAGGCCATGGAATTGGTCCGCCTCTACCAATCCATCGGTCACCGAATCTGTTGTTGAGAAGCGTACGAACACGTCGACTGAAATGTGCCGGAGCTCTATCGTGCATGAACCACATGTTGTGCCGTACTTGTAAAGCCACATGTTCTAGCAGCACAGGTAGAGTATCCCGTATGAAATCATGATAACGTGCTCTAGTGAGCGTAGGTGGAAGAACATGAGGCCCAATCAAGACATCACCAACAATTCTTGCCCAAATGTTCACAAAAAATCTGTGTTGATGACGTGAATCGAGGAAGTACAGGACATACTAACGAAACAATTGGGTATTTTGACAATTGTGTGCACGAATTATTTCAATTTACATTTAAAGAGAAACACTAAAATGAGCTTTAACGTGGAAATTAAGCGTTTCCGGACACATGTCCACATAACTTATTTTCTTTCTTTGTGTGTGAGGAATGTTTCCTGAAAGTTTGGCCGTACCTTTTTGTAACACCCTGTATATATATAGGACAGTGAAATTTAAAAAAAAGTGTCTTAACAGAGTTCTTCCGTAGTTAGTACCTTTACCAAATCAGTGATATTTTGAACAGTGCTTTCTTTGACTGTGATAGATCGCAATATGTAGTAAAATTTACTTAATCTGCTATTCAGTGAAATGAACCTTATTAAAAGCAGACTTCCAAAGACCATTTCATGAAAGGTCTAAATAAATTAATTCTTGTGTAACTGACTTCGTTTTAGTGAACTGTCGGGACAGATAATAAGATAAATTTTCAAAACAATTTATAGCCCTGAGATAAAGAATCCGTATGTTGAAACATTTTAATAAAGCTAAGGACATTAAATAGGCTCATGAAAGTAATACTTCGAAATATGTTCAGGTGAAATAAGAAACAATAATTCAATTAGATCGATCAAACATGAGTACGAACCTAAATTTCTGAAGTACAAGCTATGTAAAATTTGAGAGCCTATTACACTATCAAACCGAAGAAGATTAAAGTTACGCAATTGCCAGCCATAAATAATCATCATCAATATTTTAAAGAACAGAAAGTTACCTCAAATACGAAGAACATTACACTGTCGGAGTTCTATAAATTCTCTCTTCTGTACCTAAAAATACTATCAAAATACCTATTTCTAAATTGTCTACTCAATGTTATTAATATTTCATTATTTTTATCAACAATACCTATCTTAGTTTGAAATAGGTGGTGCGTAAAGCGTTAGTTATGTAACATTTGTGATACAGGATATGGGCTGACTTGTTAGTATTACTGGTGTACGTGCTTGAAGTATGGTGTTTCTGCATAACTGGTAAATAAATTTTTTTTCCATTAGTCTTCAGTCTACTGCACTGATCTGGATAGAGCTTAAACAATCAGTCAGAAACAATACTAAATCAAACACCCACAATGCAAAACGCGTTAATGAAACCGATGGTATTTATGTCGGTGCATTATAGAACGTGTTTAAATGTAAAAAGAATGCTCATTTTCTCCTGTTCTACAGTATTGTAGACCAGAAAACGTAAAAGTTTCCTTTAGCGTTCAGAAACCTTACTCCCTTATAGTCTTGCAGAACTACATGTCCTTATCGGTCGTTTTTGTTATCTGCGTCTACTATAATCAGACGTCGTCGTTTTGAAGTGGCGCCTTTACTCCATTACTTGACCCATCTGTCCACTCATTTGGCGTTCTATGCGAACTACGAATGTATGACATAAAAGTTTTCTGGGTATTGTACCGCGTCGTGATGTAAGGCTATTACTTAAATAACCGACGTTTCGGCCAACGTTACAGTGGCCTTCATCTGGGTATACTGAAGAGAGCTGGTCTCATCAGTATACCCAGATGAAGGCAACTGTAACGCTGGCCGAAACGTCGGTTATTTAAGTAATAGCCTTCTTACATCATGATGCTTACCCAGATGAAGGCCACTGTAACGTTGGCCGAAACGTCGGTTATTTAAGTAATAGCCTTACATCACGACGCGGTACAATACCCAGAAAACTTTTATGTCATCTGAATCTGGCCGCGGAAGCCTACGTAATTATACGAATGTATGTTTTATCGACATCATATATGAGAGGTCAACCGTCTTCATGGTACTATTTTATTGTATTTAAATAATACCTACGTATTTCTAAACCACCTTCTTGTTATCTGTTTTAATTTTTTTTTTTTTTTTTTTTTTTTTGCGCATTCCGTTAAATATTAACCCATTATCTGCCGAAATTTGTTTACTTATTTTTCGCAGCCTTCTGTTATATTAATATTATACGTTCGATGACAAGAACAAAAATTACATACCGTCAATATCTCTTTCATCTGATATTTTATCTGCATTGAAAGGAATAAACACTAGTTTTCAGTCATTAACTTCATATTCACTCGCTTCCTCCTTACGCAGTTCCGCTAGGATTTCTTCAAAAGTAAGTTCATGCAGTGTGTTTTCATCCTCTTGGAAACGTAAAATGGGAAAATCTCATACAACATAAACAAATCAGGTCTCAGGAATGCATACAGTAATTTTTGTATATAAGACGTTTATACCCTAATAAGGCACTTCAACGAAATACTGGTAATGTAACATGCTATTGTCCCATTGTAAGGGACACACAAAGTAAATTGATATTGCGTTTACTTCAGGATATCTGAGAAACACTGAATTTTATATGGATGTCCGTATACTCATAAACAGACCTAAACCACTAAACAACAATTCATTGTTGTACAGCAGCCACCAGCAGTCAAACAGTGTAGCTACAAGAAAGTACAGAAAACTGGCAAATTAAGTCTTTTCCTAGACCTAACTAATTAAAGAAAAATTGTCTATTTCGTATTTCCAGGCATTTATAAGTCAATTCATCTTTTAGGTACCATAATCTAAGCTAAAAGTTGCATTTATCATATAATTAAATCAAATATTTGCGCCCCAAAAATGGGACAATGGGAAATAATGGGTTAAGCGTGTTAATTGCACGAAAAATAAATCATATAAGTATTACATTGAATTTAAAAGGAACTAATGTACCTGAAGCCTAACTTTTGAAGTAGGTACCGAATGGAGAAATACTTGCCTTGAAAGACGTACTTTCCCTTATTACGGGAAAAAGTGACTTTATTGTGGGACGCTGTTTGTTCGTCACATGGATATTGTTGATCAATCTCCGCACAAATTGTTGATGAAAATCGTCTAAATCTAAGGCCTTTTTCCCGCGGTAGAGAAACTTTCAGACCGACCGGCACCTAATTTCTCTATTTTTTCCCCTTATCATACGAAGGGAAACACCAATAGTCAAGCCACTGCCAAAAAAGGACATTGCCACAGCACCCTCTGATTACCGACCTATCTGCATTCTTCCGGCACTATCCAAAGCCCTAGAATATATAGTACATGATCTGCTAACCAGCTACTTGACTATTAATAACCTTCTTGACGAACACCATTCAGGTTTTCGCAAATATCGCAGCACAACATCTGCTTTGATAAAAGTAACAGACGATCTTAAGCAGGCAATGGATAGACAAGAGGCGACTATTATGTGCTTCTTAGACTTTAGCAAAGCTTTCGACACTGCGGACTTTGACATTTTACTTGCTAAACTTAGCAGCCTAAATCTCTCTCAAGGCGTGGTGCAATGGTTTCGCTCATACTTGACATCGCGTCTTCAGTGCGTTATGCCCGGCACCGAAAAGTCACAGTAGAGAAAAGTACTATCAGGCGTACCACAGGGCTCGGTATTAGGTCCAATTTCTCTTTTCATTGTACGTAAATGACGTATCATCGGTCTTGTCCTTTTGTAAATACCACATGTATGCCGATGATCTCCAGTTGTATTTAAGTGCAAAACCAAAAACCCTGAAGACAGTAATCGAAAATTTTAATTCTGACCTATGTACACTATCAAATTGGGCACAGAATATAGAATTAAAGCTCAATCCAAGTAAAACACAAGCGATTCTGGTAGGTCATCCTAGACTCATTAACCACAAATACCTCGAATCTCAACCATCATTAATATTAAATGACACACCTATCTATTTTCCGCCCTCGGCAAAAAGTCTGGGAGTGATAATAGACGACAAACTAAATTGGGCTGAGCACACAGCCGCCTTGTGTAGGAAGGCATCAGCATCTCTTCATGCCCTAAAGAGATATAAGAAGTTTTTTCCTCTCGTAATTCCTCTTGTAATTCCAATTATTGATTACAGTAATGTTATCTTGCAAGGTCTTTCTTGGGAAAGCTCACGACGTCTTGAACTAATAATGAATGCCTGCGTTAGATAAATATGTAACATCCGTCTCTTTGATCACATTTCACCATCTTATAAGCAACTATCCTGGCTCCATGCTGACAAGCGCAGAGATTTTCATACACTCTGTTTCCTCTACCCTCTTATCAACGTACACTGTCCCTCATATCTTTCCTCGAGCTTAACACTCTTATCTGATCAACATAACAGAACTACTCGTTTCTGTCAGAGCAAAACCCTTTTTTGTCCCTATCCATCACTCAGCCGGTTTCTCAAAATCCTTTTCAGCAGCAGGAACCAGGCCCTGGAACAACCTACCTCAGTATATCAGAGAACTGAATGACACTGCCAGCTTCAAACGACAGTTAATGGATTACCTACTAAAGCAATAATTACGCCAGTCTTTAATACCCTCCGGTCCAGGTACGTCACATCCATTCCTCCTCCCAGATATTCTCCTACTGTCATTGCTCTCGCCAGGTACAGCCTTCTTAACTTCCTTCTGTCAGAATTCACCATGCCTTAACCAGTCTCGCTATATTCAAAGTACATCCTGTATCTGCTAATATCAATGTTGTTGCTTCTATTATTACACCAACAGCAGCAGAAGGTGTCTCAGAGGTACTACTAGTATTAATCCTATTAGAATTAAGTCAATACCTTTTATTTACATCATTTATATGTAATCAATTAGTATAAATTATGTTATTAACTGTTTATCTGTAAAAATCATTGTTATGTTATAGGTAACTCACATGTAAAGAAATACAGTATGTGTAAAACGCTGGTCCGATGTAAGAGAGGGCCTGATGGCACTAATCAGATCAGGCTAAATAAATAAATAAATAGCAGCCTGCACTCTTTCAAGGACACTTTTAATGGGACTTTAATCCCCTGTTTTGCCTCTTACGACATAAATTTACTAACACTGAATACAGCCTCTCGTGGCTAGCTTTGCATAACTCTTGCTGCGCCTATACCGCTTGGACACTGTGCTGCCTCGCCGTTTATAGCGGTGCGCTCACTCGACGAGCACTGGTGGAAGTGGACTGACGCGGCCTCCCCTTCCCAACCAAGGAATGGACTCGCCCGGCGCTACGGACGAAAACTCGTCTCTGCGCATTGGCCACCTTATCTTGTGTGGACTCTTCGTGTTTGCTGTCGCACCAGACAGTACTGTGTATGAATTTTACCTCAATAAACATAAACGCATATTGGACAAGATCAACTTATCTACATCCACAGTCCGCAAGCCACCCGATGGTGTGTGGCGGAGGGTACCTTGAGTACCACTATCGGTTCTCCCTACTATTCCAGTCTCGTATTGTTCGCGGAAAGAAAGATCGTCTGTATGCCTCTGTGTGGGCTCTAATCTCCATGATTTTATCTTCATGGTCTCTACGCTAGATATACGTAGGAGGGAGCAATATACTGATAGACTCCTCGGTAAAGGTATGTTGTCGAAACTTCGACAAAAGCCCGTACCGAGCGACAGAGCGTCTCTCCTGCAGAGTCTTCCACTGGAGTTATCGATCATCTCCGTAACGCTTTCACGATTACCAAATGATCCTGTAACGAAGCGCGCTGCTCTCCGTTGGATCTTCTCTACTTCCTCTATCAACCCCACCTGGTACGGATCCCACACCGGTGAGCAGTATTCAAGCTGTGGGCAAACAAGTGTACTGTAACCTACTTCCTTTGTTTTCGGATTGTATTTCCTTAATATTCTTCCAATGAATCTGGCATCTTCTTTACCGACGATTGATTTTATATGGTCGTTCCATTGTAAATCACTCCTAATGCCTACTCCTATATAATTTATGGAATTAACTACTTCCAGTTTCTGACTTGCTATAGTGTAGCTAAATGATAAGGGTCTTTCTTTCTATGTATTCGCAGCACATTACACTTGTCAACATTAAGATTCAATTATCATTTCCTGCACAATGCGTCAATTCGATGCAGATCCTACTGCATTTTAATATAATTTTCCATTTCTACAACCTCTCTATATACTACAGCATCATGAACAAAAAGCCTCAGTTAACTTCCGATGTTATCCGCAAGGTCATATATATATATATATATATATATATATATATATATATATATATATATATATATATATATATCGTGAACAGCAACGGACCCACGACACTCCCCTGTGGCACCCCTGACATCACTCTTACTTCGAGAGACTTCTCTCCATTGAGAATGACCTGCTGCATTCTGTTATCTAGGAACTCCTCAATCCAATCACACAATTGGTATGATAGACCATATGCTCTTACTTTGTTCATTAAACGACTGTGGGGAACTGTATCAAACGCCTTGGGAAAGTCAAGAAACACGGCTTCTACCTGAGAAACCGTGTCTATGGCCCTCTGAGACTCGTGGGACGAATAGCGCGAGCTGGGTTTCACACGATCGCCTTTCTCGAAACCCACGCTGAGTCCTACAGAGTAGAACATCTAGAAAATGAAAAAAGAACACCATGAATTCGTCGAGCCAGCAAAGGGAAACTTTATTCTATTGAGCATGTGGACAACACACCATCGCACGGACAGAGCCTTACGTAACTGGGTACAGTCACCAGAGCGTGCGAAATGTCGACTTCTAGTATCGTGTGTATCCGCCTTTTGCAGCAATGCGAGCTGCAATTATTCTACGGACGATCGTAGAGGTGTCGAATGTAGTCTTGCTAAATGGTCTGCCGTGAAACTTCCATCTGGTGCCTCGGCTGGGCCAGATTTCGTGCCGGTCATGCAGACCGCGCAAGATGACGCTTCATCCGGGCCCAAACATTCTGAATAGGGCAAATATCTAGGGATCGCACTGACCAGGGTAGTTTACGTACACCTTGAAGAGCACGTTCGATGGTATGGGATACACGTGAACCTACGAGGGAGGGGACCCAAAATAAACCACATTTTTTTTCATACAAAATTTATTGATGAACCTTTTTACCAAATTACTTCAGTCGCCTTAAAAATACTCTCCACTACAAGCGATGCACTTGTCAAGTCTCTTTTCCAACTGTTGGAAGTATGTTTGGAACTCTTAAAGTTTGTTATTGTCCAGAGCCCTTTGCGGAGTTGTTTTTGCCGGCCGCGGTGGCCGAGGGGTCTGAGGCGCGCCAGTCACGGTCTGCACGGCCACTACGGTCGGGGGTTCGAATCCCCCCTCGGGCATGGATATTTGTGCCGTCCTTAGTATTAGCTAGTTCATAAGTAGTTTCTATGCTTACGGACTGATGACCCCGTAGTTAAGTCCCATAAGTTTAACAAACATTTGAACATTTGAAGCTTTTTTACTGCCTCCACATCAACATAACACTCCCCTTTTAGCGTGTTTTTTTTTCTTTTTTTCTTTTTTTCATTCGTGGAAATAGGAAAAGTCGCATGGGACTAGGTCCGGCGAATACGGGGCGTGGGGAACGACAGCCCACCTCTGAGATGCCAAACAGTGGGCCACTCGTAAGGCCGTGTGTGCTGGAGCGTTGTCGTGGTGCAGAAACCAGTCACCTGATCGCCAAAGTTCCGGCCGTATCCGCCTCAAATCCTCTCGCAGACGCCTTAAAACATCCAAGTAAAAGTGCTGGTTAACAGTTTGGCCAGGAGGTACGAATTCATGATGCACAATTCCACGAACATCAAAAAAGACAATGATCATCGTCGTCACATTTCACCTCACTTGCTTTTTTTGTCTGGGAGAGTTGGGAGTCCTCCTGAAAACCTTCCTGAAGCATTTGGTGTGTCTCTGTTGCAGTTTTTTGAGCGGGAAACAAAATTTCACACGCACTCTTTGTTCTTTTAAAGTTGCCATAATGACACGTAAGGGTAACTTGCCAACAGTCAGAGAAACAATACCACACTTGCACGTTCAGCTGTACTTTGACGCTGTCTGCACAGCTGTTTCATGAAGGTCTCTACTAACGCCATCTAGCGTGAGAACCCTGTACTACGTCTACGTCTACGGATGGCAGCGCCCTCGGAGTCCGGTTTCTTTTGGGTCCCCCCTTGTACATTGTCTTGTTGGAAAAAATTATCGCCTTGTTGGTGCCTGAACGGTAGGAAGATGGGTTGAATGATGGTTTCGTTGTACCGTGCGCTGTACCCTCGAATATCACCATAGGAGAACGGCCAGTGTAGGATATGGCTCCCCGCACCATGATGCCAGGTGTCGGCACCGTTTGCCTCTGTAGCTTACACTCCAGATTTTCGCACTCACATGAATGTCGCCACACACGCGTACGACCATTATTGGCACCGAGGTAGAAGCGACTCATCTACATCTGCAACTACATGGGATACTCTGCAAATCACACTGAAGTGCCTGGCAGAGGGTTCATCGAACCACCTTTATACTACTTATCTCCCATTCCATTCTCGAATAGCGCGCGGGAAGAAAGAACACCTGAATCTCTCCGTTCGAGCTCTGATTTCTCGTATTTTATGCTGATGACCTTTTCTACCTATGTAAGTGGGAGTCAACAATATATTTTCGCATTCTGAGAAGAATGTTGGCGTTTGGAGTTTCGTAAGTAGCCCACGCCGTAGCGATAAGCGCCGTTGTTGTAATGATTCCCATCCCAGATCCTGTATCATTTCCGTAACACTATCTCCCCTGTATCATGACAAAACAAAACAAGCTGCCCTTCTTTGGACACTTTAGATTTCCCCCGTCAAACCCACCTGATAAGGATCCCACACTGGGCAGCAATACTCTATAAAAGGACAGACAAGCGTAGTTTATGCAGTTTCTTTTGTAGTTCTGTTGCATCTTTTAAGGGTTCTGCCAATAAAACGCAATCTCTGATTCGCCTTTCCCACGACATTATCTACGTGTTCTTTCCAGTTTAAGTCTGAAGTAATATTTTGTGGAGTTTACGGCCTTCACTTTTGATTGATTTATTTTGTAAACAAAGTTTAACAGATTTCTTTTGGTACTCTTGTGGACGACTTCACACGCCTCATTATTTAGAGTCAATTGCCAAACTTTTGCACCATACTGATATCTTATTTAGATCGTTCTGTAGTTGGTTTGGATCTTCAGATGATTTTACTAGACGGTAAATGATGGCGTCATCTGCAAACGACCTAAGAGAGCTATTCTCATCAATGGAGACGACTCGTCGTCCTTTTCCATTCGTCCTTCCACAAGCACCTATCGCGACATCACTGGAGACGGGCTGGACGTGAGAGGGAGACGTCCTAACGGCACGCACGATCATGCACCATGGAGGCATGGTGGTCGTCGAGGATACACTGAACTGTTCGTGGTACACTGAAGGCATCGTTCAACCCGTGTTTCTACTGTTCATGAACCAAGAAGGAGAATGCACGTGCACCCGGATCACCCAAAGTGCTCTGCAAGTTGTACGTCACCTACCCTGGCCAGCACGAACCCCAGATCTCTCTCCCAGTGAGCGCGTTCGGGACGAGATGAAACATCATCTCACGTGGTTGCACGAGCGGCAGGAAATCTGGACCATCTGAGGCACCAGGTGGAAATTGCATCGCAGGCCACACCTCAAGAGTACATTCGGCATCTCTACGATAGAGTGTGTAATGCTGCTTTCATATGAAAGTGGGTGTTGCTTATTAAAGTTAAGGCTGGGGACCGCAAATGAAATTTTACCAGGTAGTGAAATATTTTTAAATGAAATTACTGAGCAATTTTGACTGGGGAAGGGACAATTTAAACAAAATTATTGGATTCGGCCATTAAATGGTAGCGGTCGTGATTTCGGTAGCAAATACAACACCAGAAAGCAACATTACAGAAGAAGTCGCCGGAATCTAAATTTTACCTTATTGAGAGTTGGTACAAATATTTCGGTCATATTCTGTAGTGATTCTACCTGAGATGACTGGAATATTACTTCGATAAATTGATGCTAGGATTGTGCATTTCGTTTACTATTGTTCTATGACCGTGTTGAAAATTAATCATGATAGTCGCCAAAAATTGCAAAATTATCGGACTTCGTAAACATCGCGAAGATTTTTCTGCAGGAATTAAAATGTAATAAACCATTCATAGACACAAAATAAATAAAAGTTGCACAGAGAATGTTCCAGTACAATCGCGAAACAAATCGCAGCAATACCCGAGCATCCCTTCATGAAGTACTGGAGCTGCTGAAAATAAATAACTTTAAAATTAGTGAGAATGGAGAAGGGATTGTAAGTAAGTGAGGTATTTCAAATTAACTGTTGGAGTTTATTGAAATTAATAAAAAAGAAGCTCACACTTACAATAATTAGACAAAGTCCTGGAATATGTCCTAACACATCAAGGAGAAGAAAGTAAGTGACGAACAGTTCCGCTCTCTCTCCTTTCAGCTTGTTGCAAAAAACTTCAACGTGACAAATGTTATATGTTTATTTATACGCTGGCAGAGAGAGAGCAGAAGTCAGCGACAAGCATCGCACAAGTTATAAAAAAAATTATTAATGTATTACTACAAGTGGCCATATTTCCAAAATCAAAATATGGGACAGATATAGGTACTGAAGAATACGAAATCAAATGTTAGCATTACCTGCAGCGGCAACAACATGGCTGCTATCCCTTAAACCTTATACAAAACGATTGTCTTGGTCTCACTCATTAACGCAGACATAAACACACGAATTACTACACGCACAGAACAGTAAGAAAAAAAAAGCAATTATTTCTTTCTCCCCCTCCCCCACCCCAAAACTAACGTGTCATATTTGACGGCTCTTCTATTTACATTTCCTTCTCTCTATATATATATATATAAAAAAAAAAAAAAAAAAAAAAAAAAAGAACCTCTTGCATTCGGGAGGACGGTGGTTCAAATCCACCTCCGACCATCCACATTTAAGTTTTCCGTGATTTCCTTAAGTCACTTTAGACAAATGCCGGGATGGTTCCATTGAAGGGGCTCAGCCGTTTTTCTTCCTCATTCTTACTAAAAATATCCAGGCGTGAGCTTCTGTAATGACCACACTGTCGACAGAAAAAGCCTAAATTTCTACCTTCCTTCGAGTATAAGAGAATTACCACAACACGAAAAATAATTATGAATTAATATAAAATCAACCGGACTAGTATAAAAATTAAGAATTTTTTGGGACGTCTCGAACATTTCCGGATATAATTATTTCTTTCATTGTCTGCACGCTTAATATGTTTTCGCGGTGCAATAACTATTAACCATATGTTTAATACAACTGAAATTCAACCCACTTCTCCTTCAGAAATTAGAAAGATAATAAACTTTCTCAACAGTAAAAGGTCACAAGGAATTATTCGCATTTCCAGCAGGGTATTAAAAGCTTGTTCCCAAGAGATAAGGTAGGATTCTTAGTCACATATGTAATAGCTCTTTAAAGCAGGGTATTTCACCGGATAGACTAAAATATGCTATCGTTAAACCTTTGCATAAAAAAGGGATACGTCCGATGTTAACAACTACCGCCTCATCTCACTTCTGACAGCTTTATCCAACAAGTTATCTGTTCTCGAGTAGCAGTAGATATTGGTAAAAATAAACTACTAACAAAAAGTTAGTTTGGTTTTCAAAACAGCTTTTCAACAGAAAATGCTATATACACCTTCACTGATGAAATATTAAAGGCTTTGAATAACCGGACATCATCAGGTGCGATTTTTTTAATTATCTCTCAAAGGCTTTTGATTGTGTAAATCATGGTATAAGCTTAACTATTGTGGTATGAGTGGGACAGTGCATAAATGGTTTACATCATACGTAACTGGAAGAGTGCAGAAAGTTGAAATAAGCAGTTCACCTGATATAGAAGAAACAATTAATTCCTTTAACTGGGGAGTTATCAAAAATGGGGTCCCACAAGGTTCGGTGTTGAGTTCTTTGCTGTTCTTAAAATATACTAATGTCTTACCATTCTACATTCACGTAGATGCTGAGCTAGTTCTTCTTTGGTGACGATACAAGTACAGCTATCACGCCTGACAGACAGAAATTAACTCATTAAATTGTAAATGATGTCTTTCACAAAATTATTAAATGGTTCTCTACAAATGGACTCTCATTAAACTTTAATTAAAAACCAATATATACAGTTTCATACAGTAAATTGCATGACACCATTAATAAACTTTGAACAGAAATCTGTAGTTAAGGTAGAATATTCAAAATGTTTAGGGTTCTGCATTGACGAGGGAATGAATTGGAAGAAACCCATCGAATATCTGCTGAAACGTTTGAGTTCAGCAACTCATGCTATCAGGGCCATTGCAAAATTTGATGATATAATATCAGTAAATTAGCTTACTATGCCTATTTTCATTCACTGCTTTCATACGGGATCATATTCTGAGGAAATTCAACATTGAGTCAAAAAGTATTCATTGCACAAAAACGTGTAATCTGAATAATTGCTGGAGCCCACCCAAGATCATCCTGCAGACATTTATTAAGGTTCTAGGGATCTTTATTGAATCATCATTATTCCCTCTTAAAATTTGTTATCCAGTCCGACCCAATTCAAAAGTAATAGCAGTGTGCACAGCTACAACACTAGGAAAATGGGCTTAGATGGCTAAGTCCATGAAGTGGTAACGTCTCATCAAATGAACTTGAAATGACCAATATATCAGACCCTTTCTGTATAAGATCTTCTGTTGAACCAATTAATGACTAAAATTTCGTAGTTGTAAAAGGTGCCCATGTGATGTCAAGCATTATGCAGAACGAACCAAAGAAATTCATAAAACCTGACTCATTTGAGTTACAGCCTATTTATGAAAATTAAAATAAACAATTTTGTGTTTGTTCTACAGGTTTGTTTATTTTGTTAATCGATTTTCGGCTTGTTCGTCCATCACAGACATTTACTGAAGTTTAGTTGAAGAACTTGCGTTGTCAAAAAACCAAAAGAGATGTTACATACAGAAAAATAAATTATCTCATTTGATGGAGCAGTTACAGTGTAAATAAATATTTAAATGAAATCCGTGAATTAACAATACTGCAAAAGGGAACATAGATACCATACATCGAAAAACAGTGCAAACATAACAAATTCTTACACAATGACTACAGTGAATAAAATACAATTAAACAAGAATATAATGTTTGAAGGATTGTTCAAAGAACAAGGTGACACAAAATCTAAGAAATATAGAATAAATAGTAGACATTATTATATCTAAATAAAGAAATAGACAAATTATAGGGATGGGATAGGAGGGAGATTGAAGAATTGTGTTGCTTAACAAATTGGGGGTATGCAATCGAACTGAATAACGATGGAAATAAACATACTCAATTATAGTGGTCATAATTAAATAAATAATTACTGTAAGGACCGAGATCAGAATAATTTGGAATATTAGTACTAACAAAGAAAGATACAAAGGTGGTGTGATACAGTTGAAAGCAAGACTGGTATTAACACAGAAAGTAGGTAAACAGTGGCTGTATGAAATTTAAATTAGGTTTACAACTTCATATCATTAAAGTAATTGTTAGATAAAAGCACTGAAAACTATTAGGTAAAATAAGAAGATATAAGAATTGTAGGAATAAAATGGAACAGACCTGGATATTCTGAGGATTAGGGTGGGTTCAGAAGTGGTGATGTAGTGAGGACTGTTTGATGATTTAATATTGAGCCTGGACTGTGAGCCAGATGTTTGTTTATTTCTAAGGCCTCTAGTAGATTGAGTTTCTGGCCTTTGTTAGCTAAGTGGAGTACTTGGGACTGTGGTTGCTATCTGTGGCCGTCACTCAGAACATGTTCAGCAAAAGTGGAGTCATGATTTTGCAACCAAAAAAACTGCGTTCGTGCACTTTTAGTCCAGTTGCTATGTCCCTACCGGATTGGCCAATGTAAAACTTATCACAATCCGGGCAAATAAATTTGTATACCCCACTATTGGCTAATAGCTGGCAGGCTTGGCTTTACTATTGGAAATAAACTGAGCAGTGGTGTTACTGGCATAGTAGGAAACCCTGTAGTTACAGCATTTCATAGTTTTGGCTACACTGTGTGATACCTGCCCTAGATATAGAATAGTACACCATTTCTTGCAAATGGTGGTAGGGCTAGCGGGAGGAGGATAGAGGAGGGGTAGAAGTTTTTGTTTCCTCTGCAAGATATGGTCAATTAGGACTGGATCATAGCCACTGGTTGAGGCAATAAACTTTATTGTATCCAACTCTACAATGAAATTTTCTTTGTACATTGGAATAGATAGGAGACGGTGTACCATTGAGTGGAAAGCTGCAGTTTGTGTGTTACTGGGTGTTGTGAGGTGGAAGGTATTACTGTGTATGTAGTCGTGGTTTTTCTGTAAATTCTGAAACGGGTAGTCACAGGGGATGAAACTTGGGTATCGTACGACACACCTGAAACAAAACGGCTATCATTGGAATGGAGGCACACTTCATCCCCAACGAAGGTTAAGCGTAAGCAAAACTTGACACCTCGAAAAGTCATGTGCACAGAGTTTTTTTTTTTTTTTTTTTTTTTTTTTTTTTTTTTTTTTTTTTTTTTTTTTTTTTTTTTTTTTTTTCCCTACACCTAAAATCTGTCTTTGGTGGTCGACGCTTCAACGATGATGGCGAGCTGGAAGAACAAGTTACCACATGGTTGAATACACAGGCGGCAACCTTCTATGAAGAAGGCATACAAAAGCTTGTGCCACGCTATGACAAGTGCCTACAAAATTTTGGAAGCTATGTGGAAAAGTAGTGTAACAGATGTAGATTTTTATACAATAAATATTTTTTTCAATATCTGTACACGTTTGTTTTATCTAACCAAATGGAATTTAGATCGTGGTCATAGCTCGTACATCCATGAAATTTTCGTCACATGTTTTTGTACACCAAGTCTGCCAATGTGGATATGGCAGTGTTGTTAGTTGTAGAATACCATACATTCAGTTTACAAACACGCACCTGAACACACAAAGGACAGTGAAGAGCTAGTACCGACTAAATTGCTCATTTTTAATCTCTGAGTTGTTACTATGCAGTACTCTAGTCAATTAATCTTGACCAAACATTTTGAGGTACCCTCAACAACAAATTGGTAGACCTAAGTAAACATTGGGTTCCCACGAAAAACTAGTGATATGGCAAATGACTTATCAGTGGAGAGGCAATTATTGGCCTCGTGAAAGGCACACCTAAATAAAATACCACCTTTGATGGATTGGAGGCAAGATATCGCACGTAATTACGATAAGGATGTTTGTGGTTCAAGACAGAAGTTATATCACAAATGTCGTACAACGTATTATTTGACAAGTCGACAACGGAGATTTGAAAGCCTGCCACGGTGGCCGAGGGGACTGAGGCGCTCCAGTCACGGTCTGCACGGCCACTACGGTCGGGGGTTCGAATCCCCCCTCGGGCATGGATATTAGGATAAGCTAGTTGATAAGTAGTTTGTAAGTTTAGGGACTGATAACCCCGTAGTTAAGTCCCATATGCTTTACCAAAAAGAAAAAAAAAAGAAAAAAAAAAAATCATGAAATGGTACACGTGTATAAAATCACAACGAGTTTAGAATAACGTACCTTCAATAGCGCAAGCAAATCAAAAGGTAGTTTATTGAGTGGCTTGGTAGACAGTACTGACACGAGTTGAATACAAAGGTTTGACTCCGCAACAGCAGTTAAGCCCAAGTTCCGTGCAGATTCAGAATATCTTTCCAAATTACATTGCTTAACAAGTTTGCGGTTGCCTGCTGAATATGCACAAAGGTACACTTTTAAGCAAGTGAAATAGTAAAATTGTGAGTGATCAAATTGACAAAGAAATACGCAAATTGTAATGAAGCTGTGTGTATTCAGTCGGTGACCAGATGGAATAAACACCACGAAACTCGCGAGACTATAAAACGGTGTAAAATCCACTTATGATGCAGCGAAATGCGTAATAAAAAGATTGCAGCAACAAATTGACTATTTCCGAAAACAAATATGTCTTTACTTGCTTCGGAAGATGCCCACACAAACAAACAACATTCTTATTTAAGTTCACGTTTTACACTAATGGCTCATGTTAATAAAGTAGTGAAGACCCTTCTTTTTGGTTAGTAACATAGAAACAGCTTAATTATTTTACGAGCTGATTATTTACATACCATCCCCCCAACGTAGCTCCTCTTCCACTTTCAAATTAATCCGTGTGTATTCATTTTGTTTTTTGGGAAATTGTTTTCGTATTATAAGTTTTTAAATTATAAAAAAAAGTGGACAAATAAGCCGTAGATATTTTTTATTCTATTAGTTCCGTTGTACAATTAGGAGCCGGTTTATTTATTTTTTTCTTGTCCACTCACTATGGTCAAAGTTTCAAATGAGGAAAAAAAAAAATAATAAAGAAGAAACACTTTCGTTTTACTACTCTACTTTTATAGCACAAAGCGTTACACCCACTGAGATTCAAATGTTCAAATGTTTGTAAATCTATCGGACCAAACTGCGTGGTCATCAGTTCGTAGCTTACAAACTACTTAAACCTAGGTAAACTAACCTACGGACAAACGCACACACCCATGCCCCAGGGAGGACTCGAACCTCCAAGGCGTGCAACCGCGCGCTCCGCAGCGAGACGCTTTAGACCGCTCGGCTACTCCACCGCGGCTCTCTGAGATTCCGTACCTCCATTATCATAATTATGACGTCATAAAAATTCTAAACAATGGGAATTAGCTGCAGTGTGGTACACAGTTTCGCATTTCGGCTTTTTCAAAGATGCAGGACGCCATGAGTCTTTCATTTTTGTAACATCTATTTTACTTTTTTTTAACAGTGGGTAGTAACTAAAAATTATGTCGCTTACAATTGTTTTCATTTTTCATTATTAGATGACAATAGATAATTGCTTCCTCGTTTTTTACTCACAAACTTAACAGTTATGCAGAATGGAACTTTCATTCTGCAGCGGAGTGTGCGCTGATACGAAACTTCCTGGTTAAGCCATGTCTCGACCATATCCTTTCTTCCAGGAGTGCTAGTCTTGCATGGTTCGCAGGAGAGCTTCTGTGAGGTTTGGAAAGTAGGAGGCGAGGTACTGGCGGAAGTAAAGTTGTGAGGCGGCATCGTCAGTCGTGTCGGGATAGCTCAGTCGGTAGAGCGCTTGCCCACGACAGGAAAAGGTCCCAGGTTCGAGTCCCGGTTCCAGCACACAATTTTAATCTGCCAGGAAGTTTCTTAACAGTTATGGTTTACACTGTAGTTCTGCCACAGAAGACAACATCGGCTCTCGGTTTCAGTTGTTGGTAATGTGTGACATCTTAATTGTACGAGACTGGCGTATATTAAAAATTCACAGTTACTATAGACGCATGTTCATGATGGATGAGTAGCTGTTCTTTGATCTTAATTCATATTGTAACAATTATTTTGATGTCATGGTGTGTACAGTCCTTGACTTTTGACAAGTATTTACTATACCGAGTATACACAAATCTCTTTGGAACAAAAAAAGGTACTGAAAACGTCTTTCACGGGTATGTGCGTTAGACAGGGGCTTATGAAAGTAAATGCTATAAGACATTTTAGAACGTCCTCGTCATCATCGTCATTAGAGACTGGTTATGCCTTTCAGCGTTCAGTCTGGAGCACAGTCACCCTAGTAAAATTCCTCCTTGATCCCCTGTTCAGTGCCATCATTGATGCCTCGTCCGATGTTAAGCCTTTTATTTCAGACTCATTTTTAATCGAATCCAAATACTTTCTCGATTGGCTACCTCAGCTCCTTTGACCCTCTGCTACCGAGCTCATGAGTCTCTTAGGTAACCTTGAATCTCCCAAGCGTGTAAAACGACTCCATCACCTCAGCCTATTCGCTCTAAGTGCTTCATCTGTAGTGTTCATTATCAGTTTTCATTTGATTTCCTCATTATGGACACCCTTCTGCCATTGTTCCCATATATTAGTAGCTCCATTCATCCTTGCTAATTTCATATTTGTAATCTCAACCTTATTAACCTAATATACAAAGCAGAGTGTCCGTATGTTTGTACGTGTTGCATACAAATCTACAGTTTCGTTCCAATCTTTATGAAATTTTGTACACGTAAGCTTCAATCCATGAGGACGGTCTCCGTAAGTGTAAGAATCACATACGATATATAGTTCACGAGATATGACGTCATAAACAATGAGATGCGCGAAAAACAGCTGCATTTTGCGACAATGCTGCTCATTTTCTCCTAAACCATTGGAGCGATTTCAACCAAATTTGGTACACACATTCCTTACTGTCAGGTAACAATTGCTGCATGGTTAAGAATCACATACGACACATGGTTCAAAATATATTACGTCATAACCAATAGAAATCGCAAAAAATGCCATATAATGCGGCGAGACTTTCGAAATACACTGTATGAGAATGACAGTACTTAGCGACTTGCAACAAACTTTAATCATAATTTCAAACCTTTATTAAACTTTTTCTCGTCGACAACCATAGTAAAATGATTAAAGGGAAAAAGTTTCTCGCTTACTACTTTTCCGCTGCTTATTGAGTAAAATTACGGCTCTCGGTATGACGGTACAATTTATAATTTGAGCACTACAAATTGTACCGACAGCAAATTTTATAGACAGTGTACACATATACAGATGAATGTACGTTCAAAATTAGTTAATGAGGAATGAGTAACGTTCCGCTGTTCATGGACTAAAACTATGGTATTCATTATGAAGATACAATTTTTAATTTCTACACTACAAACTGTAGTCGCAGGAAATTTTACAGACAGTATACACGCATATATTTGAGTGTACCTTCTAAATTGTATCACATTCCGACACGTAGTTCATGAGATATGAACACATAAACAGTAACGTTAATAGAAAACCGCCCCTTCCCGAACCAAGTTTTTATCTATTACTTCTTTACTACTAATTTGATTCCCAAGATATTTTACAGGCATACAGTCCTTATACAAATGAATATATACCTGAAAAATTGGCAGGAATAAATAAATAAATACCCGGGCAACGCCAGGTTTTCAGCTAGTTAATTTATAAACGATTTAGGAGACAATCTGAGCAGCTCTCCCAGGTGATTCGTGGATGATGCTGTCACTAATCTGTTAGTAACACAACCAGCAACTGCAAAATGATTCAGATAAGATATCTACATGATGCAAAAAACGGCAACTGACCCTTAATAATGGCAATTGTGAAGTCATCCATATCACCACTAAAAGAAGCCCGTTAAACTTCATTTATACGATAAATTAGTCAAAACTCCGACTATAAATTCAAGTAAATACCTAGGAGTAACAATTACAAACAAGAACACATAGACTGAGGCGCTTCAGTCACGGTCAGCACGACCACTACGGTCGGGGGTTCGAATCCCCCCTCGGGCATGGATGTTTGTGCCGTCCTAGTTCGTAAGTGGTTCATAAGTAGTTTGTAAGTTTAGGGACTGATGACCCCGTAGTTAAGTCCCATAAGCTTAACAAACATTTGAACATTTTTTTGAACAAGAACACATAGAAGATGTTCCAGGGAAAGCGAACCAAAGACTACGTTTCGTTGGCAAAACACTTTGAAGATGCAACAGTTCTACTAAAGAAACTGCCTACATCACACTTGTGCGTCCTATTTTGGAGTATTGCTGCGCATTATAGGGTCCCCAGCAAGTAGGATTGACAGACGATTTAGAGAATGTTCAGAGAAGGGCAGCTCGTTTTGTATTATCGCGATATAGGGGAGAGAGTGTCATAGAAGTGATGCAAGAGTTGGAGTGGAATCCATTTAAAGAAAGGTGTTACTCGTTGCGACGAGATCTATGTGCGAAATTTTTTCCGCCAACATTCTCTTCCGAATGCGAACATAATTTGTCAGCAGCCACCTACATAGAAGACATGATCGTGAAAATAAAATAACAGAAATCTGATCGAAAAATGAATGAGCTATTAGAGACTGGATCTGTAGAGAAACATCATAAGAAGATGCAACAGAAAACTGTCTTGAGCAGTTAAACCGGCAACTCACGCCCAATGCAAATATTCTAGACCTTATAGCCACGAACAGGCCTGACCTTATTAACGATGTCTGTGTAGAGACAGGAATTAGTGATCATGATATCGTCATAGCGACGATAGTGACCAAAGTTCATAAATCAATCAAGAAGGCTAGGAGCGTGTTTTTGTTGGGAAGAGCCGATAAGCAAATGTTAGGATCGCACTTAGGAAAAAAAAATGGGCATCGTTTAATTCCGGGACTATGCATGTAGAGGAATTGTGGACTAAATTTAGGTGCATTGTTAATAAAGGATTAGAGAAATATGTGCCAGTAAAGACGATTAAGGATGGAAAAGATCCACTGTGGTATAATTATAATGTTAGAAAGCTGCTGAGAAAGCAAAGGCTGTTGCACTCTCGATTCAAAAAAGAACACGCAAATGATGACAGGCAAAAGTTAGTAGAGACTCGTGCGTCTATAAAACGATCGATGCGCGAAGCATACAATAATTATCACAGCCATACCTTATCAAAAGATCTTTCCGAGAACCCGAA
The DNA here is from genome assembly GCA_026315105.1 of Locusta migratoria. Taxonomy (NCBI): domain Eukaryota; kingdom Metazoa; phylum Arthropoda; class Insecta; order Orthoptera; family Acrididae; genus Locusta; species Locusta migratoria. The sequence continues at coordinate 117,082,293 of CM048753.1, read as the reverse complement.
AAAATTCTGGTCCTATGTAAAATCGATAAGCGGGTCAAAGCCCACTGTCCAGTCACTCGATCCTTCCGGGGCAGTAATAGAAGAAAGCAAACGGAAAGCTGAAGTTCTAAATTTAACCTTTAAGAAATCTTTCACGCAGGAGGACCGCACAAATGTACCATCATTTGATCAACGCACTAATTCCGAAATGGGGGACATAGTAATAGGTATTTCTGGTGTAGAGAAGCAGCTGAGAGAGCTAAATACGAAAAAGTCTGCTGGTCCGGATGGAATACCAGTTCGGTTTTACATAGACTATTCTGCGGCATTGGCCCCCTACTTAGCTTGCATTTATCGCGAATCTTTAATTCAGCGCAAAGTTCCTAGTGATTGGAAAAAATCGCAGGGGACTCCCGTTTATAAGAAAGGAAAGAGAACTGACCCACACAATTACAAGCCAATATCGTTGACATCAATTTCATGTAGAATTTTGGAGGATATTCTCAGTTCGAATATAGTAAATTTCCTTGAAACGGAAAAGCTTCTTTCCATGAATCAGCACGGGTTTAGGAAACATCGTTCATGTGAAACTCAGCTTGCCCTTCTCACATGACATCTTGCGAGCCATGGATGAAAGGCAACAGGCGGATTGTGTTTTTCTCGACTTCAAAAAGGCGTTCGACGCGGTGCCACACTGCAGACTGCTAACGAAGATACGAGCTTATGGAATAGGTTCACAGATTTGTGACTGGCTGGAAGACTTCCTAAGTAATAGAACGCAGTACGTTCTTCTCGACGGCAAGTGTTCATCAGAGACGAGTGTATCGTCTGGCGTGTCCCAGGGGAGTGTGATAGGACCGCTTTTATTTTCTATCTATATAAATGATCTGATGGACAGAGTAAGTTGTAATTTGCGGCTGTTTGCTGATGATGCTGTGGTGTATGGGATGGAGTCGTCTGTAACTGACTGTAATAGCTTACAGGATGGCTTAGACAAAATTTCTAATTGGTGCGAAGAATGGCAGCTAGCTCTCAATGTAGAAAAATGTAAGGTGATGCTCATGAGTAGAAAAAGCAATCCCATAATGTTCGAATACAGCATTAGTAGTGAGCTTCTTGATGCTGTCGCGTCGTTCAAATATCTAGGCATAACATTGCAGAGCGATATGAAATGGAACGAGCATGTAAGGACAGTTGTGAGTAAGGCGGACACCTGACTTCGGTTTATTGGGAGAATTTTGGGAAGATGTACTTCATCTGTAAAGGAGACCGCGTATAAAACGCTTGTACGTCCACGTCTTGAGTATTGCTCAAGTGTTTGGGACCCCCAGCAGATCAGTTTAATGGAAGACATAGAGGCGGTTCAGAGGCGAGCAGCTAGATTTGTTACCGGTATGTTCGACCAATGCGTTTGCGGAAATGCTCCGGCAACTCAATTGGGGATCACTGGAAGAAAGACGACGTTCTTTTCGTGAATTTCTGTTAAGTAAATTTAGAGGGCCGGAATTTGAAGCTGATTGTAGTACGATCTTGCTGCCGCCTACTTACATTTCGCGTAGCCGGCCGCGGTGGCCGAGGAGACTGAGGCGCTTCAGTCACGGTCTGCACGGCCACAACGGTCGGGGGTTCGAATCCCCCCTCGGGCATGGATATTTGTGCTGTCCTTAGTTGTAGCTAGTTTATAAGTAGTTTGTAAGTTTAGGGACTGATGACCCCGTAGTTAAGTCCCATAAACTCTGCAAACATTTGAACATTTTTGAACATTTCGCGTAAAGATCACAAAGACATGAGAAATTAGGGCCCGTACGGGGGCATATAGGCATTCTTTTTTTCCTCGTTCAATTTGGGAGTGGAATAGGAAAGGAAATGCCTAGTAGTGGTACAGTGTACCCTCCGCTACGCACCTTACGGTGAATTGCGGAGTATGTATGTAGATGTAGAAGAGCTGTACGATGAACCATCTGCAATGCACTTCAATGTGACTTGCAGAATATTTATGTAAGATTACTATGCCGCTCCCCGTAGGAGGTTCGAGCCCTCCTTCGGGCGGTGGGTGGTATTTGAGTGTGTGTGTGTGTGTGTGTGTGTGTGAGTTTTGTCCTTGGCGTTTAAGTATAAGTAGGTTGTTTCTCTAGGGAGCGATGTCCTCACCAATTTGGTCCCTTAGAATTACAAACATTTCAATGTTTTCATAATCTATCGCAACTTCATTTATGTTCCGCGATAACTTGAAGTAAAAACACTTAGGTATTTCTTTTACGCCAGAGTGAAGATCCTTCCATAGACCGTGATGAGAAAGCAGTAATCGAAGTGACTGAGAAACAGGAACACAACACGCTGTTTAAATGACAGTAGATGCAGCTATGGAAATTTTCGTCTCATTTGAAGTTATAACATACAAGAATTTTCAGACTGGCCGAAAGTAATGTAGTGATTTTTGTCCTTACCTGGTGACGAAATCGGAAAGACTACGCGAGCTTCGCGGTTTTGAGATGCCTCGTGATCTCGACGATAAGATAGCAGCTGATGAAGCCGCGTAGCCCTGAAGAAGTGGGCGTGTTCATACGGTCAGCCGCGCTGATACCAGCGTGGGAAAACAGTCACCTGTCAACCTGTTTAAAGACGGGAATATGAACAACGGGTTAAAGTTGTACATATTATATCGCAAACTACTGCTCCGATTTCAACCAAACTTGGTACATAAATTCATTACCGGCAGACAACAATCGCTATGGAGCTAAGAACCGCCTAAGTTTTAAAGATTCGACGTCATAAACATGCGAAGCCTGAATAACAAGACTTCATTAATCCACTGTAATGAACTTTACACACGACTCTAAAACTTAAGGTTTTTAAAAAAAAAGATATTAGTGCTTACTTCTAAAATTGCGTAATACTCAATGACGTTAAAATTTATACACTTTATCTAATCAATTCTCGCACCAGTTGCCAGTTACATGAAATTGTCAAAACGACATTTTTCGGGACCAACATTACCCCTTTCTCAACTCCTACAAGAAACAAGGAAAGAACGTAAAATACGACTTAAAAGTTAAGATGCCAATACACGAAGCAGTTATCCTTTCTAGGATAACTTAACTAAAAATTAAAATGAATCAGTCATTAGGCAACACCCACCTGAAAATGCATGCAGCATCGGTGCACTTTCATGTAAAAAACTGACGTGTTTTACGGCCCACTTCAGATTTGTAGTTTAATAAGTTTTTACAAACATTTTGGACCTAAATAATAATCTAAATAATAAAAGATTAATTAATAAGAGTGTCTGAAACCCTTTTAGGAAAAAAAATTTAAGCAGTGACGGGTTCCGAACCACCGACCTTTGGCATCATAACGCCTTGCCCAATACGCTACGGCTATCAATCAGAAGATGAGTCCTATAATCTCATACTATTTGTAGCCGTTGTTAACTGATGCTAATATGGCATTTGTAGACACTACATTGTCATTTATCGTAGGAAGAACGATGTGTTTTTGTTAATTCTTCAGTGCGCCGTTGCTTTGAAATGACAGCGTTTAAGTTACAATAAGAAAATCATCAAATACGCTCAAGATGGCGTATGCCACAGAGAGTTCTGCGCGAGGAATGTCACGTGACATCTCCTAACGGCTGGTTTTCGTTAATTCAATGGAGGGGTCAAATCTCCGTTATTTTTGCAATTATGTCTCAAACGATAAGAGATATGAAAAAAAAACATAAAGGAGCTAAGTTGTAGAGAATTTTCTCCTCTACCAAATAGGTTATTCAATTTTCGTATCAGATTAACGGTTCGTTTGCAATTACAATTATATTACAAATGGCTTTTTAGGTATTACTACCGTATTTTTTGTCCGAAAAATTTGAAAAAGGGAGGTTCTGGTCTCTGGCGGCCTACAATTATGTCTGTAAAATTTGGTGCCGATCGGTTGAACGGCTGCAATTCGGCGGCATCGTTTGTGTGTGGATGTCAAGGGTGACCATTTCGAACACTTACAGTGATATCTTTAAGTTGGACTTTAAGCTAGTTTGCAAGTTATGGACTTTTAAACAGTCAATCCATTTTATTTATTTATTTATTTATTTATTTATTTATTTATTTTTTTTTTTTTTTTTTTTTTTTTTTTTTTTTTTTTTTTTTTTTTTGGACTCCTTTGTATAATAATGACCTTAAAACGGATGCATTAGTAACATAACTGGAGAGTTTTAAATATCATGCACTTAATTTAATACCAACCATGAAAACAGCAACTCCTGCAAAAAGTTTGAGCTTGATTTGTCAAAATTGATTACAGGATGCATATCCAAATGTGACAAAGTCACTTAGGATTTTTGTTACGATGCCTGTTTCAGTTTCATCAAAGGAAATTAGTTTCTGTAAATTGAAACAAATAAATCATATTTAATAAACAGAACGGCACATAGACTTGGGTGTCCTCAGCATAGCCCCGGTGGAGTGGCCGAGCGTTCAAAGGCGCCTACCTGCGCAGCGCGCCGTCGGAGGTTCGAGTCCTCCCTCGGGAATGGGTGTATTTGTTGTCTTTAGCTTAAGTTGCTTTAAGTAGTTTGTAATCCCTAGTGACTGAAAACCAGAGTAGTTAAGTGTCATAGATTTACAAACATTTGATTTTATAATCAACATTGAATATCAATTAGCGTCTAATCTATATCTATAAATGTGAATGTCTGTTCGGTGTATGTTTATCACGTCGGAACCACAAGACATAAAGAGCTAAAAATTTGTACAGTTACTAATGTCTACCCGGGGAAGGCTTTAGGCTCAGTTCTATGGTGATCGGATTGCTATTTATCTATATATATATATATATATATATATATATATATATATATATATATATATATATATATATATATATAATAATGTGAATGTCTGTTCGGTGTACGCTTATCACGTCCGAACGACAAGACGCAGAGACTTAAATATTTGTGCAGTTACTAATTTATACCTGAGGAAGGTTTTAGGTACGGTTTTATATCGATCTGATAGCTATTTAGTAATTTGAAGAATATAACGGGAAATGCTGAACAATGATTATTCTTTGAAAATTATATTTACTCTTTGAAAATAGTTTTATTGATTACATTGTTGCTTGAGGGTTGATAATGATAGAACGGTGGAGTATATTGGGATGGAAAGTTATCGGTGTATATAAAATTCTATGTGCGTGTGGCTGTTAATATTTCGCTCTGCAGCGAAAACTACAGAACGCAAACGAATGGTCTGTGTGTAATTGTTGTCCGAAGTCTCCCGTTGTAGACCATAGCAGTTCCATGCCGACAGCTATAAGGGGGTGGAAGATATGGTTGTTGAAAGTCGTCAAATTATAAAAAAATTCGGACTGAAGGCCAGCGATGACGTTTGCGACTCTATAGCAAGGAGATTAAATACAGCGAAATGTGATGCCAAAGACTATATCTTTGATCTGTGGGTGCTACAATGCCTTCAGCTCTTTCTCTGTAAGGATTAGCATACGAATAAGAAAATATAAGAATAAATAAATAAAGCAGTAAAAAGAAATTTGTTTTAATACATACAAATTGCAACACAGTCTATAAGAAATAATGTATGTATTATTTATTGTAAATCATTAAGCACTTCACATAATTTAATTTTTTATTTTGAATGTTGATAAAAATGTTTGTTTCTAAAGAAGGTATTGTATTTCATTTCATTCTTCAAAACCAGTCTCATAGCACACTACTGAAAAATAGGTTATCTATCATAGTCAACCAACATGCGAGCGGAACCGCGGGTTTAAGCTAGTATCTTAAATAATGCTATTATTAATACTTTTGCCGAAAGGAAAGTTCGTAAGACTAAGTTTTGAGTTACATAATTCAAATAATTAGCAATCTCTGCTGCAAATTTGTAATTGATTTTAAGTCCAGTTACGCGTTTTGCGCAGTTAGCGTATCGTGATAGTGGTTAAGTATTGCAGATATATTGATATGGGGCTTCGGATGCCAAGTCTAGCAGCGGTGTAAGCAGTTTTAGCATTTTTGTAAAGTTATCGTTAAGGTCCCCACAATCACGTAGAAGAGCTGGTGCCACGGTAGGTCCAGGTTGGATTATGGGGACATAACGATAACTTTTATAAAGATGCTAAAACTGCTTATACCTCTGCTAGACTTAGCTTCCGAAGCCCCATATCGTTATATCTGCAACATTTAACCAAACTGATCATACGCCAACATAATAATCAATTATAAATTTGAGAATTCTCACAATTTAAATTGTTGCCTCCCCAGTCAGCCATTATATTATAACATTTTGTTCTATCGTATTATACTTGGAAAAATTGACTTTTTTAATCTTCATTTAATTTTTAATACTAAATGGGATGGCAATTGAATCTCAATGTAGACAAGTGTAATGTGCTGCGAATACATAGAAAGAAAGATCCTCTATCATTTAGCTACACTACAGCAGGTCTGTAACTGGAAGCATTTAATTCCATAAATTATCTGGGAGAACGCATTATGAGTGATTTAAAATGGAACGATCATATAAAATCAATCGTCGATAAAGCAGATGCTAGATTCTTTGGAAGAATCCTAAGGAAATGCAGTCCGAAAACAAAGGAAGTAGGTTACAGTACACTTGTTCGCCTACTGCTTGAATACTGCTCACCGGTGTGGGATCCGTACCAGGTGGGATTGATAGAGGAAGTACAAATGATCCAACGGAATGCAGCGCGCTTCGTTACAGGATCATTTGGTAATCGTGAAAGCGTTAAGGAAATTATCGTAAACTCCAGTGGAAGACTCTGCAGGAGAGACGCTCTGTCGCTCGGTACGAGCTTTTGTCGAAGTTTCGAGAACATAGCTTTACCGGGGAGTATAGTAGTATATTGGTTGCTCCTAGGTATATCTCGCGTAGAGATCGTGAAGATAAAATCAGAGAGATTAGAGCCCACACAGAGGCTTGCCGACAATCTTTCTTTCCGCAAACAATATGGGACTGAAATAGGGGGGAGAACCAATAGTGGTACTCAAGGTACCCTCCACCACACACCTAGCTGGTGGCGTGCGGAGTATGGATGTAGATGTTATTCATTGATAAATTTTTTTCTCAAGTTACGCCTAGGCGTCAAATATTTAAGTTTATTTTTTTAATCTCCGTGTTTATCTTTATTCAAATCAAATGTTCAAATGTTTGTATAGCTTATGGGACTTAACTGCGGGAACATCAGTCCCTAAGCTTACAAACTACTTATGAACTAGCTAAGACTAAGGACGGCACAAATATCCATGCCCGAGGGGGGATTCGAACCCCCGACCGTAGTGTCCGTGCAGACTGTGACTGAAGCGCCGGAATCCCCTCGGCCACCGCGGTCGGTTATCTTTATTCATTTATGTCTTCATTCATACAGTACATGTTCTGTTTGTGAATGAAAGAACTCAATATAAACGCAGAATTTTGGTTTTTTTATTAAATCTCATACTTTATCGTTGCAACGATGAAGCGGGGGAAGCCAAATGACAATCTTGCCCCGGGTGCTAAAAGGCCTAGATCCGTCCCTGCGCCTAGCGATCAAATACCCTGTAACAGACAAACAAATATGCCAAGGAGGTTAGAATATCTACATCTACATCTACATAGATACTTTGCAAATCACATTTAAGTGCCTGGCAGAGGGTTCATTAACCACTTTCATAACTTTTCTCTACCGTTCCATTCTCTAATAGCGCGCGGGAAGAAAGAACACCTAAATCGTTCCGTTTTCGATCTGATTTCTCTTATTTTATTGGGATGGTCCTGTCTCCCTAAGTAGGTGGGTGCTAGCAAAATATTTTCACATTCATAAGTACAAGTCGGTGATTGAAACTTCCCAAACAGATCACGCCGCAATGAATAACGTCATTCTTTTAATGATTTCCAGCCCAATTCGTGCAACATTTCCGTGACGCTCCCCCCCCCCCCCCCCCCCGTAACGTGATAAAACAAAACGAGCTGCCCTTCTCTGAGCCTTCTCAATGTCTTCCGTCAGTCCCACTTGGTGAGGGTCCCACAAGGGGCAACAGTACTCCAAGAGAGGACGCACAAGTGTGATGTACGCAGTCTCTTTGGTGGAGCTGGTGCATCTTCGAAACGTTCTGCCAATGAAACGTAACCTTTCGTTCGCCTTCCCCACAATATTTTCTGTGTGTTCTCTCCAGTCAAAGTTGTTCGTAATTGTAACTCCTAGGTATTTGGTAGAATCTACGACCTTAAAGTTTGACTGATTTATCGCGTAATTGAAGTTCAGCGGATCTCTTTTAATGGTCATGTGTTTTACTTCACACTATTCTTTGTTTAGTGTCGATTGCCAATTTTGGCACCATGTAGAAATTTTGTCTAAATCACTTTGCAGTTGCTTTTGATCCTCTGTTGACTTCACTAACCGATAAACAAGCGATGGAGTTATCAATAATGGAGGATAGGTAACAACTCACCGTAAAGAGGTCCGCTGAGCTGTTGACAGACACGAAAATAGATAATCACATTAATGCAACTTTAATTTTTTGCCATTGGCTTTCGTCAGAAAAAAGAAACACGTACATTCACTCAATCAGTCAGACAACTATACATACACAACCACAATGTCCGGCCACTCCAGCAACACAAGCTAGACTGCCATGGCCGAAAATTCAATTTGTGTGACTGTGATTCTCTACTTTCGTGTCTGTCAGCAGCTCAGCGGACCTCTTTACGGTGAGTTGTTAGCTATCCGCCATTACTGATATTCCTATAAGATCTTTCATGTTGAAAAGAGATGGAGTTATCTGTGCTGAGAAAAGGTACTGCTTGTAGCCAGGCATTAACTGGTACGTGGGGTTTAATTTTAAATCCGCGACACAGACCTAGGAGGCAATGTTGGCAACAGCCGTTGATTTCCGCAAATTGAGTGACGTCGCTGTTAGCCAGTCGGGTGATAGTATACAATATACAATGAGATTTGCCCATTTCTTACCAGTACTACGTCTTTCATTCATGGAAACATGACTGATTGCTCAAATATTTGTTAAGCTTAAGGGACTTAACTGCGAGGTCATCAGTCCCTAAACTTACTAATTACTTATGAACTACCTTACACTAAAGACGGCACAAACATCCATGCCGGAGGGGGGAATTCGAACCCCTGACCGTATCGGTCGTGCAGACTGGCGCGCCGCAGACCACTCGGCCACTGCGGCCGGCACGACTGATTGCACTCGTGGTCATAAGTGATTAGCATTTGTAAGACTATAAGGAAAATCCATTCCACTCTTATACATGAAAAACATCATCCTCAGTAAGTTTAATGCATCTGAAACGAAATTATTATGCGGATTATCAAAATAATATTGATTACTGTGAAGAGAAAACAACTGTCTCCATCTAAAATATCATTGGCTATCTCAAGCATTGCAACGACTGGTCGACTTCATTACTGCGATATAACAGCTGTTGTCAACATAGCTATATCACGCATTGGTCGCAGATTGTAAAGTTTTACCGATATGTAACAATGTTGTTAATTGTGTTCCAAATAGATTCCTAAAAAGAGTTCATTATTCACTTACAGGTCAAGAATCTAACAAGAAGGTCAGCTGTATGAATTTTTATGTTTACCGTTTCCAATTCGCCGAAACGAGGACAATCACATACTGAAATGTCGCAGATTGTTTCATCAACTCGCCGTTGATATGTATGTTCGTACAATAAAACCATTAAAAGTACGGACATTAAAGCTACTATCTTCACAGATACAATTGCTGTTCGTTAGTCTCGCTAAAACTCGAGAACGACTGAACCGTTTTGGCTAATTTTAGTCTTGGAATATTCGTGTAAGTCCAGGAAAGGTTTAACCGGTGATAAAATGTAGAAAAGTTGTCCGGAAAAGAGGGAAATCGGGAAAAACTGAAACACCTTTTCCCACTGAGCTATCAATACCATTTGTCCAATTGCAATAAAATTTTGTACATTTCACGTTGAAAGCAAGAGGAAGGTTTGCATCAAATAAAAATTTGGAAAAGTCACCCGGAAAGTAGGAAAATGTAGGAAAAACCGAAAGCATTTTTTTCTATGAATAAAAATCAATTGGCACATGGTTGTAAGGGCATCACTTAAAGTACGGCTTTTTTTTTTCAATCATGGTCTTGGGAAAGTTCTTAGTAAAAAAGAAATAGGGACAATTAAAGAAAAGTCGCAAAATTCGAACCAAGTTCCTTTTTCAGTGTGTTTCTACATGCACTCAACGGTATAAGTTGAGTACCGTTCATCCGATTGCGATAAAATTTCGATCATTTGACGTTCAACGAAAGTTGAACGGTCTTATCAACTAAAAATTTGGGAAAGTTACCCGGAAAATTTGAAAATTCAGGAGAAACCGAAAGAGCTTTTTCAATGGGATATCAATATCATTCATCTGATTGAGATAAAAATTTTGGACATTTGATGTTCAAAGCGAGAGGAAGGTTTGAGTGAAGTAAAAGTTTATAATAGTTTGCCAGAAAATAGGAAAATTTGAGGAAAACTGAAAGAGGTCTTTTCTTTGAGATATTAATATAATTCGTACGATTGCGATAAACTTTTGCACATTTGACGTTCCAAGCAAGAGTACATACATATTAGCAATTGCGAAGCATTTCCGGGTCGACTGGTAAATAATAAAACCTTCACAAATAACCCCTGCCACTTATGACGATAACCTGATTAGATGCTTGAAACCAAGCCCTAATGTAGGGCAGAAGCGCCAGCCCCCCCCCCCCCCATAGTAGTAACCCAAACAGGGCCGGATCTAGGGGGGGGGGGACAAAGAGGGCAGTTGCCCCGGGCGGCAGAATTTAGAGGGCGGCAAATTTTGATCGAACTTTCTTTTTTTACAGAATGTATCTTTCTGGTATAATTTAATAGAATTAACTGACACTGAATTATTAAAAGTAAAATGACTGCAAGAAATACCGAAATCATTTAATAACACTAAAATTCCTGGCTGCTGACTTCAGGGTTGTCCTGTCACAGGTACTTCAGCTAATCAAATTTTAAAAATCTACTAGCTATTAGCCAGAATGAGGGAGGTCTTTGCGTTATTGCATAAGTAAATGCACAATGTTTACTAATTTGCATAGATTTCCTTTGTCAGATAAATGAATATTCATATTTAATATCAAGGTAATATTTGTAGAACAGGTGAATTTGAATAACGTTCCACTCCTTATAAAAAAGTATTTCAGGTGCGCACACTTCTCATTGAAAGTCAAAAGCATTAAGGAGCTAGAGTCCTCTCTCGGTAGCGGTGGAATTGATAGACATCTACACAGGATACTCTGCAAATCACATTTAACTGCCTGACAGAGCGACATAGCGGCAAATTTCTAAATACAATTGATATCATACTATAGTGTCCCCCTTCGTCTGCGTATTGAACGCCACAAGAAAGGCCAGATTAGCTATTTTTACAAAAATATATGAGTTCCGTGACTTGATTGCTGACAAAATAAAACAAGATATAATTAAAGTTATTTTAGCTGCTAAATACTTTTCAATGATGTTTGACTGCACACCAGATATCAGCTACAATGCGCTCATGACACAAGTAATTCGATATGTCAAGTGGAATGACTCAGAGGTTGTTGAAAGTTTTACGGACTTTTTTACAAATACAGACAAAACAGGAGAAGGCCTTAGTCAAGTGACACTGTAAAAATTGGAACAAGATGGGTTGAACGTTAAGTACTGCAGGGGGCAGTCTTATGACAATGGGGCAAACAGGGCTGGAAAGTACAAAGGGGTCCAGTCAAGAATACTTCAGAAGAATGAACTGGCCTATTTCGTACCGTGTGCTGCTCACTCTTTAAATTTAGTAGCAGCAAATTCAGCAGACATTCAGCAAGACTAGGTGACCTGCAAGAGTAAATGCGGTTGAAGCTGTTTACAAGCATTTTCAAAAAGTTTTGAAAGCCCTGGAAGAAACTGGAACTTATAAATTGTCAACACCAGAAACAAAATCAGAGACAAGATCTATTTTAAAAAATATGAGAAAACTCAAATTAATTACTTTAACTTGTTTCTGGTATGCAATATTAAAATAAATTGCTCATGTTCATCAGTTCCTGTGAAGTTAATACTTTACAAGTGATAAAGCTGTTCGAAACATTAAGGACTTTTGGGCTTTCTCAAAACTTCCCGGGATTCTTGTACCTCTGAAGCCATTTCTGAGGCCAAAGTGCTAGCAGAAGAAAATGAGGTATCAACGGTATTCTCAGAAAGAAAGAAAAAATCAAAGAAAGACGAGGATGAAGTATCCTACATTCACAGAAAAAATAATGAATAATTGACAGACCTTATACCAGGTTTACCGCACTTGACGAAATTGGTGCAAAAATTAGTTTTCTGTGTGGTGTGCAAATTCGAGAAATGGAAGTGGAGGACTTGAAGGCCAATGCAGCGGTACTGCCAGAAGATCTTAGCGAGGAAGAACTTGAAGTTGAAAGTTTCAGACTACATGCGCTGGCAGTAGACAGAGCCTTGCAAGATTCCACTGCATCATCAACATTAAGTTTAATTTATAAAAAATAAATTGGTAGACGGGTATCCCAATCTTACTACAGCGTTAAAACATATCTTACCATTCTAGTTTCTGTTTCGCCTGGAGAAAGAAGTTTCAGCAAGCTGAAACTAATTAAATACACTTGAGGAGCACGACTGCTTAAGAAATCTGAGTATAATATCCATAGAGCACAAACGAGCTGCTTCTCTAAACTATATCAAAAACAGTTTTGCGGCAAAAAAAGCTCGAAAGCGAAATGTTGAATTGATTTTTGTACGATGAGTAATCTTGTAATATTTTTGTATGTATTAAAATTGTTCTGTGTTCCTTTGATCTGAATTCAGTCAATAAAATAAGCTCATGTTGTGAGATTGTGACATTTATTTAGAAATATATAATCCAATTAGCGTCAAAAAGACGATTCTTACAGGGGGAGGGGTGAAAGAAGGGGCGGCAAATTTAAGCTTGCCCCCCTTGGCAAATGTCCTAGATCCGGCCCTGCCCACGGGGGGGGGGTTGTAAATTTGAGTGGCGCGCTTTGCTTCTGTGACGTCACTGGCAGCAAGCGCCGAGCAGTTGCCGCAGTGCCCTTATGAAACGTGCGAGCAGCAAGTTGTGTTTTGCGCTCGCTCGTTTCGTGACATGTCAAGTGGTCGGATAGAAAGTAGCTTTCTTGTATTAGGGAACAATTTTTCCATATATTCTTCCTGTAAATATGAGTAAGAATACTTCGTGTTGCGCTGTTGCGGAGTGCAATAACAGTGGACGCGAGACGGAAAGCATTTTGTACTATCGGTTTCCAAAAGATGAGCAACTTCATCGCATATGGATCTCTCGCTGTAAACGCCAACACGAGATAAATGTAAAAAATGCCAGAATTTGTTCCGAACATTTTTGTGAAGCCGTTTACAAAAGAGACTTGCGGAATGAATTGTTAGGATTCAGATCATCGATATTTTATTGATAAAATTCTATGTATGAAAGTAGTATGCAGTTCAATGTTCATAGTAATTAAATGAGTAAAACAAAAGCATTAATACGAAAATCGGCTGCTAAGTTTGCGTTGTAACGAAAGTTTTCATTATCTAATATATAAAAATGAAGGCCTCTGTTCGTATGCTATTCCTGTCGATGTCATTCAGTTCAGTCGATTGCGATAAACCTTCGTCAACTTAGTGCATGAACGGTTATAGGCATAGCAAAATTTCGAAATTCGCACTCTAAGGAGGTGAAATAATGATATTATAAAAATAGAAGCACATTTTTTCTCTCTGTTCCTTTAAGCCCGCAGTGGAGTAGCCGAGCGGTCTAAAGTGTCTCGCTGCGGAGGGCGCGGTTGCTCGCCGTGGAGGTTCGAGTCCTCCCTGGGGCATGGGTGTGTGTGTTGTCCTTAGGTTAGTTTTCCTAGGTTTAAGTAGTTTGCAAGCTACGGACTGATGACCGCGCAGTTTGGTCCGATAGTTTTACAAACATTTGAACCTTTTGTCCCTTTAACCTCCTATAACTCGAGAAGTGCAGAACGTATCGTGATGAGGTTTCTTTTAAATTGTAGATGTCAAAAAGGTCTAAAAAAAGTCCGGGAGAGCACATGTCTAACTTTTACGAGTAGAAACATATGTAGCATTTTTCTCTCCTAAGGCGCGGCGCCGGATGGCTTCAGACTATATAAATACTGATTGTGGGAAACCTATAAAAGTTAGACGTGTGCTCTCCAGGACGTTATTTTAGATCTATATCAGCTCTACAATTTAAAAAAAATCTCATCACGATACGTTCAGTGGCTCTCGAGTTAAAAGATGTTTAAATATCACCCGTGCCAAGTCACGGGGCGGGACGGGTTAGCTACATCTACATACATACTCCGCAATTCACCGTAAGGTGCCTGGCGGAGAGTACACTGAACCAATACTAGGCATTTCCTTTCCTATTCCACTCCCAAATTGAACGAGGAAAAAAAGAATGCCTATATGACTCCGTACGAGCCCTAATTTCTCTTATCTTGTCTTTGTGATCTTTACGCGAAATGTAAGTAGGCGGCAGCAAGATCGTACTACAATCAGCTTCAAATTCCGGCCCTCTAAATTTACTCAACAGAAATTCACGAAAAGAACGTCGTCTTTTTTCCAGCGATCCTCAATTGAGTTGCCGGAGCATTTTCGTGACACTCGCGCATTGGTCGAACCTACCGGTAACAAATCTAGCTGCTCGTCTCTGAACCGCCTCTATGTCTTCCTTTAAACTGATTTGCTGCGGGTCCCAAACACTTGAGCAATACTCAAGACGTGGTCGTGCAAGCGTTTTATACGCGGTCTCCTTTACAGGTGAAGTACATCTTCCCAAAATTCTCCCAATAAACCGAAGTCGGCTGTCCGCCTTACTCACAACTGTCCTTACATGCTCGTTCCATTTCATATCGCTCTGCAATGTTACGCCTAGATATTTTAACGACGCGACAGCATCAAGAAGCTCACTACTACTGCTGTATTCGAACATTATAGGATTGTTTTTCCTACTCATGCGCATCACCTTACATTTTTCTACATTGAGCGCTAGCTGCCATTCTTCACACCAACTAGAAATTTTGTCTAAATCATCCTGTACGTTATTACAGTCAGTTACAGACGACACCCTCCCATACACCACAGCATCATCAGCATACAGCCGCGAATTAGAACTTTCTCTGTCCATCAGATCATTTATATAGATAGAAAATAATAACGGTCCTATCACACTCCCCTGGGGCACGCCTGACGATACACTCGTCTGTGATGAGCACTCGCCGTCGAGAAGAACGTACTGCGTTCTATTACTTAGGAAGTCTCCCAGCCAGTCACAAAGCTGTGAACCTACGCCATAAGCTCGCATCTTCGTGAGCTAGATGTTAATAATGTTTGAAGCTTTTTCTTTTTCAGTCCACCGCTTAAAAGCAATGTTTGTTGTCGAATGACAAAAGAAAAGACGGAGAAAATGTGTTCTCGGCGGCCTTATAATATAGAGGCTTGCTGCCGAGTGACGTAATACAGCGCTAGCCAATGACAGTGAAGAAGACCAAACTGGCATACCTTTCTAGTCTACGTACCTTGGTAGTAACCGGGTCCTAGCGTCAGGTGACAGCGGCGGTGTCGATGTCTGCGTCGTGTCCCCGCCGTCGTATTGTAGCGCACTGCCGCAAACACGATTAACATTGAGGCATCCAAAGTACAAACGCAGGTGAGTCGCCACCTCAAGGACACGCGATCTCTCTCGCTCTCTCTCTCTCTCTCTCTCTCTCTCACACACACACACACACAGTAACATACTCAGTGCAAATATTTATCAGCGCCGACATCGCAAACAGCCACATGTATGCACGCGCAAACATCTGAAGAAGATCAAGGTCAAGTGCAAGGCAATAAGAGAGGATTGTTGACGGAAACGCCACGCAAAACATAATTTTAATATGCTCATTACTATTCCGTCACTGACATATTTCATTACATATTCCTCCAGTTTTCGTATTTAACCCGTAACTACTATAGACGTTGACAGGAACGCGTCTACTATAGAGGGGTCTCTCAGACCGCTCTCTTGTTCTCCATATATTAAGCTAGTGTTTTGCTAAATATTTATTTACATGGCTTCCTGTCGTTCATTACACGTCTTAGAGGTGGCATTAGTAGAAATTTGACTTTTTAAACAATGTAGTTTGAGTAACATGGCGGCAAGTAAAACACAGCGCAATTTGCAGTACATTTTTATTTTTTGTACTACGAAAAGAACAACAAGTAATTATTTCTCTACACACCCACAGATTATCATTATAGAGATTATATTACAAATTCACAGCGTGATTAGATACAAAAATCCCATTTGAATTATAGTAAATTGTATGCGACATCCCCTTTCCGTTTACGATTCTCGCAGAAAGGTTGCCACATTTTCCTTATAAAACAAGAAGTACAAACTAAAGATATCCTTTGAGCCCTCTGTTGCAGTCCAGGATGCTGTAACACGTTGTTGTGTTGCCTTGTTCTTACGTTGGGTGCTGGCTGCTTTTTTCGCCATCGAAAACATCTGTTCTTACCGAAGAAGTAAGCTGTTTCGTCATCTCAGGTGTCACATCTTCACCACTTTCAGGTTCCTGCTCTGAATTGGCGTCATGCTCACTAAATACCTCAAAATCAGGGTCATTATCGCTGTCGTCAAAACCATCGGAGGATTCACCGAAACGTTTCTTTATCATCCACATCTGCTTCACGTAAAATGTGTTGCATAGTACTTTCAGCTTTTCCTACCATGGAGAAACGCGACACGGAACAACAGCGAGAGAGAGGCCACAGCAGTAGCCACAGCGCTGTCGCTTAGCTCAGCAGGCCGCGCTCACGAAGCCGACTGGCCAGGCGCTATGAGGCAGAGCACGCAAACACTATGTTCAGTCAGTGAGGCCGCGCAAGGCCATAAAGAGCAGCAACACTGCAAGAATGCTGGCACGTTGACCTTGTAGGCCACCAGGAAGGCACACGGAAGAGTCCTTTTAGCTTGGCAGGGGTGCGTGAAACATCTAGACTCAAAAAGTCGTAGCGGCCTGAGAGATCGCAGATAGTAGTTGAGGGTTAATTCACTGTTTAAGCAAATAGCTTGTAAAGACAATGGCAGAAACTCCCGAGGCATTGGGCCGTATGAATAAAACGGAGTATCTACTTTATACTCTGGATTCCAGAGAACATACTCAGGTTCGCATGAATAAAGGGAGTCGCAGAATATACTTCAGCCGAGTAAGTTCTCGGCGTGAGTAACAGCGTGGGAGAAGTTGCTCACAGCGGAGAACATTCTCCAATTTCATATGAATAAAACTACAGAAGTTTCTCATGACGGGAGAACATTCTCAGATTTCTGGAGTGAGCTCTATGGTATACTCCGTGCTGAGTAACTTCTATTAACGTTATGTTTAACTGAGGTTTGTAATAAAAAATGACACCAATTTGGTTACTTATAAGGCAAAAACAAGTTCCTTTATACGTAGTCTTTAAGAAATACGAGGGGATCTAAAAACTTAATACAAATAAAAATATTTTGTTGACGAGTATCTTCCTTCAGAAAAATCGTGTGACACTTCCAGCATTTTATACAGTGAAGAGAGTGATGTAAGAGGTATGTTTTCATTACCGACGTAAAAATGACACACAAATTGATTCAGCTGTGTGTTTTACCCATTTGTTTGGAGTGTATATTTACAGTTGTTAACAGCTACCGGTTCGTAGCAAAATAATATTGTTTTTAAATAGGGTCTATTAGTAAGGCCTTATGATGTTAATTCCAAATAAAGTGTATCCCAGGACTTCACAGTTTCTATTACAAAATAAATATTGCTGCAATACCAGGTCGGCCTACTGAACTACTGTTTCTATACAAAACGGTTGGCCTACTTATGATGCGTTTTATGACTTCCTAATCGTAACTTCTGTTATGTTAGAAGTAAGTAAACAAGACAGGAAAATTAATAACCGATTAATTACATACCTAAAAGCCTGTTTCTTGTTCAAAATCGCATGGCCTAACGCTTATGAGCAAACCATTGGGTGTCATATTTAACAACAAGTAAGGCCTATCGGATGTTATAACACTCCGACGCATTCCACGTTGTAACAGATGAATATGTGATGCATTCTTATTATATCGTACGTAAATTGTGCTAACCCTACTTCATTAACAAAAGAGTTTCTAGCGTGACGAAAATTTTGTATCGTCAGGAGAATACATTTTCGTAAAAAGTGCACATTTAGTCTTAATAATATGCTCATTCACAACAAACTAATATCTGAACATAGTACAGTTCGTCCTGAACACGTAAATGCCTATTCCATATTTGTACACTTAATAATTTGCCTGATTGGGCTAGTTTAAAGAAATACACGATTGGACAGCTGATCTGTGGCGGACATGACACGCCGAGAACCTACTCTAGACGGAGGGGAGGTAGCGAGAATGAACTACCTGCTCAGAGCATATGCTTCAAAGTTTTTATTCATACGCAATTGAGAACTTACTCAGAGCACGTTCTTTTGCTCTGAGAATCTTCTGTGGAGTATTTGCTCTCTTCTATTCATACGACCCATTTACATGCTTTTCTCAGGCGACACCGCTACCAGCGCCATCTGTTGGTTCGAGTTGTAGCCTATAGGCCTACTTGTCTTGACATCTGTGATTCTTGCAAGATTTACATTTGTTACGCCATTTATGCTACTATGCGAGATGAGAATTTATTGTAAAGTGTAGCGCAGAAGAAACTAAAGCAATTCTCTCTGCCATGAAATGTGCAATACCACATCGCTTCATGATGTATGGCGAAAATATATGAAAAAAATTCCGTCAGTAGAAAAATAAATAAAAAAAAATTTAAAAAAATAAAATAATTCAATATTTTACAAAAATTTTAACGAACTATTTTCGATCTATGAAAACAAAGCAGCTCCCATTTCAGATCACGGAAGATGTTTTATATTCAGTGAAACGAAACGCGTCTGGTGAAAAACGATCCCACTTAATGCAGTTGCGGAGACGGACAAACAGTGGCGTAGCTATGATGATAGGGCTAGGCGGGGCAGTGCCCCGGGGCCCCCGAGCTCAAGGGGCCCCTCGGCCTTCGTGAGCGACGATCGAAAAAAGTTATAGTAGAGCGTCCAATTTTTTATGTAATTTTTTTTTTTTTTTTTTTTTTTTTTACCCTCCACCCTATCGTCCATCATATCCCCCTTCCCCTCAAACCAAGTTCCCCACAGTAGCCGCACTGGGCCACCGGCTGGCGGAACAATGCTTCTAATTGGGCCTTCACGAGACAGGCGAAGCTGCCGGTCAATTTGTCCAACGATCGGCTCACTCCAGTCTGCAGAAGTAGCGGCAGCATCAAAGCTGCTCACAGCAACAGCAGCGCCTTCTACTTGTTGCAGCGTGCAATGTGAAGGATCGCGCTCCTCCAAATAGAGTATAAATACATTTACTGTACAGTACTTCTTAGTGGCAAATAGAAGAGTTGTATGTTTGTATAGTTTATGGGACTTAAAAATAGAAGAGTACAGTTCGAATATCCGAATAAACCGGCTTTCCGAACATCCATGTGCCCAAAATTACTCGGATAATAGACGGTATACTGTACATAATATTTTAGTCGAATGAAGGAATTTCTACTTTTAATTTCTCCTGCCGAAATTGATTCCAACATGGAATGTTGGAAATTATATCAAAATTATATCAAAATATGCATTATTAGAATGTGAGGTTACGGAAGTATTTACCGCAGTGTTATTCTTCTGCAGCAGCCGAAAGGTCGTTCAGCGAATTAAAAATTATCAAAACGCATCTGAGGTACAGTATGGCTCAAGCTCGACTTGGACATTTGGCACTCATAGCAATCGAAAACAAGGCTACATCAAGTCTAGATTTAACGGACCTTATTGATGGTTTTGCAAAAACCAAAGCCAGGGAAGGATTGTAAAATAGTAGTTAAAATAAAATTGACTACTTTTTAATTGTGTACCCATATTATTACTATAATGGTACTGCAGTCGCGAAAACTCTTACCAATAATTACCGATCAGAAATCATCTTTGCCAACATCTGCAATCTAACAGTTTGAAGCATTATATTATTCCAGAAGGTATTCTTTCATTCTGACTTTGGTGCGTGAGGAAACACGAACGAAATCACCACGATTTAAAAACGCCACTCATTAAGTTCGTTATACACAGTGAAGCGCGAAAAATAATTATGATTTATTTTTCAAGGACTAATAGTATTCGTGTTACAAGAAATAGAAAAATTCCCAATTTTTAGAAAACAATGTTTCAACACATTGACTGCCACGAGAGTTAAATATAAGCCATAGGAAGTCTTCTCTTCAGGCCATGTGAAGTAAATACAACTCACGGACATTTTTCCATTTATAGCTCCGTGGAGCAGTTGCAACTCACAGTAGCGTGCTGTGACTTGATGTTACAGTACGTTATGGTCCCAGTAACAAATCATGTTCGTGGCCTCCAGTTTTCAAGAGCTCAAGAGTAGTTATTTACACTTGAAATCGTGGATTATATATAACTCACATGGCCCAGTCATATTGGAGTTTCCTTGTTTTTATAATTTATTATTTGGTGTTACATATTACTTATACAGTAGATTGTATATCACATACAGTTTTAAGTACATTCTCTAACTCTAATTGCAACAACAGTGAAACAGACTGAAAAGTTAGGTAATTCCACTTTGTATCTCTAACACCTGCATGCACTGTGCTTTATTAAGAAACACTCTTCGCAGAAATATGAGTCACAATTTCTTACATTTCCATGTAGTTTGTTTGCATTTCTTGACAGCTTTCTCTCGCTCAGATTCATTCTTCATTTTTTCGTAGCATCCGTACACCTATGACTTGTTGCTCCCATGTTCACAAGAGCACAATCTGCAGGCAGCTCGGTGGCTACGGTGGGAGATTTCTCATGGGAATCGGCATCTTCTGTCTGGAGTAGTCTCAAAGTCACTTCCTCTTTGAATTCTGTGATTGAGATGATCTTGTTGTTGATGGATCAGTAAATCACAAGAGCATTTACCAGTGCTGACCCTGTCAACAGTTCAATTGCAAGCTCCCTGTACCATTTCACACCCCGCCTTAGGCAATATAAGACTTCAATTGGTGAGAGAGATGACTGATTATAGTCAGTTATCATTGCTGGTTTTTTCTTTGTGACCCTCTTGGTTTGAACTTAAGCTTCTTCCTCTCCATGAACAGTACTCACCATCAACACATTCCTCTTATTTTTCCATTTCAGTAATATCTTCATCTTCTTCACTTATGTCCATAACTTCATCTATAAACTTCTATAGATGCCTTTGTTCATCTACATAACTTCTACGAGACACTTTCTCCTGCTGCAATATCACAGTGTTACGGAGCAAACAATGGCAATGCAAGGGAGGCTGAAAGCTTGTAGCAACAAACATATCATGATCGAAGACATCCCGAAAGTCTTTCATTTACAAGGGTCCATCAGCGCCTGAAAGAACGTGGAGATTTTGCACATGGCAGACCAGGTTATAAATGTTCAAATGTTTGTTAAGCTTATGGGACTTAACTACGGGATCATCAGTCCCTAAACTTTCAAACTACTTATGAACTACTTACGAACTAGGACGGCACAAATATCCATGCCCGAGGGGGGATTCGAACCCCCGACCGAAGTGGCCGTGTTGACCGTGACTGGAGCGCCTCAGTCACCTCGGCCACCGCGGCCGGCAGACCAGGTTATAGGTCTGCTCGCAATACGCCTGAGGATGTGGTGTTGGAAGAAGTATAGCTCTCTCCAGGAACCTCTACTAGAAGAATTACCACCCAAGTGCCAGCGCTGCATGGAAGTTATTGCGCTCAGATAGTTTTAGGCACCGAAAGCTGGCTAAATGATGATGTGGCAAGTTCAGAAATATTTAGCGAAGCGTGGAATGTATATCGGAACGATAGATCTTTTACAACTGGAGGAGGAGTGTTCATCGCTGTGGACAAAGATATTGTTTCTACTGAGATCGAGGTTGAAAGTAACTGTGAAGTTATCTGGGCACGCATAACAGGTCTAAAAGAAGTAAAGTTAATAGTTGGGTGTTTTTACCGGCCCCCCAGTGCTGCTGTAGCAGTTTTAGAATCATTCAAGGAAAGTCTACACCAGGTAGTGCATAGGTATCCGGGCCATGCAATATTAGTCGGAGGAGACTTCAACCTTAAGAGTATAGATTGGGACCTCGCTAGTTACATTTCAGGCGGTACAGACAAGCCGTCTTGCGAGCTACTTTTGGATACATTCTCCGAAAACTGTCTTGAGCAGTTAAACGGGCAACCCACGCGCAATGGAAATATTTTAGACTTTATAGCCATGAACAGGCCTGACCTTTTTAACGATGTCTGTGTAGAGACAGGAATTAGTGATCATGATATCGTCATAGCGTCGATGGTGACCAAAGTTCATAAACCAGTCAAGAAGGCTAGGACTGTGTTTTTGTTGGGAAAAGCCGACAAGCAAATGTTACGATCGCACTTAGAAAATGAATGGGCATCGTTTAATTCTGGGACTATGGATGTAGAGGACTTGTGGACTAAATTTAAATGCATTGTTAATGAAGGGTTAGAGAAATATGTGCCAGTAAAGACGATTAAGGATGGAAAAGATCCACCGTGGTATAATAATAATGTTAGAAAGCTGCTGAGAAAGCAAAGGCTGTTGCACTCTCGATTCAAAAAAGAACACGCAAATGATGACAGGCAAAAGTTAGTAGAGATTCGTGCGTCTATAAAAAGATCGATGCGTGAAGCATACAATAATTATCACAGCCATACCTTAGCAAAAGATCTTTCCGAGAACCCGAAAAAATTCTGGTCCTATGTAAAATCGATAAGCGGGTCAAAGCCCACTGTCCAGTCACTAGTTGATCATTCCGGGGCAGTAATAGAAGAAAGCAAATGGAAAGCTGAAGTTCTAAATTTAACCTTTAAGAAATCTTTCACGCAGGAGGACCGCACAAATATACCATCATTTGATCAACGTACTAATTCCGAAATGGGGGACATAGCAATAGGTATTTCCGGTGTAGAGAAGAAGCTGAGAGAGCTAAATACGAAAAAGTCTGCTGGTCCGGATGGAATACCAGTTCGGTTTTACAAAGACTATTCTGCGGCATTGGCCCCCTACTTAGCTTGCATTTATAGCGAATCTTTAATTCAGCGCAAAGTTCCTAGTGATTGGAAAAAAGCGCAGGTGACTCCCGTGTATAAGAAAGGAAAGAGAACTGACCCATACAATTACAGGCCAATATCGTTGACATCGGTTACATGTAGAATTTTGGAGCATATTCTCAGTTCGAATATAGTAAATTTCCTTGAAACGGAAAAGCTTCTTTCCATGAATCAGCACGGGTTTAGGAAACATCGTTCATGTGAAACTCAGCTTGCCCTTTTCTCACATGACATCTTGCGAGCCATGGACGAAGGGCAACAGGCGGATTGTGTTTTTCTCGACTTCAAAAAGGCGTTCGACACGGTGCCACACTGCAGACTGCTAACAAAGATACGAGCTTATGGAATAGGTTCACAGATTTGTGACTGGCTGGAAGACTTCCTAAGTAATAGAACGCAGTACGTTGTTCTCGACGGCGAGTGTTCATCAGAGACGAGTGTATCGTCAGGCGTGCCCCAGGGGAGTGTGATAGGACCGCTATTATTTTTTATCTATATAAATGATCTGATGGACAGAGAAAGTTTTAATTTGCGGCTGTTTGCTGATGATGCTGTGGTGTATGGGAGGGTGTCGTTTGTAACTGACTGTAATAGCATACAGGTTGACTTAGACAAAATTTTTAGTTGGTGCGAAGAATGGCAGCTAGCGCTCAATGTAGAAAAATGTAAGGTGATGCGCATGAGTAGAAAAAACAATCCTATAATGTTCGAATACAGCATCAGTAGTGAGCTTCTTGATGCGGTCGCGTCGTTCAAATATCTAGGCGTAACATTGCAGAGCGATATGAAATGGAACGAGCATGTAAGGACAGTTGTGAGTAAGGCGGACAGCCGACTTCGGTTTATTGGGAGAATTTTGGGAAGATGTACTTCACCTGTAAAGGAGACCGCGTATAAAACGCTTGTACGACCACGTCTTGAGTATTTCTCAAGTATTTGGGACCCGCAGCACATCGGTTTGAAGGAAGACATAGAGGCGGTTCAGAGGCGAGCAGCTAGATTTGTTACCGGTAGGTTCGACCAG
This sequence comes from Locusta migratoria, assembly GCA_026315105.1. Lineage (NCBI taxonomy): Eukaryota > Metazoa > Arthropoda > Insecta > Orthoptera > Acrididae > Locusta > Locusta migratoria. Next base: position 117,058,009 of record CM048753.1, on the reverse strand, counting down.
TGCGCGATTGTCACGGAAATGCTCCGGCAACTCAATTGGGGATCGCTGGAAGAAAGACGACGTTCTTTTCGTGAATTTCTGTTAAGTAAATTTAGAGGGCCGGAATTTGAAGCTGAGTGTAGTACGATCTTGCTGCCGCCTACTTACATTTCGCGTAAAGATCACAAAGACAAGATAAGAGAAATTAGGGCTCGTACGGAGGCATATAGGCATTCTTTTTTTCCTCGTTCAATTTGGGAGTGGAATAGGAAAGGAAATGCCTAGTGGTGGTACAGTGTACCCTCCGCCACGCACCTTACGGTGAATTGCGGAGTATGTATGTAGATGTAGATGAATGGAGAATTTTACTGTACGCTAACGACTTCTAATGAGTTCATTGTCTCAATGATGCGGACTTGGTTTCTAGAGTGATGTTTCGTCAGTGGATGCAATAGCAGGCTGTAGTCAACCCTCGTTTCGCAAGTAACATTTTATTTTAAAGACGAGACTGGATTCACACGTTTTAATTATCATAATACCAAGTTGTGGTGTCAAACAGACATGCTGTTCATGAGTCACCACATCAGCAGAGTTTCTCACTGAATGTGTTGTTAGGCGTACTAGGTGATCACAACTCATTCTTCCACCAATATTTGTAAGTGGGACTGTACCTTAGGTTTCTGCAGCGTCATCTTCCAGGACTTGTTGAGGATGTTCCCATTCAGCAACGAAAGAGTTTGTGGTACTTGCTGCTGCTCTGAGACGGCATCTAACTCACAGACAGGGTCTGGGGTCACCTCAAAGCGAAGTGGGTCTTGTCCTTTTGTAAATACTACATGTATGCCGATGACCTCCAGTTGTATTTAAGTGCAAAACCTGAAGACAGCAATCGAAAATTTTAATTCTGACCTATGTGCACTATCAAAGTGGACACAGAATATAGGATAAAAGCTCAATCCAAGTAAAACACAAGCGATACTGGTAGGTCATCCTAGGCTCATTAACCACAAATACCGCGAATCTCAACCATCATTAATATTAAATGACACACCTATCTATTTTTCGCCCTCGGAAAAAAGTCTGGGAGTGATAATAGACGACAAACTAAATTGGGCTGAGCACACAGCCGCCGTGTGTAGGAAGGCATCAGCATCTCTTCATGCCCTACAGAGATATAAGAGGTTTTTTCCTCTCAATCTTAAAAAGAAACTTATACAAACACTCCACTCCCATGAACCACAGACATTGCCGAGGTGGGGTGGCTTGCGTGCCTCAACGATACAGAGAGCCGTACCGTAGGTGCAACCACAGCGGAGGGGTATCTGTGGAGAGGCCAGACAAACGTGTGGTTCCTGAAGAGGGGCAGCAGCCTTTTCAGTAGTTGCAGGGGCAACAGTCTGGATGATTGACTGAGCTGGCCTTGTAACATCAGCTAATGTGGCTTTGCCACACAGCTACTGCGAACGGCTGAAAGCAAGGGGAAACTACAGCCGTTATTTTTCCCGAGGACATGCAGCTCTACTGTATGAACATATGATGATGGCTTCCTCTCGGGTAAAATATTCCGGAGGTAAAATAGTCCCCCATTCGGATCTCCGGGCGGGGACTACTCAGGAGGATGTGATCATCAGGAAAGACAATACTGGCATTCTACGGGTCGGAGCGTGGAATGTTAGATCCCTTAATCGAGTAGGAAAATTAGAAAATTTAAAAAGGGAAATGGATAGGTTGAAGTTAGATATAGTGGGGATTAGTGAAGTTCGGTGGCAGGATGAACAGGATTTCTGGTCAGGTGAGTACAGGATTATAAATACAAAATCAGTTGGGGGTATCACAGGAGTAGGATTGATAATGAATAAGAAAATAGGAATGCGGGTAAACTACTATGACCAGCACAGCGATCACATTATCATTGTCAAGATAGATACGAAGCCAACACCGACAACAGTAGTACAGGTTTATATGCCAACTAGCTCTGCCGATGATGAGGAAATCGAAGAAATATATGAGGAGCTAAAGGAAATTATTCAGACAATTAAGGGAGAGGAAAACTTAATTGTTATGGGAGACTGGAATTCGGTAGTAGGACAAGGAAGGGAAGGGAAGATAGTGGGTGAATATGGTCTGGGCAAAAGGAATGCAGAGGAAGCCGCCTGGTAGAATTTTGCACGGAACATAATTTAGTTATAACAAACACCTGGTTTAAGAATCACAAAAGAAGGTTGTATACGTGGAAGAGACCAGGAGACACCGGGAGATACCAGATAGATTTTATAATGGTAAGACATAGATTTCGGAACCAGGTCTTGAAGTGTAGGACATACCCAGGGGCAGACATAGACTCTGACCATAACTTGTTGGTTATGAACTGTAGGCTGAAACTGAAAAAACTACAGAAAGGTAGGAATATAAGGAGATGGGACCTAGATAAATTGAAGGAACCTGAAGTTCTTAAGAATTTCAGAGGGAGCTTCAGGCAACAATTGACAGAAACAGGGGAAAATAAAACAGTTGAGGAGGAATGGGTAAAATTGAGAGATGAAATAGTGAAGGCAGCAGAGGACAAAATAGGTAGGAAGGCAAGACCTACAAAGAATCCTTGGGTATCACAGGAGATACTAAATTTAATCGATGAAAGGAGAAAATATAAAAATGCAGTGAATGAAACAGGCAAAATGGAGTACAGACGACTAAGAAATGAGATTGACAGGAAGTGCAAAATGGCTAAGCAGGAATGGCTAGAAGGCAAATGCAAGGATGTAGAAGAATGTATAAATAGGGGAAAAATAGATACAGCCTACCGGAAAATAAAAGAAACATTTGGCGATAAGAAAAACAGCTCTATGAATATCAAGGACACTGATGGAAAACCAGTTCTCAGCAAAGAAGGGAAAGCTGAAAGGTGGAAAGAGTATATAGAGGGGCTCTACAAAGGAAATGAACTTCGAGACACTATTGTAGGAAGGGAAGAGGATGTAGATGATGATGAAATAGGAGATACTATACTGAGAGATGAATTTGACAGAGCACTGAAAGATCTAAGTCGAAACAAGGCCCCTGGAGTAGATGATATCCCGTCAGAGCTACTGAAGTCTCTGGGAGAGCCAGCCATGACAAAACTATTTGAACTGGTGTCTAGGATGTATGAGACAGGCGAAATACCCTCAGACTTTAAGAAAAATGTAATAATCCCCATTCCAAAGAAAGCGGGTGCAGACAGGTGTGAAAACTACAGAACCATCAGTTTAATAAGTCATGGTTGCAAAATATTAACACGAATTATATACAGAAGGATGGAAAAGCTGGTAGAAGCCGACCTCGGGGAAGATCAGTGTGGGTTTAGGAGAAATGTAGGAACACGGGAGGCAATACTCACTTTACGGCTTATCCTAGAAGATAGGTTATGAAGAGGCAAACCTACATTTCTAGCTTATGTAGATTTGGAGAAGGTTTTTGACAATGTTCATTGCAATAAACTCTTTCAAGTTCTGAAGCAAGCAGGAGTAAAATATAGGGAGCGTAAGGTAATTTACAACTTGTACAAACACCAGACAGCTGTTGTCAGAGTTGAAGGGAAATTTGGAGAAGGAATTAAAGTTCAGGGTGAAGAATTAAAAACATTGCGTTTTGCTGACGACATAGTAATTCTGTCAGATACAGCAAAGGACCTGGAAGAGCAATTGAACGGAATGGACAGTGTGCTGAAAGGTGCTTATAAGATGAACATTAACAAGAGTAAAACTAGGGTAATGGAGTGCAGTGTAAGAAAATCAGGTGATGCTGAAGGAATTAGATTAGGTAATGAAACAATAAAGGAGGTAGATGAGTTTTGTTACTTGGGCAGTAAAATAACAAATGATGGTCGCAGTACAGATGATATAAAATGCAGAATGGCAATGGGTAGAAAGGCGTTTTTGAAAAAGAGAAATTTGCTAACATTGAATATTGATTTAAGCCTAAGAAAGTCCTTTCTGAAGGCATTTGTATGGAGTGTTGCCTTGTATGGGAGTGAAACATGGACGATAAGCAGTGTGGACAGAAAGAGGATAGAGGCTTTTGAAATGTGGTGCTACAGAAGAATGCTGAAGATTAGGTGGGTGGATCGCGTAACTAATAAGGAGGTGCTGAACCGAATTGGGGAGAAAAGAAATTTCTGGCATACCTTGACTAAAAGAAGGGATAGATTGGTAGCACACATTCTTAGACATCAAGGAATTGTGAATTTAGCGTTGGAGGGAAGTGTGTGGGGTAAAAATCGCAGAGGGAGACCAAGAGACGCGTATAGTAAGCAGATTCAAGTGGATGTGGGTTGTCGTTCTTATGAGGAGATGAAAAGGCTTGCTCAGGATAGAGTAGGGTGGAGAGCTGCATAAAACCAGTCTCTGGACTGAAGACCACAACAACAACAACAATACAAACTCTTGTAATTCCAATTATTGATTACAGTGATATTATCTTGCAAGGTCTTTCTTGGGTAAGCTCACGACGTCTTGAACTAATCATGAATGCCTGCGTTAGATACATATTTAACATCCGTCTCTTTGATCACATTTCACCATCTTATAAGCAACTATCCTGGCTCCGTGCTGACAAGCGCAGAGATTTTCATACGGTCTGTTTCCTCTACTCTCTTATCAACGTACACTGTCCCTCATATCTTTCCTCGACCTTAACACTCTTATCTGATCAACATAACAGAACTACTCGTTCCTGTCAGAGCAAAACCCTTTCTGTCCCTATCCATCACTCAGCCGGTTTCTCAAAATCCTTTTCAGTAGCAGGAACCAGGCTCTGGAACAATCTACCTCAGTATATCAGAGAACTGAATAACACTGCCAGCTTCAAACGACAGTTAATGGATTATCTACTAAGGCAATAATTACGCCAGTCTTTAATACCCTACGGTCCAGGTACGTCACATCCATTCCTCCTCCCAGATATTCCCCTACTGCCATTGCTCTCGACAGGTACAGCTTTTTTAACTTCCTTCTGTCATAATTCGCCACGCCTCAAACAGTCTCGATATATTCAAAAGTACATTTTGTATCTGCTAATATCAATGTTGTTTCTTCTATTATTACACTACAGCAGCAGAAGGTGTCTCAGTGGTACTAATAGTATTAATACTATTATAGTTACGTCAATACCTTCTATCTACATCCTTTTACATGTAATCAACTTGTATAAATTATGTTATTAATTGTTTATCTTTAAAAATCATTGTTATGTTATAGGTAACTCACATGTAAAGAGATGCAGTATGTGTAAAACCCTGGTCCGATGTAAGAGAGGGCATGATGGCCCTAATCTGATCAGGCTAAATAAATAAATAAAACAACCGTCAATATGGTTGAAGAACTGGAGTGGAGAGTTGTACACGCTTGTCAAGAATTCCGAAATGATCCAGGGGCTCACACGAAAAAAAAAAAAAAAAAAAAAAAAAAAAAAAAAAAAAAAAAAAAATGGAAATGCATTGCGGAGACGAGCACAGTATTGCATCCAGATGCGAGGAAGACACTTCCAACACCAAATGTTTGAAATGTTTGTAATCCTTTGGGACCAAACTACGTTGGACATCACTCCCTAGTCTTATAAACTACTTAAACTAACTTACTAACATACCCGAGGGAGGATTCGAACCTCTGACGCGGGAGGCCGTGCGATCCTAACATGTAGCTCCACACCGCTCAGCTGCTTCCTCGTGGCTTCGAACAGATAACACATATGTGAAATGCGAACTAAATTTAAAACCTAATGGTAAAGCCTAAATTTCAAATTAATTTGTACTAACTAGGAAGATATTTACAATGACGCCAGAGTTGGCTTGGAACCATACATTCGTAATAGGGTATTTGACTGTTTTCTGGAAATCGTTTTAAATTATTAATTATGTCATATTATGGTCCGAACATACTTTCTTACCTCGTGGATTTCAGTATTTTTTTTTTTTAAAAAAGAAATGAAATTCAAATAATTTGAAAACCCGCTAAAACACTACATTGCCGGCCGCGGTGGCCAAGGGAACTGAGGCGCTCCAGTCACGGTCTGCACGGCCACTACTGTCGGGGGTTCGAATCCCCCCTCGGGCATGGATATTTGTGCCGTCCTAGTTCGTAAGTAGTTCATAAGTAGTTTGTAAGTTTAAGGACTGATGACCCCGTAGTTAAGTCCCATAGACTTTACATACAAATAGCGGCTACTTCATGTGTGTATTTCTGTTTGTGGCTTCGTATGTGGACGAGTAAACGTAAATGGATTAGTTTGTAGTGTCAAAAGTAGTGACACATTCATATCAAACCAAATCTTGAATATGTAAGGAAAATACTGATATGCATGGCAGAAAGTTTAAACACAATCTCAAACATTCACTCACAAAAACAACAAACCAGAAAATCACTAATTTCGGCGCTATAAATTTATTCCAACGTGTCTCGCTCGCAATGTTTACGTGAAAGTGACATGCCTTTGGCTACGCGAAATGTGCGTTGCCAACCTAAGAGCGATATGAAAACTCCGCTGTCCCTGTTCTAGACTATAGATATATTGTCTAACCATACACAAGGCATTTTTGCTGTATTTTACAGGTTTTGATGTTTCACTTTGCACCAGTATTGAAGCAGTTAAATAAAATTACTCCCTTAACTGCGTGCTTTACTGGGTTAAATTTTACTAACTATCCCAGCGGCTTCCTGTTACTATGTTGGCAACAGATGCTGAATAGCGAGAATCATGAGAAGTCGCCATTAGCCCATCGCGTGACAGCGTAAATATTTTGTCCTGAAACCTTTGATTTACGAGGGCAGTTACTTTTACTGACCGGACAAGGGTACATACAAAAATCATAGAGCAGGAACAGCATTAATTATTTACTTCGTGGTCTATACGATACACTAATCTAGTCATTCTATGTGGTCTGAACATCTGGACAAAGATGTGTTGTTGATGTTGCCAACATAATCACTCAAGGCCACATGGATAGAAGATAAAATTTCACCCTTTATTGCATAATATGGTGACTTCAGATTAAGTCTGCAGACATCAACAAATAGGGTACTTTTTCCAATGTCATAAAATATCTCTCGAAATAATTAACTTTAAAATGTAGGTATGCGTTACTTACAATGCAGTTTTCGCGTTTCTTATTTCTGGCAAATAAAATTTGGATTGTTGTTAAAGAATGAAGACACCATAATTGCATCAACTTTAGGGGGGTTTCCGCTGTCAGCCTTCACATAACCATCTTCCATTGTGGCATAAAAACTGTAAACGCGTTTAGATCACGAAAAAACTGAACTTAAAGCTGCGAAATGGAGGAAACGCGTACAATAATACAGCTCCGACATCTAGTTGCCGCGCTGTAGGTGTTCTATGACGTCACCAGTACTTCAGCCAATAACGGAGCGTTTTCGATCACGTGATCTAATCGTGAAATTTGATGATTTTTAAGCTTTAATTACGTAAAAATAACAGATGTTTTGTAAGAATTATGAGCGAAAATGCTCTCTGAATTTCTAATCATTCAGAATAACAACAATTCGAACCATATTTTTAACACAGGAAAATACCCTATTATCTCGGAAACGGCTCGTTTGAAGACCCATCTTTACGGGAACATTTTTGCTTCTATTATCGTGTACTTTGTTTGCGCCATTCTTTCTGATACACCCATTATATTGTAATGTCACTATGGCCACCAAGAGTAACTCCGAAACTACGATAGGAACTAAGAAGTTTGTGGGGACAAAAGGTGCATAGGACAACGAGGGCCAGAATATGACGATTGTTTGTTGCTATTTGGAGTCGCTTCAGAAATATGGTCAACTTTTTTTTTTAATGGGATGCTATACTTCGGTACTTATTTTCTGATAGCGGCTATCGAGGCGAATCCAATGATGTGTACCATTGAAGTTAATGAAGGTCAAAAAGCGACATGAACGTCCATTTCCACAGGTATTGGAAGTGATGTGCATTGATGTCAATGTAGCGCTGCAGTCTTCTTGTCTTGGATTGAGTGGCCTTCCGTTTCAATTCCGCACTGCTCTCTCGCACATCTCCAGTGTAGTGAGAACTTATTTATAAACAGGGTCTTTTACGTATCCCCAGAAGGAAAAAAATCCAGAGGTGTCAAGTCTGGCGAACTAGCCGGCCATGACACATCCCCTCTGCGTCTGATCCAACGATTGGAATGGTCTCTGCAGCTCATTTCTAGCCATCAGCAAAAAATATTCCGGACACCCATCGTGTTGATACCGCATTCTGTTCCTTATTCCTAAAGGTATTTCCTCCAACAACAGATAAAGTGTTTCTTGCAGAAAGTGGTGTCCATCCTACCATTAAGATTTCCTTGCGCATATAATTCAGTACTCCAGAATCCCTCAACCATACATCTACATGGGATACTCTGCAAATCACATTTACGTGCCTGGCAGAGGGTTCATCGAACCACAATTATACTATTTATCTCCCATTCCATTCTCTAATAGCGCGCGGGAAGAAAGAACACCTGAATCTCTCTGTTCGAGGTCTGATTTCTCGTATTTTATTCTGATGATCATTTCTACCTATGTAAGTGGGAGTCAATAATATGTTTTCGCATTCGAAGGAGAATGTTGGCGATTGGAGTTTCGCAAGTAGCCCGCGCCGCAGCGATAAGCGCCGTTCTTGTAATGATTCCCATTCCAGATCCTGTATCGTTTCCGTAACGCTGTCTCCCCTGTATAGGACAATACGAAACGAGCTGCCCTTCTTTGGACTCTTTCGATGTCCTCCGTCAAACCCAGCTGACAAGGATTCCACACTGGGCTGCATTACTCCAAAAATGGACGGACAAGCGTAGTGTATGCAGTTTCTTTTGTAGTTCTGTTGCATGTTTTAAGGGTTCTGCCAGTAAAACGCAGTCTCTGGTTCGCCTTTCCCACGATATTATCTACGTCTTCTTTCCAAGTCTGAAGTAATAGTAATTCCTAGGTATTTTGTGGAGTTTACGGTCTTCACATTTGATTGATTTATCTTGTAAACAAAGTTTAACGGATTTCATTTCGTACTCATGTGGATGACTTCACACTTCTCATTATTTAGAGTCAATTGCCAATATTTACACCATACTGATATCTTATTCAGATCGTTCTACAGTTGGTTATGATCTTCAGATGATTTTACTATACGGTAATTGACGGCGTCATCTGCAAACAACCTAAGAGAGCTACTTAGATTTTCCCCTAAATCGTTTATGTAAATAAGGAACAGCAGAGGACCAATAACACTACCCTGTGGAACGCCCGATATTCAACGACCTTCAGTCTCTGCTCTGCAACTTGCTTCAACTAACATGGGTCTACTGGAGACCGATATGGTACGGGTGATAGTTATGGCGATGCAGAACACCAGCAACACTACTCTGGTCCACGCCAGATTCTCTTGAGATCTGACGTGAACTAGCGAGGAACTCTAACCACAGTGACAAAAGTACCGGGTATGTTTCCGACTCGTTAAAGATTCAGTTTTTCTCAGTTTATCATACACACATTTAAATGTACGTGTTGGGTGAGTACGTTTTAGTGTACGTCTAGCTCTCGATGAATTCTGTATAAGTGAAAAGCATATCGACTTGTTCTTTGAAGGAATGCATCATTCACATTCGCTTGCTTCGACGACACTGGTGTTAGCGTTCCTTTTAGTCTTGTATTGTGAAACCGTCGAATGGTGTCTACATGTCAACGGCACGTTAGATGGATACGCCATATTCGGCGAATATTTACTATTTGCACGAATACGAGAGAGAATTGAATAGGTGAGTTGAAAAAAGTACACATTCCAAAACTATAAACTTTCGGCAAATCAAAGAAAACTGCTTCGTGAGAAAACTAGTTGTTATTCAGAAAAATTTTCTATTGTGTATTTGTACATTTAAGTGAAACAAACACATTGCACTTGGTACCTATGTATAAATATTTGTTATAAAACATGTAACTGCGTAAATATTTTCAGGAATATGTATCTTTTTCAACTCAAAGTTTTTAAACGCACAAACGTCATCGGAATTTGTGGATTATGCTAGAATAAGCAAGTAAAATTATTCAATCTTTGTAAACAATCTTTTGTACAAAAAAAAAATGTTTTCCGATTAAACATTTTTCATTGTTGGACTTTTCATAGTAGACAGTCGTTAATCTTATTCCAGTGGATCAGCAGGTGAAAAAAGCCTTGTTTGAAAAACATAAAAAATTTTCTTTTTTATTTTACTATCATCAGCGCCTGCTACAGTTACAAAACTCCTCACCACGACGCCTTGCTAACGTTTCCACCTCCTGTACATGTTTTTCTTTCTGACGTCTTCCCTTTTTACGTCTTGGTTCACCGCTGTCACTGCCTGTTGCTGACACTGTTGCTTGGTTAAAGTAAACCATAAACTAATAAACTTCACTAAACTAGTTTCGGCACTGATCTTATCACTTTACACTGAAAACATAACCTTAAACAGCTCGCTTATCTGCTACATTAAGGGCCAGAACACGTGACTCAGCAGCGAGCACCAGCACTGCAGTGGGTGTCGCCTACGCAGCGCGGCTTCGAGTTGACATATTCCAGGAATATGTCTCCTCTTCAACTCACTCGTACCTAACTATTGTTGGCAAGCGCATTTGAAGTAGAGGAAGATGTTCTTTTTTATGATCAATGGATGTAGATTCGTCCAAAGAAGAAAATGGCTATCTCAGTTTAATTTGTGAAATGTGTACCTTTTTCAACTCATTCATTCAATTGTCACAGCATGTGTTTTGATAAGTTCCAAAGTGATACAGAATACCACTCAATCCATGATAAGAAGATTGCAGCGCTGCATTGGACCACACCACACCACCACCACACCACACCACACCACCCCACACCACACCACACCACCCCACCCCACACCCCACCACCACCCCACACCCCACCACCACCACCACCACCACCACCACCACCACCACCACCACACCACCACACCACACCACACACACACCACACACACACCCATGCGCCAGGGAGGACTCGAACCTCCACGGCGAGCAACCGCGCGCTCCGCAGCGAGACGCTTTAGATTCGTTTCAATAGCCGCTATCAGAAATACTAAACTATAGCATCGCATTTTAAAAAAAGTTCACCATATCTCTGAAGCGACCCCACCTAGCAACAAATAAAACCAAAGTCATATTCTGCCCCGTTGTCCCATGGCGGCGGCGGATTAGCCGTACGCACTGGGGCGCCGTGATGCGATGTGCGACCGTTTGCCGTCGGGGTTCGAGTCGCCCCCTCGACACAGTATCATATACAGAGGAGTAGCCCGCCCTAAACCACTGTCCTACGCTCCCCTCGTAGTTCCGTAAGATTCTAGCAGGTGTCAGGCGGTTCCCTGGCTTATTACCGGTAGACCACACTAGAGGCGCTTCTGAGGGTGCCTCTCGCACATCAGGGGGTAGCATGGAGGGGAGGCTGAGGGGAGAGCTCGTATAGCGTTACAATATGTTCATCACCAAAAACGAGGACAGTTCATATAAAAAAAGAGGACTCTTTAACATAATGTACTTTACAACTTTATTAATGAACCACGTGAAAATACTACAAACTAAAACAGTAACCCTGTGTGGTTGTTGGAAAACGAAATATTATGAACCTTGACAGTTTATTCCTCATCACTAGTCTCAATTGTCTCATTCTTGTCATTCACTTTTGAACGAACTATATTTGGTGGACGACGAAATCTCTCTCAAGACTTTTTTTTTAAGAATTACTGAGAAAATCTCAGGCATTTCAAATGTATAATACTGTACACATACAGTATAATTACAGTATATGTTAAATGTATTCCTGTCTTTTGTCCACTGTGTGTTCACAAGAGAAAACACACGTTCTGTGTCGGCATTATGACTAGTTATATAAAAAGAGAAGTCTACAATTTTACTATCCTATTTTGTAAATGTATTGTAAATTCATGATAAAAATACGTATTCAGTGAAATCAAGATATTATCTCTGTTTTAACAGTGAAAGTATAATTGGAATATTTGCCCCTGTACATTTTAAGTAAGCTGGAAAACTTGCCCCGCATACGGGGCAAATTTTCCAACGGAGCATGGTCAGACAAAACCATTTGCTTCCAAAAAATGCTATTTACTATTTTCAAAAATACCAGTACAAGACTAAATAGAGGTGTAGGAAATACAATTATCCGCTGTTTACCGCAAAATCGTTAAAATAAGAAGTACAAAAATAAAAATGTAAAATGGTGGAAAACGTGCCCCGGTCTCCCCTACCAAGTATGCTAAAGATCCTCCTATTAGGCCTACAATTTATGAGTGGCATGTATGTTTTGTAGAAAGGTGCTCAGTAAGACATAAGAAAGTACCTGATCGTCCAAGCGCGTCTGGCGAAGTCGTTGGGCAAGTGAGGCAGAATTTTGTCAACGGCCATACGAAATCTACCCGGCGTGCGTCTCGTGAACTGCAAGTCCCACATACAACAGTTTGGCGTGTGTTGAGAAAACGTTTGCATTTGAAACCGTACAGGTTGTCGCTTTTACGAGCTATTAAAGACACTGATATGATTGCCGAAACAATTTCTGTGCAGATATGTTAGACCGAGTGGAACATTTCTTGGACAACAATCTTTTCTGACGAGTCAACTGCCGTGGTGGAGCCTAAAGCGTCTCGCTGCGGAGCGCGCGGTTGCTCGCCGTGGAGGTTCGAGTCTTCCCTGGGGCGTGTGTGTGTGTGTGTATTGTCCTTAGGTTAGTTTACCTAGGTTTAAGTAGTTTGTAAGCTACGGACTGATGACCACGCAGTTTGGTCCGATAGATTTACAAACATTTGAACATTTGGCGAGTCAACTTTTCACTTAAGTGGCAAGGTTAACACACACAACTGTAGGATTTGGGGCAGTGAAAATCCACATGAAACATTGCAACTTGCTCGTAATAGCCCTAAGGTGAACGTTTTTTGTGCGTTGAGCAAGAAAAAAATTTACGGCCCCTATTTTTCCCCAAGAACGTACCAAAATGTTCAAATGTTTGTCAAGCTTAAGGGACTCAACTAGGGGTCATCAGTCCCTAAACTTACAAACTACTTATGAACTACCTACAACTAAGGACGGCACAAATATCCATGCCCGAGGGGGGAATCGAACCCCCGACCGTAGTGGGGTTGGAACACTTGCGCGGAGTGACACTTGCGCGGAGTGACACTTGCGCGGAGTGACACTTGCGCGGAGTGACACTTGCGCGGAGTGACACTTGCGCGGAGTGACACTTGCGCGGAGTGACACTTGCGCGGAGTGACACTTGCGCGGAGTGACACTTGCGCGGAACCCGGGGCCCTTGGGGTGGCTGATGGCTTTTCCTGGGTACAGGCACACCAAGAAGTTTAGCACTGCTGTTGTCAAGTTTCCACACTGTCAACATAACACGAAACTCAGTGAAATTGCACAACCCTTTCAAAACTGAAGAGCAATATAGTAACTTGTTCTAACTACATATTAATTCGTTGAGTGTTCCTCCTGAAAACAAAGAGGTATTTTAATAGTGATAATGTTTGGAGAGTTAGTCTCAGCTACTACAAGACTATGACTTTCCACAGTCATACCTCCTCATTATTCAGAACACTAAGCATATCAAGACACCTGCGCAAGCAATAAATATATTAGGCATTCTGCACAGATACGTTGATGTAATTGACCGCTATGTAGTTAACCCCACTATCACGCAACTTCCATCTCTTTAAAAATAGCTACTATGCTTTTTAATAGGAGATGCAACCTTAAACCTTCAATTAAAAAACGTTAATAATAAGTCAATGAGTATTTTACATACTTAAAGCGTTTATTCGTAGACCCCAAAACGATTTGGCTGTATTCGAATTACAAATACATCTAAGAAATATATGAAATACGGAATGTGTAAGGGAATGTCACAAACCGAAAAATGCTAAAGATAAATTCTATTTTCCATTACCGTCATATAGAACCATTTTTACTCCGAACTTGGCATAAACCAACAGGGAGAAACAAGTTGCAAGACTTCCAGGAAAAATGAAGCGAAATTGGCAGCCAATAGTTGGTTATAAATTACATTGCGTGTTAACTGTATAAATATAAATTACGGAATAAGCGGAACTACTGTTCAGTACAGTTAAAAAGGTCTAAGGTAATAGGCAGTGGTTTACAATCAGATATCCGTATCACTCTCCCCTCAAGAAGTCTGTGTGAAGATTTATATTCAGAACATTCAAGAAAAAGGTGTTGAAACTATAAGAAGCAGCTCATTTACTCAAGAAGGGAAAACGTTATGGTGCCCGTAAATTTGAATGGCTGTATCTCTTGTAGTAACATTTAATTTTTGATAAAATGTTAAAATCCAATATACCAGAATTTTGTTTTTCTAAACTCAGTGCCAACTCTTCTTGTCTAAATTTTTGCAGGGAGTAGTCTTGGCGTGATTTGATACTTCTATGCATTAATATTATCAAACATGTAATTTGTGTCACAAATTGCGCGGCCGGACCGGTCGGAGCTTCGAGTCCTTCCTCGGACATAGGTATATTTGTACTTTGCCTACGTTATCTTACGTAAGATTAAGTAGTGTGTAAGTCTAGCGACCAATGATCTAAGTAGTTTGGCCTCATAAGACTACACATATACACGTAATTTATTTATTTCATAACCACATTTAAGTACTAATAATTAAAGAAACTTAATAGAGATATTTGAAGTAAACACTGAAAACAAATGATTGATATTTCTCATAAGGTGAATGCACACAACCGTTGTCTTATGTCTTGTGAATGTACCTACAAATTCTGCCATATGAAAATTGTAGTGTGAGTCCCAAATATGTTTTTTCTGCAATAACATTAAAAACAAATTAAAAATTCAGAACTCGAAAATCAGTGAAGTTTTGGACTTTAAGCGTTTTGTGTTGCTACATCTTTATATAGTACACACGATTTTAAAATTTGGTTGCTATCGCCAAAGTAGACGAAACGTTAAATTTTTGGTGTAATCTTCGCCGTGTAGACTGTATGTTGTAGAAGTCTACGTCGAACCTAATCATACCTCTGAGGAGAGAACGTTGTTTGCACTTCTCCTGCGTTTCCAGTCGGCTGTGCTGTGCTACGTAACGACATCGTACCGTTCCACTTTACCGAGAGCTATATATGAATTGGTGTGATATCTGTTCTTTCGAAATAATACATCACGCCAATATATGTATCATTTAGACGCAAAGATTCTGATTCTGTTTTCATCGCTAACGCGATTAACAACGTTAGACCTCGTGTGTAAACAAAATGTTCAAATGTTTGTATAGTCTATGGGACTTAACTACGGGGTCATCAGTCCCTAAACTTACAAACTACTTATGAACTACTTACGAACTAGGACGGCACAAATATCCATGCCCGAGGGGGGATTCGGACCCCCGACCGTAGTGGCCGTGCAGACCGTGACTGGAGCGCCTTAGTCTCCTCGGCCATCGCTGCCGGTGTGTAAACACTTAAAGGTTATGAGTGCCACTGGAAAAATGCATAAGTAACACCTGTTGTTTGAGACTTGAAGATGACCTGAAATTAGCCTAAATCGATATCTCATAATAAACGTAAGGTGTAGCTGTCTATATTTCATAATGCTATTCCTAACATATTTAAAAGCTGCTCAAAACCACCTACAAAAAAACCTTTATAATGAGATTGTATATAATTCCACGATCAAATTGTGTTTTAGTTATTTGTAGTAATACACCCAAAGATCTGCCCTTGCTTTTAGTGCCTTGATCAGCTGTTTATTTTTAGAGGTATTACCAGGGACAGGAAAAATTCGCATTTGCGATAAATGCGAATATAGATGCGAATTCTGACTCAAAATGCAGTAAATCCGAAATTGTAGTTAGCAACGGTTGCGCTCAATTCCGATTTCATCACATTCCTCTTCACATGGTGCTGTATTGTAAATCGAGTGATATTTATATGACGTGTTATCTCCCTGTTGAATGGGGCTGTGATATCTCCGGGCCGTTACTACTGCTCCACCTCGCTCGGTGAGCCTTTCCCTGAATACGGCACAGGTAGCGGCTGGAGGGCGAGGAGTAGGGGTGATGTATCCCTACTTCTGGAACACCCTGTTCACTACCTACAGCGTCCGGGTCTCCGCGCAAGTGTCTACACATTCCTTTTCCGCGCAAGTGTCACTCCCCGCAAGTGTCACAAACTCGACCGTAGTGGCCGTGCAGACCGTGACTGAAGCGCCTCAGTCCCCTCGGCCACCGCGGCCGACAGAACGTACCATCAATGGGATAGTGTACCTGAATATGTTGCAAAAATTTTTGATACCTCAGATCGATGACAGAGAATGAACTGTTTACTTCAAGCAAGACGGCGCACCACCACACTATCTGAGTGACGTCCGGGGTTTTCTCCGTGACTGTTTCCCAGGTAAATGGATTGGCCGTGCTGCGCCAATTGCATGACCTGCCAGTTCCCCAGACCTGACACCGCTACACTTTTTCTTCTTGGGCTTCATCAGAGATATGGTGGACGTACCTCCTTTGCCGGACACTACCGGAACGTAGCGCAAGAATCTACGCCGCCGCTGAGCAAGTTACACCTGCAATGCTGATGCGAGTTTGGGAAGAAATCAGCTACCGATGGGATGTCTACAGTTTAACCAACGGAAGCCACATCGAACACTTTTAGTTTAAGGTAAAAACTATGTATTTTCCTTTGAAACAACACTAAATCCAACTCTGTACCACTTTTTAATAAATTAATGTGAATTTTCAAAATTGTCCCTTTTGAAAACACCCTGTATATAAATTTTCTCGGAAACGGCTCTAACGATTTCGATGACTTTTGTATTTATACTGTATAATGTTTACTTGTTTAATTACATTTCAGTTATTCTACCGATACTCAGCTTTTTAACATTACGATGTATGGGGGTTCTGCGCGCTGCAAAATTATTCACCTGGGGCGTCGTGGTAGAAGTAAATACTCGTAGGTACAATTTTTCATTCATTATTTAATTTCCAAACAAACCTCTCATTTCAGCAAAACATCACAACTTCAAACTTGCGCACACAAATTACCACAACAACACAGACTGACAGATTCCAAAGTGCTTTACAACCGCCGAAACTCCAACTCCCCCACGCAAGGTGGTGAGGCAGATATATTACATTGACAATGACATTACGCATTGTCGTAACAATTGAATATTCTCGATTACAATTAAGGAACACTCAAGTAAAACATTTCATACACACAAAAATAATTACAATATAAAATGAAAACTATACATGCAACCCCCTTTTCTGAATCCTTGTTGACTATTGGTTAATAGGTCGTTCTCTTCGAGGTAGTTCATAATATTCGAACAAAGTAGATGTTCCAAAATCCTACTGCAAATCGACGTCAATGAGATAGGCCTGTAATTTTGGGGATCACTCCTATTGCCTTTCTTGAATATTGGAGTAACTTGGGCAACTTTCCAGTCTTTGGGTACGGATCTTTCGCTGAGTGATCGGTTGTAAATTACAGCTTAGTACGGAGCTATTGCATCAGCATACTCAGAGGAATCTATTTGGTATACAATCTGGCCCGGTAGATTTGTTTTTGCTTGGTGACTTACGTTGTTTTACTACTCCAGGAACATCTAAGTTTCGTATGCTGGCGGCTTTTTTTGGATTGAATACTGGAGTGTTCATTTCGTCTTCTTTGGTGAACGAATTTCGGAAAGCTGTGTTTAGTAAATCTGCCTAAGCAGTTCTGTCATCGGTAGTATTACCATTGCTATCGCGTAGTGAAGGTATTGTTTTTGTTTTGCCGCTAGTGTACTTCACATATGACCAGAATTTCTTTGGCTTTTCTGCAAGATTACGAGACAGGGTTTCGTTGTGGAAACTACTATAGACTTCTCGCATTGAAGTCCGCGCTAGGCTGCGAGTTTCAGTAAAAGATTGCCAGTCTTGTGGATTCTGTGTCTTTTTTAATTTTGCATGTGTTTTTCTTTGTTTCTGCAACAGTGACCTGACCTGTTTTGTGTACCACGGGGGTCAGCCCCCTCTTTTATTAATTTATTTGGTATAAATCTCTCGATTGCTACTGGTATTATGTCTTTGAAAGTAAGCAACAACTGATCTACACTCGCGTTTTTAGTTTTGAAAGACTAGAGACTATCAGTCAGGAAAGCGTGAAGCGAATTTTTATCTGCTTTATTGAATAGATATATTTTTCGTTTATTTTTGGTGCATTTGGAAATTTCGACATTCAGTCTCGCTACTACAACTCTATGTTCGCTAATCCCTGTATCTGTTTTGATGCTCTTTACTAACTCAGGATTATTTGTTGCTAGGAAATCAAGAGTATTTTCGCGACCACTTACTATTCTAGTGGGTTCATGAAGTAACTGTTCGAAGTAGTTTTCAGAAAAAGCATTCAGAACTAGTTCGGGCGATGTTATATTTGCCGCCGGTTTTGAATACGTAATTATGCCAACATATCGAGGGTAAATTAAAGTCGCCACCGATTATAACAGTATGCTTCGGATACCTATTTGAAATGTGATTCAAGCTTTCTTCGAACATTTCGGCAACCGCATCGTCTGAGTCAGGGGGCCGATAAAAAGTTCAAATTATTAATTTATTCCAGTTGTTAGGTATAACCTCTACCCAGACCAATTCACAGGAAGTATCTGCCTCAATTTCGTTGCAGGATAAACCGTTTGTAACAGCAATAAACACGCCACCCCCTCTTATTTATTCTATCCTTTCTGAAGACCATTTGGCCCTTTGAAAAAATTTCGGCCGAACTTATCTCAGGCGTCAGCCAGCTTTCAGAACCTATAACGATATGTGCCTCAGTACTTTCTATCAGCGCTTGGAGCTCAAACTTTCCCAATACAGTTACGACAATTTACAACTGTTATACCAATGGTTTCTTGATTGCTTTCTTCCTGTGTCTGACCTGACCACTTTGAGACAAACCTATTTTGTGTATTCCCGAGGCCCTCTAACCTAAAAAACCACCCAGTCCATGCCACACAGCTCCCGCTACCCGTGTAGCCGCTTCCTGAGTATAGTGGACTCCTGACCTATTTAGCGGAACCCGAAAACCCACCACCCTTTGGCGCAAGTCGAGTTATCTGCAGCCCACACGGTCGCAGAACCGTCTGAGCCTCTGATTCAGACCCTCCACTCGGCTCTGAACCAAAAGTCTGCAGTCAGTCCTGTCGACAATGCTGCAGATGGTGAGCTCCACTTTCATCTAGCAAGCAAGACTGGCAGTCTTTACCACTTCTTATAGCCGCTCAAAACCAGAGAGGATCTCTTCTGATCCAAAGCGACACACATCATTGGTACCGACGTGAGCCACCACCTGCAGCTGGCTGCACCCTGCGCTCTTCATGGCATCCGGAAGGACCGGTTCCACATCTGGAATGACTTCCCCGGTATGCACACGGAGTGATGAGCTATGTGTGACCGTGCGTTATCATCCAACAACAAAACCACCTTCGACAGGAAACCTTGGCTTTAGTTGCGAATTGTTGGCGTCATCATCTTTTCCATTTCACTACACCTCACTGTTGTTAGTCGCTCCCTTTTCCATGAACTCTGCCATATGGCCCCTGTTAGTCCCTAAACACAGTTTACATAACATTTCCTTGGATGACTGTCTCAAACATTTTCCTCGGCGACGATTCAGCATGTTTCCACTCCTTACTCTGCTGCTTTCACTCAGGCTCATAGTGATGCACCCATTTTTCAGTTCTGCCCAGATGTGCATCACCATTGTTCAAGAGAGTAAGTGCCGACTGACCTTAACGCAGGTGATCTTATGGTCGTAAGTAAGCTTTCTTGGTACCCACCGTGCCCATATCTTATGGAAAATGAGCTTGTTGTTGATGAGGTGATAGTCGGATCCATGGCTGACGTTTTAAGCGGATGATACATCATTCCTTATTGACAGTCACCTATTAGCTGTAAGCATCTCTAGAGCTTGCTGAATGTTGCCACCTGTAGTGGAGCTTACATACGATATTTCGTAATCATTTGGAACGTGTCAGTTTAGTAAATGATGTTTATACATTACAATCCATATGTAAAGGATTTTTATTCATTTTTTCAATTCTTTCATTTATTTATTTTTTTATTTTATTTTTTTTAGTTTTATCTAAAAATTCATCTACATTGTAGAAGGACTTGCCATTCAGAAATTCCTTTAATTTCTTTTTAAATACTAGTTGTCTATCTGTCAGACTTTTGATGCTACTTGGTAAGTAACCGAAGACTCTTGTGGCAGCATAATTCACTCCTTTCTGTGCTAAAGTTATATTTAACCTTGAATAGTGAATATCACCATTTCTCCTAGTGTTGTAACTATGCACACTGCTATTTACTTTTGAATTGGGTCGGATTGTTAATGACAAATTTCATGAGAATATATATATTGTGAAGCTACAGTGAAGTTCCCCAGATCCCTAAATAAATGTCTGCAGGATGATCTTGGGTAGGCTCCAGCAATTATTCTGATTACACGATTTGTGTAATGAATACTTTTTCTCAATGTTGCACTGCCCCAGAATATGATCCCATATGTAAGCAGTGAATGAAAATAGGCGTGGTAAGCGTATTTACTGAGATGTAAATCACCAAATTTTCCAATGACCCTGATAGCATACGTAGATCAACTCAAACGTTTCAAGATATCTTCAATATGTTTCTTCCAATTCAATCCCTCGTCAATGCAAACAATTTTTTTATATTCTACCTTTGCTACAATTTATTAATGGTGTCATGCCA
This sequence comes from Locusta migratoria, assembly GCA_026315105.1. NCBI lineage: Eukaryota > Metazoa > Arthropoda > Insecta > Orthoptera > Acrididae > Locusta > Locusta migratoria. Next base: position 117,037,213 of record CM048753.1, on the reverse strand, counting down.
TTTACTGAATGAAACTGTATATACTGGGTTTTATCAAAGTTTAATGAGAGTCCATTTGTAGAGAATCAATGACTTTCTGAAAGATATTTACAATTTCAACAGTTAATACCTGTTTGGCAATACTTTTATCATCAGCAAAAAGAACTAGCTTAGTATCTTCGTGACTGTAGAATGGCAAGTCAATGTATATTAAGAACAGCAAAGGACCCAAGACCGAACCTTGTGGCATCCCATTCTTGCTAACTCCCCAATTAGGGGAATGAATTGTTTCATCATTATCATGTGAACTGCTTATTACAACTTTCTGTAATCTTCCTGTTAAGTACGATTTAAACCATTTGTGCACTGTCCCCCTCATACCGCAATACTTAAGCTTATCTAGAAGAATTCCATTATTTACACAATCAAATGCCTTTGAGAGATCACAAAAAAATCCCAACTGGTGATGTCCGATTATTGAAAGCATTTAATACTACATCAGTGAAGGTATATATAGCATTTTCAGTTGAATATGCTTTTTTGATAACGAAACTAACATTTTGTTAAAACTTTATTTTTACTAATATGTGAAGCAACTCAAGAACACAACTTTTTCAAAAATTTTGGATAAAGCTGTCAGAAGTGACATGATGCACCACTTTTAAACTTCTCGATCCACAGAACACAGTTTTATGTGATAGTGCACTTCTCCAGTATTGCGATGATTGTCTGCGATGAATTTCTGCTCGTTTGACACCCTCCAACCAGAGGAATCTCATCATTAGTGCACACCTCTAATGGAGCTGTCATGCTACATCTGGAACACAAGGGAGAACAATGGCGGAAATAAGATAGAACTGTCACAGCATTACTACAACAGTATAACAATGACGTGCAAGGATAGAAGATTAGATTAGTTTTCGTTCCGTAGATGCATGTTGAGGAGATCCTCCTGGATGTGGAACATGTCAAGAAACAAAATTTACAAGTTGAATAATGGATAATACTAATAGTATAAATACAGATACATACATTTTAAGGGTTTTTTAGCTGATAATATAATACTAATATAGTATGAGTACATGCATCACTTGGTACAATTTAGAAATTCACTAATGGAGTAGGAGTTGGCCACTAGAAAGTCTCTTAGGTTCCTCTTAAACTGATCTTTATTTGTAGCTAAATTTTTTTATACTTCATGGTAAATTATTGAAAATGTGTGTTCCTGAGTAGTGGACCTCTTTTTGAACTAAAATGCTTTTAAGTCCTTTTGTAGATCATTTTATTCCTAGTATTGTATGTATGAACTGAGCGGTTTGTTGAGAAAAGGGATATATTATTTATGACAAATTTCATTAAGGAATAAATATACTGAGAGGCAGTTAATATACCCGGTTCTTTGAATAGGCTTCTACAGAACGTCCGTGAATTTACTCCACATATAATACGTATTACTCGTTTTTGGACTCTGAAAACTTTTGCCTCAAATATTATACCATATGGCATTAGGGAATGAAAGTAAGCAAAGTGTGCAAGCTGTTATTTTTATGTCTCTATGTCTGATAACACTCGTATTGATAATACAGATTTTTTGAGTCGTTTCTGCAGTTTTGTGGTGTGCTCCTCCCAACAAAAGACCGTGTGCACAATGCAACAAAGATGATGGAAAATGAAACTTCCTGGCAGATTAAAATTGTGTGCCGGAACCGGGACTCGAACCTGGGACCTTTGCCTTTCGCCGGCAAGCGCACTACCGACTGTGCTATCCCGACACAACTCACGATGCCGCCTCACAACTTTACTTCCGCCAGTACCTCGCCTCCTACTTTCCAAACTTCACAGAAGCTCTCCTGCGAACCATGCAAGACTAGCGACTGGAAACATCCCTTAGGCTGTGGCTAAGCCATGTCTCCACCATATCCTTTCTTCCAGGAGTGCTAGTCTTGCATGGTTCGCAGGAGAGCTTCTGTGAAGTTTGGAAAGTAGGAGGCGAGGTACTGGCGGAAGTAAAGTTGTGAGGCGGCATCGTGAGTCGTGTCGGGATAGCACAGTCGGTAGTGCGCTTGCCCACGAAAGGCAAAGGTCCCAGGTTCGAGTCCCGGTTCCGGCACACAATTTTAATCTGCCAGGAAGTTTCATATCAGCGCACACTCTGCTGCAGAGTGAAAGTTTCATTCATGATGGAAAATGTGTAGATAATTGTTGACTTTCCTTCGTATCTTAAATGATTACACAGAGAAAATAGTATATAGTATTATTAATCGAAAACCTATACTTACTGATAGATCTGTTTATCAGCTGAAATTCACTTCTGCTGACTGGATTTCATCATTTGACAGAATACCTTCTGTACTTGATGCAGCCTATTTAAAGTGAGCACTGAAAAAGAAATTGATTAATCGGTAGGGAAGACTCCTCACAATTTTCATAAAAAACCTGATCTACGGTTTGTGTCTTGTTTAGGCAGGTGATGACAAGCGCCAGTTGAACAAAAAAAGTCTGTTACAGGCATATAAGCCAGCCATAATTAAATAAAATCAGTATCATCTTGAACAGGAAAGACAGCAATAGGAACGACATTAAGTGTAAGTTAATTAAATGTAGAAGCCATAAAAATTTATATATGCCAGCTTATGTAACTTATTCTCTACTCTCTTCTGCAAGAAGGAAGTTAGTACCAAGACTATGTTAGCAGTGCACCGCTCTATCTTTCGACCAACGTTGTTGTATGGGAGTGAAAGTTGGGTGGATACAGGTTACCTTATTCGTAAGGTAGAGGTTACATATATGAAAGTATCAAGAATGATTGCAGGTACTATTAGATGGGAACAATGGCAGGAGGGTGTCCATAATGAGGAAATCAAAGAAAAACTGGGAATGACCACCATAGATGAAGCAGTTAGAGCGAACAGACAGATGGTGGGGTCATGTTACACTCATTGAGAAGCAAGGTTACCTAAGAGACTCATGAGCTCGGCAGCGGAGGGTAAGAAGAGTCGAGGTAGACCAAGAAGAAAGTACTTAGATTCGGTGCAGAATGATTTTGCAGTAAAAGGCATAACATCATACGCGGCATCAATGTTAGCATTGAATAGGGGATCATGGAGGAATTTTACTAGAGGTACTTCGCTCCAGACTGAACGCTGAAAGGCATAATCAGTCTCTAATGATAATGATGATGTAACTTATTATAAATTACCTCGTTTGTATTACGTAAAACCTGATAGCAATACAAAGCCGAAATGAGCTCATAGTAAATAAAGCATTACAACAGCAGTGTGAAAGGTATAAACATTTATAATTATGTCACTCAACGACATATTCCACCCTGCAGGCCCTAAAGTAATTTTTCTCATCGACTATTTACTATACGTGTATTTCAAATGCATATTGCATAATGTGTTCCCAAAATAAAAACTTCAGGTAAGTGCAACTCTGTAGTTATTTCTTTGAATATGAGTTTGGTAGCACACCGAAACGACTCATTTTATTAATCAACCTACCTTAGGAAATAATAAACCAAAGAAATAATTGTCTTGTAGTTACTGATTGTACAGTTCTTATGGTCACATACAGGTTTTAATTTTCTCAGTTGGTACTAAGACAGCCCTCAGATAAAGTGTACTTTACCTAGGTTTCAGGAACTGATAAGAATGCCTTAATTAGCAATTATTTTATTACCACAAATTTTTTACTTCTTAAAAATAGCAATGAATAGATGGCTAAATTCCGTCAAACACCATAAATGCTTACAAGGAATAGTTTCTTTCTCAAGCAGTTCGTCATAAAATACTGAGAGACGTTAGCCAAGAAAAATATGAGTGCTTCGCCTATAGTGTTTGGCGAAAATTAGCCAAATGACTAGGTGTGAGTACCTGCTTCTTACGGTTCGAAATTAACTGCTTTTGCTGGAGTGCTCCAGAAGTGCGTAGTTTGCATTCCATCCCATCCATTAGTGTCGCAGACGGATCCTCGATTGAGGAGAATCTTTACATTTTGTTGGCTTATGTTTCTGGAAAAAAACACCTCATTAATACAATACAAATTATATATAATGTCAATGCGTCAAATGGGATCAACCAATGTGAAAATATCCTCCAGGATAAAGCAAAACTGAAGGTTTTGAGAGACTGGCTATGAGGTGTTCGAAAATACCCCACAAAAAATAATTTGGATCCATAGATAGCGAAGCAGGACAAAGTCTAGAGACAAACGTTCAAATGTTTGTAAATTATTGCACCAGACTGCTATGGTCAGTCAGACATAAAACCGGCCAGCGGAAACGGTGTAGGATAACGGATTATTAAAACCCATGAAATAAATCAATAATAAACGCAAATGTATGGGTTAACAATAGGGATGTTACATAGATCATTTCAATTTTAAATACATTATGTTATGCGTGTGTTTCTTTTTCTTTATTCAAGATGTTCTTCCGGGCTCGGTGCGGCGGCACGATTTTGGGGTGGCCTGGCATTACAGGTGCATCAAGAATTTTGACATACTGGGTTCCGAGGAGCACCGAAGATAAAGATACATGAATATATTGACACACATTGTAAATAAACGATCAAAGAGTCTTGAGAATGCCTTGTAATAAGACATGTGTAACTATTGACTTAATAGTCCTTAAGACTCTGCAGGGCACTAAGGGAGTCACAGCAGATGGCATAAAAGGGATGGCGGCGACGGCGGATGTACAAAACAGCCTGGTGGAGGGCAAAAAGCTCAGCTGTGAAATTCGAGCACCGGTCAGGGAGCTTGTATTAGAAACGGTTGTCCCCGATGACGAAGGCAGATCCGACACAGTTGGTACTCTTGTAACCGTCAGTGTATATAAATATGGCATTATCGAACTGCGAACGGAGTTCGACAAGCTTCAAGCGATATACCAAATCCAGAGTGGTTTCCTTGGGGACCGAACTAAGTTTTAGGTGAGTGTGAACCTTGGCCTGATGCCACGGTGGCAATGGGATTTCGCTCAACCGAAAGGTTGAAGGAAGGATAAAATCGAGCCGCTGTAGCAGGCGGCGAAACCGAACTCCACGTGGCAGCAAGGCAATCGCAGACAACTGATATTTGCGATCGAGGGAGTCATCAAAGAATAATGGGTAAGATGGATGGTTGGGCTTCGACAGCAGTCGGTATGCGTACCGACACAAGAGTATGTGACGCTGATAGGTCACAGGAGTTTCGGCATAAAAACAGGGCTGGTATAAAATACACCGGTTGCCAGGCGTAATCCCTGGGGGTGAATAGAGTTGAGACGGCAGAGAAGGGACAGACGTGCAGATGATTATACAAAGCTTCTGTAGTCCAAGTTCGACTGAACAACTGCCCAGTAAAGGTGAAGCAGGATGGTTCGATCCGCTGCCCATGACGTGCCACTAAGGACACGAAGAACATTTAGGGATCGGGCACAAAGGACAGCCAGGTAGGACACGTGTGGAGACCAGCAAAGTTTCCGATACAACATTAGCCCAAAGAAGTTTGTTGTCTCCACGAATGGGAGAGCAACAGGGCTGAGACAGAGATGGAAGAAATTCCTTGTATCTCCAGAAGTTTATACACACCGTTTTCTCAGTGGAGAAGCGGAAGCCGTATGCAATGCTCCAGGAATATAGGCTGTCAAGACAGCATTGAAGACACCGCTCCAAGAGACATGTCCACTGGGCGCTGCAATAAATTGCAAAAGGGATCCGGAAACGTCACCTGAAAGGCAATCCTCGATCGGATTGATTGCAATGGCAAAGAGAGCCATGATCAAGACGGAGCCCTGTGGCACCCCATTCTCCTGTCGAAAGATATCTGACAAAGCAGTGCCCACCTGTACCTGGAACTTGCGATCCGCCAAAAAATGCTTAATAAAGGGGGAGGTGGCAACGAAGGCCCCATGTGTGCAAACTGCGGAGAATTCCCTTCCAACAGGTATCGTAAGCCTTCTCGAAGGCTAAGGACACTGCTACCGTTTGACGCTTCCTTAGAAAGTTACTCATAATGAAGGTCGACAAGGTAACAAGGTGATCAGCAGCAGAGCGGTGTCTACGAAAACCACATTGAATATTAGTCAGGAAGCGTCGAGATTGAAGAGCCAGGCCAACCGAGCGTTAACAATGTGTTCCATCACCTTACAGACGCAGCTCGTGAGAGAAATAGGGCGATATCTGGTTTGGGGATGGGGACAACAATGGCTTCACGCCAACTTGTGGGAACCTGACCTTCTGTCCATATGCGATTGTATATGCTAAGAACGAAACAGTTGCTCACAGGAGAAGGGTTTTTCAGTATCTCAATATGAATGGAATCGGGCCCAGGAGCAGAAGATCAGGACAGGGCGAGAGCACAGTCTAGTTCGTGCATGGTAAACGAGACATTATAACTTTCAAGATTAGAAGATTGCGAGGGAGGAAGGCACGGTGGCAAGAGGCAGAGCTCGAAACCTCTGTAAAGGAGAGGCCCAAAGCGTTGGAAACATCAGCGAGGTCCACAAGGACTGCATTCTCGACGGTCAGGCCAGAAATCGGGGAGTGGACCTTGATGCTGGATATACGGCGTAGGCCACCCCAGACAGCAGAGGAGGGAGTAAAGCGGTTAAAAGGACTGGTAAAAGCAGTCCAGCAAGCTTCTTTGCTGTCCTTTATAACACGACAACATTGTGCTCACAGTCGTTGATAATTGATACAATTCGCCAACCTTGGGTGGCTGTGGAACATGCGTAAAGCACGGCGCCGGGCTCTAAGAGCGTCACGGCAGGCTGCAGTCCTCCAGGGGACCGGGACGCGACGTGGAGAAGAGGGTGTACGAGGTATGGAACGTTCGGCAGCTGTGAGAATAACCTCTGTGAGGTATTCGACCTGACTGTCACAGCTGGAATAATTCTGATCGTGATAAACAGCCATAGAAGAATAAAGCCCCCAGTCGGCTTTAGAGATGTTCCAACTGGTGGGACGAGGGGAATGATGCAGGAAGTAGATGACAAGGAAAATGGTCACTCGAGTGTGTGTCAAAGTGCATACCACTCAAACCGACCGGCAAGCTGAGGAGTGTATATCGTGAGGTCTATATGGGAATAAGTGTGTGTTGTGTCAGAAAGGAAGGTCAGTGCACCGGTGTTGAGGCAGACAAGATTGAGGTGTTGGAAAAGGTCCACCAAAAGGGAGCCTCTCGGACAAGGTGCCGGAGAGCCCCATAAAGGGTGCTGGGCATTAAAGTCGCCTACCAACACGAAAGGTGAAGGGAGCTGGTCAACGAGGTGTAGCACATCTGCCCTAGTATGGGCGGATGACGATGGCGAATAGATATTACAGAGGGAAAAGGAAAAGGTGGATAGAGTAATAAGGACAGCAACTGCCTGTAGGTGAGTATGCAAGGAAATGGGATGGTGTTAGACGTCGTCCCGAATGAGCATCAGAACCCCTCCATGGGCTGGAATACCTTCCACAGGGGGCAGTTCAAAACGCACAGAGGTGTAGTGGGGGAAGCCTGCATGATCACACGGGCAGTGCAATCAAATTCAAATGTTTGTATAGTCTATGGGACTTAACTATGGGGGTCATCAGTCCCTAAGCTTACAAACCACTTATGAACTACCTAAGACTAAGGACGGCACAAATATCCATGCCCGAGGGGGGAACGAACCCCCGACCGTAGTGGCCGTGCAGACCGTTACTGGAGCGCCTTAGTCTCCTCGGCCACCGCGGCCGGCGCAGTGCAATCTAAGTAGTAGTTTTAATTCCTCCCGATTGGAACGAATGCCGCGAACATTCCATTGAAGGAGCGCCATGATAAAAAATTAGAAGGAAAGAAGATAAAGAACAAGCAGGTTGGGTCACCTCGACGACTGCTTAGGACCGGACTTCGAGGGAGAACTATCACTATCTAAGAGACAGAGAATCATGTTCCATAGGTTCAAACGAGTCATCTGACACCTTCCTGAGTTGATCAGGAGGAGCAGCTTCCGCCGCCGGTAAAATGCCTGTTGCCCGGCTAACAGTAGTGCATCCTGGTGAGACAGAAGATGATCGGGGCCGACTACTGTTGGGCGGCGTGACGGATGAGTCACGCCTCGCGGGGAGGGGGGAACACTTTTTTGTTGGCTCTTCTGGAAGAGTGACGGTGAGAAGAGGCAGTTGACTTAAGAAGCCTGAGTATGTAGAAAATCTTCACTGACGGGTTCCTTTTTCGAAGTCCGGGCATCTTGTTTAGGTGCCCGCAGTTTATTAGAGGTTGACGAAGACTGAACTTTAGAAGCAGCAGGAGGAAGCGGGGACGTGGAACAGCCAATCTTCAGGCTGGCCGATCGCACAACTGTGTCAAAGAAAGTGAAATAACAGGTCTGGGTACCTGCATCCTTAGTACGTCGAGTGGAGGTGAGGACCTTACTGTATGTGCCCGCTGGGAGGACAGTGGGTTTTCTAATTGCTAACAACTTTCGAGCGGCAGATGTTGAGACATTTTCTGTGACCCGAATTTGCTGAATGATCTTTTCATCCTTATATACAGGGCAGTCCAGAGAGGAAGCCGCATGGTCACCATTGCAATTTAGGCAATGAGGGGACGGAGATAGCCAATCATCATGGGCATCCCTACCGTAAGTGACTTTTTGCTGTATTAGGGCAAGATTGACGGGTGTGGTTGTATCTGTGGCATTGGAAAGAGCACGTTGGGTTTGGTACATCAGGGCGGATGGCGATAACTTTATACCCTGCTTTGACCTTTGACGGGAGTTCAACTCTGTCGAACGTCAAAAACACAGTACGAGTTGGTGTCAGCTGGTTATCGACCTTTTTCAACACCCTATGCACGGCTGTTACACCCTGATCGGACATGTAGGTTTCTATTTCTTAGACAACCCGTCAAGGGATCTCTTGAAAACTACCCCCCGTGAAGAGTTGAACGTGGGATGCGCTTCTAGCTGGACAGGAAACGTGTAGCAATGTAGTCCATATTAGTTATTGCGCCTGAAAGGCACTGTCCCCTTCCAGCAACAATGTTCCATTGCGATGATGCGAACAGGTCTTAACAGAGCCAGCAATTGTATCAACACCTTTCTGAATGACGAAAGGATTTACAGAAGTGAAATTTTTACCGTCGGTTCGAGAAACAACTAGAAATTTCGGAAGATTGGGCAACGTTTTCTTATGATGAGGTGAATCGATCTTTCTTTTTTGGGTCAAAGTCACAGTAGAAGAGAAGCAAGTCATTGCAGAAGTGTCCCCCGTGATTACCGGCGTCTCCAATGGCGCACTCCTTCCTCTCCGAGGGCTTACCCGCCTTAGGTGATTGTTCACACCTCAGGTCACACTTCCCGAGAACGGGCGGAGGGACCAATCGGCATGTTCGGAAGATACCAGCTCGGGTAATCACCCCGACTTGGGTCTGGCCTTTACCAGGCGTGACAGACGTGCCCTATTTGTCTACCCGGGGCGGGGAATTACGCGTTACCCCGTCACCTGCTACGCATGATAATGCGTGGGTCGGCCTACAGACACGCACAGGGAGGAAACGAATAGATGAAGTGCAGAGAAAGAAGTGTCTCAAACGCCAATGCGGAGACTAATGAGGAGAGGAAGGCTAGGAAAGTACAGCAATGAGAGAAAGACAGTAGCAAAGGTTAGGAGAGGTTAGGAGAGGGAGAAACCAAGGAAAAAAGAAAAACTGGGACAGGAAACCACCTTGACTCGCAAAGGACGCCCGTCTCCGGCTGAAGGCATGAACCGGGAGGGAAAGTGAAGCAGCCTGGGGCGGAAAAAGGGCTGCTTCAGCTCGGGGCCCTGTGCGCGCCAAATCTCCTCCGGAGACTAAAGAGAAGCTTGATAAACATTATGGTGAGTCTGTACCTTTGTTTAGAATAGTTTATAAGTGGTTTCAGAAGTTTCAGAGTGGCCATAGGGGCACCAGTGATGCTGAATGTTCTGGACGCCCTGTGGAGGTTATGACTCCAGAAAACATTGATATAAGCCATGATATGCTGTTGGATGACAAAGAAGATAAGATTGCTAGTTCTGTGAGCATATAGAATAAACGGGTACATAAAATTTTGCATGAACATATGGACATGAGAAAGCTTTCAGCAAGATGGGTGCAGTGATTGCTCACGCTTGACCAAAAATGGAATCGTATGAAGTGTTACAAGTAAGGTTTGCAGCTGTTCAGGAAGAATCCGCATGCCTTTAAGCTTCGTTTTGTCACTGTAGATGAAACATGGATACATTACTATACTCCTGACACTAAAGAAGCATCTAAACAATGGGTTACCAAGGGAGAACCTGCAACAAAAAAAAAAAAGGCGAAGACTGGTCCTTCATCCGAAAAGGTTATGGTGGCGGTCTTTTGGGTTTCGCAGGGGATAATCCTCAACTATCTGGAACAGGGTAAAAGTATTACACGTGGATATTATTCGTCGTTATTGGACATTCTGAAAACCGAGCTGCAAGAAAAATGCTGGCGATTGGCCTACAAAAAATTCATTTTCCATCAGGATAATGCACCAGCACACAACGCAGCATTTGTGGTCGCAAAATTATTGGAAATAGGTTTCCAACTATTCTCCAGAATGGACTCCCTCGGACTGTTTCCCAATTTGAAGAAATGGATGACGAGACGAAGATTTCCTTCAAATGACAAGGTGATTGCAGGAACTAATAGCAATTTTTAAACTTCCTGGCAGATTAAAATATTGTGACGGAACCGGGACTCGAACCTGGGACCTCTGCCTTTCGCGGTCAAGCGCTCTACCGACTGAGCTATCCCGACAGGACTCCAGATGCCGCCTCAACTTCCCCTAGTACCTCGCCTCCTACTTTCCAAATTTCACAGAAGCTCTCCTGCGAATCTTGCAAGACTAGCACTCCTGGAAGAACGGATACGGTGGACACATGGCTTAGCTACAGCCTAAGGGATGTTTCCAAAATGAAACTTTCACTCTGCCAGGAGGGCTAGTCTTGCAAGGTTCGCAGTAGAGCTACTGTGAGGCTTGGAAGGTAGGAGACGAGGTACTGGCGGAAGTAAAGTTGTGAGGCGGAATCGTGAGTCGTGTCGTGATAGCTCAGTCGGTAGAGCGCTTGCCCGCGAAAGGCAAAGGTCCCAGGTTCGAGTCCCGGTTCCGGCACACAATTTTAATCTGCCAGGAAGTTTCGTATCAGTGCACACTCCGCTGCAGAGTGAAAGTTTCATTCTGAATAGCAATTTTGCACGCTTGGACAGTTCCTATTATTCAGAAGGGATCACAAAATTAGAACACCGTTGGACGAAGTGTAAGTCTAAATGTTTAAATGTTTGTACAGCTTATGGGACATAGCTATGGGGTCATCAGTCGTTAAACGTACAAACTACTTATGAACTACTTCATTTAAAACTTCCGGGCTCATAAGCCGTGGTCGATTTATAAAACTTTCCCCTAACGTTTCATCTTCGGCTGCGGAAGACATCTTCAGAGGTAGAATGGCGAACAGTTCGCCATTCTACCTCTGAAGATGTCTTCCGCAGCCGAAGATGAAACGTTAGGGGAAAGTTTTATAAATCGACCATGGCTTCTGAGCCCGGAAGTTTTAAATGAAGTTGACGCCGGCCGTGAAAGCTTACATTGTATGATCATACTTATGAACTAGCTAATCCTAAGGACGGCACAAATATCCATGCCCGAGGGGGGATTCGAACCCCCGACCGTAGTGGCCGTGCAGACAGACTGGAGCGTCTCAGTCCCCTCGGCCACCGCGGCCGGCAAACGGAGTTTACAAACTGGGCTCGTACAACAGAACTGCAATACGACTGACCTGCCAGGCGTCCAGTTGGTGTTACATGCAAGTAGAGTGCTCAGTCTGAATGCGTCAGCTCTGTGGAGAACCGGTTACGGTTATATGGACGCGCACGTTCAACAGCTGCGGCGCACACGTGAAGTCGCAAGAGACGAGTCTCAGCTGGTGACAGTCGCGCAGGGCGGCCAGGTAGGCGACGCAGCTGCTGCCGAGGCCCATTTGCTCCAGCTGGGTCAGCGCGGCCGACAGGCAGTCCGCGGTCAGCGTGAGGCCGAAGGCGCGCAGCGACCGCACCTGGGCAGACGCGAGCAGCTGGCCCGCCGGCGGCACTATCGTCAGGGGGTACTGCATGCTCGAGTTGGCGATGCGCAGCTTCCGCAACCGGCCGCAGCGCTGCAGCACGGACAGGTCTCGGATGGGGGAGCAGCGGTTCAGCTCCAGCGACTCGAGGTTTCCCAACCCCAGCAGGGCAGCCGCCAGGTCGCCCTCCCCGAACTTGCAGTCGCTCAGCCGCAGTCTCCGCAGGTTGGGCAGCGGCGGTAGCCGGGCCAGCTCTCCGGAGAGCATGCAGACGCAGGACGTCAGCCGCAGCTCCGCCAACCTGTCCGCACAGCGCCGCAGGAACGACAGCCTCTCGACGCCGGGGCAGTCCATCTCTAACGTCTCCAGCCGGCCGAACCCTTCCATCGCCTCGAGGTACTCCGCCGCCATGAAGCCCGCGCTGACGCTGAGGCGCGTCAGGCCGGGGCACAGTGTCAGGGCCGCCAGGACCACGCCGTCGGCGCTGTACTCGTGCACGGTCCACCAGTTGTGTCCCCATAGCTCCACGATCCGCAGGTGCCTCAGTCTGTCGAAATCTATAGTCGACCGGCGGCAGAATATATCCCCTGCGATGTCCAGTCTGGCTGCTAAGAATTCGCACCTCAGTCTCGGACATTCCTTCAGGACTTCCACGTATTTCACTGACAGATGTAACTGCGAGTACGAAAGGAACAACATGAAGCCGGTGGTCGAGTCGAACGTCACCTCCTGGAGTGGAGGCAAAGCGTGCAAGACGGCGCGCGTCTCTGGGCAGTCCGCGGGGCTCCTGATGCTCCGGTAGCTCTTGCCCTTCCACAGGAGGGTGAAGCCTGTCACGATTCTGCGCCACCGCTCGCACGTGCCGGCACACCGGGCCAAGTCTGCGACTGGCAGGAATTGAAAGATGGTCAGTAGTGCTTCGTCTGGTAGGTCGCAGATCCTGGCCCGAGGTGTGGAGGCCATTTCTGTGAATACAAATATATTTTTCTTATTTGACATGTTTCCAGGGAGGCGGTCTAAATATTTTTGATTTAGCAGACAATATCTATCTACATCTACATGGGACACTCTGCAAATCACATTTAAGTGCCTAGCGGAGGGTTCATCGAACCATTCTCTAATTCCATTCTCTAATAGCGTGTGAGAAGAAAGAACATCTGAATCTCTCCGTTCAAGCTCTGATTTCTCCAATTTCATTCTGATCTATGTAAGTGGGAGTCAACAATATATTTTCGCATTCGGGGGAGAATTTTGGTGATTGGAGTTTCGTAAGAAGTCCACGCTGCAACGATAAGCGCCGTTGTAATGATTCCCATCACAGATCCTGTATCATTTCCGTAACGCGGTTAGCAAATGAGGATGGATGAATCGGCAGTGACCGATCCGCAACCGGGCCAAGATGACCACCTCTCGCCAAGAAGGGCGTGAGCAGATCCTCCAAGCGGTCGGGATCGGTTTTACAGTTCTCAATTTATTGTCGTACAGTGAGAAACACGATCTGTGCCAGGACAACACAGTATACCAGCATATGTATCGTCTGATGGGACGCAAAAGGTAGCCATGAGAGGCAAAAGAGCTGCTGGCTTGGCCGCAATGTCGGCAGTCTCATTCCCAGGCGCACCCACGTGGCCAGGGACCCACAGAAAAATGTGACAGCCGTTATCCGCTAGCAACTGAAGGGAGCATTGGATTCGGTACACGACAGGATGGGAAAGGGTCCCTAAGGGAGTCAGAGCAGATGGCATAAAAGGGATGGCGGCGACGGCGGATGTACGAAACAACATGGCGGAGGGCAAAAAGCTCAGCCGTGAAATTCGAGCACCGGTCAGGGAGCTTGTATTGGAACAGGTTGTCCCCAATGCCGAAAGCAGATCCGACACCGTCAGTGCTCTTGGAACCATCAGTGTAGATAAACTTGGCATTATCGAACCGCAATCAGAGTTCGACAAGCCTCGAGCGGTATACCCAATCCGGGGTGCTCTCCTTGGGCAGCAAACTAAGTTCAAGATGGGTGTGAACCTGGGCCTGATGCCACGGTGGCAATGGGCTCTCGCTCAACCGAAAGATGGAAGGAAGGGTAAAATCGAGCCGCTGAAGCAGGCGAACTCCAGGTGGAAGCAAGGCTATCGCAGACGACTGATATTGACGATCGAGTGAGTCGTCAAAAAATAATAGGTAAGATGGATGGTTGGACATTGACCACAGTCGGCATGCATACCGACACAAGAGTATGTCACGCCGAGTTGTCAAGGGAAATACAGCAGCTTTTCGGCATAAACACTTTCAACAGGGCTGGTATAAATTGCACCAGTTGCCAGGTGTAATCCCCGATGGTGAATAGAGTTGAGACGGCGGAAAATTGACGGCCGTGCAGAAGAGTATACAAAGCTCCCGTAGTCGAGCTTCGACTGAACAATGGCCTGGTAAAGGTGAAGCAGGACGGTTCGATCCGCTCCCCATGATGTGCCACTAAGGACTCAGATCATTATGGGATCAGGCACAACAGGAGGCTAGGTAGGACACACATGGGGACAAGCAAAGTTTCTGATAAAACATTAGCCCCAAGAATTTTGTTGTCTCCACGAGTGGGAGAGCAACGGGGCCAAGACGTAGAGATGGTGGAAGAAATTCCTTGTGTTACCAGAAGTTTATACACGCTGTTTTCTCAATGGAGAAGCGAAAGCCGATCGCAATGCTCCAGGAATATAGGCGTCAAGACAGCATTGAAGACAACACTCCAAGAGATATGTCCACTGGGCGCTGTAATAAATTGCAAAACCGTCTACAAAAAGGGATCCGGAAACGTCGGCTGAAAGGCAATCCACGATCGGATTGATTTCTATGGCAAAGAGAGCCATGCACAAGACAGAGCACTGTGGTACCCCATTCTCCTGGTGAAAGGTATCTGACAAAACAGAGCCCACCCGTACCAGGAACTTGCGATTCGCCAAAAACACTTGAATAAAGAGAGGGAGGTGGCCACGAAGGCCCCCATCTGAAAAAATTGCAGAGAATGCCCGCCTTCCAACAGGTATTGTAAGCCTTCTTTAAGTCGAACACTGCTACCGTTTGACGCTTCCTTAGGAAGTTATTCATAATGAAGGTCGACAAGGTGATCAGAAGCAGAGCGGTGTCGACGAAAACCACATTGAACATTAGTGAGGAGGTGTCGAGATTCGAGGAGCCAGACCAACCGAGCATTAACCATGCGTTCCATCACCTTAGAGATGCAGCTCGTGAGAGAAATGGGCCGAGAACTGGAAGGAAGATGATTGTCCTTCCCTGGTTTGGGGATGGAGACAACAATGGCTTCACACCCACTTGTGGGCACCTGACCTTTAGTCCAATAGGTGATTATAGGTGCTAAGAAGGAAACACTTGCCCGCAGGAGAAAGGATCTTTAGCATCTCTATATGGATGGAATAGGGCCCAGGAGCAAAAGATCAGGATAGGGTGAGAGCACAGGCTAGCTCCAGAATGGTGAAGGAGACATAACTTTCAAGATTAAAAGAGTGTAAAGAAGGCGGCCGTGCCTCCTCTGTTTGCAAGGGAGGAAGGCAGGGTGGTAATGTGCAAAGCTCGAAACCTCGGTAAAGGAGCGGCCCAAAGCGTTGGAAACATCAGCGGGGTCGACAAGGACTGCATTCTCAATGGTCAGCCAAGAAATCGAGGAGTGGACCTTGATGCCAGATAAATGGCGTAGGCCACTGCAGACAGCCGAGGATGGAGTTAATCGGTTAAAAGAACTGGTGAAAGCAGTTCAGCAAGCTTCTTTGCTGTCCTTTATAACATGACGACATTGTGCTGACAGTCGTTGATAATTGATACAATTCGCCAACCTTGGGTGGCTGTGGAACGTGCGTAAAGCACGTCGCTGGGCTCTATGAGCGTCGCGGCAGGCTGCAGTCCACCAAGGGACCGGGACGCGATGTGGAGAAGAGGATGTACGAGGTATGGAATGTTCGGCAGCGGTGAGAATAACCTCTGACGTAAGCGAGCTGACTGTCACAGCTGGGAAATTTCTGATCGTGAAAAACAGCCATGGAAGAATAAAGCCCCCAGTCGGCTTTAGAGATGTTCCAACTGGTGGGACGAGGAGATGGGGAATGAAGCAGGGCCGCGGTGGAGTAGCCAAGCAGTCCAAAGCGTCTCGCTGCATAGCGCGCGGTTGCTCGCCGTGGAGGTTCGAGTCCTCCCTGGGGCATGTGCACGTGCGCGTGCACGTCCTTAGGTTAGTTTACCTAGGTTTAATTAGTTTGTAAGCTGTGGACTGATGACCACGGAGTTTGGCCTGATAGATTTACAAACATTTGAATTTGGAATGATGCAGAAAGTGGATGACACAAGGAAAATGGTCACTCAAGTACGTGTCAAAGTGCATACCACTCAAACCGACCGGCATGCTGAGGAGAGCATATCACGAGGTCTATATGGGAATAAATATGTGTTGTGTCAGAAAGGAAGGTCTGTGCACCGGTGTTGAGGCACACAAGATTGAGGTGTTGGAAAAGGTCCACCAAAGGGAGCCTCTCGGACAAGGTGCTGGAGAGCCCCATAGGGGATGGTGGGCATTGAAGTCGCCTACCAACACGAAAGGTGAAGGGAGCTGGTCAACGAGGTGTAGCACATCTGCCCTAGTATGGGCGGATGACGATGGCGAATAGATATTACAGAGGGAAAAGGAAAAGGTGGATAGCGTGATAAGGACAGCAACTGCCTGTAGGTGAGTATGCAATGAAATGTGATGGTACTAGACGCTGTCCTAAATGAGCCTCAGAACCCTTCCATGGGCTGGGGTACCTTCCACAGGTGGCAGGTCGAAACACACAAAGATGTAGTTGGGGACGTCTGCATGATCACATGGACGTAACCGTTTCTTGGAGACAAACTAGAAGTGGGCAGTGCAATCGAAGGAGTAGTTTTAATTCCTTCCGATTGGAACGAATGCCGCGAATATTCCATTGAAGAAGCGCCATGATAAAAAATGAGAGGATAAAAAGGAACAAGCAGGCGGGGTAGCCTCGACGGTCGCTGAGGACTGGACTTCGAGGCAGCACTATTATCGCTATCTAGAGGCAGAGTCTCGTGTTCCATGGGTTCAACTGACGCATCTGCCACCTTCCCGAGTTGATCAGGAGGAGCAGCTTCCGCCACCGGTAAAATGTCGGTTGCCCGGCTAACAGTAGTGCGTCCCAACGAGACAGAAGATGATCGGGGCCGACTACTGTTGGGCGGCATGACGGATGAGTCACGCCTCGGGGGGGGAAGGAGAGAAACACTTTTTTGTTGGCTCTTCTGGAAGAGTGACGGTGAGAAGAGGCGGTTGACGGTTGAGAAGCCTGAGTATGTAGAAAATCTTCACGGATGGGTTCCATTTTCAAAGTCCGGGCATCTTGTTTAGGTGCCCATGTTTTATTAAAGGTTGACGAAGACTGAACTTTAGAAGCAGCAGGAGGAAGCGTGGACGTGGAACGGGCAATCTTCGGGCTGGCCGATCGCACAACTGTCAGCGAAAGTGAAATCACAGGTCTGGGTACCTGAATCCTTAGTAGGTCGAGTGGAGGTAAGGACCTTACCGTATGTGCCCGCTGGGAGGACAGTGGGCTTTCGACTCGCCAACAACTTTCGAGCAGCAGATGTTGAGACCTTTTCCGTAACCCGAATTTGCTGAATGACCTTTTCATCCTTAGAAACAGGGGAGTCCCTAGAGGAAGCCGCATGGTCACCGTTGCAATTAAGGCAGTGGGGGAACGGAGGTGGGCAATCGCCCTCATGGCCGTCCGTACCACAAGTGACACGTTTTGCTGTATTAGGGCAGGATTGACGGGTGTGGTTGTATCTATGGAATTGGAAAGAGCACGTTGGGTTTGGTACATCAGGGCGGATGGCGATAACTTTATACCCTGCTTTGACCTTTGACGGGAGTTCAACTCTGTCGAACGTCAAAAACACAGTACGAGTTGGGGTCAGCTGGTTATCGACCTTTTTCAACACCCTATGCACGGCTGTTACACCCTAATCGGACATGTACTTTTTTATTTCTTCGTCAGACAACCCGTCAAGGGATCTCGTGAAAACTACCCCCCGTGACAAGTTGAGCGTGTGATGCGCT
This sequence comes from Locusta migratoria, assembly GCA_026315105.1. NCBI lineage: Eukaryota > Metazoa > Arthropoda > Insecta > Orthoptera > Acrididae > Locusta > Locusta migratoria. The sequence goes on along the minus strand of CM048753.1, from coordinate 117,019,066 downwards.
TCTACCTGGACAGGAAACGTGTGTAGCAACGTAATCCGTATTAGCTTTTGCGCTAGAAGGCACTGTCCGCTTCCAGCAACAATGTTCCATTGCGCTGACGCGAACAGGTCTTAACAGGGCCAGCAATCGCATCAACACCTTTTTGAATGACAAAAGGATTTACAGAAGTGAAATCTTTACCGTCGGTTCGAGAAACAATTAGAAATTTCCGAAGATTGGGCAAAGTTTTCTTATGCTGAGGTGAATCTTTCTTTTTTGGGTCAAAGTCACAGTAGAAGAGATGCAAGTCATTGCAGAAGTGTCCCCCGTGATTACCGGCGTCTCCGATGGCGCGCTCCTTCCTAGTGGGGGCCCTTTGAGGGCTTACCCGCCTTAGGTGATTGTTCACACCTCAGGTCACACTTCCCGAGAATGGGCGGAGGGACCAATCGGCATGTTCGGAAGGTACCAGCTCGGGTAATCACCCCTCCCTGGGCCTGGTCTTTACCAGGGGGACGTACGTGCCCTACTTGTCTACTCGGGGCGGGGAATCACGCGTTACCCCGTCACCTGCATTGCATGATACTGCGTGGGTCGGCCTTCAGACACGCACTGGGAGGAAAGAAGAATAGAGGAAGTGAAGAGAAATAAGTGTCTCAAAGGCCGAAGCGGAGACTAATGAGGAGGAGAAGAAGGCTAGGAAGGTACAACACGGAGAGAAAGAAGCAAAGGTTAGGAAAGGAAGAAACAAAGGAAAAAGAAAACTAGGACAGGAAAACACCTTGACTCGCAAAGGACGCCTGTCTCCGGGCGAAGGCGTGAACCGGGAGGGAAAGTGAAGCAACCTGGGGCGGAAGAAAGGCTGCTTCGGCTCGGGGATCCGTGCGCGCCACACACGTACCCACAAAGAGCTGTGGGCCCCATGGGGGGTAAATAAACATTAACAACAGCAAAAAATAATGAAATTTAGTCTAAGAAAATCAGCTGAGATGGAAGGTAATAGTTTAGAAAACGAGACACAAAAAGTTGTAGATGGGGCTTGTTGGTTGTGTGTGTGTTTGGGGGGGGGGGGCGGAGTTGGAGGGTTCGGTTGTGGTTTGGAGGCACTAGACTACTCAGGTCTTAAAGCCCTATTTCGGATAAGGATGAGAAAGTAAATCGGGCATGCCCTTTGAAAGGACGCATCCTGACTTTCGCCTGGAGTGATGTAGGGAAGTCATGGAAAACGTAAATCAGGATGGCCGGAGGTGGATTTGAACCACCATCCACCCGAATGCGGGTCCAGTGTGCTAACCGCTGCCCTACCTCGCTCCACTGAGTTTTGTTATTTGGATTGTAAAATAACTTCTGATGCCCGGAGTAGTGAAGACATAAAATGTAGAATGCAATGGGAGGAAAAGTATTTCTGTAGAAGAGAATTTAAGGGATATTGAGTCTTTTCTGAAGGCATTTGTCCGAAGTGTGGCCTTGTACGGCAGTGAAGCGTGGACGATAAAGCAGTTCAGACAAGAAGAGGATAACTTTTTCTAAATTTCTTGCAACAGGAGAATGCTGAAGAGTAGATGGATAGATCATGTGAGTAATGAGGACGTTCTGGACAGAATTAAGGAAAAAAATTTCTGGCATATCTTGTCTAAAAGACGTGATCGATTGGTCAATTTAGTTTTGGAGGGAAGCGTGTGGGGTAAAAATTGCAGGGGTAGACGACGAGATGGATACAGCAAGCGGATTCAAAGGAATGTGGGCTGTCTTTCTTACTCAGACGAAAAGTTTTGCGCAAGATAGGGTAGCGTGGAGGTGGAGAACTGCATCAAACCAGTCTACGGACAGAATACAACAACAACAACAACAACAACAACAACAACCAACATCAAGTAGTGTGTCTTGTAAGATTATTCAAAAATAGTCATTTTAGACACAGTAATTTGATTAATAAAGCACCATCTTTACAGCAGACTTTATTCAAATGTGTAGTCCGTTTGTTACGGAATGAATTGCAGTATCTTCTTAGGCATTTTCGTTTACTGTACCAGAAAAGAATTAGGAACAATTTCTCGCACAGGTAACAAACACCAATTCTTGGAATACTGTCCACATTTCATGGAATATGCAGGTGAAACCCGAAAACATAGTTTATTTAAGTTCCAAAAATTATTATTTGACTAATGATGGAAATTTTGTGTGTGTGTGTGTGTGTGTGTGTGTGTGTGTGTGTGTGTGTGTGTGTGTGTGTGTGTGTGTACTGCTTGCTCTTTCCTCTTTGGTTATGTATCCTCTCTGACTTGGCTCAGTACTAAACTACAGTATCTCTGACGTCCACACTCCTTAACACCATCCTCATGACCTAGATCGTGATTTACCTTCCCTTTCCGTTCCCATCCTTTTTTCTTCACTTCTCTCCCACCTGAAGAAGGAACTGTGTTCCGAAAGCTTGTCCGTTTCGTCTGTTTTCTTTTTTTCTTCATTTGTGTCACTATCGGTGGTACAGCACAATGGTAAGCACTGGCCAGCCAATCTATCGCTTTGAAAAAATTTTAAAATTATTATTACTGTGATCAATTTTGACGTTAACCACGCATATCTGATCATTATTGTGAAAGCAGGCACGTTAAACACATGCAGCACAGAATGTTTTATTTCTATAGAAACTTCCCTCGAAATATTTTCTCTGTTAGGCTTATGCAAGTTGCCTGCTTTATACATGTTTAGTGAAACCTTCAACCTGGCTGCATAAAGAAACATCACAGTAAGTTGCAGTACCTGTTCGCGGTATAATTTTACATTGCAAAAGCCTACGTTTCTTCTCTCTACAAAGTTTTGATGGAAAAGTACCTCATCAGTGTGGGCTCAAGCGAATGTTATCCACACACGTGAGACTACCTACCAGAAATATAATTCATGTTTGAAGAAAGTTTGTTTATTAATGTAACTACTACGATAAAAGCACTTTTCTGAATAATTTTCCATGGCATATTATAACTATGTTCTGTACACGTCGGCATGATAACCGCAAACCATAGCCACAGCACCACTCCCTCTATCTCAGAACAACGCTCACGTTAATGCTATAGGAGAGGCGCAAAAACAATATCCATTTCGTCGGAAAAGCCACGTACTGATTTACGGGTCCAACGGTCTCCTTAGGAGGTATAAAAAACACTGGACAGTTTGATATACTGTGTTTACAACAATACTGAGCACATAACTGATGTCCTTACTGTACAGATAACGACCGCACAAAGGACGTTGAAAATTATAAATAGTGCCAGCATTGTATAAATTCTCATACATTATGATTATGTGATGCTAATTCTGGAATGAATATTCAATATTAGTTTAAGTGTTGGAAATATACATCTTATCAAATGTGCAGACGACACAAAAAGAATAATAGATAAGAAAAAGTGGTTCAAGAGAAAGTACAGACGTTTGGAAAATCCATAGTAATGAAACCTACAAAAATATGGAAAACAAAATCAGTCTGAGTGGTTAAGTGGGGGTTACCTTTTGTTGGACAGATGTATTAAATGAATGATAAAAGGCTAATCGTATACTTCTGAAAGAAGTAATGAATAGCATGAGCAAAGAAGAAAATACTTAGTAACATAATCAAATAATCTGAACTAACCACAATAAAGAACGTAATAAAGTTATCAGCTATCGGAAGAGGATGAAATTAGAAATTGGAAACAACCTGAAAAAAAAAAGTAAAATACAACATGGAGATGACGGATAAATTAATCTATACAATGCTGCATTGATTTCTCTTCGTTTGTGTGCCTCTCTTCGTTTGTGCCATTGACAGCGATATCAAGGAAGATATTTTGAGTATATAATTGTAAAGGAAACTGACGCTTACATCTAATGTTTTCAGTATAATCAATGGAAATGCTCGACGAAATGTGAAACAGCACTGGTGAATTACTTTTGTCGTCATTGGGCTTAAGATAGAATACGCAAATAATTGAGACACTTATTACTATGTTAGCGGTCGGTGCATCTGTATATTCTTATTAGTGACAACGATCGACTAGCTAGTTACGGAATTGCGAGCAGGGCTCATTGACATACTTTAGGTGTTCGGACCCCCAGCAGGCGCGCGACGCGCGAGCTAAGTCTCTGTCGAGCTCGCTTGGCAATCACCTCGGCTCATTCTACCTGTTGATAGTACGACAAACTTGGCAACATCGCAGTTTAAGTCTGTCAACGCTGGTACCGAGGTCTTACTTCCTGGTTGGCACAGAACTATGCTCATAAATTCACTTAATCTTTCCTGTAATGTCCATTGAATAATCTGACACGTTTCTCAGTCGAGAGGCGACAGAAGGCTATTTGTTCATGCTTTTGGGTCCAGAAAATTGTTTACACGGCGAAATTCCAACTAATCTCGTCTCTTACGTTGCGAGTTATATGTTCTACTGCTGTATGTGGCAGTAGGAAAGACCTACTGTGCACAGATCCTCGCTAGCTCTGAAGTAAAGTAGTCGTCTGCCACGGAGAGGTGGCTTTGGTCAATGGTTCGGGTCTCCTTTGAGTAGAATTTTTTAGCTGTTTTCGTGACAGGAGTTGCACGAATCCACATCGAAAACAACGAGAAACCTCTTGTGGTTACTTGCTATATTCTCTCAGATTATGCGAAAGTCTGACAACGTTCTGGTAGTTTACCAAATCTGTTCCCTTAGAATCGAACTGATTCCAAGCAAATTATGACGCCAATCGATGTTCGACGTGTATTTTCGTCTGGAAATAATTTTTGACGCAGGTTATTCGAGTAGGGGCAGGAAAGATAAACATTTGTTGAAGACATATGATCGAAAGAGTAGGTGCGGAATGGGTGACTTCCAAAGCACACTATTCGATTTTTTCTTTGTGAAATCAACGGGAATTATGGTATAGTACTAACACATGATGTAATTTTTTAGGTCGTTTGTCCTTACAGTGCGACTAATGCGACAGTGCGACTTTAGTACTCAGTCAATTTCTTCTTAAGATGTCAGCATGAGAGCATCATAACTCTTGACTAGTAACAATCGTTAGTAGGAATCCTGATTGAACGGCCTGATGACGTTCAAGAAAAATGTAATAGTCACCCCTATGACCCTTTATACCGATTCTACTTTAGGACATTTAGATTATATTCATATAGCAGTCAGAAAAATTCAATACGTGACTAATATAAGTACGAGAACTTGAGGTAAGGATATAACAGCCGGTAAACAGACTCTCAGCGGCGCGCCGCTGTCACCGAGTCCGCGGGCGGCAGCCGCGATGCGGCCGCTGGCGCGTCGCCGTAGCCGGTGCCCACTGCTCCCGAGAGTAAACAGTTCAGTTTTGATGCAGCAGCGAGCCCTTTTGTGTAATTATTTCTGGGTTTTTCGCTGTTACATTTGAGATTCTTCCACACTGATAACGAAGACAGCCAATTTACAGGAAGAAAAAAGTTGAAGGTGGTTGGATTCGATCTTGCGACTGCTTACATATACGCTTGTAAACGCGACTCTTACCACGAGACCACGCGCTCATATACCAGACAACCGCCTCGAGAAGGACGTAACACTTCCTCCTGACAGTACCGCATTCGACAGTGTTTCCAGATCGTGCACCTCGCCGGACTTAGCATTCTGAGGGGCGATCGAATTTATTGTCCACACTGCGCGACCGACTCGGACTTAGCCTCTGCGTCGGCCGGCCGGCAACCAATTTTTTTTTTTTTTTTTGTCTAAGACTGTACCATCTTTCACAGGTCTTAGCCCAAAAATTCGTGTCGTCGGTGCGCACTTGCGAAATAACCTCTCAAACTATACGTCACTATCAGAGATAAGCTACAGACCACTTTTTAAACAAAATTATAATTATGTTCTGCTTGTAAACAAACTATCGTCTTAACTCTTATGACGTAATTGATCAAAGCCGACAGGTCGTATCCCGGACTTCAAGAAGGGGAGGCAATTCCAGAAATCAATATATGAAACTATCTACCTGAAAACCCAGCGTTGCCCGGGTATTTATTTATTTGTCCCTGCCATTTTAGTTATATCTTCATTTCTATAATGGCCGGATGTCTGAACTCTTGGGAACACAGCTGTAACGTAATAGAATAAAATTTTGTGTGTGATGGGGAGGTTTTCCATGAATGATACCTTTTGTGTGCTCATATCTCATGAACTACGTCTCTTACTGTGATACAATTTCGAAGGTACATTCAACCATGCGTGTATACTGTCTGAAATTTCCTGCTGCTACAATTTGTCGTGTAAAAATTATAAATCTTAACGTCATACCAAATGCCATAGTTTACTCCCTAATCAGCGGAAAAGTGGTGAGCGAGAAACGTTTATCCTTTCACCATTTTGCTATGCTAATCAGTGAGAAAAGTTTAATGAAGGTTTGAAATTACGCTTAAAGTTTGTTGCAAGTCGCTAAGTACTCATTGTCATATAGCGTATTTATAAAGTATCGCCGCATTATGTGACAGATTTTTGCGATTCCTGTTGTTTACGACGTCATATCTTCTGAGCCATGTGTCTTACGTTATTCTTAACCCTGTATCAATTGTTACCTCGCGATAAGGAATGTGTGTACCAAACTTGGTTGAAATCGGTCCATTGGTTTAGGAGAAAATGATCAGCATTTTTGCTAAGCAGTTTTTCGCGCATCTCATTGTTTACGACGTCATTATCTCGTGAACTATTTATCGTACGTGATTCTCTCACTTACGGCGGCCATCCTCATGGATTGAAGCTTACGTGTACAAAATTTCATAAAGATTGGAACAAAACTGTAGATTTTTATGCAACGCGTACACACAGACATACGGACACTACAATAAGGGGAGGGAATTGTAGACACCAAACCAATATGTAAAAATAAGGTAATTTGGTAGAATCCGTGTACATCGAAGGATACGGCATTGCCATCGACATATATCGAATTCGATATAGTGTTTCTGAATCGGAGATTCGGGCGCTACGCGCCCTCACGTACTAAAAAACTTGTTTAACCTATATCTAACCTTACTTTGACTTAAAGTGATCTGCAGCGTAGCCTTAAGAAGGTTAGGTATAGGTTAAACATATTTTCTTTTAGTACGTGAGGACGCCTAGCGCCCGAATCTCCGGTTCAGAAACACTATAACGTTCGATATATATCGATGGCAATGCCGTTTCCTTCGATGTACACGGATTCTACCAAATTACCAAAAATAACGGTATGCGAAGACGAAGTTTGGTTCATTTAGTTTATCGCAGATGCGGCAACAACGAACTCTTACCGTAATCCGTAATGGCGAGTAAGAGGGTGTGGACCATGGAGGCGCTATAGCCATAACGTGCGACTTTTTAATTTTGAAACCGACGGAAGGCGAGCTTAGGTAGCCAAGTGGTTAAGGCGAGCGCTGGCCCGAAGCGGGAGACCCGGGTTCGATTCCCGGAATGCTCCTTGAATAATTTCAGTGCACCTATGAAGATAATGTTAATCCTTCTTCCTTTCTCTCAATAACTAATTTACATGATAAACTTATGTGAGTATATGGTATGAATCGGAAATAACAGTGTGTAATGACTTCTGTAGAACAGTTCCAACAGTGCTAAGAAAATTAAGTACCTGTACTGAAAAGGTAAATCATTTTTCACAGCCCTTCTGACTTTTCAGAATCTATATTATCCCTTAGAAGATTACAGCTAAATCTGAATTATTGAGACGAAAACTTTAATTTCCACTTGGGCGCTGTAGAGTGTCCGTATAAACCATACTTTGTGATGTATCTTAAATGAATTTTAGTAACAGTGCTCTTCAGAAAGCAGTGGCTACAGTAACTACACGTAACTTGTAATATAAAACGATGGTATCTCATGTATTGAACTTTTGGTAATTTTGAAGATGTGTTACATAGCCCGGCGGCACCGCCCAAACGATCTATATCGAAGCTGTTCATAGCGAAACGATTTGTAGCGAACAAGCGAATGTTTAAAAATTTTTTTACTTCTATGCCTTGAGTTTAAATTATGTGGTTAGGCAGGAACCTGAGAGTACAGCTATAATAGTTGCACGTGCCGGCCGCGGTGGCCGCGGGGACTGAGGCTCTCCAGTCACGGTCTGCACGGCCACTACGGTCGGGGGTTCGAATCCCCCTCGGGCATGGAAATTTGTGCCGTCCTAGTTCGTAAGTAGTTCATAAGCAGTTTGTAAGTTTAGGGACTGATGATCCCGTAGTTAAGTCCCATAGACTATACAAACATTTGAACAAACATTTTTAGTTGCGCGTGAATAAGCGGATGTTGTGGTTTTTACATGATTTTAAACGGCGTGGTTAGGCAGGAACAAGAGTACAGCTTAAATTGTAGCAAGTTAAGGTAAAACTGCAGACATTGTTGCCCATGTTATTAGTATGGCGCGTATGTTGGGAAGTTTACCGGGAGCGACTATGGTAAAGCAATAATTATCGACGTAAAATGATTTAAAATCAGTTCATCACTGTTTCGTACAGATCAAACTAGATAAAACTGTAAATCGATTATTTCTTAACATACTAGGAAATACTTGTTTAACCTATACCTAACCCAACTTGCACTTAAAATGATCACTTTCATACATATAAAATAAAATGCGCTATACAGTCACTTGTTCGATATTATCGCTTCGATATGAACCGTTTCAATATATATCGTTTGCACACCGGGCTTTGTAACATCTATAAAATTACCGAACTTTATAGTCCCAGATACACGGCTGAAAGTTGGGTTAAATCTTACGGTAGCGTGTCAATTGAAACGTGCGATACCTTCCGTCTGCTTTGATCCCTGACGTCTGAGTTGTATGACAAATATTTTCCATTAGTTACGAATGTGATATTACTTTACAATACAAACAAATTTACGTTCACCCATCAACCTGGCCAAACCCGTTTTAACACTTTCGCTGCGGGTGACGCTATCCTACAGTGAGCGCGGAGGCTTATAAGCATTAGTATTAAGCATAAGTGTAAGTATTAAAAACTAAGCATTTTAAACGTTGATATTCACAATATTAAGTGCCTGACAGAACACTATTGCAAAGAAGTTTTTTGTGCGTAATGGAAAGTTTTTATTTTATGAGTTTTGTTTTGTTTCGGCAAGTTTTCCGGCTTTCCTATTTAGTATGTCTCAGTCATGAGTGAAAGACTGGTGATATCGGGTCATTCAGTATTGCCGTTACTGAATATGTCGGCAGAGAAGTGTTCCCTTGAAGGTAATAAACTTATTTCACAAGGGTACATACAAGACCGGCTTAACCACAGAACAGCTATAGTATTTTATGATCAAAAAGATCTTTCCTCCCCTCATTAAATGTGAGTTTTTAAAGTCGTTACCAATAACAGCAAATTATGTCGTCGCTGCTAAAATTTTACTCTTTCTTACCGCCACAAACATTTCCTACGAGATTCTCACTTCTGAAGTCAGCATTACTGCATCTGTTTTTTCTCCGTTAACTTCTGTATAAAGTCTGCCACTAAAAGGTGTACAACTAACATGAAAAAGTGGCTATCTAGAAAGTCGCGGAAATAGTGTTTTCTACTGCGGACTACGGAAACGTTGACGTGCATCTAAGAACTGGTGGTGGGGGAATGCATATATAACAAATTTATGCCAGTGGAAACCCGGCTTAACTCCTAGTCCAACAGTTTCTTTTATCTCAAGGAATGATTAACGTGAAAACTTTGGGCCATCACTTTAATACTTTGCTCTGACAAGGGAAATACCTCTGATACGGCCAACTGATTGGGCTCATTTGGCAGGTCACTTGTGTACAACCTAAAACAGCAGACTAATATTTGACTCAGCAGCTCGATTTTGAGAAAATTACTCCTGAAAGTTAAGGCGAGCAATCTAATTACAATTAAAGGGATCGATGGATAATGATAACGCATTTTTCATCGTCATTTATATGATCTGAAAAAGCACACTATTCCAGATATTAAGGGAAAAGCTTCTGTGACTGCCGCTTGTAAAGACATGGTAAACACTTTTCACAAAGAGTACTGATTGCCCAACGACCAAGATAAGTGGCTGGAAAGCGGGTTTGCATCTCGTGGATACTTAGTGTGTCATTCTCATTTATATTTTTCCGTATCTCAATTGCTAGAGGTAGGAGGGTTAAGGTAATTAAACCAATAATTATTTATTACAAGGTAGGAAATAAATCTGGAACTACTTGCGATAGTAAACTAAAATGTTATTCTTGGTCACTTTGGCTTTACCACTCATGTTTCTTCGAACAACTATATGGTTCTTGCTTGTCATATAAACATCCGTAATATTCTCGCGGCACCAAGAAAATCTCATGGTTGCAATTTTTTACCGTTCTGTACCAAAGTCAAACTTGGTTTAAATTTAAGTCCTTGTGGTTCATCGCCAGGAATTCTCACTTGTTTTCATCTGACGGGGCTTGTATTTTGTACTAATTCACATCTTTTGGAAAAATTTCCTTGCCTTCATTATTATTATTATTATTATTATTATTATTATTATTATTATTATTATTATTATTATTATTATTATTATTATTATTATTATTTACTCATAGCATTGCTTACCTTAACCCCTAATCTCGTTACGAATTCTGATACGCAACCAATTTGAAGAAATGAAACTTCCTGGCGGATTAAAATTGTGCCGGAACCGGGACTCGAACCTGGGACCTTTGCCTTTCGCGGGCAAGTGTACTACCAACTGTGCTATGCCGACAAGAAGAAATAAAAACAGCAGTTTCTTCGAGATTCGAACCCGGCTCGTCCGCTTCCCAGCCAGTTACCTCAGCCGCTGCCCTCTCGGCGCTTTCGGCAAAAAGCATTTACCGTGTGCTAACACAAGCGGCAGCTTTAAAAGTTATTTTCCTCGATGTACCGAAAAGCACATTATGAAAAGTGCTCTATATGCTTGGCATTTTTCAAAGCAAGGAGGGGGGGGGGGACGATTTAAATTATTGTTGAGAAATACGTATGCCAAGATCGCTGTTAAATATTTTATTTCAGTTTCGATAATCTTACGAGGGGAGTACCTGGGTTGGGAAATTAAATTCGGTATGGGACGGTGCGTGTTTTCAAGTACTACCCCATAGTGTCAATGCTCCAGCCACAGTGCCAGATGGCCAGACACTCACGAGAAAAACGCTCCGACACTTTCGGTCCTATGTCATGTACTTGAGAGTCCGCTCTGTGGCGCGGTGGCCGAGGTCGTCGCTGGCAAGTGTATCAAGCCTAAGGTTCCGCGTTCGAATCCTCAGCCCTTTATTTTCTTTCGTTGAGTTTTTTCGAGATTCGTGTTCATTTGATCAATGCATTGAGTAATACTTATGTACAAAATAATAATTCATGCTTCGTATTTTCATATTACCAATTTGCTTTTCATTAAAAAATTATACAGCAGCGCTTACATTGAAAACTTTTGTTATTTCACCATTCTCCACTTCTCCATCCAAATTATTTCCTTCAGATATACAACGTAAGAATATGTTGTAGTGAGACACAAACATTCAACATGCTGAAATGACAGGTTTTTTTCCCTATTTGAGCGTGTGTTTATAGTTATTTTTCAATAAAGAAAAGCAAATACTATGAAAATACGCAGCACGAATTGTTAAAAATAATCCCCATTTAGGCCTCAGCATTATCAATTAACGTATTTATCAGTTAAATGAACAAGAATCAGAAAAGGGAATAATGAAAAAAATCAAGGGCTCGCAAATCGGCATAAATGTAGACTGGGATACCACCCATCTGCTTTGACCCATGACGTCATCAAGATGTCGGAAAACCAGTATGCGGGATATCTTAATACTTCTGTATTATAGATACAAATAATGTGTAGTTATTATAGATAATTTACCATCGATCACAGGTCTCGGCCCAAAAATTCGCACCTTCGGCGCTCACACACAGAGGGAGGGGGGGGGGGGGAGACTGAATATCTGTTACCCTACACCTAACCATCAGAGAAGCTATAGGTCACTTTTTAAGGCTGAAGTGCAGTTTATGAGTCCGCGAGTGGCGTTTCATGTTTGGACGTTGGCAACGGCGCCGGAGCCAATCGGCAGTCGCGTTCGCGCAGCCAATGACATAGCTTTCTTTTTATGGTTTGTAAACAAATCGGCGTAGTGGATGTGAAGATCTTTAGATCAACATATTGCATTGCAATAAACGTGGGATTTATATTCACGTTCTGTAATGGAGATTGAGCGTACTGGCTGTACTATGTAGCCAACATTATTTTCACCAGTGATTTTAATTGTGGTGATTGCATGACTTTCGCAGCCTTTACGGACGCAATTACATACTGAGCGATTCTGAACCGGAAATTCAGGCGCTACTACGAGACAAAACTTCTTGTGTAACCTATGTACCTAACCTTAAGGCTGCACTGGCCTGTTTTTGAAGGTATCAATAGTGTGTTCAAGAGTAGTCTTCAAGTCTGTTGGAAACATCCTTTCACTTAAAAAAGTGATCTGTAGCGTAGTCGATGTTGGTATATATATATATATATATATATATATATATATATATTATTTTTTTTTTTTTTTACGTGAGGGCGCGTAGCGTCCGAATCTCCGGCTCAGAACCGGAACTTCGAGATACACGGATTCTTCCAAATTAACCAACATATGGTTTTTTCTTAGGGAAGTGAACACTAATTTTAACAACCTTCATTATTCAGGTATTGCAATTCACTGGAAAAATTGTCAGTCGTATTACTTGAGAAACACTTAATAGAATTTACACTGAAAGAAATTATTAAATCTTGGCGAAAAGGCATGTGAAGAAAGGCCAAATTCACAACACATGAAACGCGGAATCTGATCGGCCTTCATCTACGTCATTCGTCGCGCCGTTACCAACTACTACGCGTAAACCACAACTCGTGGACTCAGACTGCACTTTTACCCTTAAAAAAAAATTAATCAGTTTTGTTTGTAAACAGAATCTTTTTTAACTCAGCCGCCACATAATCACTCACGCCTTCTACAAACACGCACGCACCTCAAAACTACCGCGTTGCGATGACGTCACGGGTCAAAGCTGGCGGGCGGTATCCCCGTCTACAGGTGAGCCCGCAAATCAAACTCTGAACCTTTGGCTTGCTACACTTGCTAGCTATGACCTCTGCCACCGCGCCATTCGGTTCACAGATCGGACGCAAACGTACATAACATAGGACCAAAAGTTTCTGAGTGTTTTTCTCGTGAACGTCTGAGCATCTAGCTGGGGCAGAGTAACATTAGGGGGTAGTGTTGTAAACACACTCGCCGCCACACCCCGAACTTCATTTCCTAACCCTGGCACTACCATGACAAGATTATCGAAGCCGGTTATCTGAAATAAAATAGTGAACATCGATCATGGCAAATATTTTCCTCGACAAAGCAAAAGTACTCTATTTACAGTTCTACGTCGATACCGGCAGTTTGCAGTCTATTACTCGTAACTTTTACGGGCAATTTTCTGAAAGCCTGAGTATACAAGCAACCTGGGTAAAAGTCTCGATCAGCGGCATGGTCTAATGCCTTTACGTGTCTTGAAACGGCAGTGTTGGCAACAGTCGCTCTGGATGCTGGGATGAATGGCGGTAGACAATGTTTACAAGATGTGAAAATTAATGTGTTATCACGTTTGAATGATTTTATTTCCGAAATGAATCACAGCGTTCGAATGTAGAAGATCTCACACTACAAAACTACGTTTCTCCACATGCATTGTCTTTCTGTACAGATTTAACTATTATGTAAATCTAAATACGTGTGTGTGTGTGTGTGTGTGTGTGTGTGTGTGTGTGTGTGTGTGTGTGTGTCAATACGAATCACAATTTTTTCAATTTTCATATTCGGTAAAACGCTTGCAACAATTTAATCTGTACTCTTCGGTTCCTGCCTAACCACATCCTTTAATATGACATATTCGTAAAAATCATAACATTCCCTCACAATTTAATCTGTACTCTTAGGTTCTTGCCTAACCACAACCCTTAAAATCATGGCATATTTATAAAAATAATATTCATCGATGTACTCTTGTCCAGTCAGTAATTGAATTAACGTACACGCCATAGGCTACTCGAAATGTACTACGTTGCCAACCTAACACTGCTACGGACGCACCGCGACGCTACCCATGCCAGCCACCTGCCATGTTAGAGCCGCGGCGCTTGCGGTTAACACAGACGTAGCCTACCGTCAGCTGGTGCGGTGTCTACATCGGCCTTGTCCCCCTGCTACTCACTGCCACAGAGTGTTGCCTGGCCGCAGGAAACAACACGCCTCACCACGCCCTCTGGTGCCACCAGCGAGCACAAAATAACATAAGGTTCGTTCCTGCAGCTGCCAGACTACTTGACGCGCATGCGCAACGCTGAAATTGTGTTCCAGCAGCGCCTTCTCCCGCTTCTGGCTACTTGGAGAGTGGCTGTCTGGCAGTGGGTCCGTTCGAAGAGTTACCAGAAAGCTACTTGGAGAGCCAGCAAACAGGCGCTACTGCCCATGCGCAGCAACGGTGACGTAATGTGTTTGTGCTTTGGTGTTTGGGCACTTCGAACACCCATCTCGTTTTATTTAGCCTTTTTGCTACCTTCGCTAGTGTAGCGTGAAAAGACATATGAATGAACAGCAATGGCGCGAATGTTATTTACATCACGTTTGATTTGATTTGTTTATTCATCACTTATCATTTACAAAATTACATGAGATGGGTTTCGTCACAAAACAAATACGCTTAAATGTATACTTAAATGGAAGATACACCATATATAGAAAAATATATACACTATAGCACAGTATACTACTTGCAAAATATACAGCTTCGCATTTCACTAGAGCATTTTGAACAAGCGAGCGTCATATATCCTCACTACAAATAGAGCTACGCGCATGCGCGAATCTGGCAGCCAGAAAAATTTCCTCAGGCAGAATCTGGCTGCTTGGCTGTGCTTGCTAGCAACTCTTCGAACAGCTGGCGCCCCTCTTCAAGTAGCTAGATTCAGGGCCAGGCGCTCTTCAAACGCGAACTTTCGTACTGCGCATGCGCGGTAGACAGAAAGCAACTCTTCGAACGTAAATAGGACTTGGCTTTTGGGGGGGGGGGGGGACAGATCTGCTTGAGGAGCAAAATTTTACTCAGTTTCCAGAAGACTACCATCTACCACTCCCGCTGAAGAAACTAATTCACTCCCATCCAATGAAAGATTATGGTAAAACACCTCAAGTTTTCAATCTTTACCTTTACCAGATTGCTGCTATACGATTTCTTTTCTTCTTTTTTCTGGTTCTGGGGGAGGGGGGTTCTATCCCCATCATCCCCCCCCCTCCCCAATAGTTACGCCACTGCTGTCTGGTGTTCCAGCAGATGCCGCAAGCAGCCAACGCTGCCCGGAAAAATATTACTGGCGCGGTCAAGCTTCCAATTTGCGCATGCGCAGAAAGGGCTGAGTTAGAGTGGGGGTAGCCATCACGTGATTCGTGTGTGTTTGTAGAGTGTTTTTCGATTATTTCGAAGTCACTGCAATCCAACTTGAGATCAGATATTTCTCGTTTACACTTTGTGAGGATACAGGGTTTTAGGTTAGTAACCACTTTGGTAAGTTTTGGTCGAACGATAGTAATCGTTGGCGTGCAGCGATAGCTGCTGGCAACAATGCTTAGGTTGGCATGTTCTTTGTTTGTTGGCCGGTGTGCAGTAGTCTCCCGCCGACCGCAGAGCGAGGCGGTAGCATGTCGGCAGTGAGTTCGTAACTTGCGTTTAGCGGTGGCTAAAGTTTCTGCCCTTCTGTCGTATCGCATATGAGTTTCGGTTGTAATTGCATATTGAAATGTTTCAGTGTGGACTTGTAGACATTATCGTACTGGCACGCGGTTATTTAATCAGTGTATTTAAAGGAAGAGTTTTTAACATTTGCGGTTCCATAATAAAGGAAGTTAACAAAGTATAGTTATGGATCAACCTAGTAATTGTCCGCATCCCATACCGTCAAATCATTGGAACAATTATTAAATGATTAAGCATAAAATAGAACGTAACGGCAACTTCGCCCATCGAGGAGTAGGTGGACACAGCTGTGGCGTTACAACTTGTTCGTTATTCGGAAGGAAAGTATTTTAATTATTCCTTTAAACTCACATTTGCCTGCAGCTAGAAACAGCGCAAAAAGCGTTCCAGCAGTGCAAGTATCAAACAAGGGTCTTTATGTCATAGTAGCCGCGCATGCGCAGTAACACCTGTTTCTTAGCGCTTGAAAGTAGCCGTCTGGCAGCTGCTCGAATGAACCTACAGAGAGGCCTTACAATGTGTACGTTCAAAGAGCTGGGAGCTGCAACCGCGCATGCGCAGTACGGAAATTTGTGTTCAAAGAGCAATCCTGCAGCTTGCTGCAGCCTACCGGCTGTTCTTGAAAGCTCCCGGCTGCAGCGTCCTGCAGGTTCCTGGCTGCATGAGCTGCAGGGGAAATTTCCTCCTGCAGCCTGACTGACGTCATCGGTACCGCGCATGCGCGGTATTGTCTGCTTTGCTGCTGCAGGAAGCTGCAGTCCTGCAGCTCTTTGAACGAGAGGTCTTACAATCACCCCGCTTACATGAGCTCCCAAAACCGGATTTCGTAAACCGATTTCCCAATTCCGCATTTGGTTGGTCATGTAAACACTCCAAAATCGATTCGGGAAATCCACTTCTCTAAAGCGGTTTTCCAGTTCCACAATCGATTATCGTGCCCATGTAAACACAACCGTTTTTGAAGCGTTCTTGGCTTGTCAGATTGTGTTTTCTTGTTAAGAATTTGCGGCACATATGGAAAGAGTGATATTTTCTAATGTGAAATAAATGTATAAATATTCGAGTGAACATAAATCTGTGTATTTAAATGAAGAAAAAAAAAGCGGTTGTGAGGACAACATAAGGAATTGAATCAGCTGTTTTCCAGCTGCCATGATAAGTGAGCTAGGAAATCCAATTCAGGCTATGCCATGTAAACACGACAGCAAAAAACGGTTTACGAAAATCGGTTTTTGTCTTCCGGAAGATGTGTTGCATGTAAAAGTAGTGACAGAGATTCCTTACAGTCGCCCCGTTTACATGGGCTCCCAAAACCGGATTTCGTACCGACTCCACAATTCCGCTTTTGGTTGGTCATGTAAACACTCCAAAATCAATTCTGGAAATCCACTTCTGTAAAGCGGTTTTCCAGTTACACGATCGATTTTCGTGCCCATATAAACGCACCCGTTTTTGAAGTGTTCTTGGCTTGTCGGTCACCGCGTTTACATGGGCTCCCAAAACCGGATTTCGTAAACCGATTTCCCAAATCCGCTTTTGGTTGGTCATGTAAACACTCCAAAATCGATTCTGCAAATCCGCTTCTCTAAAACGGTTTTCCAGTTCCACAATCGATTTTCGTGCCCATGTAAACGCAACCGTTTTTGAAGCGTTTTTGGCTTGTCAGATTGTGTTTTTTTGGTAAGAATTTTCGGCACATATGGGCAGAGTGATATTATCTAATGTGAAATAAAAGTATTAATATTAGAGTGAGCATGAATCTGCATATTTAAGTAAAGAAAAATAGCGATTATGCTGACTAAATGGGGGACTGAATCATCTGTTTTTCAGCCGCCATCTTAAGTGGATTAGGAAATCCGATTTAGGCTGTGCCATGTAAACACGACAGCGAAAAACGGTTTTCGTCTTCCGGAAGATGTGTTACATGTAGTAACCGTTTTTACAAAACGTTTGTGGATTTTTACTTAAACCAATCTGTAGGAGATGTCATCAATCAATCGCAATTTTTGTTTTTACTTTTCAGATCCACCTAAGTTTCGGCCACTGAGTGGTCAGTCTCAAAGTTTTTAATACTTACATCTAAACCGCCATGGTGGCAGTTACGTTCAGCATGAGTATATAGATGTAAACATAACTCAAAGCACTGAGAATAGCCACACTGTGTCCGAAATCTATGTAGATCTGGAAAATTAAAAAAATTGCGACTGATTGGTGACATTCTCTACAGATTTGTATAAAATAGTTGCTGCGCACCACCTCAAAAATTGAGTCAAACCTGATTGAAGAAATCTAGCTAATTTTAATAAGCCTTGTGAATTTACAAAAAATTTCAAATACGTGCTAAATCTTATGGGACTTAACTGCTAAGGCCATCATTACCTAAGCTTACACACTACTCAACCTAAATTATCCTAAGGACAAACACACACCCAGGACTCGAACCTCCGCCGGGACCAGCCACACAATCCATGACTGCAGCGCCTAGACCGCTCGGCTAATCCCGCGCGGCATTAACTTACAGTTAACGTAAATAAACATTTTTCAATGGTTGTGAACAGATAATGTATTCAACGTAAAACAGTAAATAAATGTTGGCAAAGTGATAGTGTGCGAGTAGTATTGTCAAACAAAACTGCCGGTCAGCGTTTAATTGTTGTTCGTGCCGGCTGAGATAGGTTTTTCATGGCTCAAAATCTAAACGTCCGACTATCACTCAGAAACGGATAGCAAATTGTTTTTAAAATACCTCGAAAACCCAACTTATGCCAGGCTTACTACCAATGTCTTACCTTGTAATTACTCGCAGGGTATTTACCCATTCGGAATAGTTCTAGTCAATGTAGGTGTTCGACATGTTTGACTATAGTAATGTTCAACGATTTTTTTCCATAATGCGGGAAGAATAAAACACTTGGAAACTAACACATAAGCGCAGTATCGCACATTGCATTCGAATTTCCAAATTGGATTTTGTCTTCTGCAAAATTAGTTGAGTAAACGCACGGAGCGTAACAGGCTGGCAGCACTCCACTCATAAGAATACAGGAGCGGCCGGCATGTAGTCGAGGCGCCATGCCACAGTTCCCGAAGACGCTCCCTCCAAGGTTTGGCTTCGAATCCCTTTTAGGGCATGAATGTTCAGTTTTGAACTAAAAAAATATGTGATTCTTCAGTTTCTCCCGGCGTATTTGATGATCAAAATATCCACGGGTGTACTGCCGGTCTATAGTGGACACTATAGACCGGCAGTACACCCGTGGATATTTTGATCATTAAAAAAATATGGGCGGCACTTCTGCCGCCCTTCGGAAAGTGCCGCTCTGTGCGATCGCACGTTTCGCACGTGCCTTGCGAAGGCCCTGGAGTACAGAATAACGTAGAGAGGCCTTACACTCACTACGTTTACATGCAACACATCTTCCGGAAGACGAAAACCGATTTTTGTAAACCGTTTTCGCTGTCGTGTTTACATGTTATACCCTGAATCGGATTTCCTAGCCCACTTAATATGGCGGCTGAAAAACAGCTGATTCATTTCCTGATTTAGTCAGCACAATTGCTATGTTTCTTTACTTAAAAACACATATTCATGCTCACTCTAATATTTGTGCGTTTATTTCAGGGTGGAAAATGTCACTCTGTCTATACCTGCGGAATATTCTTAACAAGAAAACACAATCTGACAAGCCAAGAACGCTTCAAAAACGGTTGCGTTTACATGGACACAAAAATCGATTGTGGAACTGGAAAACCGCTTTACAGAAGTTGATTTCTAGAATCGATTTTGTAGTGTTTACATGACCAACCAAAAGCGGAATTGGGAAATCGGTTTACGAAATCCGGTTTTGGAAGCTCATGTAAATGGGGTGATAAACAGTGAAATGAAGCCGGCTGAGAGCGCGATACCCAACCAACATGGCGGCCGAGCGCCAGCCAGCCACAGCTGCCAGCACAGGGCAGTTCACTGTTAATTCCTTTCTCATATATTTTAACGAGTTCCTTTTTTGATAGTCTATTTCGGCCATAAATAATTACAAATTTCAGCTAGAGATAGCAAATCATACTACTATATAAAACTAGCTGTAAATCCGGCGTTGGCCGCGTTGGCCGAGGGGACTGAGGCGCTTCAGTCACGGTCTGCACGGCCACTACGGTCGGGGGTTCGAATCCCCCCTCGGGCATGGATATTTGTGCCGTCCTTAGTCTTAGCTTGTTCATAAGTAGTTTGTAAGTTTAGGGACTGATGACCCCGTAGTTAAGTCCCATAAGCTATACAAACATTTGAACATTTGAAACCCGGTGTTGCCTGGGTGTTTATTTATCCTACACTCTCCTAGTCCACATCTCCCTCCCCCCTCTCTCTCTCCCTGCACCCACCTCTTTCTCTCCCATCTGTCTGTTCGTTTCCACCTTTCCCTCTCGCGGCAAAGTTTTCTGCAAGGTATCCTCTCTCATGTACCATAAAAACAATTATGTACCCATTGGTCTTCCTCTTGGTTTAAAAGTCATGTGTGCAAAAATTTATAATAATTGGAGCAAAACTATGCATTTTGTAAAATTCCGTAAGTACCCTCCACAATGCACCGAACGAAATTTTATACAGACAGTGACATTCCTCTTGTTTTTAAGGTAGAGTGTGCAACAGTTCATCAATATCGGAACCAAACTATAGATTTCTATGCAATTGAAACGCAGGGTCACATTGGAAAACGCGCTTTGTTGTTCTCAAATATTCCAGTTTCATTTCATACAACCCTTATTCTGAGAATTACGGAAACAACAACAAAAAGATCTGTGAAATCGGTCGAGCCTTTCTCAATTTATGTCGCAACCAAGATATTTACGCAATCATCTTTATGTTGCAAAGTACCCTCCCCCACGCACCGGATGAAACGTAAGGTAGACGGCGACCTTCCTCTTGTTTTGAAGGTCAAGCGTGCGAAATTTCTTGAAGATCGGATCGAAACTGTAGATTTCGTGAGTCTGTAGGAGAACTATGCTCCGCCATTCACCTATCACAAAATACTTTCTTAGGTGACGTTTTCTACCTATAAACTACATTCCTGCCAAATTTTTAGCTTCATAGGTGAAGTAGATTTCGATATTTCGTGTTAGTGAGTGAGTGTCCTTTCCCAAAATATAGAGAGAGATTAAGAAGACAGTTACTTAATTTTGGACGCGACAGAGTTAAGTGAGACTTGCAGACAAAAATAAATAGTAACATGCAAATCTGTAATGGTAACTTTATTTGATACAAAACAATGCCTGATTTGACAGTTTTACGCCATCTACAGCGGAACTGTTGTGAACGGAAGACTTCTTTTTGTTTCATCTTTTTGTGTGTGTGTGTGGGGGGGGGGGGGGGGGGCGTTACAAAACGTTTCATAAACGTACGAAATTACATGCAAACTTTGTTGGAGGTCCCTAACTACTCCTATTTTCCAATTATTGACGCATACATGATAAATGTGGTTATTATCACGCGCTGGGCTCTCATTATTCCAGACGTCATATCTCCTGAGCTATGTGTCTCGCTCTTTTGTTTTCGGGTCACGAACCTTCGTGGGTGTACGGTGAACAGTTCACCGAGGTTTCATTTCGATCGAATGAATTGTTTATGAGCACATAGAGGACATACAAACATTCATCATTTTTCCTCTGTCTGTCCCTTTAACCTTTTATAGCTCAAAGAGTACAGAACATATCGTCATGCTGTTTTTTTTTTTTTTCTTCTTCTTTAAAATTCTGGGCTAAGACTATATTTAATGTTAATACGAATATAAAAGAAAAACTAAAATAAGAATCAACGTAGAATCGTTTATTGCTTCTGCACTTTAGTCAGCTCTGGTGCCTAAACTATAACAGCTAGTCCAGTGTACATATTATAGACTTGCAGAACTCACAAGCATCTACAAAATAATAAGAAAAAAGAAAAAAAGAAAATCAGTTATCGTTTTCTTTTCTAAAGCGCTGACGCCAAATGGCTTCAGGGTACAGATCTACAGTTGTAGTGATTGTGGGAGATCTGTAAAATTTCTACAATTCTGTACTTTGTAGCGTAAACTATGAGACTGCGCCAAATGTTTGTAGAGTTTATGGGAATTAACTACGGGGTCATCAGTCCCTAAACTTACAAACTCCTTATGAACTAGCTTATACTAAAGGCGGCACAAACATCCATGCCCGAGGGGCAAAGTACAAAGGTCACGAAAGTGCGGAAGTGGTAAACCGTTCTAAGTTATTATTCTTATTTCAGTTATTTCTCATTTTCGTATTGGCACTTAATATATCCTACGTTGAACACCGGATTATAACGAAGAAACTGAAAGAAACCGCATCACGATACGTTCTGCAGTTCTCGAGTTAAAGTAGTTTAAAGGTTACCCGTGCAAAGCCGCAGCGACTCAGCTAGTCAGTAATAAAAATAAGTGTTGAGTGTTAAGTTATAATTATTTGATACCGCAAATTGTATCCCAAATTACAAATGTTTATCAATATCGGATACAAAGTACAAGGTGAGCGGGCAACAGAATCTATCCTCACTGGTGGGCAAACTCGCTGAAAGTAACGAGTAGAATTTGAAAAGTTCCACCGCTCTATTGTATCCAAATTTGTCAGAAAACCAGGGGAGCTATAAAAATTTGTTCAAATAAAAAGAAAAGTTCACTTCAATATCTACAACTTCGTCGCTGACGAAAATTAACTGACCACAAAACAAAGAAACTGGCAGGCGACTAAGTTTTTCATGTCACAGTTTTTATTTTATATAAAAGTAATAGAAATTTTTTGTTTATATGAAAACAATACGCACTGGACTTGCTAAGAACACTGTTGCATTCCTTCAGTATTCACCTGTCTGCGTGAAAAATTTGGTAATTTTTTTCCTATCCTAAGGGGTTCAAATGACAATGTAATTAAGGCGAGCGCCACTTGTAGAACTGCTCATTTATAGGCCCAACTGCTTTTCTACACACAACCAGGATGTCTGCCGGGCTTCACTGCCTGTAGGGGAGAGTGGGGCACGTTGAACCATTAAAAATAATTTCAGTTTTAGTCATCCAATAATTTTATTACAGAGTTGTAATTGTAAGTTTATAAAGTTTAATTATTCTAGTATCAAATGGTCTTATATGACTGCTCCATGAATAATTTGTTTTAAGCTACAAGCCTTTGAAGAAAAATTGGTAAATGGTTAATAGTGCCCCACATGTGGGGTACAATGAACCAGTTTAAACAGTGTCTTAGTAGAACCTATTTAGCATACAAAGTAAGTGTCAAATGTACTTTAAAACTAATGTTCACATATATTCCACTTACACATCATATAATTAACCTGTAGGCACAGAATTGTAGGTCTTTTGAAATTAGCCAACATCAATGGACTGAAAGCTGATTCAAAATTTGAAATATGATTTTTGTCTCTTTGTCACCCCATCATTAATAGATTATGGAAGCACGTGAAGTTTATTGCTAGCTGGAACAAATGCTTCATCCTTTACTTGAGAGAAAAAGAACTTCCCTCCCATTCTTTAACTTTTTGTCTAAATTGATACCAGACAGTCTCCTGAGTCATCCTATGGTTTCAAAATTTTCCCCACATAGTAAACTGGTTTAAGATCAAGTTTGGCCAAAACGAAATCATCTTTTAATGGTAATTTGACCGATTCTTCAAAGTTGTATTCAGATTCACCAGACTCATCCAGGTTGTCATCGCTCTCTTCATAATAAACCTCACTATTTTCTTCATCTGATTCCTGCACATAAAGGTTCCTATTGGTCTCCTTTCTCCTGCTCCACAGAAAATACCCTGCGAGTATCATAGTTTGGTGTCAGTCTTCCACTGGAACCACATTTAATGTTCTGAACGTATCGCCGAAGAGTAGGGTAAGGTATTGCATAAGATTTAGCAGCTTGGCGAATTGAGTTGCTCTTATCCAGAACATACTGTACTGCTTCTTGCATTACATCATGATCAGTTTTACTCCTGTCGGTCTTCCTGCAGTATGAACAAACCATCTTCGAATCTGATAAAATAAAACAAGACTGCTGAACTTCTGCAATTTAAAACCCCTAATTACCTAACGTAAGTTTTTACCCATTCTAAGAAACCAGATAAGTTCAGAGTTATTGTGTTTGACAATTAAATCACTCCTGGGGCAGAATGAATCACCCTGGGGCACAATGAACCATGGCTCAATGTGCCCCGTGAGAGCTTGGTTCAATGTGCCTCAACAGTACATATTTGAAACAAAGCTCCAGTGAGGTTATGTATGAACATTGTTATTATTTGAAGATATGTGACATTGAACACAATATTCATATTGTTATAATGACTTACTTTCTTTGAACTTTATTCAATCCTTGGTCACTAAATTTTATTCTATTTAATTCGCCGAAAAATTACTTCACTTTGGCAAAAACAACATAACACCTGCAGAAAACTAATGGTGGGAGTCAGATCCTGCAGAAAACAAATGGAAGTCGGTAGAGCAGTACTGCCAACATATGCACAGAGAAAAAAATAATATACCACCTCATACTGAAATTATGCTACCTGATTCATTGTGCCCTGTGGCTCAATGTGCCCCACTCTCCGCTATGCTGATGTAGGCGGTGCAGCCTCTCTACGTTATTCTGTGCTCGCTGGGCTGAGCCTACACCACCTAGAGACGAGGCCTTACAACAGCCCATGCTACGTCATACTGACCAGGCCGTGGCCGCTGGGGCACGCCCCCTGCCTCGCAGCGGCCAGCCAGTAAGCTGCCTGGTCAGTGTGACGTAGCACGGGCTGTTGTGAGGCCTCGTCTGTAGGTGGTGTTGTCTGAGCGCAGCCCGCCGGGTGTTGGCCAGCCGCAGGGGCCAACCGGTACACTAAAATACTCATTTGGAAAAAATCTCACGTGTGAGAAGGGGGGGGGGAGCAAAATGTCACATCCCACCAGGGCAAGAGGGGGGCTCGAAGAAACGCCAAAATCACCTCACTTAACTGATGGACGCCCCTAATGAAACGATTACACCCAAGTTTCACTCAGGTGAATGAATGCTGAGAAACAAAAAGAGTTTAACCTGAAAGAACGAATATCTGTTCCAACAGAGAGAAATAGTATAGACAGGTTTCACTTGAAAAGGAGTGAATAACTCATTTAAACTGCAAAACAACAATGTTGATGGTATCTTTGGATAGTTACCAGTAGCTAGCTTGTAAAAACAAAATAAATAAATAAAAAATAGATAAAATAAAAATAAACAAAATAAAAAGTACTGTACATTTGAAACACAAGTTTACCAGTAAATTGTCTTCCAACAACCAACTGTCGATGTTTGAAGAGCATATGCTTCTCCAATGCCGCGTCCACGCGCTTGCCAATCTTCGACAATCCATCACAAATTCAAACGTGTGGGTAGGGCATTTGGCTTGACTTGCGCAGGCTTGCTAGCGCTTGCGGCCGATCCGGTCGAGTATCGGTTTTTTTGGTACAAATCAAAGGAGGTTTGCGGCAAGCGCTTGCGAAGCGTCCACACGTTCGTTGTGCACTTAGTATTGTAGTTCGTGCACTGGCGGCGGTCAGAAGCGCGTTTCTCTTTGTTCAGAAGTTGGCTACGGCAGGAAAATTGAGTACTGGTGACTGGTCCAACGAGGAAATATTACAGTTCCTCGAATATTATCAAGCAGAACCCTTCATTTGGGACCTGAGGAACAAAGACCATAAAGATTTTTTAATAAAAACAGTGCCTGATGCCTGGAGTCGTCTTAGTGAGAGTTTAAAGAAACCTGTCAAGGAGATTAAAAACAAAAAAGAAATTCTTATGGTAACGTTTCGTAAACATTTAATAAACAAACAAGGCTGTATTCGTTCTGGCTCAGATATAAATTTATTTATTTATTTGCATTTTCAGGATGTTGTTGTTGTTGTGGTCTTCAGTCCTGAGACTGGTTTGATGCAGCTCTCCACAATACCCTATCCTGAGCAAGCCTCTTCATCTCCACATAAGAATGGCAACCTACATCTGTCTGAATCTACTTACTGTATCCATCTCTTGGTCTTCCTCTGCGGTTTTTACCCCACATACTTCCCTCCAACGCTAAATTCACAATTCCTTGATGTCTAAGAATGCGTCCTAACAATTGATCTCTTCTTTTAGTCAATGTATGGCAGAAATTTCTTTTCTCCCCAATTCTGTTCAGTACCTCCTCATTAGTTACGCGATCCACCCACCTAATCTTCAGCATTCTTCTGTAGCACCACATTTCAAAAGCCTCTATCCTCTTTCTGTCCACACTGTTTATCGTCCATGTTTCACTCCTATACAAGGCAACACTCCATACAAATGCCTTCAGAAAGGACTTCCTTAGGCTTAAATCAATATTCGCTGTTAACAAATTTCTCTTTTTCAAGAACGCCTTTCTACCCATTGCCATTCTGCATTTTATATCCTCTGTACTGCGACCATCATTTGTTATTTTACTGCCCAAGTAAAAAAACTCATCTACCTCCTTTATTGTTTCGTTACCTAATCTAATTCCTTCATCATCACCTGATTTTCTTACACTGCACTCCATTACCCTAGTTTTACTCTTGTTAATGTTCATCTTATATGCACCTTTCAGCACACTGTCCATTCCGTTCAATTGCTCTTCCAGGTCCTTTGCTGTATCTGACAGAATTACTATGTCGTCGGCAAAACGCAATGTTTTTAATTCTTCACCCTGAACTTTAATTCCTTCTCCAAATTTCTCCTTGTTTTCCTTTATAGCTTGCTCAATGTACAAATTGAACAACATTGGAGAAAGGCTACAACCCTGTCTTACTCCCTTTCCAACCACTGCATCCCTTTCATGCCCGTTACAGGATGTAGACAATAAATTTGATAAATATATGATTCGAACAGATGTGTTACTAACAAATTAAGTATGTATATGACTTAAATAAATAATAGGTAATAATATTGTGGCGGCCGCCACTCCGCACTGCAACTGACTGATTGATTCACGGTGCAGTGATTAGTGAAAAGTGGAAAACACGTCCACCAAAGCGATCGAAAATCTGTCCTTAGTTTTATTTGCACGCCTGTGTATCCTGCACGCCTGGCTTAGCCTTACGAGTTTCAAGCGCTAAACAGGGAATTTCGGCAACCTAGCTCCCCTTCCAAGCCAGTGTCCAAAAAGTAGAAGGGGGTTCTGTGGTGCCTGCGATTCGTGGCTACGACCAGTCGGCCCCGAGGAGTGCAGAGCAAAGCAGCGGGTGAGTCCAGCTTGGAGCGGCTAGCAAGCTTCCGCATTCGACCATGAGCAAAGCCCTCTACAACATGCAATTTTTTTGTTAGCTTTGGGTTCCCCCCCCCCCCCCCCTTTTTAACCACCGTATGTAGTCACAAATGTAGGTGAACGCCGTACTCCTCCTAACGGTCCTCCTTCCGCCCCCACTCCCTATGCTTTCAAATTCAGGCGCAGACAGGAATCACAGGCGTGCCCCACTTATTTTATTTAATGCAGGCGCGGCTCGTAATTAAAGGCTCTGAGGCGGAGCCGCCCCCAAAAAAATATTTGAAATATATGTATCAACAACAGATTACAGAATTATAATCATCAGAATTCATTTAGCATTTTTCCGTCACACGGATGTAAAGAATGAAGATGAATGTTTTTGGAACTGTTGATACTGAACGATGTTTTTCAATCGAGTAGTAGCCTTAAAGCTGCGCCTTGAGGTGTCGGTTACCTCCATGTAGTGGAGGGTTGGGAGTGGGGGCACAGAATAAGGAGTATACTCCCTATTCTGTGGTGGGGGTTCGTTGGTGTATTGCTTTTATGGGCGTCTCAAAGGCTCCGAGCGTGTAGCCTAAGAGTGTCCTACCAACCTCCACACTACTTTCACGTTCTTCTGCTTACTTCAAAAGAAAATAAAGAGTGGCTGAAACTCCACTATCGAATCTCTTGTCTCCGTATATGTCTATTATGTTTTGGTGTGCGGTTTACCACTCGTTAGTTTTACTGTTTTAATAGAGTTTTAGATAACTTTTTGTTTCTGATATTGGCTGTTGTATCCGGTGTTATAATAAGTTCGCAAATTTCTCACTAGAGTGCACTACAATGCGGTACCGTAAAGTGTCACCACCTAGCGAGAGAGTTGCGAATGATTTAAGAAAAAAGCGCTCGAAATATGTCCCGTTCTTTCGATCCCGTTCTCGCTGATTTGAATTTGCGGTTAACGTGTGTTATTTGTTTCGTCTTTTGGGCGTGTATTGTGGCTAAGTTTTTGTGACTTTTACTTCAAAATGATCTGCTAGAATCGATTTATGAAGTATGCCTCAATCTCATAAGGAGTGAACTGTCGCAGACAAATTACCTCGCAATCGAAGTTGACGAAACGACTGACTGTGCAAGTTTGTCTCAATTGGTCTTCGTAACTCGGTATGAATTACTGGGGAAAATAAATGGAAGATTTATTTCCTTTCTACGAGCGAAGAGCCACACTGCAGAGAATGTAACTGCAGCAATTCTCTGCGAGCTGGAGAAAATGAATATACATCAAAAACCGGAAAAACTGATAGCTCAGTGTTACGACGGTGCTCCTGTTATGAGTGGCCGCAATAATGGAGTTCGGATAAGAATGAAAGAAGTGTATCAAAATACGCACTTTATTCACTGTTACTCACAATTATATATTACACCTCATGTTTAAAATTGAAATTATCCTAACATTAAGCAAGCAGCGTAGTTTATCCACATCTCTTTAAAGATTCCTGCAAACGGTGTCATTTAGTACTGTTTATTGCGATAAAGTCTTGAGACGTAATATCAGTAGATAAAAGCTATCAGAGGGCTTTATGTTGATTTTAGCCTTTGATTTTTAATTGCTTCTGAAACAGGAAGAAGGTGTAGTACGTAAAGTTTCAGGTAAAATATGACATTGCCCCCCCCCCCCTTTTCTGGAAATCGTCGTGGTTACGGCCTTATACGTAGCTTGAGGTCTAGGTTTGTTCCGATCGGTAAATGTCAGAGCCTTCCCTAGTATGATAACCACGAGCCGCGCCTGATTTAATGCAAAAATGTTAATTATCGTGCCATGTATTTTTATTGTAGTAGTTAGAGTTAGATAAATAAATTCCTTAATTATACCCGACTGTTTCCGTATAACCCTCACCCACAGTCAGATACTGATAATACATTTTAGTTGGTGAAGTTTATCGCCTTGCCACAATATTTTCCCCTCAGGAGTCGAAGATGTTTACGAACCAGTTTGGTTTGCATACCAGATTATGGAATCATTTCTTCTGCCAATATATACCAACAAGATTGGTCTGAACTCAGAAACGGTAAGCAACAACACTTCAGTATTTGGAATCTATCAATTTGGACACAACCTCGACGTCCGTCATGCTTGCCTCTCCAGAACGAACTAGCACACTCGCAAGCGTGTGCGTAGTTGCCCAAACATAGCCAAGCGTTTGTAGAGGCTTAGAGCTTGCGGCAAGTACCTAGCGTGTGAACACGGCACAAGAGTCAAACAATACATTGGTTGCTTTTGCGTATATGGCACGCTCTCCCGCCCCCCTCCTCCCTCAAAAAAAAAAAAAAAAAAAAAAAAAAAAAAAAAAAAAAAAAAAAAGAGAGAGAGTGAGAGAGAGCAAGGAGTGAGGAAATAGTATGCTACACAAAATACCGTCCACCACACACTGGGCAGTGGGTTTCAGAGTACAGGTGCAGGTGTAGCGTTGATGGTCACTGCCAGTACATGCGTCACGTTGCTTATCAGTTATCATTCCCTGTCGGTGGGCTAACAGGCTGTTACACGGCGCGGGTAGAGCCCTGTATAGGGGGAGTAGCGCCAACCTTTAATGTTTGGCTTGCCGACAACCGCCGGCTGCTATTGGTCAGTTGAGCGCGGGTGGGGCACGTCCGCCATTTTAGGCCTAAGCAGTCCATCAGCGTAAATGGCATATTTCACTTAACTAGCTGTTATTTTAGCATTTAGAGGTGTTGGAAATCTGGACTCATAGTGTATTAAATTAAGAGCTTAACATAGCATATTCCACTTTTATATGTGGTGAAGAATGCCGCAGTGTTGTGCAGTGAATTGTTACACTAAGACAGTCCGAGGTTTCCGCATTCCACAGGGCGAAAGGAATGCGAAAAGACGCGAATTGTGGGTACACCGCATTGGAAGAAACGATGCATTTCCATACGAGAATGCAAAAGTGTGTGAAGTGAACAAATTTGTATTGAAATATCGAGTAAACGTCTAGGTTCATCTGTTTCTTGCGAGTAATGTTGGCCGGACAATCATGTAGAGAAAAGATATTTTTAAAAGATACAAATACGTGAAAATTTAACATAATCTGGCGTATTTGACGAATTTCGCATTTATACTGAATATGACGAAAGTTTGGACAGGCAGAACGTTTTACATATATTGTATGTATATAAATAAGATTCGTATCTTACTCATTCTACGTAAATTTATCGCAATGTATTTAGACAAAACTTTTTTTATACATTTCAAGATACTGAATAATGTTGCTTGGACATAAATCAATCAATGAACGTGTTCCAAAATATTCCTTCATGTCACAGTATTGTGGAAAAAGTAGTGCACGTATTTTTTAAACACTAGAGTACATATTCTTCTGAGAAAATATAATCGCCAAGCAGAATCCGGTGGTAAAATTATTGGCATGATGAATGCCGTGAAGGTATTTTAAGACACAGTTACTATCTAGATAAAATACCTTTCAAATTTTTTAGACAAATTAATTTGTAATTTTCCAGTTTTTATTCTTTTCCTTAGCAGCCTAAATAACTAAACTACATATTTGTATTTTAATAAGTACCAGTACTTTAAATGAAATATGTTAACTCTAGCGACTTAAAGTCTCCTATCATTACTACATATATTACTTTTGACAGAACTTTGCACGGAACAATTTTACAACTAGTTTGCTCAAAAATAAAAGGTCTTGAGCTAAGATCTCGATCACCAATTTTTCCTTAATATTCGCAGTAGAGGTGAGAAAACGATTAAAAACTTTAATTGATTGTTTACTTAACGTACTGTCATACCACGTCGATGTACAGACCGGTTCCCTTCATCATAAATGTTAATTTAACAGCGCTGCTATTGCCAGATAGACCTACAATGGCGGCGTTCGCCCGGTTGGCGGTACTCTCCCAATACAGGGCTCTAGGCACGGGCGAGCGACAGCGCGCTGCCCGACGGGCTGGGGAAGCGGCGGGCCGCGGCAACTCGGACGGGCTTGCCCGGTGGGCTGCGACACAGAGTAACATATACAGAGAAGCAGCCTACCCTAAACCACTGTCCTACGCTCTACTCGTAGTTCCGTAAGATGCTAGCAGGTGTCAGGCGGTTCCCTGGCTTAGGGTGCCTCTCGCACTTTAGAGGGTAGCATCGAGGGGAGGCTGAGGGGAGAGCTTGTGCCGCCTGCCACGAGGCCACGGCTGTGTCCGGCTTGCTGGCGTTTGAGGGGAGGTGGTGGTGGGGACAACCGCTACCTGCCGCCTGCTCTGGCCAGTTTAAAGGGCTGCTTCTGACCGCAGCACCGTCATGGGACATCTTACGGAACTGCTGGAAACCCTCCCTCCCCGCACCCCGGAGCGTAGGACCAGGCCCTTACGGAGGTTTCCCGTCTGTATATATTTGTCTGTGACT
The DNA here is from genome assembly GCA_026315105.1 of Locusta migratoria. Classification (NCBI taxonomy): domain Eukaryota; kingdom Metazoa; phylum Arthropoda; class Insecta; order Orthoptera; family Acrididae; genus Locusta; species Locusta migratoria. Next base: position 116,987,635 of record CM048753.1, on the reverse strand, counting down.
ATGGCCACCCCAATGGGATCACCCACTGGGTTTTCCAGCCGCCTCCCTGCCGCCGCGGAGCAGGAAGCGTGGAGCGGCCCATTATGGCCGTACCCTTAGGGTGCCTCTCGCACATCAGAGGGTAATGTGGAGGGGAGAGCTCGTGCCACCTGCCACGAGGCAACGGCTGTGTCCGGCGTGCCGGCGTTTGAGGGGAGGTGGTGGTGGGGGCAGCCGCTACCTGCCGCCTGCTCTGGCCAGTTTAAAGAGCTTCTTCTGACCTTAGCACTATCATGGGACATCTTACGGAACTGCTGGAAACCCTCCCTCCCCACACCTCTGAGCGTAGGACCGGGCCCTTACGGAGGTTTCCCGTCTGTATATATTTGTCTGTGGCTGCGCTCAGCTCAGCCCGCTAGGGCTCAGCCCGCCAGCCCGGCAGGCCAGATGGGCTGGCCTCGGCCCAGGCCGTGACTCACGGGCTGGGCGAGCTGAAACCAGCGCCGTGCAGGACTCTGCCGACCACTGCATGGCAGACACTGTCACTGCATTTACATCAAACACATACACCTTCCGAAAGACTAAAACCCACTTTCACGAACCGGGTTATCGCTATCGCGTTTCCTTGCTGAAGCCTGAAGCAGATTTCCTAGCCCACTCAAATATTCCAGCTACCTGTTTCAGTACCTGCTACAGTCAGCACAGTCGCTTTTATCCTGAGTTAATTTGAAAGTTTCCTTCTCACAAGGAGAGTTTGCTGTCTCGGAAATTCAGCTTGGGATGAGACTTGGCATGCTAGTAGTATACGTCAAGGGTGTCCACTCATAAAAGTTTAAGAGCGCCGTATACAGAAAATTACAAGAAAAAGAGCCTTGAAGATTATGCACAACTCAAATGTACCGTATATTGTAGTCAATTCGATCTTACATCTACATATACATCTACATAGATACTCTGCAAATCACATTTAAGTGCCTGGCAGAAGGTTCATTAACCACTTTCACAACTTTTCTCTACTGTTCCATTCTCTAAAAGCATGCGGGAAGAAATAATACGTAAATCGTTCCGTTTTCAATCTGATTTCTCTTATTTTATTGGGATGGTCATGTCTCCCTAAGTAGGTGGGTATTAGCAAAATATTTTCACATTCAGAAGTAAAAGTCGGTGATTGAAACTTCGCAAACAGAACGCACCGCAATGAATAACGTCTTTCTTTTAATGATTTCCACCCCAATTCGTGCAACATTCCGTGACGCCTTCCCCCCCGGAACGTGATAAAACAAAACGAGCTACCCTTCTCTGAACCTTCTCAATATCTTCCGTCAGTCCCACCTGGTGAGGGCCCCACAATGGGCAACAGTACACCAGGAGAGGACGCACAAGTGTGATGTAGCCAGTCTCTTTGGTGGAGCTGGTGCATCTTTGAAGCGTTCTGCCAATGAAACGCAACCTTTTGTTCGCCTTCCCCACAATATTTTCTATGTGCTCTCTCCAACCCAAGTTGTTCGTAATTGTAACTCCTAGGTATTTAGTAGAATTTACGACCTTAAGGTTTGACTGATTTATCGCGTAATTGAAGTTCAGCGGATTTCTTTTAGTGGTGATGTGTATTACTTCACACTTTTCTTTATTTAGTGTCAACTGCCAATTTTCGCACCATGTAGAAATTTTGTTTAAATCTCTTTGCAGTTGGTTTTGATCCTCTGTTGACTTCACTAAACAATAAACGACAGCATGATCCGCAGTAGTATGACGAGATAGCCAAGGTAGTACCGTGTTAAACTGTCATGCGGATACTGAAGTTTCTATTCCACCTGCAGCAAATATCATTTTAGTTATTTGGCTTAACAATTAAAGCAATTAATAAAAATTAATTACATACAATATTATCAACTAGCTGGTCCCCAGCGTGTTGCTGTCGCAGAGGAAATAATTGTGCAAATAAAGTTTGAAATTTGAAAGTGTTCGCTTGTTTAGTAACCAATTATAGAAATAAAATACGAACAAACAAGGTTTCGAATCGTCCATTCGTCCATTTCCTCCTTTCTCTCTGTTCACCTGATCCTCCCCATCTCCTCCTTGTCCCTTTTTCTGTCCATTTCCTCCCCCCTCCCTCTGTTCATCTTCTTCCACCTGTCTATCCCCTCTCTCTCATTCTCCTCCCCTTTCTCTGTCCATCTCCCCCCTCCCCTTTCTGTCCGTCTTCACCTCCACCTACTCATCTTCTATATGTGAAAACATACATACATGCACCAAGTTTCATGATGATTGGTCAAACGGTGTCAAAGCCACAAGGTAGACTCCACCATGTTAAAGTCACTGATTTTCAGATTATAATAATCTCCTTCGTGAAAAAAATTTGACCAAGTTTGGCGGCAAATATCGCCAAATACGTCACCTCCGATTTTAATTTAAATTGCACCATTAGAAAGAGCAGCTTTTTCTCTGCTATAATATTGATTGTTTATCTTGGTACCTCTATGGGTTGACCTGCAAAACGGTTTGAAAAATGACGGACCGATCTCTGCAAATGCATGTTTGACAAATTTTCGGCCAAGCTTGCACTCTCACTCCTTCACATTTCCAAATCTAGGTTTCTAGATCAGTTTTGTGCAGAGAATTGAAAAATAACATTATCATGTGTGAAAAGTAAGTAGTAATTTTTAATTTCTTTTTCAAAGTTAGGCGAAAATTTCGTGAGCAAAAACTTAAGGTCGACTTTAGCAATCCCGTACTAAATGAATAATCCATTGCACACCTTGATATTCCTCGATTGTGTACAGCTTCTGCCTGGTAAGCGAATGTAATAATGGTTATCTATAGTTTTATGATCCAGAAAGTTGCCTCCAAAAAACCAGGACGCAAAATTTGACCACGTTTGGAGGAAAATATCTTCAAATACGTCACCTCTGATTTTGATTAAAATTGCACCATTAGAAATAGCAGCTTTTTCTCTGCTAGAATATCGATTGTTTATCCTGGGCCCTCCATTGGTTGACTTGGAAAACGATTTTGGGAAATTACCGTCCGATCTCTGCAAATGCATGTTTGACAAATTTGCAAGTTTGGAGTCTCACTGCTTTGCATCTAGCAAGGGAATGGTCAGACTTGTCATGCCCAAACATGTACTGGTTTTTTTAGCACTGTTAATTGACAGTGAAGGAAGTCTGTATGCAGAATGTTAGCTGCTGATATGTTGTGGAAGTCACCTAAAAAAATCACGAAAATGGCGGTTTTTCCTCCTTGGCGCTTGCTGTGACGGCTGGCCACCCCTGGAAATGGCGAGTCGCGAGCTGTTGTTGTGGTAAGTGTTGCGCGCATGGTCGGGAGGTGCGGCCGTCTTATCGCGGCGTTCACTTAACAGGAATATCGTTGCACGGTTTTGGTGGAAAGGGGAAACGAATATTCGTTTCTGTGGCATGCACTTCCTTTTCATTTCTGGTACGTATTTCGAAACATACCGTCCCGAAACTGTTTAGAGATGTGAAAGATATTCTGTACATCTATACCGCGCAAGCCACTTTACGGTGAACATTCAATCTCCCCTCACAGGTGATGGCAGTCGCTGTAAATGTTTTGCTACTTACCATGGAGATATACCACAGACGCCAAATGAAGCAATCAACAGAAAACACGCGTGAAGACTATGCGATGTGCGACATGACAGTTAAACTTCTAGACGAGCAAGTAAATAGCGCAGACATGTGCATAGAAACGACTGAAAGATTCGATATTATTTGACGTGTTCTAAACCGTATATGTATTTCAAAATATTCAAATGTTTGTATAGTCTATGGGACTTAACTACGGGGTCATCAGTCCCTAAACTTACAAACTACTTATGAACTACTTACGAACTAGGACGGCACAAATATCCATGCCCGAGGGGGGATCCGAACCCCCGACCGTAGTGGCCGTGCAGACCGTGACTGGAGCGCCTTAGTCCCCTCGGCCACCGCGGCCGGCGTATATGTATTTGTGTCTATTTCATAGCTATTTGGAAAGAATGTTCTAAATAACATATCAGCTACATTTGTCAACGAATTCATTATTATCGTATTTATTATCATACGATCGCTTTCACTGGGCGAATCAGCTCTCTCACTGCTGTGGCAGAAGAGCGGCGCGTAGCTCGCCACCTTGTCCCTAGATGGCGTTTGTATAACATAGCGAGAGAGGTCAGGGTTGCACAACAGGCAGTTATAAGCGCGGAAACCATGCGACAATAATGTCATACTTTGTAAAAGTTTTTGAAGACTTCCAGGTCATGTCAGCAGTTAACCGTCTGCATAAAGACTTCCTTCCATGTTAACTCACAGTGGTAAAAATTGTAACGAAGGGTTCGACATGAAAAGTCTGACCATTCTCTTGTAAAGTACTTCACATTTTGAAATCTAGGTTTCTAGATCAGTTTTGCGCAGATAATTCAAAAATAACTTTATCATGGGTAAGGATTAAGTAGTTTATTTACTTTTTTAACCCGCGAGAACTCGCGCCTTTAAAAAGTTACGCGATCGATCGCATGTATAGCATTTTTCTGACAGTCAAACAACAGTTTGTAATACACTTAATACGTCCAAATAAGTATTTCTAGTTGCGTTTATGAGAAAACATACATATTTGACTATTTAGAATTGGTAAAATTCCGATTGTTTTAAAATTACTGTGAACAAAATGCTCACGCGCGAGTGCTCGCGGGTTAAATTTAAATTCATACGTAAATTCTATTGCCAAAAATATAAGGTAAACTTTGGCATTACCTTTTTATACAGCGTATCATTTTTACACCTTGTTATTCCACTTTTGTGTGTATGTTCTGCATGACAAGCCAGTGAAACAATGGCAAAACTGTATCTTTTGTAGTTCCTGAGATATTGTTTCAGGAAGTTGCCTCCAAAAAAACCAGAGCACTAAATTTGACCAAATTTGAAGGCCATTATAATTATATAGGTCACATCTGATTTTAATTTAAAATGAACTACTTGGAAGTGCAGCTTTCGCTTTACTAGACTATTGAGCACAATGTAAATGTGCAGGTATCGCGCCCACTGAGCGAAACAGTGTCTTGCTCTCTCAGGGTGCCCGGCGACAACCGCTGACAAAAGAGCAGGTCCCAACCAGGTAAAACTTTTTTGTTGACTGGTCTCGGCAGTCTGAAGCTTTCTTCCGTGGTGGACGCGCACTAAACGACACCGTTGTGTACCCACCGCGTTTTCCTCCATTCGCGTTCGAATCCACGCCTCTGCGTTTTCGGGCCACGAGTCCTCGCCACCCTTGTGCCGTCGTCACTGCTTCTATGTTTGTGCTAAGGTGGTTCCACCGCGCTGAGTAGTTTTAAGCGCTGCATTATATTGTTTGTGTAACCTTCGTGCTCTTTAAGTAAGAAAGTGAATCTTCTTACGTTAGCATGTATAACGGTACATTCTTCTACGCCGTGGTGGAGTAGCCGAGCGGTATAAGGCGCTTCGCTGCGGAGCGCGCGGTTGCCCGCCGTCGGATGTTTGAGTCCTCCCTGAGGCATGGGTGTGTGTGTGTGTGTGTGTGTGTGTGTGTGTTGTCCTTAGGTTAGTTTACCTAGGTTTAAGTAGTTTGTAAGCTACAGACTGATGACCACGCAGTTTGGTCCGATAGATTTACAAACATTCTTCTACTGTTGTTAAATTGACGTTCTTACTGATAGCTTGATACATATAACTTACGCAAACGCCGATTTATTTTTATGTTTCTTTTGTAGATTGCTTTTATACATTAATTAATAGTGAAGGTTAACTATGGACGTTGCTTCCATGTTATCGTGTACGTATGATAACGTTACGTCATATTTCAAGTTCTGCAACCATTCAACTCATAGAGCACCCAGGATAAACAATCAATATTCTCAGAATGAAACTTTCACTCTGCAGCGGAGTGTGCGCTGATATGAAACTTCCTGGCAGATTAAAATTGTGTGCCGGAACCGGAACTCGAACCTGGGACCTTTGCCTTTCGCGGGCAAGCGCACTACCAGGAAGTTTCATATTAGCGCACACTCTGCTGCAGAGTGAAAGTTTCATTCTGGAAACATCCCTTAGGCTGTGGTTAAAGGCTAGTCTACACGATGACACCAGGTTACGACACTCGTGTGAAATGAATTGCACGCAACTGGTTTCGTGTATGTCTGTAGACACGTCACCAAAACTATACCCTTCAGTTTCGTTGTTTTGGAGTGCCGTAGTCGTAAAATAAAAGTTTTGGCAGCTGTAAGAGTTGCAGCGGTGCTATTACTGCTCTGTGTGAAGTCACTTCATAAGACTAAACATAAAAAGACTAAGAAACGTATTTCGGTTGTTAAATGGAAGACGTCAGTTCGGTTGATCTCCGGTCTTGCTGAAAGAGATTGTGGTTGAAGACCCTACAAATTATTTTTAATTATCTTAAAATGTCACCATAGCATTTTACGTTTTTTTTTTTCCTCAAGTATAGTAATGCAATAAGGAAACAAGGTACTCTTATGCGTATAGCATTGTCACCAGAACTGAAATTAAAAATTACATTACGTTTCTCGTCAAGTGGGGATTCATATTCGTCTCTACAGACCCTCCATTGTGTTCCGAAATCCACAATTGCTTAACCAGGAAAAAGTGAACAATATGTTTAAAAGTACTTACATAAAAAAAGGTGAATGTAAAACCCTGTCACGTTTTAAATAAATATTTACAAAGAATTGTAAATGTAAAAGCTGTCACGTTTTAAACAAATAATGTTAAATAAAAGAATTCAACTTAACAGATTTGTGTAGCCTTTTCTTCAGTGTACAGTTTTCCTTAAAAAGTCTGCAAGTTCAAACCACGTGATCTTTGTCTTGTTATCTTGCGCTGATCAACATCCAGATGTTTTACTAGATTGCATTTTGCACAGTTCCTTTGTACAGGTATTTTGAATTGAATGTATTTTAGCCCGCCAATTAGCTACCGTTCACCCATCAATATTTAATTCACGAATGATTGCTTCAAGAGCACCAACATGCCGCTACTTATTCCAGAAAGCTTTTAAAAGCTCATAAACACCTATGTATCTCATATACGTCCAAATACCGAACAATTCCTTCCGTTCCTCACTTCATTTTGTGATTTGGTTATCACCTAACCTAAAAACTCGCGCAAACAGTTTCGCCAAAGTTGGGAGGAGCCGAAACTGTTTTACTTTTGCAAAACAGTTGTGCATACGCTTTCCGCGCATGAGCACTGGCCAGAAGTGCAGCTTCATCTGTGAAATTTGGAAACTAGGAGGCGAGGTACTGGCGGAAGTAAAATTGTAAGGTGGCATCGTGAGTCGTGTTGGGATAGCACAGTTCGTAGTGCGCTTGCCCGCGAAAGGCGAAGGTCCCAGGTTCAAGTCCTAGTTCCGGCAGACAATTTTAATCTGCCAGGAAGTTTCAATTAACATTCTAGCATAGAAAAATCTGCTCTTTCTAATGGTTCCATTAAAATCAGAGGTGACGTATTTGAAGATATTTGCTTACAAACTAAGTCAAATTTTGTGTTCTGGTTTTTTGGAGACAATTTCTGGATCATTACCTACCTCAAAAATTATGGAAGTCACAGTTTTACACATTGTTACACTGGCTTACCAAGCAGAACCTGTTCAAAAAGAGGGAATATGAAGATAGACAATGGATTAGTCATTTAGTAAGGGACTGCTAAAGTCGGTCTTAAATTTTAGATCACGAAATTTTCAACTGACTTTGAAAAAATTAAAATAGAACTACTTAATCTTTCCCTATGGTATAGTTATTTTTCAATTCTCTGCACAAGACGTATCTAGAAACCCAGATTTGAAAATGTGAAGTACCTTAGCTGCTGAGAAACAAAAGCGCAAACTTGGCCAGAAGTTCCTCAAGCAAACATGCGACGCATGACACCCTTCCACAAAAGCGGCCCTGGAGCCTCGACCACTTTAGATATCGGCCTAAAATTTTATATAATACCCTTTAACAACATTCTGGTAAAATTTGAAAAAAATTGAAGATTGTCGAGCTTCAACATTTTAAAACATTTGTTGATTTGACGTGGAATGACCCAGAATAGTAAAAACATGGCAGTACCGGGAACCAGCTCACCCAAAGTTATCAGTGAAAGATATACAGTTCTTAAGGAGGTCAATGGGTGCTGTCCCTGCCACAATCCTAAAATGGCCATAAAATTACAAAAAACACAACCCAAAACAAAACAAAATGCATTAACTAGCAAATATTAATACAAATACCCAATATATTTACAATGCAACACAATTGAAAATTCACAAAATTTACTAGTTTTTTGTCCTATGCAAATCCAACACATTACACTATCCATGAAATGAAATCCAAAATTCATACTTCCAAGGAAGGATAATTCAACTCCCAGTGTTATTCTTGTTTATCAAATTGTTAAGGAAGGATATTTAAGTCCCATTCCTACCCCTTCACATCACATTTTACACAATACACTTTTACAAATTTCCAGGTGCACTCCTTCACCAGGTCCTTTCCATTATCATACTGCTTTAAAGTCACAGACACAAATACAACCTCATCACATAGCTACATACAATTATTATTATACTCCTCATTCACCTGCTTCATTACTATTGCACCAGTATAAAGTGTAACACAATGCCTTCACCTCAGGAAATACCAAACTTATTTACCAATACACTTAATTCAGGTGTTACTTTTTGCTGCTGCTACATATGCTGTACAGAGAAGACATAACTCAGGTGGATATTAAGGATTTCACTTAACATTACACTTTCATGATATCCTACAATTATGCAATGGGACTGATAACTGAGTCGTGCTGGCTCCTGTTTGGTCTGTTTCGTGCTTTCCATCCTCTTTTGTTTGCTCATGTTAGTTATCAACTGGCCTTCCTATGCCTGCCGGCGATGGTCCCTCAAACATGGGTTAGTGACCTCTCTTTGCGTGCTGCAGCTCTCCCTCTTGAAAGTGGCCTATAGCTGCCGCACTGAGCGGTGAGCAGTCAGTCAGTTTTCCGGGTTCCATCGTCCGCAGCCTGAAGGTTGGATGAGGGGAGTGAGCAGTGTCGGCGCAGCCGCATGACCGTGGCGTGTTTACGTAGCTAGTGCTTCTATGAGGACCCTTGGGCCACTCTGGAGTTGTCCCCTTACACCCGGGAGGAGACGTCGCATCGTCCGACATGTTGATTGCTTGAGTACTGTTGTGTGACACCCTGCCGCCGCCGCCGCTGACTGTGCTAACTGCATCGATGGCAACCTCCGCTACCCGATGTTGTGGATAAACCAATTCAGCCTGGTGTGCTGAATCGGACGCTCACATATCTGCCTGCCTGTGCTAAGTTAAGTACTCTTTCCAGGAGGTTTTCTGAAGATCTGTGTGTGCCTTTCGGCCTTTGCTTGCCCGGGTGTGATATGTTGTCTTCTTCTTGGTGAGACCTGCCGTGTGTTAAACGTGTCGTGATTTGTTTGAAGGCCTGTACTCGGCCCCAGGAGTGCCTGCCCTTCATGTCTGCATCCTTATGTTTTGTGTTGTGTTTAACCCATGAAATTCTGCGCTTTCGTAGTGTGTATGTATTAGTGAGTGCGACCTGGTGGTTGTGCATTCTTTTAGTACAAAACTCATTCCTCTTTAAGATTTAACAATTGAACCACTGAGTGCCACTGGGGAATTCTGACTTGTGCTCAGTCGCTTTCTGTCAACTGCCCAGGAACCGGCTGTTTTTTTAAATCTTGATCAGAATCATTTCTGCTCGTGGGTGTGCTGCCCTACGAATGTAGTTTAGGCGTTCCCTTCCTGTCCATTTTTTGTGCCTCTTGCCCTGCTTCCTTTTGGAGTTCTCATCTGCTGTCAGGAGATATATACACATTTATATTGATCTTGGTGCCATCCTAATCTGGCAGTGCAGTGAATTGATATCGCAAATTGTTATTGTGCCTTATCTGTTCTAGGCAGTCTGTGTAAGTTGTGTGTGTCACACTGCTAAGTATTTGGCCTAGCATCATGTGCCTTGTATTGCCACCTTGGGTGATGTGTAATTGTTATTCTTAATTAATTGATTTTTCCGTCGGTACTTGACAGAACATGATAATAATATCAAAAAGGAACAACTTCCTGATGTTCTGCAAAACATCAGGAAGTTCTTCCTTTTTCAGGAAGTTGTTCCTTTTTGATATTAATTGTTATTCTTGTTGAGTGCACCTATGTTGTTGTGAAACCTTGCCTTTAAGTAGCAAAAGTTGGTGATTGTATATCTTGCCTTACAAACTCCTGTTTTTTATTTAAATTTGCCCTTTCGGCACATATTCTATTGTTGTTACTCTAAATATCGCCCTTCCGGCGTATTTTTTATTTTAATTTAGCCCTGTTCATGTCATTTGTGAAAATCGTCCTTCTGGCGCAGGTTATTTCTAGCAGTGTGTATTAAGCCACTACGGTATTTACTAGTGTTTCTTTTACATTACATAATCAAATGATTGTTACTTGAATTGTGTATTAAGTATTCAAGTTTTTATTTTAAATTTGCCCTTCCGGCACATTTTCAATTATATTGTTCATTTAGAGATCGCCCTTCTGGTGTAGCTTTCTTGTTTGTTCAGCCCTGTTCATGTTGTTTTGAATGTCGCCCTTCTGGCACAGGTTTGCCTTGTGTATTAAGCCACTATTTACTGGTGTTTCAATTTTACATTACTTAATCAAGTCATTGTGAATGGTTGATTTTAGCTTGAATTGAGTTTGAATAGCCTCGTGCCTTCCACTCCCCACTCCCTACCTAGATGTTTAGTCCCCTTAAAACAACAACAATTATACATTGTATACTAACAAACCATAGTTGAAGAAAGTTACTGTCTCTTTACAAACTACTAGTAGAATAAGAATAGTGGAAGAAAAACAGTGTGACCCCATTTGACTCATTCAACCTTTTCAGGAGACCCTTGTTGTTTTTACTCTCTTGACACATATCACATTCCTCTAATTCACATTCCTCAATTTTGCACAGACTTGTAATAAGTGAAAATCTTGCAGAATAAATGATAGTACAAATTAAACACATTTCAGTAGGTGATTTGTTATAAATGGTTATTGCCAACCAATCTGATTGTGTTTCTTACATCAGACAGTTGATTGGATTTCTGTAGGTCAGATGTTTGGTGTGCGCGCATGTGTGCTCGCTAACCAAGCTGGGTCTTAGGTTCGAGTTCCAGCACACAATTTTAACCTGCCAGGAAGTTTCATATCAGCACACACACTGCTGCAGAGTGAAAGATTCATTCTGGTAACATCATTCTATGAGTCATTATAGTTTTCGCTGTTGAACAAAGTAAATGGACTTTTGCAAGACTGAATGAATTGATCTTGATTGCTGGCTGACAATTTTTGGCAATGGAGCTAAACTAATCCTTTTTGCATTGATGATTCTACTGTTGAAATTTTAAGTCACTCGTGCTCAGCACAAAAAAGAAACACATTTATTAAGCATATATTAAATATAACATTGAAGGGGGGGGGGGATCATTTGTGGAACAATAGAAATTCCTGTACTGAATAATACGTAAAATAAAGGCATCAACTTGTATGGATGACTGATGTGCAGAGCACAGAACCACACAATAGAAAAACCATATTTTCCCTAGCTTTCAAACAAAAGCTATTTTTCTAGTGGAAGTAGGCTAGGTTTGGAGGATAGTGTCTGTCTGGGAAGGCCTTATGTCAGCAGCATACCAAGTAAGGATATTCTTGTTATTAAAGATGGGCTATATGCGTTCAGCCAGCGATCTAACCTTTAAATTGTTAGTTACAGCCGATTCCATAGCTAATATTTTTATTGATTTAGTCCCCATAAACAATAATTAATGTTTGTCGAGGATCAGTAAGTCGTCATCTAAAATTATAAACGCATTAGTCATCCCTGGCCTTTTTTTTTTTTTTTTTTTTTTTTTTTTTTTTTTTTTTTTTTTTTTTTTTTTTTTTTTGCGGTTTTATGGCGCACAACTTCTAAGGTCATTAGCGCCCAGAACTGAACAGTGATTCGCTAGATCTCGAAAAAATTGATAACTACCAGATAAAGTATCAAAAGAAGGCTAAAAACGAAAGATAAAAAACAATTAAAAGGGTTAAATATCCTTTGATAAATTGGCCAAGTTGATAAAATGCAAAACTCGAGCAGCTGCTCGTGTGTCATCAGCTAAAATTTCCTCCAGAGTAGGCGGAAAGTGAAGGCCTACACGGAGATGATTAAAATTAACACAAGACAGTAAAACATGTCGCACCGTCAGCAATTCACCGCAGGAGCACAGCGGTGCAGGGTTGGCAGTTAGCAAATGACGGTGGCTGAAACGGCAGTGACCGATTCGCAACCAGGCCAGGATGAGCTCCTCTTGCCGAGAGGGGCGTGAGGAGGTCCTCCAAGCGGTCGGGATCGGTTTTACAGTTCTCAATTTATTGTCGTGGAGTGAGAACCACGCACTGTGCCAGGACGACACAATACTCCGGCGAAGAGCCCGTTGAACATCGTCCACTGGGACGCAAAAGGTAGCCATATGAGGCAAAAGAGCTGCTGCCTTGGCTGCTATGTTGGCGGTCTCATTCCCGGACACACCCACGTGGCCAGGGACCCACAGAAAAGAAACGTGATAGCTGTCATCTGCTACCAACTGGAGGGAGCGTTGGATCCGATACACGAGAGGATGGGTCGAGAGAGGGTCCTTAAGACTCTGCAGGGCACTAAGGGAGTCCGAACAGATGGCATAAAAAGGTTGGCGGCAGCAACAGGTATACAAAACAGCCTGGTGGAGGGCAAAAAGCTCAGCCGTGAAAATCAAGCACCGGTCAGGGAGCTTGTATTGGAAACTGTTGTCCCCGACGACGAAGGCAGATCCGACACCGTCAATGCTCTTGGAACCATCAGTGTAAATAAATATGGCATTATCGAACCGCGAACGGTCATCCCTGGCTGCTGTGTTTCGGAATGCAGCAGACGGGGATGGGTTGCACACTTTGTGTGTGTGATGTGTGCATGATATAACATGAATTCATTTATCACTGCATGTAACTTGTACACCTGGTGAACAAACAAGAGATGCCTCCTCCTTGCTCAATTTACATATTCATATCAATGTGATTATCACATAAGCTGCATCAAATGAACCAAAGTTTTAGTCATGCAGTTTTCCTTGTGCTTTATTGAAACATTTTTAATGTTTTTTTTCCCCAAATGTACACCATTAAAATCTGTATACTTCCAAGCAAATCTGAACATGTTTGGGAATTTCAGAGAGTGGAGTTGACTGTGTGAGAGGGTGGTCTAACCTGGTTCCTGCTTGCCACGAGGCAATTCAGCTACACTTACTTTTCATCACCTTTACTTGCAGTGAAATGTATTCTTACCACATGACCCATTCTAAAACTAATGCACAGTATGACAATTGCCAAAGTTAATGGTCTGAAGGGTAGTTCATAATTCTGTGAAAAAATATTGCATCTGAGGGAGGTGCAAAGACTGATCTTGCACGACACGGTTTAACACAATGACCACATAACCATGATGCCAAGCCTTAACCTCCTCTTTGATGTTGCACATCTTGCAATTGGATTATTCTGTTTTTATTTTGCTTGTTTTATCACAGTCTTACAAACTCCTGTTTTTAAGCTTGATATGTGCTCAGATTTTGAAGGACTATCCACTGTGTGGGTTTTTTGTGGGGGCGGGGTTAAGGATACATATCACAGTAAAGCACAGTTTAAAAATAAGTTCCCAAAACATAACCCTTTGCATGTGATCATCATCTCTAAGTTCTTGCACTATTGTTACTTTACATGGTCACAGGGCAAGTAACGTAGCAGCTCCTTGTAAAGAGATGCAGGAAATTTGGATTTGCTGAGCTAAATCTAAAAGATTTTGTAGTGGTATTTTACAATTGGCAAGCTATGTCATCAAGATAAGCTCCTGCAAGCACTGTATGTTGTCATTACATTTGCTGCTAATAATTCTCATTTTATGACATTTATTCACCAATTTGTGAATTGCACCTTGACTGGGAATTCAAACATCTGGAATCTTCTAATCAAATTACCTCAGACAACACATGCAAATTATTTTCATGTACGAACCACTAAACACTCATGGAGTGTAATAATTCAGTCTTGTTACTGTGCCATTTGCAGACTTCAATGTTACAGAATAGGCTATGCAGTTAAGGGAGTAATTTCATTTTTACATGCTCTGATATTGGTAGCAAGTTGTAACTGCAAAAGCCGAAATGCATTATTAATACCATGTATACTCGAGTAATCCGCACATACTTTTTTTTCCGAATTTATGAACGAAAAAACTATGGTGCCCAGATTACTCGAATTTGGGTTGGTATTACTCCATCTGCAACAACAAAACACACTATGTGCGTATTTCTCTGCTTTAAAAAACAGATCTTTTTATGCCGGTATTAGATGATAATATTTTCGATCAATTCTTTGACAAAGAAATATTATCAAATATTCATATTATTTCTTAGACATAAATCTTCATCATGGTGTTAAAAATGGTATCATGGTCAACATATTTCAAGATGGCAGATAACATTTTATTGTGCACTGCCTTAGCCACAACCAAAATTGCATATAATTTACTTGACAATGACAGTGACCTAAATTATCAGTAACTTTGTTGTAACGGGTTTCCTCGTGTCACAAACCAAAAAGGTGGAGTTGAGTCTCTTTCCACCAGTTTCTTTGGCAGCGCGGCTGACGCGTACAAACAGACGCATTGTTGACATAAGAATGACTAGTTGCATTTGCTTGTGATACCATCTTTCTGAGTAATAAAGTATGTTATCTACTTAAATTGGATATTTTTGGTACTGTACCACCATATTACCCACACCGGTATCGGCACATGGCAAAGACTATCTGGAGAAGACAGGGTTACAGCGATTTCTTACTACTGGGGTTAAACTTCAATTATGGTGCGGCATTGCAGCACTGTTCAAACATACACACCCATCAATTAGGAAAAGCGATGCTAGTGCTCATTTTGCATTGCAGTGAATAGAAGACAAGCAACTTTCATAATCAAATATACGGCGAGACACTACGTTTGATGATATTCCTTTGACGAAAGATACCTGTATGTTAAAGTCCCCTATTACACTATCAAATATCTTTGATGTAAATACATCGACTTTGACAAAGATATAAGACCGTTTAGTACCAGCCTCAGCTCCATTTATTTATTAACTGTTCAGATTCTATAAGCGTTCATTTCAGTGCGTGTTACTGTGAGTACGTTTTCAAAGTAATACATTACGAATGAAATATTTTTCATTTTGTATGATACGGAAATTTTATGGGCTTGGTACAAGATTCGCACACTCTGGTTATGACAACCCTGCACACCTCTGTCAGTGCAGTGTCAATTATTTTGATATTTACGTGGTGTTTTGAAATTTAACAGACATGGCATCCCAATCTGATCTTTTTCTTTTATTTTTTCGTTTTCTTTTAGTAGTCAAAATTTGGGGGTGCATGGATTACTCAAGTATATTACTCTAGTATATACGGTAGTTATACAATATGACCAGGGAACCCCAATGGGGTTTCCTTACACTCAGATTGGCATTGCACACTTCATGTAACCAAAGAATGTTAATTTTTGGTAAAATTTTACTTCCCATCCTGAAGGCCTCACATATGTTGGCAGCATAAACAACATGTAGAAAATCTTTGCCAAGATGTTAATATTAGAAATCTAAACCACATAGAATGACTTAGTTTTTCATACAACCACAAAGTAAATAAATAATGCTGTTCCTGGTATATGATTGACAGGTTTGTATGCACCGCTGTCCGCAAAGTATGCTTATTTTTGCCTTGTAAAATGAAGATTTCATGTCAAAACATTTGTGTTCTCACATGATTGGCTAATGCCAATGTCACGTGATTGTCAGTATTCAGCATCCTTTGCCAACATTATCAAGTGAAGTCACCGAGACAGGAAGAAAATCTAACCTCAATTTCACATAATTAATGAGAGACGAGAAAAGATGGTATACGTTTATAGCTTCGAAGGGAACGAGCTTAGGGTTTAACGTCCCATTGACAGCTTGGTCATTAGAGATGGAGCTAAAGCTGAGTTTTTGGGTAAGGATGGGGAAGGAATTTGACCATGCCCTTTCAAAGGAACCATCCTGGCATTTGCCAGGAGTGATTTAGGAAAATCATGGAAAACCTAAATCTGGATGGCCAGGGGTGATTTGAACCACCACCTCCCAAATACAAGTCCAGTGCATTACCACTGCACCACCTCGCTCAGCCATTTATAGCTTTGAAATTAAAGCAATTGCCTGATTTGGTATTTTTGTGATTGTATTTTCCTTAAATATTCTTTTTTTTTTTTTTTTTTGTGAATGTCATTACATTTTACAATACACACACATCCATTTACATTTACTCTTCCACCTACAGTTGCAGAGCACGATATAATAGTGAACTAAAAGAGTGATGATTATCATGGGAGTGTTTACTTACATCATAAAAATGGTCTTCATAGAAATAAGTGAGCACTAAATCATCTGGATCTCTGCGAGTGTGTTTGAACAATATTGATTGCAACATGCCATAAACAATTCTTCTGTGAAAATTCCCAGCAGATTAAAATTGTGTACCGGAACCGGGACTCAAACTCATGGGAACTCTCAGGAGATCTGAAGTTTGGAGAGGAGGCAGCGAGGTACTGGAAGAATTAAAGTCTTGAGAACAGACAGCTCTGTCAGTAGAGCGCTTGCCCGTGTTCAAGTCCTGGTTCCAGGGCACAATTTTAATCTGCCAGGAAGTTTCATATCAGTGCACACACTGGTGCAGAATGAGTTTCATTCCAGAATTCTTCTGATGTCTTTATAGTTGTTTTTGTACAGTGTGGTACTATGCAATATTTGTAGGTCAATTTTAACAGTGTGAATGTTCAAACAATGTACCAGTGTTAATGAATTTTATGGTAGCAGCCCATGTCATAGGCATCCATGACTAACGAGTGTTTTTCACAGGATTTCAAATTTTTTTTAAATTTTGTTTCCAATTTTCTTAAAAAAACATTGCAACATATGTTATGATCAAAAGATGACATAATTAATCATTTAAGATGATACCCTTCACTGTTTGAATGACACTGATTAACATATTCATGAATGGTGAAAGTCACCCTGGATGGGGCAGCCGGACAGCTGTTTTTAACAAGTGGTTTTTTTTTGTTTTTTTTTTTTTGTTTTAATTACACGGTGTAACTGCAAATGCAATAATTGACTTTGCTGTCTCATATGAAACAATGAAACCTTATGTATTAAAAAATATATAATTTTTAAATATTAAAATTTGCAAACAAAACTTTTTAGCAAATCATGTTTGTATTAAAAATTGATAAAAAATTTTAAAAAGATAAAAAAACCTTTTACATATGATCTGTACAGATAATCAACATCTCCTGAACCACAATCATCTGTTTCCTGCTCCAGGGCATTGAAAACATCGCTCTCATCTAAATTCGGCATGTCAAAAATATGCAGAGCGCGAACACTCGGCAGACAAAAATCTAGATATCAGACCAAAGCAGTGTTGGGCTCAACAGAGAATGGGAAATACAAAGCCCTTTTGTTGCATACAAATAGTTAAAACTCAACTCACTATATGGCAGCACAATGCAGAGATCTTCCTTCATTTTACATGGTTACCAACAGAGGGCCTGTTGTGAATGGCAGCTACAAATTTTTTAGTGTTGGACTCTGGCACCATCCACCTGACTAACTACTGCTGAACGAGTCTAGCTCTGGCGCCGTCCACAGTGTGTTAATAAGGTGCACAGTTACAATGGCCAAAACACAAAAATTTATATACTAAAACCTGGATGTAATATTACAGTTGGAATATTGAAACAATGTTGCAATTCTGGTTTCCAATTTACTCTACATGAATTGATGGTACAGCATACATAAATCATAATATCTGGAGGGAGGTATACTGTAAAGAGGAAAATCGTGTAAACATTGGTTGAAATCTTTATTTGTAACACAAAGGCTAACACTTCTGGTCATCATTAATACTAATTGACAAGTTTTAATTATAATTATTTTAAAAGCAGTTTCCAAATATCTCTCTAACTATATGAGGAAATGAAATGATGAAAGCTCTGAATATAACAAATATGAAGTCTAACAAGCTGTTCAATAACTGTAACATTTATTACTGTACAATGATGTCTTGGGTCCCAACAAAAATAAATGCAACTTGATGCATCACCAGTTACACGGAACCACGCACAATATTTAAAGAAAAATATTTCTCTCAAATGACAAATATAAGCTACTGAACTTGAAAGCCAATATATTAGTAATGAATTCTACATAAGCACAAATGCAAGTGCCCATTCATTACAGACAACACACAGACATCTCTCAAAATAGGGAATACTTTCTGGTATCACTAACACAGAAACACACTGTAAACAGTGAACATAATTATTTTCCACTACAAAAAACTGTGGCAAAACAACAGAAAACTTCACAATGCAAATACAAACACAAAAGCAAGAAATTCTCTTCAATACTGTTATTTTTAATAAACAGACTTTGTGCAACATATGCTACGAAAGTCAAAAATGACAATCCAACTTGCATGATAACAATTGAAGTTCACAACAATTATGATAGAAGTAATTTTCCATCTACCTGGTGAAATATGACTTACGCTTGTCCACAAAATTATTTCCAAAAAGAATCAGACTAATAAAAACAGTTTCAAGACATATATATACACATAAAAATGACTGAATGAGGAAAGAAAGCTATCTATACATTTCACTTAAATCTCTTATCAAGATCATATTATTTTTAGCATAAAAGATACACGAATTAAAATATTTTAAATGCAACTACATCAATGTTTCTTTGGTACTCATTACTTTCTTTCAGAATGTGCAACACACTATCTCGCAGCCAATAGGCAATAACATTTTGTACTTCTGTTAACATATTAAACAAATTGTCATCTCTCAGAATGTAAAACTGTGTGTTTATGCCGACAAAAAGGTAGAGTATCAAAGAAACAAATACATTTAAAATAGCACTCTTTGAGAAAAAAGGCTTTCTTTCAAGTCCTTTCATTTCTGTGTACGGTACAGACCAAGTGTGCTTTGTATTACATATGGAACACCTGCTAAAGTGCAGATGAGTGTGAAAATAAAGATTTTTTCAAAGGCATCTGACATGTAGACTCTAGTAAAAACTAAATTTCAGTGACAGCATGTACTAAATGAGTGATTTAAGATAAGGAAAAAAATGGTAAACCTCCAAACCAGCAGCTGTGAAACAGCCTCACAAATGTCTCTCTGAAGTTTGAAAAGCACACATTCAATCCGTTTCTTCACTGTCATTAAAATTAAGTCTTCATGTGGTTAATGCCTTTAGGTTTAAGGGCTATGCAGTCATTATAATGAAAACAGCACAACATTCCACAAGTGAAGACAAAGGAAATAAACTAACAAACTCCAGGAATATATCTATTAAGAGAAATTAAAAGGGAGTTGATGAACTGAAATACTGAGAAATAAATAAATAATGTACCAGCCTTTTACAGAATAAGTAGATTTAAATGTAAAGGTATTTTTACATAGTATTTCAATATGTACGTCGTTTCTTCACAACTCTGACAACCAATGACCTTGGGCCAAAGAATTCACTCTCAGGTTGTCATAAGGGGATAATCTGTTCCACAGTAAAGTAATACATAGGAATAGCATGCATCACATGAGATATGTAATGACTGAAGATGTGATGTATATTCCTGGGATGAAGAATACTTTGTAACTTATCTCTACAAACAGTATCTTGAACCTGTATAGCAAAATATCATCACAGATTGTAGGGCTGTAGCCAGAAAATAGAAGAAACACACAAGTTGTCCACTCACACACTCGGGTTTTTTGCAGCACCTGTAAAACAGAAGAAGGTAAATTAAAAATGGAAAGCAGTTTACTTAATACATAAATATAAATAAAGAAGTGTCATTTCATCAATTATAGTATAATAAGCAAACATACTCTGAAGAGAAAAATATGAAGACAACCCTCTTTTCACGTGTCATGTGAGTAGCAAAGCTTAACAAAACTTTGACCACACGTAGAAGAAACTGCCACAGTAACAAGGAAAATCCAGGTCCAAACCCCAGCCCAGCACAAATAAATTACACAGATGAAGTATAGCCAGATTCAAATGTGTGAATACATTTCATACTGTACCGTAAAGATTATTGCTGAGCTGGAGGTAGGCACGCAAATAGACAATCACATTAAGACAGCTTCAACTTTTGCCCATGGTGGTCTTAATAATAATAAAACAGAAAGAAAAACACACACTGAAAACTCTAGCTCACATGACCACCTCCAGGCAACAAGCATCTTGACAGGATGTGAGGAGGGTAGTGGAGGAATAAGGGTGCCAGGTAAGGGTGGGGATGGGATGGTTTGCATTGCATGACTGATTGTAAAGGCTGTGATAGGCAGTAATTATATGTGGCTATATATTTTTATTTTATTTTCCAATGTGAGACTGAAAAAAGCACAGGCTCATTGGACAGATGCACAAATAAAAACACACACAAGCACAAAAATTCAAGCTTTTGCAACCATTTGTTGCTTCATCAGGAAAAGAGGAAAGAAAGGGGGGGGGGGGAAGTGAAGGATGCGGGTTTTAAGGGAGTGGAAGGACTTACCTTAGGGCAAAAAAGGAAAGGTAAACAAACACACACACCCACACTCATATACAGGCAAACACACCAAGGAAGACGTTTGTAAAATGCAAAGAAGTTGGACAGAGATGCCAGTCGAGGCAGTGGCTCTGTCCAGAGAACAGAGGCAAAGATGATATTGAATGGCGGGTGGGAATTTGAATTTAGTGGAGGTTGAGACTAGGTGGACAGTGGGAAGAGAGAATATGCTGAAGGGCAAGTTCCCATCTCCAGAGTTCTGAAAGTTTGGTGTCGGTGCAAAGTATCCAGATAACCCGGACGGTGCAAGTGTGAACTGCTGCATTTAATAGAAAGATCATTTATTATATAACTATGTGATAACAGGACACAAAATGGAAGCATTATTTCCATAAAATACCTGGGAGTAGATATTAGGGGCAACGGCTTTATAAAATCGATTGTGGGAAGGCAGATGCCAGACAGATTCAATGGAAGAATCCTCAAGAGTGTTTTCAATCAACAAAGGAAGTGGGTTACAAAACTCTGGTTGGCCATCGCTTGAGTATTGCCCATCCGTGTGGGATTAGTACCAGGTAGGGTTAACAGAAGACATCGGAAAGATCCCACAGAGAGCAGCACACTTAGTTGCAGGCTCATTTAGTAAGTGAGAAAGCATCACAGAGATGATTAAGAAACTTCAGTTGCAGACTCTTCCTAGGATGTATCTCGTGAAATGACCACAACGATAAGATCAGAGACATACAGCCAATCACTTCTCATGCAAACCAAGTACGACTGGGACAATGGTATGCAAAGTACCCACATCACCACACACCACGAGGTGGCTTGCATAGTATGGATGTAGATGTAGGGAGCAAACTAGACAGTGGAAAGAGACATATAGACAATGGCAGTAAAAGGGAGATGCTGTGAATGAAAATTTCATTACAATTAGAGACTGCATAAAGTATTTAAAATGTTCAGTATTAAAAGTGCACAGAAATGTTTGCCTATCAAAATTGTTGGTAAGAAAGACTGAAGAAGGACCAAGGGAACTTGTTCCCAATTTTTTGCCAGTTTGTTAAACAATTTTGCTTTTTGTACTCCAAAAACACAATTTTTCAGCTGGTGATAGATTTACCTATTTGCCTTGACACACCCTGTACCACCATATTGTTTTGCCTACACATTTATCAGTTTCTCCAACACAAATACAGTATTCTTGAAACATGATTTATCAGACTAGGACCACAACACTCAAACCTTTTGTTTAAAGAAGCTAATGTCTAAAATGAGAAAGTAATGCACTGTTTAGTAATTGAAGGTGGACCATATTACTATAACAAATTTTGCACTAATTACTTCCTACCTCTCAGGCACCTTATTTCTTCTTTGCTGGGTTCCTATGGGGCGTAGCTGGTCGTCCAGAATTCATACCTGCATACTGGTACTTTGCCTTCTTTTCTGACGGTTTTAAAATCTGAAAAAGAAAGAAAATATTTACAGACACATAAGAAACTTTAAATGGATTTGTACAATCTACACTCACGGATAAAATTTAAAACAGAATCAACCATGGAGGCATTGTCAGCTAAAGCAAGCTGCAAGGCATCAGGGATATTAAAATTTCGTCGCTTTGCAGCTAAATTGGGGCATTCCAGTAAGATGTGGGCGACTGTCAAAGGCACACCACATCGACACTGAGTAGGGTCATCGCGACGCAGAAGGTGACCGTACATCAGCCAACTACGGCCAATACGGAGCCGGCAAAGGACAACTGACTCCCTGTATGAAGTTCTCAATGAGATCTTCCATGCAGCAGTGGAGGGCTTGACAACACAGAGCTTATTCGGTTTGGTCGAATCTGCCCATTCAGAACTCCAAACCCCAAAGGACCTTATAATATTTATCTCGGGTATGCAGCCGGATACCGTCGTCAACCAAACACGATATTTCAGCAGACCAACTGGCTGCCATGTTCAGGTGAGAGCGCAGAACACTAACTCGCCGGAAACTGATGAACTGATGATCAGTTTCCGGCGAGTTAGTGTTCTGCGCTCTCACCTGAAAATGGCAGCCAGTTGGTCTGCTGAAATATCGTGTCTGGTTGACGACGGTATCCGGCTGCATACCCGAGATAAATATTATCAGTTACTACGCCGGGAAAGTCTACACAACCCCAAAGGACCTTGTGGTTAAACTGGGATCGGAGGTCTGTAACTGGGAGGCCAATATCCAGGGATTGTGAAGTGCTGACTGCTTGGCCGGCTGATCGACACGTTCGTTGCCTGGTATGCCTATGTGGCCTGGCGTCCAAACAAAAGCGACAACGATGACACTCGCCAAGGGCAAAAACAGCATCTTGGATTGACCACACCAAATGTTGCTTGGGAAGAAGCTGGTCAAGAGCCTGTAAGCCCCTCAAGGAGTCAGTACAGATGACAAACAACCCCCTTGGGCGAGCTCTGAGGTGTTCAAGAGCTCTCAAAACACCAATAAGTTCAGCAGTAAAGATGCTGCTTCCACAAGACAATGATCATTGTTCGATGTAGTCACTACAGACAAAGGCCTATGCAGTGTGGCCATCAATAAACAAACTGTCCGTCTAAATAATGTTTGCGCCGCAAAATGTGTTAATCAGTGCCTGGAACCGATGAAAGAGAATCAATGGTGTAATGGAGGCTTTCAAATCCCGGGACAAGACCAACTGAAGCTCCAAGCTAGGCACTGTCCAAGGGTGGGGTGGGGGATGGGGGGGTTGTGGTGAGAATAGTGGAAAGGAGGAAGGAGACGAAGGAAATCAAGAGATGAGAGAATGGAACACACACAGACCACAATCAGGAGGGGAAGAGAGTGCAGCAATTGGAAAGAGGAGCCCACAGTTTGGATGGCGGGGTGAAGCATGGACCCAGGCAACGTACAACACTGAGCCGTGGGCTCATTCTGCTTGAAATTCACACTGATTTGTGTGTTTCTCCTCCTAACCGTGGTGGTGCTACCTCCGGTGGTGTCTCCATTGGCCGCCAGGATGTGACAGCCAGGCGAGTGGGCCTGTGACAGCTGATGCAGATGCTTGGGCCGGGTCCGTCAACATGGACGCCGAGCCGGATTTGTGTCTGGCGTCGCCGGCTGTTCCCTGCTCTGGAGTTAAGTTTGACTTCAGTGTTGCGTTAGTTACATGTTTTGAAATGTCTTGCCTCCCATGCGAGGACGATCTTGAATTGGTATATTGAGGGAAACAAGCAGAATTTATTTGGTGTTTTGCCCTTCTGCAGCTTGGTTGCCACCCCCAGGCGTAGTCGGAACTGTGGGTTTGGCTCTTTTCCCCGCTCGTCGTCATGGCTGCCATCGGCGAGATGCAGTTTGCAGCCTTCTGTTCATGACTTTTCTGAGTCGTCTAGTGACTATCCATACATGTGGCATTTACACTAGCCCATGGCCTTTGAGGAAGTTTGGTTTCAACTGTTTTTCGCCTCCTCCCCTATGTCAGCTGTGGCGGTCCTCTCCCTATAAAGATGCTCATGTGTTATGATTATTCGTTTAGATGTTATTGTTGTATCACTGTTTAGCAAACTTTTAGCAGAAGCTTTACCCAATGTGCGCGAAGTGCTTCAGCCAGTATTTAAAGGGCACTGTTCAATTAACTGTTGATGTTGGTACTTGTATATTGTCCATTGTTTTTATCATCTCGTTTGGTCAACGTATTGTGTAAAATGGTATCTTCATAGTGAAATTCCAAACTTGATTTGAGCCATATGTCTACAAAAGAAAATTGCCTAAATAGCATCCAAAAAGGTGATTGTTAATAATATATCTAGAGTTATTGCCTTCTTTGGAGTGCTAGCTGATGTTTAGTGTAACTCATTGAGTTGAAACGGACATTTAGGTAAAGGTCTAAGCAACATGTTCTGGTCAGTATTTAAAGGGTGTTGTTCAATTACTCTGCTGATGGCTTTGGTGTAATTGTATATTAACCTAAAGGGGTATCTTAATATAGCTACTCTTACCACCTTTTCATTGTCTGGGTTTTTTTTTTTTTTTTAATTGTGAAAATTTCCAAATTTCAACTGCTCCATATGTATCTAAAAAAATCTTACTGACGTGTTTTACGGCCCGCTTTAGATTTGTGGTTTTATAAGTTTTTGCAAACATTTTGGACCAAACTAATAATCTAAATAATAAAAAATTAATAAGAGTGTCAAACTCGTTTAGGAAAAAAAAATTAGATAGTGGCGGGTTCCGAACCACCGCCTGTCATAGTCCAACACCTTGCCTACTACACTACGGCTACCAATCAAATGATAAGTCTTTTAATCTCATACTATTTATGGTCATTGTTAACTGATGCAAATATGGCATTCGTAGACACTAGATTATCATTCATCGTACGAAGAAAGATGTATTTTTGTTAATTCTTCAGTGCGCCATTGCTTTGAAATGACAACGTACATTAAAATAAGAAAATCATCAAATACGCAACACAAGATGGCGTATGTCAGAGAGGAACGTCAAGTGACATCTCCGAACGGCTGGTTTTCATTAATTCAATGGAGGGTGTCAAATATCCGTTATTTTTGCAAATATGTCTCAAACGATATGAGATATGAAAAAAACATAAGGGAACTAACTTGCAGAGAATTTTCTCCTCTACAAATTCGGTTATTCAATTTTCGTGTTAGATGAATAGTTAAGCCATTATTTTCACTTAAATTTCGAGCTGTCAAAAGACGACAGCAAAGGCCCACTTTTAGTGTTACTACCGTAACCTAAAGTGGGCCAAAAAGGGGGGTGGGGGCTCATTTTAATCTATCTAGGGGTTACTGTGAGCATCTTTCAGGTTAGTACACTGTAATTGAAGTCTTGTTTATTGCAAATGGTCATTTATGTTATGTGGTGAGGTTTCATTCTAAATTAAACAGTGTGCTCTGGCCAATGTTTAGAAGATGGTTCAGTCATACTGCTGGTATTTGTATACTTGCCTAAGCAAAGCCTGTAGTGCCCACTGCAAATTATATCTAGTGTTACTGCCTTTGACATTCTTTGCTCAATCTTTCTTTTAAAAATTTTATCCTCATTGTACTATTTTTTATTTTATTTTATTTATCTTACCCGTTATTTTTGTAAAGGCAAATGATTGCTCCTTTCTTGCTTTAAATTTAGAGGATCTCATTGTAATGTGCTGAGTATCTGTATGTTTACCTAATCATGCCAGCTGTTATCTGATGTTAAGTGTGATGTTAAATTTTGCCCTTACTAATAAATTACATTGTCTTGGTATTTTGATGAAAATGTTTATCAGTGATACCCTCCACTGCCCAGTATCGCTGTGCTTTTATTAAAGGGATTAACATCCCGGTTTTCAGACACCAACGACTGTTGCCAGCGGAAATGCAGAGGGGGCACTCCACCTTCGGCAAGGAGACTTTGTTAATGGACTGGTGCGAAAAAAACACTGTCACGAGATGCGCACCAGTGTGGAGAATGGGGTCTAAGACCCACAAGGCAGAAGAGGCTGCCGAATCGTAGACCAAGCTCTCGTAATCAAGCTGTGACTGAATAAGAGCCTTGTAAAGCTGCAGGAGGGCGAATGGGCTCCTCCCTAACCTGTATGGCTCAGGCATCGCAGGATGTTTAGATGTCAGCAATATTTCTGCCTTAGCTGACGTAAGTGTGGTACCTAAGTCAGCCGGGCATCGAAAACCATGCCAAGGAAGCAATGTGTTTCCTCAACCTGAAGAGGTTCACCATCCAGGTATAGCTTTGGGTCAGGGTGAACTACCCAACAGCGACAGAAATGAATAACACGGGTTTTCTGCATGGAGAATTGGAATCCATTGGCAGAAGCCCATGATTGGGCCTTTCAGATGGCACCCTGTAGCTACTATTTGGTGACACCAATACTAAAAGAGCTGCAATAAAGGCAGAAATCATTGGCGAAGAAAGAGCAACTGACCGATGACCCCACAGCCACAGCAAGACCGTTTATTGCCACTAAAAGCAAAAACAATGGGACAATGAGGACAGAGCCCTGTGGGACACTGTTTTCTTGAAAACAGAGGAGGAAGGCGGGGGGGGGGGGGGGGGGGGGGGCGCAAGAGAGGCTCCAACCATCACCCAAAATGAGCAATGGCAGAGGTAATTCCGAATAAAAATAGGAAGGCGGCCCCATAAGCCCCAGTCAAGGTAGCCAGTATATGGTGGCGCCAGGTGGTATCGTATGCCTTGTAGGTCGAAAAATAGTGCAACCAAATGCTCATGCCTAGCGAAGGCAGTGTGAATAGCCGACTCCAGTGACACAAGGTTGTCAATGGTAGAATGGCCCTGGCAAAAGTACCCCCGTTGTGGAGCAAGAAGTTCATGCTCTTCAAGGATCCACATAAGCCGCCAACTCACCATTCGTTTGAAAAGCTTGCAGAGAATGTTGGTGAGGCTGATCGGATCATAATTGTCAGCCACCAGGGGATCTGCACCAGGTTTCAGCACCAGGATGATAGTGCTTTCCCGCCATTGTGACGGGGAAACCCCCTCTGCAAGCAGATGGTTAAATAGGGTGAAAATTTGGTGTTGAAACTCTAGTGGAAGGTGTTGGTGGAACTGGCTGTGAATCCTATGTGGTCCTGGAGTGATTTCGGGACACACAGCAAGGCCAGTTTGGAACTCCCACTCACTAAATGGGTCGTCGTAGAGTTCCTGGCGACGAGTTCAGAAGGAAAACTGTTTCCGCTTGGCCCACTTTTTGAGATGACGAAAGTCGTCACTGTATGTGGCAGTCACGGGGCAACGTGCATAGTGCTCTGTCATGTTCTTGATGATAGCTGTTGGAAGTGTGCAGAGCACACCCTGGATGGTGAAGGATGGGATTCCTGTCAATGGGCGGTATCCAAAGATGCGCCTTATTTGCGTCCAGACTCGAGTCACGGAGGTGTGGGAGACGATAGTGGTTACATACCACTCCCATGAGTCCTGCTCACTCTGCTGTATTACTCGTCGAACATGCACACGGAGCCATTTAAAGGCTACCAGGTTCTCCATGGAAAGGTGGCATTGATGGCGCTCGAGTGCTCGTTTACTTCCCAGACAGCCTCAGCAATCTCCGCTATCCACTTAGGCAAAGACCTATGCTGAGGGGAACCGATGATTTGCATAACTGCTGTCTCAGTGGCTGCGATAATACTGTCAGTCACCTGCTGGACTGCATTATCTATGTCAACTGGTAGTGGTGCAGCAATTACAGTAGCCGAGGCATAAGCAGGCCATTCAGCCCTATGGAGGCACCAACGGGGCAAGCGGTCTGCAGGTTGGTACTGCAGGAGGAACACAAATATTGGAAAGTGGTCGCTGCCACAAAGCTCGTCGTACACCCGCCAACTGAGGTGTGGTCTAAGACCAGGGCTACAGACAGGTCGATCGCCAAATATGTGCGCCATGCCATGCTAAAATGTATGGGGGGCACCAGTATTTAGGAGGCAAAGGTCTTGTTGCGCCAAAAGCGTCTCAACATCCCTACCGCAGCCTGTGGTCTGTGTTCCACACCACAACGGATGGTGAGCATTTAAGTCCCCCAAAAGGAGGAAGCATGGGGAAATAATAATAATAATAATAATAATAATAATAATAATAATAATAATAAAAGAAACACTTGTCTATCTTTGAACCACATTACACTACTGCTTCTCACATTGACTGCAGCATTATCTACATCTTCAACCATACTCCGCAAGCCACCAGACGGTGTGTGGCGGAGGGTACCGTGAGTACCACTATCGATTTTCCCTCCTATTCCAGTCACAGTCCAACACATGAAATCTGTTGGTTAAAAGTATCACTACCCATTGCAAATGGGGGAGGCAGTTTTCCAAAATGGTTCCTTACACTTGTATTCACATTCTGGTATCAATCAAAACTAGTTACTTACGCCCAAAAATATAAGAGCCTTGCCAATGAATCTCACCACTTTGAAACTAAGATCATATATATAAGAATTTCAATAACTAAATCTATGTCAACCACATACAACAAAACTAGAAAAATCTAGTGCATATAAAGTCAACTCAACATTGAATAGACAGACCCAACTTTAATGGAAATAAAAGATAATTTCTACTGCAGCAAAACTACAGAAGCTTGAGACAACATTTTTTCCGATGCTAGTTATTATATCTGTTTACCTGGAAAGAACACATGAGTGTCTCATCCACTGACATCATCCCCCCAGCATTGTCAAACTCGCCACAATAGTTTGGTGCAGAAAACAGTGTTACTAACTGTCTCTTTGCAAAGAACTCGTAGCCATCTTCCACAACCTGAAACAAAATTCAATAAGGATCTGAAAATATTATTGAAAGTAATATACAAAATTGTAAACATGATAAAGGAATATACTTTGAGGAATACCAATAGTTAAGAGTATAACTCACCAAATTTCTGACGCACTACGTCAATGACAAGCACATAAACTAGACTAATAATGTTGCGAAGCTTTTGGGTGAATAGTGCCTCAGATCAAGTCAGTGAATATCTATATATGTTTGCTGTCAACAAGGACCATACCACAGATAGGCATGTAGAAAGGACAATCGCATTCAAACAAATTTTCAGCCACAGCCATAATCAGAAAAAACAACCACACATTAACACCATAGCTTGAGCATAACTCATGCACACATGACTGCTATCTCTAGCTACTCTGCCAGACTAGTATTGGGGAGGGTAGGACCCAAGGCAATGGTGGGGTGGGGAGAGAATGTTCACACTGCCTGCCGAAGCATGGGAGTCAGATAGGCAGGAATGTGAGATGCAGCATGGAAAAAGGGGGGGGGGTGTTAAGTGAAAATAATAAAATAAATAATTGGAATAATTAAATAGTTAAAGGAAAGAGGTAGCACACAGTTGGTAAAGACAAATTGAGAGGAGGTGTAGGATGAGGATGGGGGTGGATGTATGTTAGATGTGGCACTTAGGGATATAGGTTACCTATGGCTGAGGCCAGGATAGTTGTGATACCATAGGGCATGTTGAAAGGACAACTACCATCTGTGCAGTTCAGGGGAACTGGTGGTGGAAGGGAAGATCCATATGGTCTAGACATTAAAGCAGCCATTGACACTACACACATTATACCGAACAGCATGCTATGGAGTGTCCACCCAATATCCTTCAAGGCCCATGGTCTTTATGCTCTTTAAAACTACCTCTCCAAAGATCCTTCAGACTCCCAATTCAATAGTACATTCCTCGTAACCCTTACCAGCTACATTGTCACAAACAACAACTTTTCCTTTGAAAGAAAAGTATACAATCAAATATTCAGTTAAGTCATTGGAACCTGCTTGGCACATTCCTAAACCAACATATTTATGGGCTGTCTAGAGAAAACCTTCCTGGCCTCCCTAACCCCATGGTTTGGTTCAGGTTTAAGGATGATATTTTCATGATCTGGACTCAAGGCCAGGACACATTATTCTCCTTCCTTCAAAACCTGTACTACTACTACTACTACTACTACTACTACTACCACCACGACCACCACCACCACCACCACCACCACCACTACTACTCCCCCATGCACTTCACCACATCCACCTCAAATTAGCATGCCATTCTCCTGCATGCCACCTCCACCTACCAACAGTGCCATCCACACTTCTGCCTGCATTAAAACCATCAACCACATACAGCAACTGCACTTTGACAGCTGCCATCCATTCTGCATCAAAAAATCCCTCCCATACAGCCTTGCCACCTGTGGACGGTGTACACTTCCAGTAATGAGAACTCCCTCGCCAAACATGTTAAATGTCTCACAAAGGCCTTCACAGACTGACCCTCTAGACCTAGTATAGAAACCTTTCACATGCCATATCCCACACGCCACCAACCCTCTCTCCCTCCACATCCAACAACTAGCCACAAAAGAGTGCCACCGTTGTCACTCAGCCAATACATCAAACTGGAAAAACTAAACTGCATCCTTTGTCAGGGCTTTGATTTACTTATCATGCTGAATCCCTATACACTCCAAAACATTAACACAGCCATCATATGCCTGTGGAACACCCTGATTCAAAGACCTGTACAATCCAACCACCCAGCAGTTCCTATTCCAGTCGCCTAACAAGCTCATCCTACCCCATTAGAGGCCGGGCCACTTGCAGAAGTTCCAACTTTTGAATATGACAAATAGTAGTGCTACGTAATATGTAAGATGGAGTAAATGAACAATCGTCAAAATTATGAAAAACAATCATCAAAATTGTGAAAACGGATTTTGTAAGGTTGAAGATGAAAAAATAGCGGCAGCATATTACTTCATTATTCTGATGTGTACAGTAGGAATGTGTGTTGTTGAGGGGTGGGGGCGGAGAAGCAAAACTTAATAACTAATCATTTTCTTTCTCAGAACTAATCATCTTAGATTTTCTGATTTCCAGAGTAATATATATAAGAATGTGCACATTACAAATTGCACAACACAAGATAATGTAAAATCATAATTTACATTCCACACACTTCGGCGCAGCACATCACACACACGAAATAGCAGTATTAGTAGATACGATGCAATAAAACACAAAACCAACACAAATTCAATTTCTGAAGACAGATTAACAAACTCTGATATAGTATGATAAACGTTGTTTATTGCTGACCACACACTTCACGATATTTCCTGTACGGGCAGAACTACGGCTCAAGTGTCATGCCGCAGTTTCATTGGCTGCTGCTGCGGATTCATACCGTATGCCGTATTATGCAGTTTTCGAGTTCATAGAAGTTACTGTGAATACTGGTGATTTCCACAAGAACATACTAGAAGGTGTTGCTCACAAGCAGTTTGTTTTCATCAATAACAACACGCGAACTCTAAAGGAGTTTTACCGACGGTGAACGAATGACAACGATTTATTACTTAAAACTGAAAAATCTGAATTCGAACCACACCAATCGTAAACTCTTAATTTTAAACAATTTTCATAACTATTACGATTAAATCGTAATGGTTGGAACCTCTGCACTTGTTAAAGCAATGATCTTATTTACCAACTTTTCTGCTATTATTTCACAGCTTTTTACAATGGTATGACTACCAACCAGCTATTGATCAGACTTTATGGCCACCATCAAACAGTCCAAAAACAGCAAGGATCATGGTTAGCATAGCATGCAATTTGGCATATGTTCAATTTCGGTGGGTCCTTTACTAGCCACACCATCTGGAGCCTCCCTTTCACCACCAGCTCTCCATCCCTACCTCCCACAACATGTGACGTCCAACCCTGCCCCCAACCTACACCCCCTCCCAACTGTCTTCTCACTTTATTTACATGTATTGCACTTATCACCACTATCACCATTGTCATTATCTTACATTTGGCCTTAAGGCAGCGTTTAAACTTTAATTTACATTATTATTTCTTCTTTCTTGTTTGCTTCATTCTCTCTCTTCCCAGAACCTTTTCATTCTCTATGTTTCTGTTCCCTTTTCTCTGTCCAAGTTTCCACTGTTTTCTTCGTTCCTTTCTCCTTTTTTATTTCGAACTTAAAAGTCAATTTTGTTTGACTTTCACTTATTTGTTGAATTCCAGCTGGAGATTCCATTATGAAATTAGCTGAGTTTTCTGATCATGTCTGTGTGTGTTTGTCTACTCATAAGATTCTTTGGTGGCTCTCTTCATATATATACCATCTATGTGTACTGCTCCATAAAACTCTCAGGTTTTTATATTCTATTTTTTCTGTTTCTATGATAACTGATGCTCCAATTGGGGTTGTTACTGACACGTAGAGTGCTTCTGGTACTAAACTGTATTACAGTGTGCGAGTTTGGCCTGTCTTGATATGTTTCTTTTATAGTAATGTAGCCATGTGAGTGTACGCTTTCTCAAGTTTTGCAGTTCTTTCTATGTTGGATGTCTTGTTTGTTCCTATTTCTGTATATTTACCTCAATACTTTAATTTTTCCACTCTTAATCTTCCTGTATTTTGTTTGTATGGCTTGTTCTTTGTTTTTCTTACTTTCCATGTACTGAGTTTTCTCATGACATTATCTGTAAACCTGTTTTTACAGAGATGTCATGTAAGTATTTTAAGGTAATGGGCTAGCCTTCCAGCTCATTTCACCAATTGAAACAAAACAAGCCTACCTGCCTTGCTCACTACACCACAAATCCCTGTTTGATGTTACCTTGTTATCTCGGGGTATGGTTTAACTTCTGGTAACTCAACATTTAGATTAACAACACTGCAGCAACTTCTGGATTCCGATGAATACGAGCAGCTGAAATCATTTATTGTGTAATTACGAAGAGCAACACCAGGTACTTATGAATCAGAAGTTGAATCGCAGACTTTAACTAAAACTTTTAACTACAACAATCACCTCTAACATATATCAAAGTGCTGACAGGCACAGTGACTGCCACGAAATTTGAATGAGAACTGCGTTTCTACAACCTCTGCCGGCCGCCCTTATGTACCATTCCCAACACTGCTCAACATTCTTTAAATGGTTAAAAAAAATATGCAAATATTAAATTTACAATTACTTATCTTAATCTTAACAACATTTCATATTCTACAAATCAAACTTAAATACAACTTCATCTTTCAATAACAATTAAACCCTCTTAACTTTTTCTAATATATGAATATATACCTAAATATGAAAAGTAAATGAATCACATTTTTCATAATTAATGTGGAAATATAATAATGGAAAGTACAGGTTGGAATTAATAATATAGTGAGGACAGTTTATACAACTCACCGCAAAGACGTGGCGATGAACTGCGACAGGCGCGCGCGCACGCGCGCACACACACACACACACACACACACACACACACACACACACACACACACACACACACACACACTTTCAGCTATCTGCCACGGCCTTCTTCAGAAACGAGAACACTCACGCAATCACACAGGCTGCCACACATTGCAAGTAAATTGGGTACGGGAGGGGAGGGGGGAGGGGATAGGAAAGTTACGTCCCCACCACCGTGACATAACCTTCCTATCCTCTCCCCCCTCCAGTCCCCGACTTACTTGGCGGGGAGTGTGATTCGAAGTGCGGCAGCCGGAGGTGATTGTTGTATGACTGTTGTGTGCCAATGTGATTGTGTGAGCGTTCTATTTTCTGAAGAAGGCCTTGGCCGATAGCTGAAAGTGTTGTTTGTGTGTGTCTTTTGTATATGTCTGTTGCAGCTCGTCGCCACCTCTTTGCAATGAGGTGTAAACTGTCCTTACTGTATTATTAAGGTGGAAATATTAATAGGAAACTGTTCCTAACATTTACGTATCTATTATTCAGAAGTATGATTAATTCTATAACAAAAATTATAGAAGGAAACTTTCCTGGTGGGATAAACAAATATAAAAATATAAATTGGATGACTTACCAATAGGACCGGCTCGTCGATAGGCACAAATAATCTCACACAGACACACATACAAGCTTTTGCCACCACTGGCGGCTTCTTCAGGAAAAGTGGAAAAAAGGGGAGGAGAAAGGGAAGGATATGGGTTTTAAGGAAGTGGAAAAGGAGTCATTCCAATCCCAGGAGTGGAAGGACTTACCTTAGGGGACAACAAGGAAGGTAAACAAATACACACACACATATCCAAACGCAAATACACCTAGACAGACATTATGAAAATGTCTGCCTAGGTGTGTTTGCGTTTGGATATGTGTGAGTTGTGTGTGTGTGTGTGTGTGTGTGTATTTGTTTACCTTCCTTTTTGTCGCCTAAGTTGAGTCCTTCCACTCCTGGGATTGGAATGACTCTTTTTCCACTTCCTTAAAACCCATATCCTTCCCTTTCTCCTCCCCTTTTTTCCTCTTTTTCCTGAAGAAGCCGCCAGTGGTGGCAAAAGCTTGTTTGTGTGTCTGTGTGAGATTATTTGTGCCTCTCGATGAGCCAGTCCTATTGGTAAGTCATCCAATATTTAATTCTATAACAATATTGACTGCAAAGAATAGTTTACCTGCCGAGTTCATCTACACAGTGGATTCGCCTTTTATGACTTATTTCATTATTCTGTCAAAAGCTAAACTAAAATTAATCAAAAGTGTACATGCTCACATATATTCTTTACACAACATTAATTTAATTTTCAAGCTAAAAGATCTTACTATTAATGTCATCTCTCCAAGTTCTGTTTATATATGCTCTACCTATGTGGGTAGCTTGAAATGTGGATTTGGTATTGCCACTGTGAAGTTTAAATGGTATGTAAGTTGTCTCACAATTGAAGATTTTATCATAATATTTAAGAATTTTGCAGTTTTCTTCGGTATTTGGTTCTAGAGCTCCATCAGTTCTTTTGAAGCAGATGTTTGGAGGTGGATAACCTTTTCTGTTTTCCCTGAATATTCCGTAGAAATTTCTTGTGTTATTTCTCTTTAAATCTTTTTCAATTTCACTTTTGTCATATACCATTTTCACTGATTAAATCTCTTTTGAGGATTGTTTCTGGACTTGGTGGAAATCCTGCCATTTTTCTGTTGTTCTGTTACTACTAAACATCATCCATTCCTGGATTCTATGGTCAATGGCCTGATCACAAGTTGCGTTCCACCATCTATGTTTGCATTTTCTGGGAGGTTTTGCAAAGTCTGTCCAATTTTGTGTTGTTTTTTGATTAATTTCTCCAATAATTTTGTCTGTATTTATCTTCCAAGTATTAAGCATCCAGTCTTATAATTTTGTTCTGGTCTGTTTTACTGTTTCCTGGGACTGACCTAATGTTTACTAGTCTTGTAGTAGCTTAGTGTTCTGATGTTCAAAATGTTCCTTTTGTCTGTCAAGGCTACATGATCTATTTGGAACTCTCCAAATATTTTTAGGTATTTTTCAAGTTGAGAGATTTTTGTCTTGGCTTCTGAAATTATGTGTACATCATTTTTAATTCTAAGGTAAGGTGTTCCCCGTTTGTGTGTGTGTGTGTGTGTGTGTGTGTGTGTGTGTGTGTGTGTGTGTGTGTGTGTGTGTGAACATGCGCCGCTCTGTGTGCGGGCCTACTTACAGTTTGCTTCTACTACTACTATTTGCCTAGGTGTGCACTGAAGTGTCCTAATACTATTTTAACGTACAAGCTGCAGCTGAAACGTTCGGTGAATGGTCCCAAAATTTACAAAGTGCACTGATGAGGATGAGGTGCCCGCACATACACATTGAGGGCCAAGTCAGTGTCATTGCAACATGTTAACTTCAAGGTGGTAGTTTTTTTCCCCTCTCCCCCAAATTAGGCAAAAATGAGAGACCCATGGAATGTTAATGCAAGTGTAAGGTGTTGAAGCAGTGAGCAAAATGTGTGTGAGTGGTTCAAATAATTTAAGAGACAAAGGAAGGTGTCGAAGATGAGCCGCATTCTGGTTGACATCCACAATCACAGTCCCAGAAAACACTGAACAAGTGCAATGGATGCTTGTGGGTGACATGCGGCTGTCTATAAGAATGAGCCCTAAAAGGCTTACACTTAAGCAACGGTTATGGAGATCCAACAACACTTGACCTCAATGCATCGAGCGATTCCATAAGAAGGATTTGCTGACAGTTTCCAACAGCTGTACAACCTATGTCAGAAGTGTATTGAAGACCAGTAAAAGTATTTTGTTTTGAACTCTTGTTTCCTATATTTTGTTTGTTACTTCTGTGTCTTTCTAAAAAGTCCTCAATTTCATGTTTGTTTCTGTTTTGATTATTTGTTAGTGCAGGTGCAGAGATGCCAGGTTTGAAAAGAACCTATCCGTAATGGGGTAAGGATTAGGCAGCGCACAAGATCCGGTATGGACTTTTACCCCAGTATGGAAAGTTGGGCTATCGAGAAAAGTTACTGAAGTGATACCTTGGTCTGTATCGTGTCATACGCTACCTGACAGACATCACATATGAAGTCTAGAATTACGAGCCATTCTCAATATGACAAAAACAAAGACACACTGCAAACATCTTCCATATGAAGCTTTACCATGATCCCAAAGAATAAACATACAGACAGAAACGGCCTCTTGTTCAAGGAATCTTAAGACTGTTGTAATGATGAAGCCTCAACAGGAGGATCTGGCACCGGTAATCGTCACCGTAAGAAAGGCACGCATGCAGAATCGAAGGATTCTTCGGAACTGCCATACAGAGGACACCTGACAAGGTCCAGGACACTGCAGCTGTCTCCGAAGAGAACCGAACAGCAAGTCAGTGTTCTTTCAGGAAGGGGAGCAATGCCACGAGGCTTTCGACAGAACGCGTGGCGCAGTGGTTAGCATCACAGATCACAATGCTTGCGGTTCGCAGTTCAAATCCCACCATGTGCAGAAAAAAAAATCATTTTTCTGTATTTAGTATTTATAGAATGTTCAACATGTTTCTTATGTTTGATGTACATATAAGTTCCAGAGAATTCTTTCTATGTATAAATAGTGGAGCACTCCAAACAGAAGGTAGTCTGTACTGAGTCTCTGCTTTAGTTAACAATAAATGTATCCTAAGTGGAAAGTGTTATGCTCTATTAATGACCAGCCTTCGAATTCCGGATCACCTGCAGTTTGCTACGTGACAATATTATTAACAGGTATGATTAAAAGATGTGCTAGAGATGATCAAAACAAAAGATGTGCTTTATCTGAATGTTAGTATGTGTTACAGTGTTCTTGTGACGCTCATTGAACTCCAGTGCTACCAAAGTCTTCATAGGAGTATTTTCTTTTCTTGCAGTTTTATTGCAGTCTTTGAATTTTAATCAGTAAGTCTTTACTGATAACTCTGTTGAGCACTGTTTCCCAACCTTTTTGAATATGTGACCCACTTCTAACTAAAAATATTTTCGTGACCCCTACCCCACTCCCCAAACAATAACACAACTGTATTTTCAAAGGCAATGAATTTTACTTTCTTTTGTTGATACAACTTTCTTGTAAAAACAACAATAAAAATACATTATTGTTCATTATAGGATAAATTTCTAGTCCATCTTTCTGAATGGAACACATCCTGTTATTACATGAATTCTAACAGAAAAATATATGTTGCGTAAAAGTTCCGCAGGGTGGGTAAAGCTCATACGTGAATTAGGCTCATTGAGCAAGGTCCCAATGTATAGTAAATTTGTAAACAATTTAATTTATCGATTATTTATTGTTCCTTGTAAATTTAGCCATCGCCCGGTACCTGACAACAGTTTTCAGAACTTTCACTTATTCATTCTTTGGAATGAATGCACAACACGTTTCAGCCGTATTGGTCTATTTCTGTGTGTTTGGCATTCGTGCGAATCAACCATTACTTTATGAAAGACAAAACACCTCAGGAGACTAAAGAGAAGCTTAATAAACATTACAGTGACTCTGCACCTTCGATTGTAAGTTTATACATGGTATTAAAATTTTCGGAGTGGCAATGTGGGCACAAGTGACGCTGAACGTTCTGGACACCCTATGGAGGTCACAACTCCAGAAATCATTGATAAAATCCATCATATGGTAATGGATGACAGGAGAGTTAAGGTGTGTGAAATTGCTAGTGCTGTGAGCATCTTGAACAGATGCACAATTTTTTGCATAAACATTTGAAGCTGAGAAAGCTATTCACAAGATGGGTGCCATGATTGCTCATGCTTGACCAAAAACGGAATCTTATGAAGTGATGCAAGAAAAGTTTGCAGCTGTTCAGGAAGAATCCACGTGCCTAAGCACTGTTCCGTCACTGAGGATGAAACATGGATACATCACTATACTCCTGAGACCATAGAACAAGCTAAACAATGGGTTACCAAGGGAGATTTTCCAGGCTTGGAAATTTTTATTATTCGGAAGAGATCAACAAATTAGAACACTGTTGGACGAAGTGTATATGTCTAAAAGGAGACTGTTGAAAAATAAAAATGGTTGTGTCCACAACACATTAGTAGTTTTTATTTTTGCACGAACTTTTCAAACACCCCTTGTATGTCTAAATTTAAAGATGTTGCTTTCATAGATCACACTATGCCCATGAATTCAAAAAAAATCAAAATTCTACTGCAAAACTTATAGGAACTAAAACATCTTCAATACTGTCAGAGGGCTTCCTAATCTTTCATAACAAAAAATTTAAGACTTTTCTGTGGAGGATAAGGATTCATTTTCTTATATTTCTGGATGTTTTGATACAGAATGACCTGCTGCCATACATACTGGCAAAATCAAAGTGCTGAGCAGGAGGCAGTTTAAGTTAATTTCAGTGGAGATTAACATTTAAGTAAACACATATGACTAAAAAGCACAGAATGTGCATTCAAAATGAATAAAGAATAATGTAATATTGACCTTCAAGATGGAGGTTTCAGTATTCTTGCAGGTCAAATTGTGTAGTATAGTAGTATATAAAGTTGTGTAAGGTGCGTTTTCTGACAGTATGCCTGAAATGGCTTTCCAATAGCACTCAGGTTTTTAAACTCACTGGTAAATGTTGGCTCATGACATTTAAACAGTACACATGTATTAAATCACCATGTAACTTAACTCCCACCATGCCAAAACTAGATACAGTAACTTGACAATCTGTAGCCAATGTGATGCAATTGACAGGAGTGTTGGGTGAGGTACTCTGTGGTGTGTGTGTGTGTGTGTGTGTGTGTGTGTGTGTGTGTGTGGTGGGGGGGGGGGGAGATGATTGTGGAACTTGGCCTTGGGGTGTGGTGTAGTTCAGAAGTTTATTACAGTCAATATTGCTCTATTGTTATAAATATTTAATAAAATACTTTTGCAGCATTGCAAATTTTACTTATTTTCATTACATATATCTGTTAATATGCTGCTCAATATTATTGGACAAAATCCAGGCTCTAATAATCATTAACCACAATTCCTGCAATCGTTATTGCCACACAAAGAATGAACAACAGTATGGAGAAATTAAACTACTTCAACAGAACCACTAAGTGAATGTTCCTAATTCTGAAGAAGACCATGGCCGATAGCTGAAAGTGTTATATGTTTGTGTCTTTTTTGTGTGCCTGTTGCGGCTTGTCATGTCTTTGCGGTGAGTTGTAAACTGTCCTATATTATTAATTCCAACCTGTACTTCCCATCATTACACACACACACACACACACACACACACACACACACACACACCACTAAACACGTTAACACACAAATCACCCTTACCTGATGAGCGCGGCAGATGAGGTCGAGGTCGTGTCTATTCAGGAACTTGCTAACAACGTCTGCACCAAATGTAAATGACACTCCTCTGTCATTTTCTCCCCATCCCTGAACATCTTTGTCAGGATCAGACCAGAGAAGGTCACAGAGAAGACCTGCAAGAAAAAAATACTGGTCTGCTTATGTCAGAAATACATAATCCTCACAGCCTGAAGTATATGTTGACAAAGAGTATCTTGTCGAATTAAACAATGGAAAATCCTGGATCAGGGAGGGTGCAGTTTTTATTTTTATTTTTATTTTTATTTTTTTTTACACATAAAATCAGTGTCAAGGTTATTTCAATTACAATGTATATTTAACTTTAGATATTATTTCACAAACAGTTGCTTTATGGTGTAATTATTGTTTCATTCCCTGCCCCTTTTTTAAAAAATTAAGCACAGGAATTTCATCAACTAGTCTACACACCACCATTATTAATCATTACTTGTGGCATTTCATCAGGTCTAGAGTGCATCCACACTGAATAGAGTCAAAGATCAAAGATGACCATTTATCTATTCCTTTGTGAAAAACAAGATTGTCAGACCTAGGCAAGTTAAACTTCGAAAGATTGGTCATTTGTAAACCAATTTTATTTACACACTTTCTTGTTAAAATGTGCCATTTTCCATTACTCAAATTTTTTGACCATGTTTTGGCAGTAGAACAAGCAGCAATCACATTTACATACTTGCTCTGTTTTCTATGAAATGTCACAATTTGATGTTTACGTTATGCTACCACAGACATTCATGAACACCTATAATCAACAGCCTCATTTCTGGCTGCCATTGTATTTTGTACTCTTCACATTCCTGCTGAATTTAGGATCTTCATTAAACAATTCAGTTTCATATACAAAAAACATCTGAACGATATATTTTCTTTACTTCTTTGCTCATCTTTTGATCTCACAGAAAACGATGTGTATAAGCTGATGTGGCTTTCTCCCCACAGAGTTCCTCACACCATCTATGAACAGGATGAGATCCCTCACTTTAAAATCAGCCCAACATTTCAGAGTTACATCACGCAAGTCAGATGTACTTTATTTTGAGAATCTAAGCAGCACATTTTTCCTGTTTTTGGGATCCAAAAAAGAGGCATGCTGATTAGAATTCAGTGTAAAGCAAACATATGTTCTGATAATGGTGCAAGGAGCCACAAATAACTTTTGCCTACTTTTACCATTAAATATTAGCAGCACTACAGATGCTTCACATTCACGCAAGGATCAATACCGTACTAATCCCAGTAAAAAGTTAAATAAAAAATGTAGAAGACAGGTACACTTTCTTCTCTCATGTTCTGAGCAATGGATTTTAATATGCCAAAAATATGTAAGGCTTTTGGTTTTCTGCCCAAGTTAGTTCACTATACTTCAGTAACCAACACAAGATGAGAAAAGATAGAGCGATTTTATACCAGCAAAATTTAAGCAATTGTCCGGTTTGTTATCTAGCAGTGCTTGCTTATAACTGTGTCATTTTATCAAATGATTATGGTGGCAATCCAAACTGATCCCAGTGAACTACCTAGCTGCATGATGCAATTACATAACACTGATCACCTGAAACATTTATCATTTGAAATTGTTTGGTGAAGCACTGGGTCAAAACTTGTGCATAATCAAAATCACATACTTTATCATATTCTCTTCAACATGTGGCATGCGTCTCCTCTTATCTTTCCGTGCATAGAACAAAACCAGTGAAACTTTTACACTATAAATTGTCAGAAATATTTCAACTTGTTTCTACAAATATTTAACGGTTTTAGAGTGTGTCTGGACTGAAGCAAAAGTACAATGAAAACACCAATTTGTACAGTACAGAAGGGGGGGGGGGAGAATCTGTCTGCACCTGATTCATGACTGACCATTAATATTTCTTGTTATTCATCAAATATCTACATATTAAGGGCAATACTGACAACCGAAGTGCATTTTTACCTAAATAACATTGCTTGAGCTTAACTACTGAGCTTACGAGTAAGCCAACTGGCTCATTCCATTGGATATGAGCAGATTTCAGCCAAAGTGGGTTACATCATGGTCACAGATTTTAAAGAAATTTGGTGTAGTTAATAACTGTAGTAAAGTAACTTCATATCACATGTATTGAAACTGTAAACACCTGGGGGGGGGGGGGGGGGGGGAGGGGGGGCTGAGCTAGGCCCCATCAAAGTTACAATTTTGGCCATTTATTCCAAAAAAACATGCCACCTTGTTTGACCTTCTAGTGCCTGTACTAAAACAGATAAGAGCCAAAATATTGGTTCATTTGAAAGCTGGCACCTGTTCCTTGCAAGAAAAAAAGTGATTCATAGGTCAGAAGTAATAAACATACAAACTGCTGCAAATATCACTTTTTTGTGAGTTTGCAATATTTTTTATCTTGTGTGAAAGACAGTACTGAAATGATATTTGGTGCGTATAGAGAGGTCATGAGGCTCAGTTCACTGAAAACATTTCATTGTGTTACTCGCAAGCACAGGCCGACTTTTTGCATTTGAAAAATTCCACAATTGTCGAAAATATTTTTGACCCCTCAAAAAGCAATGTGTGAAACTCTTAATGTGCTGCAAATGGCCTCATTGTGTAGCTTGTATCTAAGTCTAATTACCACCAAAATATTTCAGTGTTACTCCATTGCATAACTTGATTATTATAATCTCAAAATTTGTATGCGTCACAAAGGACAGTATTGTAAGTGCCAAGAAATTTATACAAGAGACATTATTCTAGAATTTACTTCACGTAAATTAGTAAAAACAATATGTTATACACTTTAACATGTCACTTATCTAAATATTAAGTCACATAGGAAGCACATGCCTTGAATGTTTCTCATTTAGATTGCTGAGAGTTGTTAAATATTGTAATTCAATTGTCCTGTTCAGTGCTGTTAGTGTTGGCACAAAATTTATTTTTAGAATGTCTGACTTTCACCCAGCTGACTTCATTGGTTAGAAATTCAATTAATGATGAAAATTCTCTCAGAGATGATAAATATTGTTGAAACGAGATAGAAGGGCTGGCCAGCCATTCTATCTCATTGGTTACAAAGTAAGCTTTGGCTGGTACATGTAAGTGCAGATATTTTACCAAAACATCTTCATTCTCTTCAGAATGGTCCATAACAAAGGCAAAGTACCACTTAGAGTCATAGACACAAGCAATGTAACAACATGGTCTGATGTCCTGCAGTGATACTGCTTGATATTGTGGTAGAAACTGTTGTGCCTCTGCATTGTGTGCAAGATAAACCAGATCATATTTCAGAGGCCAATGTTCGATACATCTTGACTACATACTTTCCAGTATGGTGGTTCTGGCTGGTGTTAGGAATTGTCTTGCACTGATCAAAACTTTCATTTAACAACAATGCATTGTTATTTTCAATGTCTTCTGATGACACATAGAAGAACTTGATCTATTGTGAGGCAAATTCAAAGAGAGCTTGTACAGTCAGTATTGGACGATAAACTTCCTGAAGATTATTCCTGGCAACTAGTCTTGACTGTTCTCCCAACTCCATCAAAGGCACTCTTTCCATGGCTAGTGGCAAAGAAATTCCACTCAGCATCAATTCCAAAGTCCTTAGAATGCAATGTCAGATTTTTAAATTTTTCTTGTTTTTATATTGCAATGCTTCTGCATCTGAAAAATAGTGAATTTTTCCTATGTTTGGTGCTGCATTTTTATATAGGGAATAATGGTTTTCTGATAATGTACTGCAGCAGTTGAGTGAGCAAGATAGTTGTT
The DNA here is from genome assembly GCA_026315105.1 of Locusta migratoria. NCBI lineage: Eukaryota > Metazoa > Arthropoda > Insecta > Orthoptera > Acrididae > Locusta > Locusta migratoria. Next base: position 116,943,973 of record CM048753.1, on the reverse strand, counting down.
ATACACACTGTCTTTAGAGTTGGTGATGCAAACTGTTTTTGGTTGATACATTACAAAAGGATGCACTGTGGCCTGGGATTGCTGCCAATGAAAACCTTGTGCTGCATCTTGTACAAGAGAAGAATAATTTTCAGAAAAATCTCCAATCACAATACACACTGTTGGACCAAGTGTTTCTTTCAGTGAAGCTAGGTAACATGATTGTTGCTTTACTATAAAATGATGACTTTTCAGCAATTCCAGTTTGTTGCAAAAACCATGTATGAAATTGTCAACCGTTTCTAAAACTGATACTAATGTACAAGGATCAGTTGTGATCCACTGCATATACATCTTCAGCCACACACAGTGAGTGATTCTACAAGAAGAGCTGAAATACGTTCCATTCGCACACGAGATAAAATATTGCAAGCTCTCAAAAATTTTATAATATATGTAGCAGTTTGTATGTGTATTACATCTGACCTATGAATCACTTAATTTCATTATTGCTTTCTGCTGCAAGGGACAGGTGTAAGCTTTCAAATAAGACCAATATTTTGTCTCTATCTGTTGTAGTACAGGCACTACAAGGTCAAACATAGTGGCTTTTTTTAAGTGCAGCCTACAAATTTTCCCCTTAAATTTCCAATCTTTTTTTAGTTCGACTTACAACAGAAAGGCCTCAGACATGGCCAACCAATTTGGCTCAAATTTGGCAGGTCACTTGTGTAAATCTGAAACAAAAAACACCAAGATGTTTTGGGTCAACCCCCTTCTTCCCTGGTTTCGAGAAAATTACCCCAATTGTTATAACAAGAAATCAACCAAAATTTGATGTGATCAATAGGTAATAATTAATAGAGCATTTTTTCATCGTGTATGGGGTCTGCAACTTTTCCGGAAATAGGAAGAAGAAACTTTTACAACTGCCACTTACGTACCCTCATGGTAACTGCTTTTCACAGTGTGCCGACGCTGATAGTGCAATTTTCAACGTAACTGTCTGGGAAGCTGAGAACCCAAGATTGAGTCTCAAGGAAAGTATACGGGTTTTAATTCATTAGTTACCGCGATCTACCCACCTAACCTTCAGCATTCTTCTGTAGCACCACATTTCAAAAGCTATTATCCTTTTCCCGTCTGAACTATTTATTGTCCAAGTTTCTTTACACTGTAGTTTTTCAAACCAGAATTTGTAAGGACAGAAAGGTTAATAAGGTATGGTAAGGCAAGCTAATTGGTATGTACAGTATAAAACATATGTTAATTACAGAAGATTACTGTTTTTCTTTCATATAACTTATTTTAATCAAAAGATTGATGACAAAAAGCCAGTACATGTATCCTCGAGGTCCGTGGAATGATGGGAAACAACTCATCCTCATTGACTTCTATAAGTTTCATGTTGTAAACCCCCATTCTTCGAAATTCACGTTACACAACATCATGAACAGCAATATGGACAACAACTGTCCTCGCATGGATTCTCTCCCTTGCCTCATTGTAAACAAGTGTTGATAGTCGCATGTGATAAGGATTAAAAGTTTAATTCTTTACTAATTTTTGTTGTTTGAGAAATTAGTTTGCCTAGCTTTTTATTGCCCATTAATTATTTACTTACTTTATTTATTACATGGGGTTACTGCTGAGGAGAAACAGAAGTTGTTCTATCCTGCCACTGATACTAACTGATGCAGTGGAACCTGATAATGTGCAGAATGGCACATCCCAAGGAGTTTCTAATACACTGTACTAGTAGAGTCACTTAAATATTGTAGCACATTTTACATAAGACTGGTATGAAACCTCAAAAGCCCACAGTTTTTTCAAAAGGTAAATATAGGAAGGAGGCTGATCAACACTTCGAGAAATGTACACTATCCAGGACTTCGACCAAACTGAGTTGGAGCTTGCTGATCGTCTCCATGACTCATGTTTACTAAATGACCCTGCAACAAATCTCCTCTCTCTCTCTCTCTCTCTCTCTCTCTCTCTCTCTCTCTCTCTCTCTCCCCCCCCCCCCCCAAATCAATCATATCTAGTACAGATGTCACACTGATGAGCAGTATTTCAGTATCAGTCAAAGGAGTGTTTTGAAAGCTTCTTCCTTCTTGATGGACTACACTTCCTGAGGGTTCTTCGAACTACCAACTAATCTCAGTCTGGCATCTGCCTATTCACGATTAATGTTATAGGTAAATCCATTTTAAAATCACTCCAAACTGCTTCCTCTCAAATGTTCAATGAATTGAACTAATTCCAGTGATTGTTCTACAATTGCACTACTTTTCTATCAATTAGCAGCACATAAAAGTATCTGGATTTCATTGCACCATTTGTGAATATGCTGCAAATCATCCTGCATTTCACCATTTTCCAGCATCACGACTTCTCTATACACTATGGCACCTGCAAAAAATCTTATCGAACTTCTGAGATTATCTTTCAAGTCATTTATACACAATGTGAAAAGCAATGTGGCTTGTAATACTCCCTTGGGACATGCCAGAAACCACTTTCATGTGGGAAGATCTCTACAATGAAAAGGACAAAACTGTTACCTAGAAACTCTTCAATCCAATTACAGTTGGTTTGAAAGTCATTAGGTGACTGTTCAGAACTGAATTTAATCCCTCACAGAAATTGAGACACATGGCTTCTAGCTGGGAAATTTATCAACTACTTTCTGGGTCTCATAAATGATTAATGTGAGCTGGGTTTCACATGATATTTGCTTTCAGAACCCATATGGATTCCTGCAGAGGAGAAATGTCATAACACTAAAACATAAAAACAGTGTAAGGAAGTCCTTTCTTAAGGCATTTGTGTGGAGTGTTGCCTTGTACAGGAGTGAAACTTTGACGATAAATAGTTCAGATAATCAGAGGATAGAGGCTATCTAAATGTGGCGCTACAGAAGAATGCTGAAGATTAGGTGTGTAGATCACATTACTACTAAAGAGGTACTGAACAGAAATGGGGAGAAAAGGAATTTCTGGGATATCTTCACTAAAAGAAGTAATCTATTGGTAGGACAAATTCTTAGTCATCGTGGAATTATAAATTTATCATTGGACGGAAGTGTGTGTGTGTGTGGGGGGGGGGGGAATCACAGGGGGAGACCAAGTGACAAATATAGTAAGCAGATTCAGATAGATGTGGGCTGCTGTTCTTATGGAGAGATGAAGAGGCTTGCTCAGGATAGAGCAGGGTGGAGAACTGCATCAAACCAGTCTCCGGACTGAAGACCACAACAACAAAACATGTCCCAAAATTCAACAACATACAGAAATCAGAGATTCAGGATTATAGTTTGGCACATCTGTTCCATAACACTTCTTGAAAATGGGAATGACCTGCACTTTTTTTCTAACACTACGAATACCCAACTCCTCTAAGAGACCCATGGTACACTACTGACAGAAGGGGGCAAGTTCCTTCGCAAATCAGAATCTGTGGATTGTATCAATTTTTTTGTCCTTTATTATTTTTCCTGTGAAACCCTTCCTGCAACACCCTTACAAGCTTTAACAGACTGTTTCTGATCACTGTATACAATTTCAAATTGGGTGACACTGTATTTGTGATGGCTTAGTCTCTGACATTCAAAGCCATTTTGGAAAAAATAAATTTAAGTAATTTCAGCAACAAAAAACCTATGTCATATTACTTTTGCATGGCAGGAAACAAAGGATTAATCAAACACCTGCCTGTATAAAACACTTAACTGATAATAGCCTCAAGCAGTTACTCAGGTGTCTTACAGTAATCCAATTTTGGCAACTTGAAATGAATCAAATATCATTTTATTTACTTTCTGAGGGGTATTTAGTGGCCATGGTACCAAGGGCCATATTTTATGGCATGTGTGTTAATTAACCAGCTTTTATGCAGACAAAGGTGGCAACTCCTACTGCGTTCTGAGAATAGAAGACCTCTGCTAGTAAGATTGCAAACATACGCTAAGTTAATAGTAAATATCAGCACAGGACACCTGCAACATTTTAGCACTCATTAACACAGTAGTGACAAGCTGTCAGTGGACTTCGCTATGGACACAAACATTCTTCTGCTCTGAGCAGAATGCAGTTGACTTATTTAATATCTTCATACGAATTGAGATCTATGACAAATGATATTTGCAAGATGATTAAGATACACACAATGAGATATTGATTTACTTAATACCGCTCATCTGTAGGAATTAATGCCTGCATATCTCTATCCTTTTGAACTGAAATCAAATTGTGCTACATTCACTGTAGAATGAATGCTCACACAATAGTATCAGTGGACATAAATCAGCATTAAATGTGATTTTCTTATGAATAAACATCATGCATCTACATAGTTATTCCAGTTTCCAAATGATACCCAACAGTCTTCAAATTTGCAGCTAAATAAATATAGCTGAATACACTAACATATTAGACACTGTACTTACCACAGTATCTTGATAACTGACAACTGTTCTTCAGATTTGTCCAAAAGTGCACAACTAGCATAACAGAGTGTTGCAGATACTAGCCAGTCTGATTATATTCAAAACAAAGATTTGAGTAATATCAGGTCCTGGCCACATCTATATTGGCAACTGCTTGTATATTGTGAATGACAGCACTGGGGTTCATGTATGACAGGGACTCTTCTCAGTCCTGACAATTGTGTGATGTTTTGAGCTGACCCCTCTGTTTCCAAAAGCAAGTAATTTCCATACGACTGTCAACAGAAAGTAGCACCTTACAGATAATTGTAAATGAAGTGCTTATGGTATGCTCTGGAGGCTGATTGGCCAAAATGTCAGTATTGGAGCTCCTGAGAATGGAATTTCCTTTTAAGACAAGAACAGTAACCATAGGCCATGACAAGCAGAGCCAAGGTTTTAAAAGTGTTACTCATACAATGTCTGGAATGTGTGATTCTCATTGGTAAATACTGAAATTTGCCTGCTTTTGTAAAAAAGGAAACAACATAATGAGCAAAAATGTGCTCATGGGACAAATCTCTTATTACAATGTCTAGGGAGATAACTGGAAGATTATTCCATTATGAAAATAAAATTAATGCAAGTGTTACACTACGTATTCCTCTGAGAGTGCGGACTTTTCATTGGATTTTGTTTCACGTGGAATGGGTGCCAAACTATCTCAAGTAAAAGCATAATCAACAGTAATTATGCATTTTATGCTGTACATTACTTGCAAATTGACTCTCAGATAAAGTGAGACAACTGACCAACTAGCTGCCCTGCTAACCTGCAGTGAGGTGAAGAGTGTTTTAAAAGAGCCAGCATAAACATGTCCAGTAGTGAAGATTGATCAAGTTTCTACTGAAATGATATAGACATTCAAATGAGGAGGTGTGCGGAGAATTTAAAAAAATTCCCAGAATGAAATTTGAGCCATAAATGAATGTGGGTTATATATATTTTCCTTTTCTTTTGTTTAATGGTGCACAACTGCTTAGGTCATTAGCGCCCGACATCACACATGAATGTACCAAAAAACAGAGTTAAGACAACTGCCAATGAGGAAGATACCAGAATATCGCTAAAAACATAGGGTAAAATACATCAAACGGAAGAATTAAATGTCGTTTGAGAAATGAGTCATCTGTATAAAACGCAAGACCCGAGCAGCTGCTCGTGCATTGTCGGCAAAAATTTCCTCTAAAGTGTTCGACAGATTAAGGGCAACACAGATACAATTGAAATTAGCACAGGACATTAAAATGTGGCGCACCGTCAGCGGGTGACTGAAGGATGAATGGATGGATGGATTGGATGATGTGGGTACATGACAGTTAGGTCTTTAGTGCCCTTACAAGATTATTAGAAGACATGTGACTGAAGAAAAGAGGTAGAGTAGAAAAACTGGCAACAGGGCAGTACGTATCCAAACTAGTAAGGTGACATGGAGAACGAAGAAATCACAACAGGTACTGCTTGTCAGCAATGTAGAGGCCCACTGAACTACACAGTCATAAGGGGCTCTTACGGCAAGTGCAGGGTACAAGGGTTTGTTGGCTGACAAAAAGGCGATGGGCCAGCCAGTCCTTCATGCACTAAAACCTCCGGCCTAAAATTTAGGCAAGAGCCCAGAACGATCACAAAAATTCAAAATGGTCATCACACTCACGACATTGTCTGCTAAAAACTGAGGGCAGGATGCCATCGAGATTCGCTGCCGCCCTCTCAGCACAATATACAATACATTCAATTAAAATGTGGCATACTGCGATTTGCATGCCACAGGCATTACAAAACGGGGGATCCTCTCGACAGAGTACAGAACCGTGTGTCAACGGGCAGTGTCCAATTCGCAGGCATGTCAAGGCTACCTCATGCTGCCGAAATGACTGACACGATGTTTGCCATGGTCTGACAGTTGGTTTAACCAACCGCAGTTTATTGCCCGTCACTGCTTGCCACGATTCCTCCCACAAATGTAAGGACCTCTGCCGCACCACAGGGTGAATGTCCTGCAGGAGAATGGCACATTGTATGGTATCACAGCCTCTGCAGGCCTCCTTGGCAGCCCTATCGGCCATTTCATTGCCACGAACGCCGGCATGGCCAGGTACCCAACAGAATGATATTTGCTTCCCCCACTGCTGGAGGGAGTACAGTTTGTCCTGTGCCACGAACACGCTGCATTTGTTCGATTGCCCGCAGGCTCGCGTGTAACTCTGCTGAGAATACAGAGTATGCTGTTGGGAGACGAATCCTGATGGTGGTGTTCGGAAACACTACAGAGCAGCCTAGGGAGTCCCCCTGTTTAGACCCATCAGTGTAAGCTACCATAAAATCTTGATGCTCATCTAAAATGTTATAAAACAGATTGAAATGTAGAATCAGAAGTATATTCCTTCTTAAAATGTGTCGAGCCTAAAAGTAATCTGGGTCTGTGGAGGAACAAAGGTGGACATTTACTCCAACCTCTGTGTAATACATTAAAACCTGCCACACCCATATCTACAAAACAGGCCTTAGCACAAATCCCAAAAGGCCTCGTAGCTCAAACCCTATTACGAAAAAGCCTTTCCATAGGTGGCCATGCAACTGTATCGGAAGCAGGTGTGTAAGGAGTGAACAACGTGATATACACCTGGCGCACCATGAGGAGCTGTCGCAGTACGTTTAGCGGTGGCTGAGCAGCCTCGGCGCAAAGGCTTGGTATACAGCTGGTACGAAAGGTGTATCATGCCAATAGTTCAGTGGCAACTCGACAGCTTCGGCATAAAGACTTTCGACAGGGCTGATGTAAAACGCTTCAATCGTCAGGTATAACCCCCGATGGTGGATTGAGTTTAGACGGCATAAAATTGACGGCCGAGCAGAAGAGCAAACAATCATAATCTAGTTTTGAGTGGACAATGGACCAGTAGAGGTGAAGAAGGATGGTTCGATCCGCACCCCATGATGTACTGCTAAGAACATGAAGGACTTTAAGAGAATGAGTACATCAGCCAGCCAGATAGGACACACACAGAGACCATCAGTTTCCTATCCACTATTGGCCCCAAATATTTTGTCTGCACGAATGGCAGAGTAACAGGGCGAAGATGAAGAAACAGTAGAAGAAACTCTTTGTATCTCCAGAAATTGATACAGACTGTTTTCTCACTGAAGAAACAGAAACCATTGGCGACACTAAGAATAAAGATGGTCAAGTCTATGCTAAAGACAGCGTTCCAGGAGACATGCTCTCTGCGTGTTGCAGTAGATCACAAAGTTTTCCACAAAAATGGAGCCAGAGACGTCAGCTAATTGGGTTGATTGCTACGGTGAAAAGTGCCATGCTCAACACAGATCCTTGACACACCCCACTCTCCTGGCAAAAGGTGTTTCAAAACGGAGCCCACCCATACCCTGAACCTTCGATCCATTAAAAATACTTGAATAAAAAGGGGGAGGCGGCCGCATAGGCCCCATTTATGGAGTGTGCAGAAATGCCCGCCCTCCAACAGGCGTCGTAAGCCTTCTCCAAATCTAAGAACACAGCCACCGTCTGGCACTTGCGCGAAAAGTTATTCATAATATAGGTCGACAAGGTAACGAGGTGCTTGATAGCAGAACGATGCCTACGAAATCCGCACTGGACGTTGGTGAGGAGACGGCGAGATTCGAGTAGCCAAATCAACTGAGCATTAACCATGCATTCCATCACCTTGCAAACACAGCTGGTGAGAGAAATGGGGCGATAAATGGAAGGAAGAAGTTTGTCCTTCCCTGGTTTCGGTACGGGAACAACAATTGCTTCACGCCAGCATGTGGGAACCTGGCCTTCAGTCCATATGTGATTGTAGGTGTGGAGGAGAAACATTTACCCGCAAGAGAAAGGTTCTTCAGCATATGAATATAAATGGCATCGGGCCCAGGAGCAGAAGATCGGGACTTGGAAAAAGCACGTTTGAGCTCTTACATGGTGAAGGTGGCATTGTAACTTTCACGATTGAGAGATTGTAAGGAAGGTGGCCATGCCTCTTCTGTCTGTTTTTGAGGGAGGAAGGCAGGGTGGTAATGCGCGGAGCTCGAAACATCCACAAAATTTTGAACTAGAGCATTGATATTTCGGCTGGGACTTCATTTGCTACGGTCAAGCCAGGAATCGGGGAATAGACCTTAGTGCCACATAACCGGCGCAGCCCCCCCCCCCCCCAGACAACCGAAGGAGTAAATCTGTTAAACGAACTAGTGAAAACAATTCAGAAGGCCGCTTTCCTTTCCTTGATGACTCTACAGCATTGCACTCATAGATGTTTGTAATTCATACAGTTCGCCATATTGGGTGGCGTTGGAAGGTGTGTAAGAGCATGTCGCCAGGCTCTAATAGCGTCGCTAAATGCCGCAGTCCACCAGGGGACTGGGACTGAATGTGGAGAAGAGGAAGTAAGTGGAATGAATATTTGGCAGCATTGAGAATGACTTCTGTGAGGTATTCGACCTGATCGTGGAAAACTGCCATGGAGAAAAAAGGTCCCAAGTCAGCTTTCGAGATGTTCGAACTGGTGGAACCCGGAGATAGGGTATGATGAAGGAGATGAATTATACAGGGGAAATAGTCGCTCAAGTACGTATCAGAAGGAGCATACCTGGAAGAGCATACCACTCAAGTTGAGTAGTACATATTGAGAGGTCCAAGTGAGAATAGGTATGTGTTCTGTCTGAAAAAGATTCGTGCACCTGTGTTTAGGCAGACAAGATTAAGAAGGTTGAGAAGGTCCACTAAAAGAGAGCCTCTCTGGCAAGAGGCTGGAGAACCCCATAGGGGGTGGTGGGCATTGAAATCGCCAACCAACAAAAAGGGGGAAGGAAGTTGAGCAACAAGTTGCAGTGCATCTGCCCTAGTAAAGGCAAAAGACGATGGAGTACAGATGTTACAAAGTGAAAACGAAAAGGCTGGGAGAGTGATGTAGACGGCAACTGCCTGTAGGTGAGTGTGCAGTGAAATAGGGTGATGGTAATTGTCATGTATAATGAGCAACATAACCCCTCCATGGGCTGCAATACCTTCCACAGGGGGCAGGTCAGAGTGCACCGAGGTATATTGTGAGAAATCTATGTCATCGCGAGAGCGTAACTTCGTTTCTTGGTGTCCGACCACGAATGAACGGTGCAATCTAAGGAGTAGTTTTAATTCTTTTCTGTTGGAAAGAATTCCACAAATATTCCATTAAAGAAGATCCATAAAGTGAGTGAAAATAGAAAGAGAAGGAAAAAGCTAGAGGAGATCACTTCGATGGCCGCTGAGGACCTGACTTCAAGGGAGGGCTGCTATTGGAATCGGCAGGTGAAGAGTTGTGTTCCATTGCTTCGTCTACAGCTTCTGACACCTGGCCAGGTTTGTCGGCAGGGGAAGTTTCCTCTGCCAGTAGAGGGCCACATGATCGGCTAGCAGTAGCGCGCCCCGGCGAGATTGAGGAAGGCTGGGTGGTGCTACTACTAGGTGGCATGACAGGTAAGTCATGCCGTGGCGGGGAAGGAGAGGAACTCTTTTTTCCTGTGTGCCTTATTAGATGGATGGCAATAAGGTGAGTGCAGTCGTTGCTTGTGCAGGCTCAGATCTTAAGAAGGCTTCATGGACAGGCTCCTCCTTGGAATCCAGGGCATCCAGTTTAGACACCCGTGATTTGTGAGGAGCTGCTGATGACTGTTTTTTGGTGAGAGGAAGAGAGTGGGGAGGTTGAACGGGCAATCTTTGGGCTGGCCAATCTTACGACTGTGTTGCTAAAAGTTAGGTCACATGTCTGTGTGCCTACCTCCTTAGTAGGAGAAGGAGAGGCAAGGAAAGCGCTGTATTTACCCGCTGGGAGCTCAGCGGGCTTTCAACCAGCTAGTAGCTTCCGTGGTGCAGCAGAGGTCGACACTTTTGCGTACTCTGATTTCTTGGATTGCCCGCTCCTCCTTGTAAACAGGGCAGTCCCTGGAAGAAGCAGCATGGTCACCCATGCAGTTGATGCAGCGAAGGGATGGAGGTGGACAGTCACCCTCATGAACGTCTCTGCCACTGGTGATGCATTTGGCTGCATTGTAGACAACCCCATGCGACGAGTTACGGGTACAATGGGCTTCCACTTTGACAGGGAAGGTCTGCAGGAATGTGGCTCTGATCAGGTTTGAGCCTGCAAGGCATTGTGTGTTTCTAACAACAAACGTCCAATACGTTGTAGAGAACACATCTTTAACAGACATGCAGTGGCATCGATGCCCTTCTGAATAATGAAGGAATTTACCTTAGAGAAATCATGACCATCAGTCCGAGTAACAATCAAAAACTTAGGAATGTTTGGTAACTTTTCCTTGAGGGTCATCCAACTTTCGTTTCTGGGACGAAGTCAAAATGAGAGAGAGAGAGAGAGAGAGAGAGAGAGAGAGAGAGAGAGAGAGAGAGAGAGAGAGAGAGAGAGAGAGAGAGATCATTGCGGAAGTGTCCCCATGATTACCAGCGTCTCCGATGGGGCACTCCTTCCTAATGAGGACCCTCACTGAGGGCTACCCTGCCTTAGGTGATTGTTCACACCTCAGGTCACAGCTCCTGAGAAACGGACAGAGGGATCACTCGGCATAGTTGGAAGGTACCAGCGTGGGTAACCATTCCTCCCTGGGCCTGGCCTTTAGAAGGGGGTACGTACGTGTCCTACTTGTCTACTCGGGGCGGGGAATTATACGTTACACCGTCACCTGCTAAGCGTGGGAAGGCATGGGCCGGCCTTCAGACATGCACAGGGAGGAAAGAAGAATAGAGGAGGAAAAGAGAATGACAGAAGAGGGAGAAAAACGCCGAAACAGAGATGAAAAGGATGGGTCCAAGGTAGGAAGAACAGAGCAAGAAGAATGAGCAGGAAGAACAGAGCAAGAAGAATGAGCAGGAAGAATAAGTGAAAGAAGAGAAGGATCACTGAAAAAGGAAAACGTAGAAAAGGACATGACCTGCCTCCAAGCAAAGGCACGAACCGGAGGGGGGTGAGACTGCCTGGTGATGAAGGAAGGCTACTTCGGCTCGGGATCTTGTACACACCACACATGTACCCACAAAAGAGCTGTGGGTCCCCTGGGTGGATGATATTTGTTGTTTATCAATCTTCAACACTAATGACTTCACCACACAGCTCATCTAAACATTTAACTCAAGAACCGAAGTACATAGGAACTTAAAGCCAATTTTCTCTGTAATCTCATGAAAAATGTTAACAACCAGAGTCTCACCATTTTCTAGCAATGTTCCTAGCACTTATTTCATTATGGAGCAAGAAGCATCATCAGTAAATTCAGTGAAACAAACAGAAAATATCAAACAAAACTGGTGAATGCGACTACATGATTTTTTTTTAAATAAAAATTACATAGCTTAAGTATTGTTGGTGGTTATTAATTAAGACATTATAATATCTTAAAGTATCATTTACAGCAGCTGTAATAAAGATATGCAATACGGAGTAGGGTCTACTTCCAAGAGCAGAACCCCCACCAGTGTATCTGAGATACAGCAGCTTAATATTACTTCCAAGTTTATTTACATCAGGTTTATACTTTTGACAAATGATACACTGTATCAAAACAAATTTAAAAAACCTCACAATGCATTTCTCAGAAATGGTTATTTGACTGCTGAAGTAAGAAGAGCATTAAGACTGCTACATAAAAAGCGCAGCTATGCATACAATGTCTGTGAAATCTTAACTTTTTTCGCCTTTCATCAAGAAACTTACTGATGGCATAGGAAAAATATTGACAAAATTGAATATTCTGGTAATCTACAAATCTACCCAGAAGATAAAGGCTCACTTAAAGAGTTGAAGATGCTCACAAACCACTGGAAAAAGAAGAAATTTATGGGATTCCCTGTAGTTTGGAGAGGTATTTGCAACATTGTAGCAACCGACAATGACAACCGAGAACTGTTGAACATTCAAACCATGTGACAGTCCATTGTGCAGCAAGTGCAGTCAATAGCTGGCCAGGATCTAAATGAGCATCAGAAACAGCGATCCTCCTACAAAATGAACTCTGGAGATGGGTATCAAACATTGGGTTTTAATCAGAAATCTATCTAATCACAGCATAACAGCCCAGAATTTTTATGCTTTGAGATATCTGAGAGATTTTGTAAGTAGTAGTTTGATACAGGTATTGGCTAAAAGTATAAAAAAAGTTAATTTTAATACCATTTTATAGGTCAAACAGACTGCAGCCCTAATATAGAGTGACAGTGTATCAGGCCCACCGATAAATATTCCAAAACAATTCTACAGAGCAATACCAGAGGTAATTTGTTTGCCACACAGCACAGCACTTGAGTGCAGGGATTCTGGCCATGGCCGCAAACATGATTGATGCTACAGGAGCTTCAAGATGACAGTTACCACGTGAGATTTGTTAAGCTCTAAGCTGCATATAGTCTGCAGCTGAAATTGGCAGTCAGGAATCCTTCCTGGAGTTTCCATTGTTTTACTTATTCAAACTCTCCAAGTGAGTGTCAACAGTATCATGAAGGAAACAGTAAAACTATCTTTAGAAGTTGCATCTGACTAAAATTGAAATTACAGTCAGTGGGAGAATTGGCAGCTTTTTCATAGCACATACAGGATGGCAACACAGCACATAGCCGACAGCAAGCCACTTTGACTTTTACAATACAACCCAATCCATTTACATTGGCCCGTCCACCAACTGAGCCCCACAATTTAATTTTTAAAAAATACTAATCACTTGAGAGATCATTTGCAATGGAATTTGCTGTATGGTGTATATCTAATTTTCATAATATTTTTTGTTGGAACAAAGCTGTCTCAACTGGCACACACGAACAAATGAATGCACTGCTTTGTCTCAGCAACCACTGCTGACATTGCCGTGCTGACACTCTTAAGTACAGTGTGCTGCTGACTTATCTCTACTTCTACTGGCACATTGTGCACCAACAATACTATTTATGTTTCATTACAATTAAGTCATTATAGCAAAAGTGTGATGTTTCCTGCTATGGCATTCACAGTAAGTTTGAATTAATCAAAGCTCTGATGTGACACACAATGAAATAAAACATTAACACCTGTTGTAACTTCAGCTTTACTCCTAAGTAAGTCCCAGATGATTAATATCGTACCAAAACCACTTCCACAAAACATGAGCTATTAAATGACAAGTTCTTACCTGTATCTGGCACGTCAGTCGGTCTCATTATACGGCGAATTTGTTCCATGCCCTGAAGATCAGGACTTAGTCCTCCATGACAACAAAATATCTTCTCATCAATGATTGCTGCTATTGGCAAACAATTGAAGCAGTCTGTAAAAGTTTTCCACAGCTTGATGTTGTACCTCCGTTTACCTGTATCAAAATATTAATTTAGTGTTGGAATAATTCCTTGTGCCCCCCCCTCTCACACACACACACACACACACACACACACACACACACACACACACACACACAATTTCTAACCGCCATCCAAGAGTTAAAGAAAGCAACCATCATGAAGTAATCTAACAGAACAATTCTGAACAGTAAACATTTATACATTTGAAACTTCCTGGTAGATTAAAATTGTGTGCCGGAACCGGGACTCAAACCTGGGACCTTTGCCTTTCGCGGGCAAGTGCACTACCGACTGTGCTATCCCAACACGACTCACAATGCCGCCTCACAACTCTACTTCCGCCAGTATTTATACATTCCTTATATTTATCCACATAAGATCCTGCACCAAGTTATCTTAAAAGCAACTCAAACTTGTTAAAGTGGAGAGCTGCTCTACAGGTAAGTAAAGTAATTCCTTATATAATGTGTTTGTTTGGGGCAGAGGGGGGCGGGGGGATGCTTTACGAACACACTCCATCATAACTGTAGGCTGTAAAATGCTAATTACAATTCAAATTAAAACCTTAAAAGTGCTACTTTTTTATTGTAACAAAAACTTACATGTAATTTTTTTATGTAGTTTTCCTGACATAGAATACACATATCCCACTAGTTTGTAAATGCATATTTACGACAATGAAAGAAGTGTTTTGGTTGTGTAGCCAGCCAGCTGTGACTACGATTTTTGTCTCTTCCACTTCCGAAATGCCTGCCTCCTATTGTTTCAATGACAGCATCCAACACATGAAAGTCACTAGGAATTAGGTCTTGTGAATGAGGAGGATGTAACCACAAATCCAATTTCATTTCCTGAATCGTTTCATTGTATTACAAGCTGTATACAGCTGGGCATTGTCACACAGTAGCAATACTCCTTAAGTCAGAAATCCTTGTTGCTTCTTTCCAAGTGAGGAGAAGTTAGGTTTTCAGCATATCTGAATAAGAAGTACTGGTTACCGACATCACTAGACATGTAATGCATCAAAGTTACTCCACTTTCCTCCTACTGTAGAGAATGAACACAGTTTTTTCAGCAGGTATTAGAGTTTAGAATTTCTTTGGTTTTGGCTACAAGCTGTGACATTTCTTGCTTGACCTTTAACGATCTGGATGAAGACAAACTTCTATCTCATCACCTGTGACAATTTTTCTGAGAAATTTTGCACGAGTTCTTCACAAGCAATAACATGGTCAGCAGTCAACTGACAAGCACCTATCTTGAAGATGTCTTATTGAAGTGTAGTAGACTGTGAGCAATATTCGGTGCTCAATCATTACCAACCTTCAAACTTATTTTGTTCAGAGATACATGTATGTTCTTCTATACAAACTCCTTCACTAACATAACATTCTCATCCATCACTATGAGGTGAACCTGTGCTGTTCTCTGAGCATTTACCACTTTTGAACTTTCTACAACACTTGTTGCAATTATAAATAACTGGACTGTGCCATAAGACCACAGCTGCCAACCTTTAGAATTGGCTGTCAGTAATGATGCGCAAGACCAAAGAGCACTTGGAGCTACGGCCGTGTCCCAAGAATATTTTTAAAATTTAAGCCTGACACTATATTCATAAATATCTGCCACGAACCGTATCAAAACTATTATGTATCAAAAGACTGAGGTTAGAAGGGAGAACCTAAAACATTTGTGTAAATACCGTGAGTGGCTTAGAAATATTCCTGTAAGTTTCAAATAACTGTCTTTACGCAAAGTTAACAGTTGCCGAAGGACAGACAAGGGTGAAATTCCTTTCATTTTTTAAATATAAAATCCTTACCAGCTAAGGATACACAAAATGGTTTTGGATTTTAAATGATGAATAAAACTACTGAACAGAGATGTCACAAATGGCTCATCACTCATATTTAATTCTAGCTGACAACACTGCTATGAAAACAGGTACACGCGAGAAAGGCCAGTAAAAGCTTTTCTTTTCGGAAACAAACTGGCTAACTTCCACCACCTGGTAAAACACGTGGGCTGTTAAGCTTGAACCAAAGACATTATACTCATTATAGACCATAGAATTTACATAGATCTTGGGTGAGTGAGCGTGCATTTGGTTGGTGTGTAGGAGATTATAGGCGGGATTTGATCCAGATTTGTTCCAACGGAAATGCTATCTTTAACATTTCCTACAGCTTTGCTACGTACTCAGGAATGAAATAAATTATTTATATAAAACTTATCGGCTGTTACCGAAATGTAGATAGTACCTACTCCGATTTTCTTCAAACACATCAGATCCTAAAATGTCTAGTTTCCGTAATTTTTCATGAACTTCCCGTAACTCGTAAACATGACGATAAATCCATAACAATTACGGACAATCCATAATAGTTGGCAGCTATGTCATACCGAGAGGAATTGTGATCACAGGAAACCTGATCACAGATTGACAACAGTGGATGTTGACAGTGAGGCGACTGTATTGTTGTGAATGCTACCAAGTTGTCCTGCATTGTAAAATCACTGCTACCTGTGTCACTTTATGAATCTGAAGGAACACAATGCAACTTACCAACTCTATTATGCAACTTTTGAAAATTATGAATTTTTTTTACGGATTTCAATTAAATCACCCTCGAGCATTACAATGAAATCTTGAATAACAAAACTTTATACAAACAGCAACTACACAATAATACTTTATTTCCTAATATTGTTGTACTATGGCAGGGGTCTCCAATTTTCTAGACCACCAGGGCCACATTTCAAGATTCGAATCACAGTGCGGGCCAAATAGCATATTTGGCGATTACTGAAGAAAGCGATACTAATGCCTATCTTGACTTATGACATCACTGGTAAGGCAGAAACCCCATTTAACCTGTATATAGTATTATCACCATCATGTCACTCTTTACACCCGCAAACAAAGATCAGTAAAATGTGAACTAGGTTAAAATGCAGTTTAGGGGATGACTGCTGCTGCTTAACATGTTTATGTTGGTGGTAAAAGTTCAGGTCACTGGCAGCAGTGTACTGCACTTACATGACGATGTTAGCAGCGGTAGCAGTGCAGCACAAGGGGCAGTTGTGCTCGTCAGTTGTTTGTTTACAAGCATCAGGTGAAATAGTCTCGTGTTCCGACGAAATTTATAATGATAAACTTTCACAGACCTATGTCCGCTGCTAACGGTCAATATTTAAAATCTTAGTATTTTGTAATTAAAACATGAGTTCTCATTGTATGGATGTGTGAACGTAAATGAATGAGTTTGTACTGTAAAAAAAAAAAAAAAAAAAAAAAAAAAAAAAAAAAAAAAAATCCTTTTCTCACTTCACTGAGATCAGTTGATTTAATTGTATGGTCTGTCGTAATGCCGCACAAAAGTACAACAGACACACACAAAAATAATCCAGGCAGTCACTTCTACCCACGTCGCCACTGGCCCGATGAATGAGGTGAAGGCAGCCAATCAGGACTGGCATTCAGACAGACAATGATAATGTTGATTTTTCTCCCCATTGCATTAATTAATCACGAAATTATCTATTGTTGCAAAGTGTGCAGAACTGTTGGGAATGCATATCTTAATGGAAAACATATTACACAAAAAACCAGAAATTGCATGGATGTAACAGATTTCCTAATTAATTGAAATTGAGTACATTTACCTTTATTAGTTATTTGAAAGACTTGATTCAATTCAAAGCTGCAAAATTAAAGTTACGCCCACGTAGTGACTGTTTCTGTATCATAACTACGTTTTCTAAAGTTTTTCAACGAAAGTAATAACTTTAAAAAGTATTACCTTCTGTTGGAAAACTTTAATGTGTATGTAAAGATAAAAAAACACATTATCCTCCCCTTAATGTTTTTTGTTCAATTTATTTAAATGGAGAGCAACATCAAAACAAGAAAGCTAATTTCTGTACCTACTCTTGGTCCAATAGAACTAAGGTCCCAGTGTTCCAAAGCCCTAGGACCTTGCAGTTCTACTCCTGTCGGAGATCCCTGTCCTGGAGGCCAATTTGCAAAGGCCGAGATGTGGTGGCCTGCTTGGCCAACTGATCAACACGCTCATTCCCCCTTATGCCAATACGGCCAGGGGTCCGAATGAAAGACACAGAACGGCCACAATGGACCAGGGTGGAGACAGTCATGGATGGCCTGCACCAATGGTGGTGTGGGAAACATTGGTCAAGTGCCTGCAAGCCACTCAGGAATTCTCTACAGATGAACGACTCCCGGGGCAGGCTCCGAGATGTTCCAGAGGTCTATATATAGCGACCAGCTCAGCAGTGAAAACACTACTCCCGACGTGAGCCACGACTTGCAGTCAACCGCACCCTCGATAGCTGCCGGCAAGGCTGCCTCCACATCTCTGATGAGGCCTTCCGGCAGACACTGAGGGGACATTGGACTACTTTCCGGATCTTGACACTATCTGCCTAGGGGGCTCCATCATGCGTCTAACATTGAAGCTCCCAATAACAATAATCCCCTGCCCCATGCACATGCGTGGACCCTGCTGAAGGAGTGGCCACATGTCCACTCACAGAACGAACGGATGTGGATGTATGGCCAGCCTCCACATTGGCCTTCCATCTAGAGCATCACAAATGCCATTCAACCCACCACTCCCCTTGCGGAGAGGGCGGTTCGACCACATCCGGTACCCCTGAGGGTGTCTCGGTAACAGGGACAGATGGCGAAGCATGAGCCACCTGAGGTCTCCCACTTGACGCACCAGACTCCCCACCACCGGTGCACCCTGAGACAGCAGCCAAGTCCTCCTGCCTCTGCACACAGCAGGCACACATCCTATCAATACAATTAACTGTAGAAAGTAGAAAACTAAATCAACTTTTAACTAGCCTAGAACTTTAATAGAGGTGGCTGGCAGCTAACTGATCTGTGGTATCAGTGGTAACTACACTGTAAAACAACGAAAGAGTCCAGCAGTTTTCGAAATAAACAAGAAAATCTATGGGACACACCATTATCAAAGACGCAGAAATATAAGCTTTCTTAAAGCAGAACACAAAATAAGGAAGTGACAATATGACACTTAAATCACGTAGCTTGCAGCAGACAAAAACTATACACATGGTATTTATCAAAACACGTGAGAATAAACTGTTAAAACAGTAGCACAATCGAAATCTGCCAAGTAGGTGAGAAGAAACCTCTTAAAACAGAAGGACTAATGAAAATTAAGAAATTAACTAGCAACGAAATTTCACGCAATTATGATACTTAGTGCTCTGGGTGATGAGGCAGCGACAACAGCTGGTCCAAACTGTAATAAGCATTGGCAGATGCAACTTTTTAGTATCATTACAATTAACGAGTGAAGCAGTTCAGCCACACAGTAATGTACCTTCAAGAAATGGAGATTAATATTATTACTTAAATCACAGTACAATGTCTTTAGAACCTAAAGCATAACCATTACTGTAGTTACTGTTGTCACTGTCTAAGCACTAACATCTTCAAACGAACCCAAAGGACAATAGAAACAGTTAATAATATACAAAGACTTTAGTGTCTACATAGTGGCTCTTTAGAATCCAAAATGGCACTCCATAATGACAATAAGAATCCGTAGTGCTCTCTTAAATGGAAAGTATAATTAACATCTAAGGCTTTTTAGAATTTAGCTGTGTTCAGTTGACGAACACACTTTCTTTAAAATGAGCCAAAAAGTGGTTAACAGTTAAGCGGTAAAAGTAACATTTTTTGTTTGAGTTGATACTACTCTGGGGACTATCAGTCATGCGGCTAAGATATTGTACACTTCCTCAGGTGAAAAATATAGTTCAGCTATGCAACGTGGCAGAAGCTGCAATGAGTTTCACACAGTCACATAGAATTTACAAACATTCATACACGTTTTAATTTACAGCCACTCGTAAAAGTGCAGTTTATGCGGCAGCAGCAAGGCGTCGCGCTCACTAGATTGGGAACGGCAGAGCAGCCAATCAGGAGTCACGATGCCGCGGCCAATAAGAAAGAGCGTTACAATTGTACTATGTAAACAAATCAAAGCGGTGTATGCAGACGTTTTTGACGACATACAAGTTACAGTTGCTACCAGTATGGATGTCACTTGATCACTGTTTCTAATATACCATAAAATAAATAAAACATGCTATACCTGCTCTATGGTTGACTGGTTCTTGTATGTACCCTTGTCCGGTCAGTAAAGTAATTGCGATAATTTCCAAGAATGCTTTCAATCGAGGTAGCTCGGACTATATACACACCCTCCTTTTCCCCCCCAAGGTAAGTCTTTCCTGTCCCTTCTGCCTAACGAAGCAGCTAGGCTGCGAAAGCTAGCGTTGTGTGTGTGTGTGTGTGTGTGTGTGTGTGTGTGTGTGTGTGTGTGTGTGTGTGTGTGTGTGTTTTTATTTGTTGCTATCACTGCCTGTGCTCCTTCGCCTGGTAAGGACTTCATCTATTTTTTTACGTACATTTTTCCTGTTAGGAATTTTTCCTCTATATAAAAAATAGATGAAGTACACTTACCAGGCGAAGGGGACAGGCAGTGATAGCAACAAATAAACACAGACACACACACAAACGCAAGCTTTCGCAGCCTAGGTGCTTCGTCAGGCAGAAGGGAAGGAGAGGGAAAAGGAAATGATGAGGGTTTTAAGGGAGTGGATAAGGAGTCATTCCAATCCCGGGACAGGAAAGACTTACCTTGGGGGGAAAAAAAGGAGTCTTCGATTGAGTGTTTCTGAACCGGAGAATCGGGCGCTAAGCGCCCTCACATACTAAAAAAAAACTTCTTGTTTAATATACACCTAACTTAACTTTCACTTAAAATGATCACTGTTTCGAACTGGTCATAAAACATGTTTGGCTGCTGTGGTGTATTAATAATAGGTCACTTCTGTCTGTAATATGACAATTATCTAAAAATCTCTTATACATGGAAAATCAATTACAATCACACAAACGACGCACCGATATCCTTGAATAAACTTCGAAATTGACGCCAAATTTACTTGTCATGAAACACACAATCTCATTGGCCGTGGCATCGCGACTCCTGGTTGGCTGCTTTGCTGTTCCCAACCTAGCGAGCGTGACGGCTAGCCGCTGCCGCATAAACTGCACTTTAACCCAGCCATAGCCTTCATCTCAAAAAAGGTACAAATAGAGGCACACAATCATTCAGAAAACTCAGGCACACATTTGTGTATTCTTGACTCTGCCACTCAGCCATCATCTTCACGGAGAATTGGAACCTACCACATATTTACATTCCAATCCAGATTTTCCATATCATAGTGAAAGTATCTTAATACTGATGACTAGTTGTGATTAATAACATCACTGGTTAAAGCTAGATGGTTGAGTATTTTAATTATCACTTCCATGACAAATAATAACATGTAGTGCAAAAACACTTCTGACACACATTTTAAAGATATAAAATTGTCAGCAAATTACGTAAAAAAGTGCTAGTTTCGTTAGATGAAAAAAAAATTGTTGTAGGCCAAGGCTCAAGTTCAATTTAAAACCACACAGTGTCATCATTAAGACCCTAAAATTTAATAAGGGCTAAATTTTACTTACTGTGTTGGCAGCTTTGCATGTTGATGTTAGCAAAAGTTCAGAATTTCCGGAAATGAGCTAACCAGTGATGGAGCAGATGTGGACAGCCAATCAAAATTCATTTGGTACTGTTAAGTGAAAAATTACAGAAAACAAAAGGATGTCAAAGAATGTTCGATGTGCCCCTCTTTCACACGTTACAATGAATCGCAACATGGGTAAGCTTTACGTAGGGCAGCAGTGGTGTAGCGAGCTTATGTTGACAATGAAATGTTCCTTTTACAATGACAATTTACTGGCTGGACAAGAGTAGGCTACATAAAAGAACCTGTCAATCATAGAGCAGGAACAACATTAACGCTTTCTGCCTAGTTCATGGCCAACAGAAAGGATTATGTCCCTCATTCTATGACTTAAAATTTTACTTACAAGGGAAATAATCCTGTGTGTTGACATTGACGTAAATAATTAATGCTGTTCCTGCTGTATGGTTGATATTTCTGTATGAACCTTTGTCATGTCACTAAATTAACTATCAAAGGGGTCATTTCGTTGTCAACATTAACTCTCACGCAACACTGTAACAAACAAAACATTAAATGTCAAATAATGACGTGAGTTCATTTATTCAGCGAAAGAAATCTACCAACACATCCCGTAAGATACTGCATGTTATCAAACAACTGGCTAATGACAATGCCACACAAACCCCACAATTTACATATGTTGCCAACAACGTCCAAAGCCGCCAACATAGTAACATTTAGCCATAATAAGCAACCAATTTTTTTGAGAGTAAATTGAAATCTACAATATGACCGATTGGCTATGACCAATGACATATCTAAATTAAAGACAATAGTTTGTTTACAGAAGAACATACATTATAGATTACAACTTCGTGTTTAAAAAGTTATTTTACCTCCTCTCTGATAGGTATAGGTTAACAGTCTCCCTCCCCACCCACCCACAAATGAGCGCTGGAGGCGTGAATTTTTGGTCCAAGACCTGTGATCGATGGTACATTCTGTTGTGGTAATCTGTAACTTACGAGGATAATCACAGGTTACTTATTATCTACAATACATTTAAGTAGTATATTATCCCGTATGTTTATATCCAATGACAATGATTGGTTTGCTACTTGGTATATCTATGTAGTGTATCTTGTGAAACTCTGATATGATGTCATTGGTAAAAGCCGATGGGTTTGTATAGCGGTCTTTTGACGAGAGATCGTACTTTCTAGTTTTTCTAACAACTGTCTAGAAATAAAAACACTTTCACATTAAAGGCATTTGTAGAGAAAAAAATGTCACACAAACCACTACAGCTTGTAAATTCTTGGTCTACTAGGTAGTAGCCTAGCTTCAGATAAAATAGCAGTACAACCAATTAAGCATCTTACTAGGCCTACTTGTAGAATCAATAAAAGTAGATCATAATTTATGCTATCAAAACATTTTATAATACTTACATTCATCATAGAAACCATATATCCTGTTAATACTAGCACATTCGTGATTGCCACGCAGAAGGAAAAAATTTTCTGGGTATTTTATTTTGTATGCAAGCAGAAGACATATAGTCTCTAAACTCTGTTTGCCACGATCTACATAATCTCCAAGAAATAAGTAATTTGCCTCAGGTGGAAAACCGCCATACTCAAATAGCCGCAAGAGGTCTGTGTACTGCCCATGGATGTCACCTGAAGCATAAATGAAAATGAGCTGTAGTTTATAAATTCTACAATTTGGAATATCCAACTAGTTGTACGATTATGACATTAAGTATTGCCAATAAAATTCACTAGGCCTAGTCCTGAATTCTGAAGCAGCACAAATCTCGAAATAGCACTTCACTGAATTCCAACAACCATGTTTCTAGCACAATATTTTCCCGCACGTTCGTATCTGCATACAAACATTTTTTTCTTTTCCGTTGCTTTTTGTATTTTAACATACACTAATGTCAAAACTACATCGGATTGCAGGCCTACACATAGAATTTCGACAACTGTTGATGGAACTCTTTAAACCATAAATTACCACAAATCTTGAGGGGAGCCTCTAGCTCCAACAGAATTGGCTGCTGAAGAAAGATTTCTCTTGATTTCAAGCACAATCCGCGCACTTCTGCTTCGGACATCTGCACCGACTTTCCTGGTCGACATCCTCTTACTGCAAAACAAGACAAACACAGCGTTAAAAACTGAAAGTTACCAGCTTCTGATTTCAGTTTTGTTCTTGCAACCGATGATTATCAAATGAAGTTAAACTACATTATCTACGAGTAAATTCCCAAGATTTTGACATTTGACAGATACGCCCATTTTCTACAAGTAGTAATATTCCGGACAGATTATTAGATAGTAAACAACAACTATTACTCAGCATCTACATCCAATGCATTATTTAGAAGTAAGAATAAACTTCACCTTCAAGAAGCCTTTGTATTAGGCTGTCTACGTTTAAATCGATGTCAGCCATTTTGGTACTGCTTGCTGCAGCCCCAAGTGCACGTAAAAGATTCGTACCAAAGATCTTACAAAGATGGGGTTGATGCTATCCTTTCACAAATAGGAGTATACTTCCGATGTTGGCCTTTGCTCTTCGATAATTTTGTAGACGATTTGTTGAAATGAAAATACTATTTTAAGATAATAGTAGATCCATATTTGCCACGCACTTGGACGTACCTACAGGGGGACACAAGAGGACTTGTCTCCCTAGTATTTTTTTTAACAGCTTAATGTTGTTTCCGTAGTGACAAAAAAGGACACCATTTGAATGAATACATCCAAGCTTGACTAACCACACATACTGAGGGTTCTTATTCAGTATGACTTAATCGTTTATATGATATAGTAAAGTACAAGAAAATGAACAGCGAATATTACGACAAAAAAACCATAGCATTGTCACGCAACAATGGAGCAGTGGGCCTGACGGGTTTGTGTGGCGCGTCACCTGTCGCGCATCCAACAAGGGCGTAGCCACCTGACACAGCTATATGCCTCACCTGACCAAATCCAGACCATAGTCTCACTAAATCGGACGGACAGGGAGTCAATTGATAATGACTTATTGTCAGTGCAAGTAAGAGAAATAGCTTTGTAGCGATTAAAAGACATTTAATCGATACAGTCTTTCTCTAAAAAGAAAAAGAATAATGGCAAGTAAACATCCCGGTCTCGAAAAGACATATGATCATTTCGTTTATTACAAAACTAGCCTCTGCGCCCAGCGTTACTTGCGTTTGTAGCCTATTCTTTCCATTCTTCTATTATCCATCTTCTCCTTACCATTCTGTCCCTCGCGTTTTGTCCCCAATCAGTTTCGACTGAATCTGTAGCTGATACGGTCGTTTTCATACAGTCTATTAAGTCATGGCCAGGTTCAGACAAGCAACTAATGGCACGCAACAACTAGTTGAATAGCAAAGTTGCAGTTCAGTAGCAAGTGTGCACTTCCAATTTTTAGTAGCGCCACTTACGAGTCGCTGCTTTTTCCACGCAACAAAAATTTCAACTTGGTCGAACTTTCTTTCGCCACTTTTTTCCCCTACCATCAAATACCGACATTCGCCTGTCACGTCTAGGGGTATTTCTAACCTTTTCACTTCGTATCAGTGTGTTTGAATTCGAGGTTTAAGTTTTGGAGTGTTTGTTTGCGGCTAAAATGTCGAATATATGAAGGAAAGACTTCTTGTTCTTGTGGAATAAAGTGTAACGGTCGTTAGGCCGCGAATGAAATGTGCCATGCAAATCGTGATCAGCTGAGACTGTGGACGCCAAATTGCAAACTACACAACCATAGAATGAAACCTTCACTCTGCAGCGGAGTGTGCACTGATATGAAACTTCCCGGCAGATTAAAATTGTGTGCTGGAACCGGGACTCAAACCTGGGACCTTTGCCTTTCACAGGCCGACTGAGCTATCCTGACACGACTAACGATCCTGCCTCCCAACTTTACTTCCGCCAGTACCTCGCCTCCTACTTTCCAAACTTCTCCTCCAAACATTGCAAGACTAGCACTCCCTAAAGAAAGGATGTGGTGGAGACATGGCTTAGCCACAGCCTAAGGGATGTTTCCAGAATGAAACTTTCACTCTGCAGCGGAGTGTGCGCTGATATGAAACTTCCTGGTAGATTCAAATTGTGTGCCGGAACTGGGACTCGAACTTGGGACCAATGCCTTTCACGGGCAAGCGCTCTACCAACTGAGCTACCACGACACAACTCACGATCCCACCTCACAACTTTACTTCCGCCATTACCTCGCCTCCTACTTTCCAAATTTCACAGAAGAAGTCCTACAAACCTTGCAAGATTAGCACTTCCGGAAGAAAGAATATGGTGGAGACATGCTGTCTATTGCATATGCGAGGATTCGTGCCAAGGAATATCTGCCATGCATCGTGTTAATAGGTCTATGTGAAGAAGTACGTAGTTTCAGACAATCGTGCTTGTGGCGTTGCGGCATAGGTGTAGGCCTATACCTCAGTTGTATCGTTTAATATGGCCTTAACACTCGCTTCCCACAGTCGCGCACACAAATCATGTAGTTGTCTTGGTTTCTGTTCCACCATGGAATTGATTGGAACCGCGAGAACGGAGAGTTTGCGCGCACTCCGCTGGACTCGCGATCACCGTTCCATGTCAGTGGCCACGACAGCCACATCGTATGCTCGATCATCACGGAATATGTACCCCTTCGAGATTGGTGGTCGAGTCATTTGTAATGACCAACAGAATTGATTTCATTTTCGTATATATGTCACGACAATAAATATGTTTTCTAAAGAATAAACAAGTGTGACTCTTGAGGCTCTCCTCAAGATCTGTTGATATGGTGTGAAAGGGCCTTCTGCTGGATGTTTGCATCGTTTTCACATGGCTGAACTGAGTGTGGACAGCAGACAGAACACCATCAACCAGAAACAACCACTTGAACCATGTCTGGTGGGTGCGGACCAGTTATGATGTGCCCAGCACCCTCTGGGCATAAATACTGAGCCCGTTCCTCCAAAACAGCATTCTCAGGTAGCGCCGGAAAAGGCACTGAGTTATGCTGCCAAAATATCGTGTGAGAACAGTGCGAACATCAGTCAGAAATCCAATTCACTCCATGTCAATAAACAAGTATTTTATGTCACAATCACTACGTCCGACAATGAGCAGTAAATTGTAAGTGGCTCCATCATGGCACCTTCATTGGTGACCCCAGCATGATCGTTTGTAGGAGAACAGATGTTGGTGATAAAATTTAGTCACAAATGTGACATAGAACCATGAGTGAAAGAAGACTTTCACTAGCATTTACATTTTGATGCTTTTGCAAAAAATTTTCGGACTTTGAACCATTTTTTAGTATTGTGTATATTTATTGTATTATGTAATTCTTCTTTTTAAGTGTGCATGCCTTTCGTTGGACTTTACGTAAAGATGGAAGAGCTCCTGACCCTCAACCAGCTCCTGGTTAGCTAGCTTCAGCGCACAGAGACTGCCACTTCCGAACCAGTGCGGGAAAAAGTCCCCCGCACAAATGGACGACACATGAACTCCAAGCATTTCATCCACCGCCTCTGAGCCTGTACCTCCACCATCCACCCTCTCCAAGCTCCGACACCCAACTCCCCCAGCCATACCAATGGACACTGGCCTGCACCATCATGTGCAGAATTTGGCTGCCCAGGTGGCAGCACTCATCACACAAGTAGACCAGTTAGCACACTCACCGCAGGATGGCAGCACTGACCATAGTCCCAGCCAGAGGCAGTGCAACTCACACAGCTGGCAATGCAGTGAAAGCTGCTCTTATGGATCACGCTGACGTGAGACTCGTTCTGCTGGCACCACACACACTTAGACAGCAAAGCTACAGAGTGCTGCACTCCATGCTCCCATCCAGACGCCAGCTGCAAACATGCCTAGATGCACCCAGCTGTAATGCCTGTTTGTGGCAGAAAAGGGCAGGGATGTGAGGTATCTTATAGGGACAGCCTTGGACCTGTCAAATTTCCCCGAGTCTTTGCTATGGGAGAAGAGGAAAGCTGAAACTCTCTGGCTTATAGCAGTGAACAATTTGTCTTTGAAAACGTACGGCACCCATATCAAGATGTGAATTTAGGACTCTGTTGCATATTCACATGGAGGTTCACCATTGCCAATGTTAATGAGTCAATCCTCGGTGCAGACTTCCTTGCATACTGTAAGCTGTTTGCTGATGTCGGTAATAGTCAACTGAGCGACTCAACAACTACTCTAATGATTATGGGACAACAGCATCAAACAGCCTTCTTCAGTGTTAAACCTGTAGTCAATTCTGTGCTATTTATGGAACTTCTCAGGAAATTCCCAGAGTTAAGTCGCCCGCCTGGTGCACCGAAGATGGTGAAGCACTCGACGCTGCATCATATCATCACCAACCCCGACCTTCCGTCTCGTGCCGCTGGCATAGCCTCACACCCAACACTCTCAGTCACAAAGGTCGAGTTTCAGGCAATATTACCCCAATGCATTGTCCACCCTTGTGCAGGCCATGCTCATCTGCCCTGCATTTGCTGCTGGAAAAGGACAACTCACGACAGCCATGTGATGACTATCACACCATCAATGTGAGGACAGTGCCAGACAGATACCTAGTGCCACATCTGCAGGATTTCAATTACAACATGGCTCGCGATACTATAATTAGCAAGGTGGAATGTGCAAAGACATACACACAGATCACCATGGCAGCCAGGGACCTAGAAAAAACTGCCATAACCACCCCTTTGGGCTTTTTGAGAGATTTTCATGATGTCCAGCCTGTGGAATATTGCACAAACCTGGCAGCGGTTCGTTGATGGCATCCTGCTGTGTTTGTCACGTTGCTTCATCTACCTGGACAACATCCTCATGTTCTCAATGGCAACCGATGTCCATCACAGCCACCTGACAACCGCCTTCTGCCACATCAGCAAGGCTGGCATCATTATCAACGCACAGAAATGTGTATTTGGGTTCAGTGATATTGAATTCTTGGGACACTTCACCACCACTACTAGATTCATGCCTTGCCAGACCATTGAGGCAGTCATGACCATACCATGATCAGAGACACAAATGGGCTTACAACATTACCTGGGCATGATCAATTTCTACCAGCACCATTTGCGTAACACTGCTATGGTGCTTGAACCCCTGACCGCCATGTGATTTGGTCCCAAAGTAAAGTGGAGGGCTCCCATTATGTGGACTGATGACACGGAGTGCAGCTTTGCCGATTCAAAATGGTGCCTCACCGATGTGGTGCTGTTCGCAAATCCTGTACACATCGCCAAGATAGCCATAGTGGTGGATGCCAAACAGACCACTAAAGTCACAGCATGTTGATGGTAGTTGGCAGCCACTCTGCTTCTTTTCTAAGCAGCTATTGGCATCACAGTGGTCCTGAAGCAAATACTTACGGCCATTGCTGGTAGCCACTGGTAGCTACAAACTGATTACATATGCATTCTGGTCTAACAATACCAACTGTTATGTATCCGTACTGGATCTTGGGAACTCTGTAGCCATTAATAATTGTTGTTGAATAACACAACATCTTCAGATGGCTATATTTTCTTTATACAGGGTGTATCACAGAGGATGGTGCAAACTTATGCATTTTGAAGTACACAATAATAGATGTAAAAATGTCCCAATAAACATGCATCTGCAAACAAGCTATTTGCGAGATAATTATGAATGTGTGGTTCCAAGCCACCAGTGATGTCATTGTAAACATTGTCCTAGTTAGTACACATTAATTTGAAATTTAGACTTTAATAATAAGATTTACATCACATTTAGTCCACATTTCACTAACTTTATTCTAAACTTCATCGTAGTTAGTACAAATTAATTGGAAATTTTGACTTTAATATTAGGTTTTACATTGCATTTAGTTCACATTTCACAAATGACTTACCTGTTAAAGGAGGTGTTCAAATTATCTTCCTTGCATCTGGATGCAATACTGTGGTTGTCTCTGCAATCAATTACGAATTTTGGAAGTGTGTACAACTTTCCACTCCAGTTTTTCAACCATGTTAACGGGTGTGCTCTACACCTCACTTCTGAGGTGACTCCAGCTGGTGCCTCAAATGACTAGGGGTTCACTTCTTTCAGTTCCGGATTTTAATAGTGGCACTGCCCACCCCCCCCCCCCTCCCGCCCTCCACTCGGCATGTCGATGTTTCGGCATCCCCCCCCCCCTACATCCAAAGAAAATTTAGCGCACCTCTGCTAGTGTAGTGGCACTGGGGAAAAGCTCCTAGGTCCCCTCCCCCCCCCCCCCCCCCACACACCTTTTAGATATATTTTCGTTAAACGATCTGCAGAATGTCTTACCTCAACTTGTTTGCGCTTGCTTCAACTCGAGCTCAGGTGCGGTCTACCAAGCTATTTTATATCACACTTTTGTTCCAAGCTTAAAGTTGAGTAATTTCTTTCTAAAAGATACTGAACATTGTTCATTTTTCTTTGATAATAAACACCTAGAACATATGAATATGCACATGTACACTAAACGCAGTAAGTAACTGATTACACTGTTAAGTGACTGTGACAAAATGAATCTGTTCTGATGAAGAGACAAGCTACCTTCGGGTCACATGACACTGTAAGCAGCACCCCCTACTAAACTTATGCATGCACAAAGGCTGCTCTCCCCCACATCTTTTCAAACAGTTAAATATTTGTTACAACGAAGACTATAAATGTCATTTACCTTGAAAATCATGACACATTGACAAAAATGTCAAACAATATGTGGCATGTAACAACACAAAAGTCATTGTTGTTCTGGATCTGTTAAAATGATTGGGTTTAAAAAAATGCTTGCAGTCAGTCTTGAACCCACTACCTTCGACAGCACAGTGTGATGCTGATAACTACACAGCTATTCTTGCAAGATGGAGAAGAATGACTTCATTATTGCTTATGATCGGTTCTTCTGAAGGCTTTTACAGTTGAGGGGTATTTCATTTATAGTTATAAGATATTTTACCAAATATCATGTATTTTTGATGAATCTTCAATCCCAAAAACAAATATGCAGTGCAAATGTTGCCTTCATGGAGGAATTGCACATGCGCAAGGCGAGATGTGCAATGGCTCCACTGTCCTGTCTTGCTTTGGGACCATTTGTGTGTAACCACGAAAGCTTGGTTAGCCAGGAGTTGGTGGCTCTATCAGCTTCCATGCCAATGTTGAAAGCGGCATTTCCCCTCACCCCTCGCTGCAGCAGGAGCGCCCAAATGCTGTCTCTAGAGGGTTCAGAAGAGAATTTAAACCTCAGTCATGCATGCACATTGCAATGCTGTGGCCACTGGCACCTATATTAAACAGCCGTGCTACGACTCATATACATGCTGCCTCCATAATGTTAAATGTTTCTCATGCGATAAAAATACTATGAGTGTGCATACAAAATGATCCGATAGAAGAACAAAATGAAGAATAATAGTTTAAAAACACTTTTTATTTTATTTTTTTATTTACATTTTATCACAACGAGCTTTTTTCTGGGGTTCACTGAAACAGTGAACATACAGCACATGCCACCACTGGATCCCAGACACAAAAATCCAAAGGATTTAGATCAGTGATCTTGGAGACAAAGGTATAGGTCCACCTTGGCCTATCCATCTCTGGCTGTATCTGCATGTTGATGGTGTCTCACAACAGCCACAAAATGTGCCAAAGCTCCGTGATAAATGTACCACATACTCTGGTGTTGCTGGAGGGGAACATCTTAAAGCAATCTTGGAAGATGACATAATGTACGTCTGTACATTCAGTTTTGGTGGAAGAATGTGTGGCCCAATGAATTGATCACCTAGTACCGCTAACCACACATTCAGTGTGAAACTCTGTTGGTGTGGTGACTCACGAACAGCATATGGATTTATTTCACACCACAAATGTGTATTGTGATATTTAAAAACACAATCACTTGTGAATCCTACTTCATCTGCAAATAAAATCTTACTTGCAAAACAATAGTTGACTACAGCCTGCTATTGCATCCACTGACAAAACATCACTCTAGGAACAAAGTCTGCATCACTGAGACATTGAACTCCTTGGAGGTAGTAAGGGTGCAGTAAATCGATAATGTGAAATTCTTAATACACTTCTGTGGCTTAGTGCAAGCACTTGTGTGACAATTCTTATTGTTGAGGTCTATGATGAGAGCTTTACTGCTTCCAACACCACATACTCAACATCAGGTGTAATGCGAGCAGGCTTACCTCCTGCTCTGCCATGTGCAAAACCTCCATGTTCTCTCAAGCACTGATGGACTCTTGTAATTGTATGACTTTTGGGGTGTCTTCGACCAGGATATGTTTGTTGGTACAAGTGTGCAGCCTCCTGTGCATTGCCATTAGCACTACTGTACATGAAATGCATATCTACATACTCTTCGTTACTGTAAGATTCCATTGTAAATACAGCATTTTGTAAACAATGAACATAGTACGCAAGTAAACAAGGGGTAAACTGTATAATGTTACAAACAATGCCATCATTTGCAGCTTGGAACCATATGTTCATAATTCTCTTGCAAATGGCTTTTTTGTGGACCCATGTATACTGGGGCATATTTGCTTCTATTACTGTGTACTTTCAACTGTGTAAGGGTATGTCATCCTTTTTGATAGACCCTATGTATTTATTTCTGTCAGTAGCATATCATCTGATTCTGAATTCAGCAGAAGTCAATAAAGAAATAGATGACTTGCTACTGACAGAAATAAATATATAAAGAAAGTGTAGCCATTTTAAGATGGTCAATGTAGCCCAAAACTGGTAATGGCTTTGAAGTAAAACATCTTAAAAACATATGTAACTGGTTACATCATTCAACAACAAATACCAACTGTTCACCATGTTAGCTCCAGCAGTTGGAGTACGTGTCAAAACTCATGACAGACATGAGACATATTTCTAGGATGGACAACGTTGTCACTGACTGCTTGTCCTGTGACTGCGACATTGTCTCCTTGCTGGCGGATTTAGATAAATGTTGCACAAGTGCAAGAGAGCAATGAGGAGCTGGGCAAGTTCTGAGTCAACAGCACCTGTGACCTGCACCTGAAACTAGTGCCAATTCCTGGCTCCTGCCAGAAAATTTGGTGCCATGTCAGGACGGAAACACATCAGCCATTTCTCCCACAAAGTTCCGGCATGGAACATTTGCTTGTCACACCCTGGTGTAAACACCACTGTATCACTCTTGGCCACACGTTTTATCTGGCCGTTGTAACGTTTCTGCTATGTTGAACACTCCTAAAAATCAGTTGCCAACATAGAAACACGAAATATCTGATACCTAAAGTAAAACTTCATTACCGGACATGTAAAATTTTACATTTTCGCTTTCTGTTTGAAATTCTATTAACACTATTAGTAAAACGCTTTTAAGAAATAGTACGTTCATTTAAATATAACTTTGGCTGACCTTTTACGTAATTTTCATTTTTTTAATACTTTCGTAAATAATAGCTGCAAACACTAAAAATGCATTACACATAGTTTCGGAAATTGCTGAACCTATATAGATACTAATTTGTATAAAAACAACAATACTACATGTTATAACTATTGCACAACATGATTTCATATATACCTTTTTTATAAATAAATTAGGGCAGACCATGTTTTATATATCACTAGATCCTAAATTAAATACTGATAATTTTTCATGCACTAAAATTAATAATCCGTTTGGTACTAAGAAGCTATCTTCGAAATTAACAAAACTACGACAACCATATACAAATCCGTGTTAATAAATAATTTGACGCAAACCGAAACACATTAAAATTCCATGTCACAATAATATTACGCCTACACACTATTGGCAAAACAAATATGTGTGCATTTCGAAAACACACATAATGTAAATAATTTGAGCAATGTAAACACTAGTCAAAAGGACGACGTTAAATTTGTGTTACACATTAAATACAAAAGTCATGAAACAAGTACATACATTGACATAAATAGTCAAAGCTTAAATGTAATGTTTTAATTTCTGTATTTTGTCATATTTAATGTAAAAGAATATTGTTTAATTATGAATTACAAAACTTTGTCATCATTTTTATTACGTGGTTATGCAGAAAGATGTTGGAGAGAAACCATGTTTTATTCAGTTGTTGAGTGGCCTGAAACCTGTAAGCAGCTCTGTTGGCTTGCTGCTGCATTTCTTGATTGTGCAATGTTTAAGTGGAAATAAAATCGTTTCCATATCATCTGAGATGGTTTTAATTTATGAAAAGATCCTGTAAAATCAAATGTTTTAGTGAATGCCGAAGAAAGCTCACAACGCAATGGACCTCAGCCAACATATAAGATAAGTTCAACTTCACCTACAGTGGAATGATTTCGTTATAGACTGTGAACTAATAAAAATTTCCGTGGTTCAGGAAAAATGTTAGGACTCAGTTTGAGTCATTCCAAAAAGAGGTGATGGACGTTAGAAGTGGTGCCTTGTGACCAGGATTCATTTTAAAGAGATACAAGGAAAATAATGTATATGATGGAAGTGCAGTAAAACCATCATAAAAGTGCAGATTTCGACTACAATACTATCCACCCCTACGATGTCAAAATTTAATGGAGGAAGATGGCAATAATTTGGACTACTAGATTCCTGTATCGCCGCATCCTTGTGACCAGATAAGTACTTTTATAGTAACTTTTGTAGTGACTGTTTGTGTGATAGGAGTTTTATGTGGACTGAAAACTTATTTTAAAATGGATACAGTAAGAAAGGAGGGAGATGATAGTACTCAAGTTTCGGACTTTGACAGTGGGGTAGAAGGTTCTGGTATCGCGAGTTCTATACCTTTACAAGAAAGCAGCAGGTCCCATTTTCTAGTGATTTACAAGAGACTGGACAACAGATTAGTAATATGGCAGGAAACATGGAAATAGAAAGAAAATTAATCTTGGAACTTTTATTACAAATGAAAACCGTGATATCTGATATGAAATCTCAAACAAACTCGATTAAATTTGAAATTTGTAAAACAAATGGCACAATGACCGAAGTAAAACAAAGTATTTTAGACACAAAACTTTATGCAAAACTCAATAGTGTAGAAAAAAGTGTTATGGTAGCTGCTACTGCAGAAGTTTCACAGACGAGTGACAGTGCTGAAAAAATAGATGACAGTTCAAGTTATGTGAATTCTCAGAGCCAGGATACTAAAACAGAGTTAACTGGAAAGATTCGCGATTTTGAACAATGTAATAGCAAACTTGATTATTCTGATTTGAAAGTAGAAACTGAATGTAACTGTTTCGTAGATAACCTTGAGCTAGAAGTTGAAAGTGAATGTGCAGTCACAGAATTACCACAGTGTGTAGACGAAATTCAAGAAAAGTCACATACTGAAACTTTGAGTATTCCTAGATGTACTAGTGTTATTAGTTTACCAGTAGTGAAGTTACCTTGTAGGCCTAAAAAGAAATTTCACCCTGTTTATTTTATGCCACAGGACAATGATTGTTTTACGTCTGAGTTGAATGACACTTCAGAAATTATGTTGCTTAAGGAAAGTCTAAGGTGTAAAGTATGTTCTTGGGCAAACCAGACACAACTTTTTGCATTTAATTTTGGACCTAGTAGTAATATACCATTACCTGTTCTACCTGATGACAGACAAAATGAGATGCATCAGACTATGTACTGATGTAATACCTTAGGGGCATAATTACTCTTTAGTTATGAAACTGCTGACACCAGTTCAGGTCCCCAGTCATGTGCTGTGTACTTCTATTAATCATTTTCACAGTGCAGAATAAATTCTATGCTTTAAGTTTTCCTTCAGTGTAAATATTTATGATTATTTGAAAAACTTTTTAATTGCCACTGATAAATGAAGACAGCTGAGACATACCTTTCGATATGTGCATTTTTGCTATATGCTTATTGAAACTTAAAATATGTGAAGCCTAAACTTTATTACCAATAAGAATTTTTGAGAAAATATGTAGGTGGATGTTAACCATCAGTTCAGAAGAACTTTATACCAAATACTAATACTGTACCTAATATGATATACTAGTTGGGGGTTTTCAATATGAAGGTTTTTTTTTTTTTTTTTTTTTTTTTTTTTTACTTATGCCAGTGTATAGGCCAATGGACTTTATTCTTAAGAAAAGTAAATATACTGAAATACAGTTTGAATCAAATAGTGAATTCATGTTTACAGTTAATACAGTTGCAAATAATAACAAACATTGAGGAGTTATGAATTAAAATACTATGTGAATTTAAGTACAGAAAAAAAAAAAAAAAAAAAAAAAAAAAAAAAAAAAAAGGTAGATGATGCGGGTTTATTTAATGTGTTTGACAGAAATTTTGGAGTCTTATATTATGATGTTTATGAACCACTAGCTAATGTGGAAGTCTTTGAGTAGTCATCAAAAGATATGACAGGTTAGGAAAATAGTGAGTGCTGTTCATGAGAAATTTAAGTTAGGTTAAGAATTGTCAGTGAAAGTACTGAACAAATAGTTATTAAGTTACTGAAATGGAAGTGAAAAATGCTTCATATATTGAAAAGAAAGAATTAATATGGTATAAAGAAAATGAATATGAAAATAAGGAATACTTAAATGAAAAATGTTGATGTAGTATTTAAGATTAGTATATTCTCTGAACAGATGCTTTACTGGAAGTCTAAGATGTTAAAATTGCTTGATACTGCTGAGGAATCTCAAAATGATAGTGTTAAGTGTACTGAGAAATGTTAGCTCCAAACCCTGATATAAATGTTAAGTCATCTACTGAAGTGTTAGATAAAGAATTAATTGAAAGCATATATGAAAGTATACCTTCTGTCAATGTCAACTTAAGTTGTGAATCTAGTAACATAAATAATTCTAATGAAGTTTAAAAGATTTAGTAACTGAACCTGAAAAACCAAGTAATGTTTCACTATGTGTGTAGTCCATTTGTTAAGATCTGAGTTGAAGTTTATCTACAGTTATAGATTGAGCCTCTTGAAGTTAATTGAAACCCTTAGCTGTATTCTTATAGTTTTGCTTAACCACGATCCATAAAGTTGATCAGTCTCGGATAGATTAATGTGTTTAAATCCTACCTACAGAAAAGTTAATTGTCTTGTGAATTTTACCTTGCTCTTACTCTGAAACCTATAAGATACTTGCACATAATTTTGATACCATTTATGAAATGGCACACAATAATTAATTTATTAACCTCATATGCATAGTCAAAGGTATGTTGAAGTGTTCATTATTTGTTTATGGCTTGAAATGTCATTGTATATATATATATGAATGCTTACCTCAGTTATGTACTGTGATTTTTCTATTAATCACGTCCACAGTGCATTATAATTCAAATTCTTTAAGTCTTTTCACTCTTGTTAGTCATTCATTAGTATTTTTGTGTTGTACGTTGATGTGTCAAGAGGGACTTGCTAACAATTAGTACAAAAGTGACTATAAGCATGGGAGGACACATAGACCACACAAGTGTTGACCAATGTAAAACTCAATTTCTATCCTTGAGCTTACAGCTTAATAGGAAAATATTTAATACTGGTTTAAGATGACCATATTATAGTATATTGTACATATGACTCAGTTTTGGCTGATGCAAAGTTTAATTTTCATTTTTATTCTTAAAGTTTACAATGAAACTATTCATGGTTTACAAGTTACATACTTGGTATGTTTATCATGCATACTTGCACATACTCATGATGTAAAGGTTAATGAACCATTACAGACTACCTATTACTCATTATATATTAACATTAAACTTGTATAAATTTGTATTTTTCATGTGGAACACATACTTTTTATTCATGACACACTTGTTGACTTGCTCATGCATGCAAGCTTTGTGTATAATTCTGTAGTTGATTACAGGGTGTTTAGTTTTGATATGGTACTGTATCTGAAACTGATCAGGCAGACCATATGTCAATTTTGACTTTTGAGTAGTATATAATTATGAGATTTTCACTGTTAACGTATACATGTACAGACTTTCAGAACACTTAAGATAGTTACTCATTTTCATCCACTTCTACTGTATGATTGTCACTCATTTTCAAACACTACTGGACAACATTGAATGTTAATTTTGAGTTATTGGGGGGTAGTAACTGTTCACCATTCAACAAACATAGGGTACTCTGGACTGTGTTGTGTTCGATTGGGGCAGTTTGTTCAAAGAAGAACAAAAACTATGTACTGTTTTTTACTTCTGCGGAAAGTCAAGTTGCCAG
Organism: Locusta migratoria; assembly: GCA_026315105.1. Taxonomy (NCBI): domain Eukaryota; kingdom Metazoa; phylum Arthropoda; class Insecta; order Orthoptera; family Acrididae; genus Locusta; species Locusta migratoria. Next base: position 116,906,296 of record CM048753.1, on the reverse strand, counting down.
TTGCATCTTGTTACTCTTGGTAAGGTAGTTACCATTAATACAAACATTCCGTTTAGAAGATAATCTATGAAAACTAAGTGGTGTATCGTAATACCTTACGAACACTAAGTTGTTAAACAAAATATAGGTAAATGCAACCAGAGTCTTTTTCTGCTTATGTAGCCGTTTGCGAGTCAGTTACCTGTCCTGGCCGTGGACATAATTTAATGGCAGCATATTTTTCCGCCCTCTCTTGATTACTGCCTTGAGAGTGGGTGTAGTTTGGCAGTTTAAAAAACTTTTTCATTTTTCTTTAAATTCTTCTATGATTTGGGAAAAAATGACACTTTGGTGGATCAGTTGAGAACTGACACTTATTACTTTAATTTCCGTGCTTCTTTTGAGCTATGAGATTAACCATTGCCACTGCTAACTACTCGCAGGGGGGGTTAGTTTTTGAATTTTTATTAATGCATATGTTTTTTTTAATAAGTAAAATATTATGTAATACTAAGATCTAATTTGTTTATACTATTTACTACTACTTATTCTAATCTCAAACAGTATGAGAAATATTCAATACCCACAGTTTCAAAACCAAGATTACATTTTGTCTATATAACCATTTGAACTATACCATAATTTTGAATGAAAAATGTTTGATGTGCTCACTGAGAGCTTGTTTCTATCCATTGTTTTACTATTTAATTATGTCATTCTTTCACTTAGTAAATTGACTATAAATTGTGAAGTTATTACAATGTACAACACCCTTTCTAGAGGAATTAGGAGCTTAGTTCTCACATAATGGCATTTACATACATGTATACATAGAAAATTATTCTGAGTAAAATATTTTTTTATATGAATTAATACCAAACATAACTGTTTACAATATGAATATCAATGCTCTTTGAAAAAAAAAGTTGTAAAAGCTTGCTATTTCATTATTCAAACTAAAGTAAATTAGAGAGATTTCTCATTAATTTTCAGTAACATTTAAGGGTTAATTTGAACCCATAATTTTGTTTGTTTACAATACCGTATTGATAAAATTGATTAATCTTTCCAATAGCCTGATAACAGTATGCTTATTTATGTATGTAGTTAGGGAAAAATAGTATGTGGTTCTGAGAAAGATACAACCATGTTGTAGGAACCGTCTTGAATGCCTGTAACTACAGTCAGCTGAAGCTGCGAGCCACTACGTCACCAACAGCAGTTTGCAGATACACCGCTGTCGGCGCATCAGGCAACATCAACAACCACCAGTATTCGCAAGACAACAATCAACATACAATTTTTATTTTAGCCTAAACTAATACAGACTCACTATGAACACTTAAATCACAACATATTGAAACGATAGTACACAGTGAACCCTACATTACATTTCAGGTACACTATGTAGGGGTGTGTGTAACGTTTCTGCTATGTTGAACACTCCTAAAAATCAGTTGCCAACATAGAAACATGAAATATCTGATACCTAAAGTAAAACTTCATTACCGGACATGTAAAATTTTACATTTTCGCTTTCTGTTTAAAATTCTATTAACACTATTAGTAAAACGCTTTTAAGAAATAGTACGTTCATTCAAATATAACTTTGGCTGACCTTTTACGTAATTTTCATTTTTTTAATACTTTCGTAAATAATAGCTGCAAACACTAAAAATGCATTACACATAGTTTCGGAAATTGCTGAACCTATATAGATACTAATTTGTATAAAAACAACAATACTACATGTTATAACTATTGCACAACATGATTTCATATATACCTTTTTTATAAATAAATTAGGGCAGACCATGTTTTATATATCACTAGATCCTAAATTAAATACTGATAATTTTTCATGCACTAAAATTAATAATCCGTTTGGTACTAAGAAGCTATCTTCGAAATTAACAAAACTACGACAACCATATACAAATCCGTGTTAATAAATAATTTGACGCAAACCGAAACACATTAAAATTCCATGTCACAATAATATTACGCCTACACACTATTGGCAAAACAAATATGTGTGCATTTCGAAAACACACATAATGTAAATAATTTGAGCACTGTAAACACTAGTCAAAAGGACGACGTTAAATTTGTGTTACACATTAAATACAAATGTCATGAAACAAGTACATACACTGACATAAATAGTCAAAGCTTAAATGTAATGTTTTAATTTCTGTATTTTGTCATATTTAATGTAAAAGAATATTGTTTAATTATGAATTACAAAACTTTGTCATCATTTTTATTACGTGGTTATGCAGAAAGATGTTGGAGAGAAACCATGTTTTATTCAGTTGTTGAGTGGCCAGAAACCTGTAAGCAGCTCTGTTGGCTTGCTGCTGCATTTCTTGATTGTGCAATGTTTAAGTGGAAATAAAATGGTTTCCATATCATCTGAGATGGTTTTAATTTATGAAAAGATCCTGTAAAATCAAATGTTTTAGTGAATTCCGAAGAAAGCTCACAACACAATGGACCTCAGCCAGCATATAAGATAAGTTCAACTTCACCTACAGTGGAATGATTTCGTTATAGACTGTGAACTAATAAAAATTTCCGTGGTTCAGGAAAAATGTTAGGACTCAGTTTGAGTCATTCCGAAAAGAGGTGATGGACATTAGACCGTGTCTCAAAATATATCTCCAACAGTGCTTACACAGTACACAGCATACCAACAGGCAAAGTCAGGAGACACATGCATGCACCCGTCAGCTCCTTCCCCGACACAACACAGCACTTTGTCCACATGCATATGGACATTGTCCGGCCACTGCCTGTGTCCCAAGGGAAGTGCTGCCTTTTCACAACAGTAGACCACTTCACTTGCAGGCCAGATGCCACACCTAATCACCAACACAGTCGCCACTGCCTTTGTTGACAACTGGGTGGCTTGCTTATGTGTCCCAGTCATGTCATTATTGACTGCACCATCAATTCGACTATGCGCTGTCCAGTAACGTGATCAGGCTTTTTTGTACACGACTACACCACACAATGGTATGGGTCAAGTGGCTCCATTGGACACTGAAGGCATCCCTGATGTTCCATGATGCCGCCTGAATGGAGGCACTACCACTCTTCCTCCTCGGCCCTCGAGTAACACCAAAGGACGAAATCAGTGAACTGCCAGCAGGCCTCGTCTAAGGCCAGTCAATCGCCATCCCTGGAGAATTCGTGTAAGATTTGACACCACCACAGGATGCCAGGGCTCTGGGATAATCCAGACCCTGTGAGCATTGGGAAGAGCCACTAACGCAAACCCCCCTCCAAGCATCAGAGATAAAATCTTATAAATAAGAATAATCATCACTTTCACGGAGATAACCAAAGACCCTGTCAACAATCTGTAGATCATCTGACAAAACTAGAGGTAACAAGTGTAGAGGGCCAAGAGGAGTGGACATTCCAGTAAGTTGTTGTTGTTGTTGTTGTTGGTTGTTTTTAGGGGACTAAACAGCTAGGTCATCAGTCCCCATTCCAGTAAGATGTGAGCCACTGATTGTAGGGCTATCTGCACTTGCAAATCCACATCTGTGTGAATGGGGACCAATAGAAAGGAAATAAAACAGGTGATATGAAAAAGATTTGCAAGGAGATCATGGATAGAAGTGAACAAAGGATGGGAAGAGTAGCATCGCTCAGTGGCTTACAGGCTGCACATTGAGTCAGTACAGATTGAAACATGGTCCAGAGCAGCCTGTTTAATAAAGGGAATGGCTCTGTTGGTGGTCATCAGTTCTGGCATAAACTATATGTTTCTGGCAGAGAACTGCATTTCATACTGATGGGAGATGTAACAGCATTACCTGTATGACCAATAGTTTTCAATCCATCTGTGTACAAGATGGTGGCATCCTGAAACTGTTAGAGTACTGGGTGCAACAAATGCTGGAAGATTATGGAGGTGACTGAAGTTTTTGGACCTTGGACGAGATCTGTCTGAATTCAGCCCGGCATCATCCAAAGGGGTGTGCACGGTTTAAGGAGGGGAGTACAGTCCAGGGAAAGGAGGTGGAAGTCCCTGCAAAAGGGAGGCAAGCCACAATCTGACGGGTAATCCTACTCAAGGGCAGACATCAGGAGGTCGAGACCCATCTAATGAAAAAAGAACATGATATGTGGGATCAGTGGGAAATTGTCAAATGGCAATGGCATAGGACACCAAAAGCTGATCCCACCTAATAAAAAGAGGGAAGATTCCCATTTCTGCAAGGACACTGTCAACAGGGCTGGTCCAGAAGACACCAATAACCAAGCATACACGATAATGGTGAACCGGTCTAACAGTTTCAAGACAAAAGGAACTGCTGAGCCATAAACCAGGCATCCATAATCTAAGTGGGGCAAAATCAGAGCCCAATAAATATGAAGGAGAGTTGTACACTCTACACCCAAGAAAGGAAATACAAAGCATGAAGCTTCCTCATACAGCTAGTCTCGGGTGGCACCTTGGAGCTGACAATCAGCTGAGGTGGGAGCTGTACCATTTGCAAAATTGTTGACATACAATGCAAGAGTGACCAGCATCGCAACAGAGCTTTCCAGCCCATTGACGATGATTAGGAAGAGTGTAATATTGAACCCTTTGGGATGCCTTTCTCGTGGATCTGTGGGGGGCTGAGTGAAGAGCCATCTCTAACACAGGACAGGCAGTGGGATAAATATTGACTAATAAAAATTGGTAGGGAACTTTGTAAGTCTCACTCATGGAGGAATGTAAAATATGATGATGCCAAGCAGTGTCGTGTACCTAATGTAGATTGAAAAAGACTGCAAGAAGATGTTGACATTTAAATAAGGCCTGTCTGATTTCCATTTCCAGTCCAAGTAGAGGGTCTATTGTCGACAGTCCCTCCCAGAAACCACACTGATAAGATGACAGAAATCCCCATGATTTGAGAACCCTGCATAATCTGCAGGCAACCATTATGTCACACAATTTACAGGGTACATTTGTCAGACTAATCAGCTGGTAAGTCAAGGGAAGTTGGCTCCTTGCCAGGCTTAAGGGCAGGAACCACAATACTGTCTTTCCACTGTGAGGGAAAACCCCTTGGACCCAAATACAGTTATATACCTCTAGGAGTTATTGCCATTGTGGAGGATTGAGGTCTTGGAGCAATTGGTTATGGACAGTATCGGGTCCAGGGGCTGAATCATGGGGAAAGGGTCAGAAGTAGTTCTCATTCAATAAAGGATTCATTGTAAGGTTCCTCCTGGTGAGACGTAAAACATAAGTTGGAGGCATCAGCCTGTTGTTACTTGAAAAGAAAGGCCACTGGTTAAAAAGCTGTTGCCATTGTCTTTGATAAATGAGTTGCAAGATGCTCTGCAAGAAAAGACAGATCTGTGCAGACACTAACCAGGAGGGCAAGGCCAGGGCTTGATGACAGCCACTGGGAACCTTGGATAGAGCGGAGCACTGTCCATAGATGAGACTGGGAAACAAAAGAGTCCAAGGAAGATACAAAAGACTCCTAACACACCTCCTTGCTCTGTTTCATTATATAACAGGCTTTAGCACAAAGGTGTTTAAAGTTAATAATATGAGCAAAGGACATGCTGACAATGTTCTAGATGGCTGCAGCAATAGTTTGTTCCACCATGGAACTGGCCACATATTGCAGATAAGATCATCAGTACAACCTGTCAGGGAGAGAGTTAAAACAACCTGGGTACAATGGGGGTAGCCTGTTCCTCATCAGGTGGGAGGGGACTGAAAGAATCAACAAGAAGTGGTTACTATTGCAGAGGTGATCATGCGGGGTCAAGTGAAATGGAGGGAAGAGAGGAGGAGAACTGAAAGATCTGTGGCGGAGAAAGTGCTGCGAGTAACAATAAAATGGGTTGGGAAACATGATTGAGAAGGGCAGGTTGTAGACTGCAAGGAACTGGTCTATGATGTGGCTCCAGCTAGAGGTATGAGCGCTGCCCCACAAAGGATGACGGGCATCGAAGTCCCCAAGAACGAGGAAAGGAAGGGAGGGGCGGAGTTGCTGAAGGAGGATGATTAGGGCAGTAGATGTAGGGGGTCTGTCAGGGCATAGATTACAAATTGTTAATGGAGAAGCTAAGTGAAACCAGACAACAACCGCTTCCAGTGTAGTATGGAGTGGAATCTGTGTACTAACAATATCTGTACAAACTAATGTGCAAACTCGACCAGATACCTGTGGCGGCCAACACGGTTTGGACAGAAAGCAGGGAACCCGTGGAGGGTTGATGAATGCGCATCAATAAAATGAGGTTCCTGCAAAATGACACAAGCTGCGGAGTAGAAGGAAATAATCTGTTTTAACTCCAGGAGGTGACAGTAGCAGCTGCTGCAGCTCCATTGGATAAGTACAACATGGAGATCCAGCCAGGAGGCAAATGGGGTGAAGTCTGTCACACCACTTGGTAAGCATCCATCTCCAATGAGGAATGAAAGGCACCCATCAACAGTGTACCGGGCACAAGTTCAGTGAGATGAGGTGGTTGTGAGGACAAAGTCAGCCCATCAGGCAGTACTGGAGGGGCCTTGTCATGCAATTTTGGTTCTTCTTCATCATCATCATCATCTCCTCCTCCTCCTCTTTCTCCCTTGCAGGATAGGGAGGGGAAGTCACAGAGAGAGAACTGCTGTCAGTCAGGTCTGGCACTGATGAAGAACAGGCTGAGAGTCCAGTGGCCTACTTGAGGCAGAAGGCATCAAATCTGGGGAACCCTGGGAAGACAGCCCTTGAGAAAGCGCACCTGCACTGAGAAGTGCCAGGGAAGGGGAGCACTTATCTTTCTAGGAAAGAGGGAGATTGTAGAGAATGGGGCAAGGCTGTTGCAGGAGAAGGAGAGGGAAAAGGGGTGTTTTTCAGTGGGACACAGGGTATGTTAAGTGTTTGAGGGTCTTGTACTTATGTATTTTTTTCTCTTTCTTGTACAACGAGCAGATCTTGGAACTTGAAGAGTGGTCTTGGTTACACCTGACACATACAGGGGTTGAAACTCAGGGGCTCTCCTCATGGAGTGGGTGTCCGTATTCACCGCATAGAGGGCCATGATACATCGAGACGATATGTGCCCAAACCGCGTAACTGAAAACATTGCTTGTAAGCTGGGATGAATGGCTTCCCATCTCATCAGCAAATCATTACCTTGACCTTATCTGGGAGTATATCCCCCTCAACAGCCAAGATAAAAGTGTTGGTATCAAAGCAATTATCCATAAGTGGCAAACAAAATTGACACCTCACCCTTCCAGATTGGCTCAGAGTTCCTCATTAGTTTGAAGGAGAAGGTCCCAATGAAAAGCAACTTCCTGAACCATTTTCAGCTTTGGCCATTCACAGTTGATGTCATATATTCTGTGAATATGAAAGAATAACAACTGCAGGATCAGAAGCGACACCTGTTCTTTCAGAACAGACACCACATGTATATAAATTTCACAATGGTGCTCAAAGGGATCACCCAGACCAAAAAAAGCTCACATGTTAAAAAGTGAAATGCATGCTTTGTGTTTCTTTGATTCCAAGGGAATTGTCCATTAAGAGTGGGTGACTCCTGTACAAACAGTTAACCAATATTACTACAAAGAAATTTTAGAAAGACTTCGTAAAAAAGTTCTTTGTGTCTGTGCCGGCATTGCTGATAATTGGATTCTGCATTACAATAATGTGCCATCCCATACTGCTCTGTCAGTACAGCAATTTTTAACCTCAAGACAAATTCCAGTACTATCAGAGCCACCTTATTCACCAGATATCGCTCCATGCGACTTTTTTCTATTTCCAAAAGTTAAATGGTGGTCAACGGACACCATTTTCAAACAACACAAGATGTCCAAAAAGCTGTGATGAAGGTCTTGGAGGATATTACAAAAGATGAGTTCCAGGAATGTTACCATCAATGGCAGAAGTGTATACAATCAGAAGAGAACTAGTTTGAAGGAGACAACACTAAACTTGACTAAAACAGTAAGCAACTTTTTTTCCCCACATCAGTATCATTACTTTATTGTTGCACCTCATATGTCACATAATGGCCACTAATAGTTGTGTGGATAATTTGGTCAGATGTCTCCTGTGATGTAAATGGTTAGCTTAGTGCTTTAAGGTAACACTTTTTTCTGTGATAGCACCAGTTTGAACCAACACCATGGATAAAAGACATGTGGCAGTATGCCAGCCCTGCTGGATGTGTTTTCTTTTAAGCAGTTCCCATATCTCACTAGGTGAATACTGGGCTGGTATCAAAGTTTCAGCTCAGTTGCACGATTCACAAAGATTTATAAAATCTGTCAAACACTTTCACTTTATAACTCCACATGCAGACAGTTGGAGTAGACACACTGTTTCCTCTTGATTGGTTATAGATGCAATAGCAAAAGGCATACAAGCAGCCCCTTAAATTAGCCAAGCCATTCCCACAGTTAATCACACTGATCCCACGCAAGTGTGATAAAGATGAAAGGAGAGGATAAGATAAGTGAGTGACCTGTGCTCTCCTGGCGTACCTAAATGTAGAAAGGGTTGCACTGGTGCCTTGGTATCATGTTTTCTAGGTCAGAATATCACAGGTATAATTTAAAATTACCATACAGATTTTAGGCCTCATAGGTACAGTGTTTGTTGAAACATGCTTCGACATAAGCCATGGCAAGTTGCTACTGAGCCTAAAACTGTGATGAATTTGAGATGAGACATAACTGTGGCACACAACCTTTTAACACCTCATAGATGACATACATTCATGTCATACATTCCGTGAACATGAATAAATACTTTAGATGGGTAAAAATTTATTTTTTATTTTGTGATACAATGAATCTATCTCATTACATAACTCTTATTAATTGTTTATGTCTTGTTGCTTTTCGTTTTGTAGTGATCCCTCAACTTTTTATAGCCATGAATTTTTTATGATTTCAACAGCCACACTGAGTAACTGAGGTGTCATGAGTTTTGGTGTCTCGTTTGATTTGTTATGGTAAATGTAGGCAATAAACTGTGGGAAAACCTTTCAGCACAGGTTGTCTACCAATGCAGGCACACTGCAAGCCTGGTATCTTAATTGCTACAGCAGAAAATTTGCATGAAAGAACTATATTAGTAAGTACTTCACTTCCTCCACAATTACCTCTATAACATGTGGACCTAAGTGATGACTCAAAATGGAACACACATTCTTAACAATCAGTTCAAATTTATTCACAGGCATTTGTATGGTGAAGCAGCTTGGCTTTTGGAACACATATCTATAACCACTTGGTCCGAGCTTCAGAGAAGAATTGGTGTGTAAAGGTTTTATTCTGATGTCATTACAGCATTTATTCTAGGAATTAGTAGTGCTACAAAATGCAATAAAATATATTAATACTACAGTTATTGACTGCACTGTTTTCACCATGATTCAAATGGACAACATCCAGCTTCCTTGCAACATTATAGCCAAGCGGAGCCACACGGACAAACTGACACCTCCAGTGTCTCTCTCTATGATAATTATTCTCAAATTTCATAACCACAATGAAAGAGAATAGAAGCTGTCACTTTTCAATGTCGCTCAGCATTTCTTGAGATGAAAAATTAAAGTTTCTACCTGATTGTCATGGTATTTCCAACGATGTTGCCAGTTCTTAGCTCTGCTAAGGAGAGCTCCATAGTGATAAGCAATGTGAAACCCATACTCATCTTACTCAGGATCCCAGATGGAAGTCGCAAGTTTGATAAATATGCAACATTTATCTCCTGATAATTTTCAACTTTGACCTTTAGGTTTTAATGTTTAGGGAATTCAGAAGGCTTAATCCAGTATTCTTATTTTTTTAAGCTTTGCAGTGGTGTCATATAATTTCAGCATATGGATGAAAAAGTTTATGATACTTTTATTGTTTATCAAACACAGCATATCAAAGTTGAGCTATATAATATTCCACCACAATAACCCATTATCAAGAAAGACAAGTGAATAAAACACCTACTTTGTTAAATTGTTACTAAATCTTATTTTTGTGTAATTGAATGTTACTGTCAATTACACAAATATAATTCCATCACAATATAGAAATATGTTGGTGAGGATTGAAACAAGAAGAAATAGTATACACTAATTATTCATTGCCTCACAGTAATCAATTCATTACAGAATTTAGAACAGAAAATGCTAAAAATTATGTCCCTAAACCTAAATTGCACTAAATTGCAGATGTGGATAATGTGCAATTCTGCACTTTTTTTATCTTCAGATGTAAAGCAGTGTGTTTGTATGTTCGTGTGTACATATTACATACAAATCTACAGTTTTATTTTAATCTTTACAAAATTTTTCACACTTTGCCTACAAACCAAGAGGAGGGCCGGAAGTGTAAGGATCATGTAAAATACATAGATCAGTAGAGCTGACATCATAAACAATGAGATTTACAAAAATCTTCTGCATCACATGACAATGTTGCGCATTGCCTCCTAAATGCCTAAATGCCTACAATAATTATCACAGCCATACCTTAGCAAAAGATCTTTCCGAGAACCCGAAAAAATTCTGGTCCTATGTAAAATCGATAAGCGGGTCAAAGCCCACTGTCCAGTCACTAATTGATCATTCCGGAGCAGTAATAGAAGAAAGCAAACGGAAAGCTGAAGTTCTAAATTCAACCTTTAAGAAATCTTTCACGCAGGAGGACCGCGCAAATATACCATCATTTGATCAACGTACTAATTCCGAAATGGGGGACATAGCAATAGGTATTTCCGGTGTAGAGAAGCAGCTGAGAGAGCTAAATACGAAAAAGTCTGCTGGTCCGGATGGAATACCAGTTCGGTTTTACAAAGACTATTCTGCGGCATTGGCCCCCTACTTAGCTTGCATTTATAGCGAGTCATTAATTCAGCGCAAAGTTCCTAGTGATTGGAAAAAAGCGCAGGTGACTCCCGTGTATAAGAAAGGAAAGAGAACTGACCCACACAATTATAGGCCAATATCGTTGACATCGGTTTCATGTAGAATTTTGGAGCATATTCTCAGTTCGAACATAGTAAATTTCCTTGAAACGGAAAAGCTTCTTTCCATGAATCAGCACGGGTTTAGGAAACATCGTTCATGTGAAACTCAGCTTGCTCTTTTCTCACATGACATCTTGCGAGTCATGGACGAAGGGCAACAGGCGGATTGTGTTTTTCTCGACTTCAAAAAGGCGTTCGACACGGTGCCACACTGCAGACTGCTAACGAAGATACGAGCTTATGGAATAGGTTCACAGATTTGTGACTGGCTGGAAGACTTCCTAAGTAATAGAACGCAGTACGTTGTTCTCGACGGCGAGTGTTCATCAGAGACGAGTGTATCGTCAGGCGTGCCCCAGGGGAGTGTGATAGGACCGCTATTATTTTCTATCTATATAAATGATCTGATGGACAGAGTAAGTTGTAATTTGCGGCTGTTTGCTGATGATGCTGTGGTGTATGGGAGGGTGTCGTCTGTAACTGACTGTAATAGCATACAGGTTGACTTAGACAAAATTTCTAGTTGGTGCGAAGAATGGCAGCTAGCTCTCAATGTAGAAAAATGTAAGATGATGCGCATGAGTAGAAAAAACAATCCTATAATGTTCGAATACAGCATCAGTAGTGAGCTTCTTGATGCGGTCGCGTCGTTCAAATATCTAGGCGTAACATTGCAGAGCGATATGAAATGGAACGAGCATGTAAGGACAGTTGTGAGTAAGGCAGACAGCCGACTTCGGTTTATTGGGAGAATTTTGGGAAGATGTACTTCACCTGTAAAGGAGACCGCGTATAAAACGCTTGTACGACCACGTCTTGAGTATTGCTCAAGTATTTGGGACCCGCAGCAGATCGGTTTGAAGGAAGACATAGAGGAGGTTCAGAGGCGAGCAGCTAGATTTGTTACCGGTAGGTTCGACCAATGCGCGAGTGTCACGGAAATGCTCCGGCAACTCAATTGGGGATCGCTGGAAGAAAGACGACGTTCTTTTCGTGAATTTCTGTTAAGTAAATTTAGAGGGCCGGAATTTGAAGCTGAGTGTAGTACGATCTTGCTGCCGCCTACTTACATTTCGCGTAAAGATCACAAAGAAAAGATAAGAGAAATTAGGGCTCGTACGGAGGCATATAGGCATTCTTTTTTTCCTCGTTCAATTTGGGAGTGGAATAGGAAAGGAAATGCCTAGTAGTGGTACAGTGTACCCTCCGCCACGCACCTTACGGTGAATTGCGGAGTATGTATGTAGATGTAGATGTAGAAACCATTAGACCGATTTCAACCAAATTTGGTACACATATTCCTTACCATGAGGTTAACAATTGCTGCAGGTATAAGAACTGAGTATGAAACATGGTTCAGGTGATATGTCATAAACAAAAAGAGTTGTGAGTAACTGCCACATAATGCGATGAGACTATATTCATAAACTGTGTGAGAATGAGAGTGCTTAAAAACTTGCAAAAAACTTTAAACACAATTTCAAGCATAATGTACTGGGAACTGAGAACAAGAATTCCATGCTCCTTGAAATGTCTTTGAGAAGAAGTACGGGTATGAACTTTTCCTAACATTCTTACTGTTTGCTACTGCTGAATAAATACTTTATTCATGTTTACAGAGAAACTCATTTGCTGTAGCTGCTACGGGAGTTAATTCAATTGCAACACTTGACAATTTATGCCAGACCAAGTCTCAAACCCAGATCTTCTGTCTGGACAGGCGCAAATGACTTCCATCAATTTGAATATCATTGTTTAACCCCTGGTGTGAATATAGTTAGGCTGTGAGAAAAGGGGGGAATAAGAAACAATATGGGTCGGTTGGGAAGCATACCGGAATATCAGATAGTTAGGGCAACTGCTTATGAGAAGTGTGAGATCCAAATTCAAGTCTTGGTCTGGCACAAATTTTTTAAGTGCAGCTGTTGAATTATTTTATCACCCAGAGAAACTAAATCAAGTGAGTTTTCCTGTAACCATGAATTTATAGGCTGCTTGGTTTATCAATGTCTGTTCTTTGGGACATGTTCAAATGAACAGACACTGTCTATACAGTTGTATAAATGGTTTGTCCACTGCCCCCAGATGATAATTCTATGAAACTGGAGAATGACAATGAGCCAATATTCCTGTGTCTGGGCCAACAAAATGTGAGATACTTCCAAGGACAGGACACAGTTAACTGAGCTTCTTGATTAGTTTGTCAGTATGTTGACTATTTTAACTTATTATCATTCCAAACCACAAATAACTATACACTGACTGATTCATTTAGTTTATGGTCATTACTATCTAATGAGTACATTGTGACATTAAGCCTAAACTATAAATTGATGAATGACAATATGTCATATTGCTTGATTTAGATGGACTTCCTCAGAGCAACAGAAATCTCTATCCGTAAAAGACTGGCATTTTATTCCAAACAAGGAAAGAGACCTAATAAACAAGAACTTCATTGAAAATATTACAAGTGTTTTCATATGGAAAGACAATATTATGTTCAACTTTAGAGGCTATTTACACTAATCATATTTTGCACACTTTATTCTTATATTAACTGTTTTTGGTACATGTATTATTACTAAATGAAACAAGCTAAATAACAATGGAAAGTTCAAGTTGGATTGTCAATAATAAGTAGCAGCTGAAGTTGGGTGTTGCACTGGGTTTCAATGTTACATTTTTACATGCGACATTTGCACGGAAGAAAGTTCTTTATCTCAAAGATGAAGTTACAATATGACCTGATAAACTGAAATGATCTTTAGTCTCAGAAATTGTAATTATTGCCACACATACTTCCTTTGCTTCTCTTTTCCATTCAATCTTGACCAACTTCTTTTCTTTGTTAAATATTTAGTACATTCATTGTCAATGGTGATGACAATTTCTTCTTGGATCTTGATAATATTGATTTCAAATTGTGATGTTAGTGGGTCACAGTTCGTTGCCTCTCGAGATTCTCGTATATTGGCACTCTCGGTCACAACTGGCTGAAATTCCATGGGGTCAAAACTAGTCTACTATAAACAATGGAGACGACACATATCATTGCAGTTCATTGACATTTTAATCAATTATTAGTGTCCAATTGTTCCCATTTGGCCAGCATACGAGTCTCTTAATAACAGTTACCACAACCCAGTACGCACATTCCATACATCAGTAACACAAGTTTACACAGTTCGTGTGTGGAATACAAAAGTCTGAGGTGTACAATTAGTATGGCATGAACATTAATAGTCCATTCATAATACCAGTAGAAACACTTTCCACACGACTTACACTGAATAACTTTAACTATAATGGTTCAAATTACAGTTCAGCGTGACGTTTTTTGTGCCTTGATAAGACTCGAAACAATACTTCTTTACATGGCGCTAAAGTATCCTATTTATATCATCCAAAGAATGTCACTGGAAATTACGTATTGTTAATTGACTCCATTAACTTCATTATAATCAAAAAGTAATCAATTACATGCAACTGGCTATAATAAAAGGTAGTGTAAATAATACTGAGTAAACTGATAAACAAGTCTCTGTTATATTAATAGTATTACATATCAAAATATAATTTAATAGGGTTGTCAACAATACTTTCATAATAAACAGTAATTATACAGAAACGAATGAGGGCAAAACTTTCCCAACATTACTTGTGAAACATAATAATACCTAATTTAATATTATGAGAAAAGAATTTAATTAGTTTCATCAGAGGTACTAACTAATTAGCCTAATATATAACCTACAACAATACTCCCCTTGCATGAACCAGTTGATATTTGCTAATTAAACAAACTTCTGTGACGTCAAATAATAGAAAAGGGCAAGATTGAGGCAAACGCTTTTTCATGATGTCATCAAGTATCATGGTTTCCCTGTGGGCTGTTTGAGAAGAATACACGTTCCCTGCAAACACGGGGAAAAATGTATATACTACAACAGTTGAGTGATGTGGTCGCACTCATTATAAGATTAAGTCTATGGGTGTAGGTGAAGGCACTCTGCATCAGGATACAATACATGTACAATAGTATGTACATATTTTCCTTCTACACACAGCATCCAGTTCAGCTAAGCTGACATTCCAAAAAGTGCCAGTCTTGCACAATTTTGTAGGTAAACAGCTGAAGATTAATGCTTCTTCACCTTGGTACTCAGATAATTTATGTCCATAATTCCCATTTTCGTCCACGAGGCTCCCAGCTCAATAACAGGTACAGGATGCAGATTATTTAGCTTTTAACATCACAGCCAAATAACCAATCAGTTTTTATAAATATCCACCATAAATACCCTTTTAAACTGTGTTGGTATGTTGGGTGTTTAAAGGGGGTTTAAACTGTGAACAAGTATTAATATTTTGGACAATATTTAAATCTGATGATGGTTGGCCTAGACTCTTTACTAATGCTTCTTCCTCTTAATAATGGTGAGAAATGTGTGCAATTTTAAAATTATTTACAGTATTCATTTTCACTTGCACTGAATGAGCTGCTGCTGCTCCAGGTATAATGGGCCATGCTGTCTGCCAAGGAGTTGCAGTAGTAATGCAAAACACCTGAGCTTGTCACAAAACCAGCAGCGGTCTTCTATTATGCGGCAACCCCCTGGTGATACTATGAGCAGCGCAGTGATCACATTATCGTGGTCAAGATGGACACGAAGCCAACACTGACCACAATAGTACAATTTTATATGCCAACTAGCTCTGCCAATGGTGAGATCAGAGAAGTAAAGAAAAATATTCAGACACTTAGGGGAGAGGAAAACTTAATTCTGATGGGGGACTGGAATTGGGTAGTAGGAAAGGGAAGAGAAGGAAAAATAGTAGATGAATATGGACCAAGGAAAAGAAATGAAAGAGGAAGCCGCCTAGTAGAATTTTGTACAGAACATAATTAATCATAACAAACACTTGGTTCAAGAATCATTAAAGAAGGTTGCATAAGTGGAAGAGATCAGCTTTTCAAGCTTTATTACTCTACTGAGTGGACAAGGGTACATACAATAACCTATATGCCATAAAGCAGGAATAGAAGTAATTATTTCCAATGTCGCTTGTCAAAAATAATTTCTCAATACATCCAGAGCTGCACTGAAATGATTACAGTATTTTATGTACAGAGCAATGAAAGGGTTAAAATATTTCGGAGCTATATGTAACAATTGCGGCTTCCTTCAAAATCATTTATCTTCTGTTCTCAGGCAATTTCGTGTTTTCACCCAAATAATGTGTGCATCGGTGTGATTAAATGTCGTCTCAGTGAAAGAAAGTATTTTTTTCTTAAACTTCACGGTTTAAGGGAGGGGGGGGGGGGAAATGCTTCTTGATGATCAGATACAACATAGCACAACACACAGGAAAGTTCAAAAGCAGACCACAAACACTGCAACAAAGGGTAAAATCCAGTTGTACCAATCACAAAAACTCCATATGGTGGCTTCTAGCAGCATTTTTTAGAACTACCACTCTCAAAACCTACTTATGGTGGTTTCTAACGGCATTTTTCGGAACATCCTCCGAATCTAAGTTGCCTGATACTGAAAAAAAGTGTGGTTTGTAATCAGGTAAATAACTTTGGGGTCGTCTTATAGGCCAGATATACGCTTAAACTATAAAATTTTGGTGAAAATTTGTACCTCGTCTTATTTGAAGGTCATCTTATCTGCGGAAATATATGGTAGATTTTATAATGGTAAGTCATAGATTTCAGAACCAGGTTTTACACTGTAAGATGTTCAAATGTTTGTAGACCTTATGGGAATTAACTATGGGGTCATCAGTCCCTAAACTTACAAACTACTTATGAACTAACTAATACTAAGGACAGCATAAATATCCATGCCCGAGGGGGGATTCAAACCCCCGACCATAGTGGCCATGCAGACCGTGACTGGCGTGCCGCAGAACGCTTGGCCACCGCGGCCGGCAAACTGTAAGATGTATCCAGATATAAACTCCAACCGTATCTTATTTGCTATAAACTGTATACTTAAACTGCAGAAAGGTACGAAAATAAGACTTCATCTGGTGCGTAAGATGTATGAGACAGGCGGAATACTGTCAGACTTTAAGAAAAATGTAAAAATCCCCATCTACAGAAAGCAGGCATGTACAGGTGAGAAAATTACAGAACCATCAGTTAAAAATAATAAGTCATGGTTGCAAAATTTTAACATGGATTATTTACAGAAGGATGGGAAGTTAGATAGATGCTGACCTCAGTGAAGATCAGTTTGGATTCACGAGAAATGTAGGAACACAGGAGTCAATACTCACCTTATAACTTATCTTAGATGATAGATTAAGAAATGGCAAACCTACATTTCTAGACTTTTAGATTTGGAGAAAACTTCTGTCAATGTTGATTGAAATACACTCTTTTGAATTCTGAAGCAAGCAGGAGTAAAATATAGAGAACAGAAGGTTATTTACAACCTGTACACAACCCAGACAGCAGTTATCAGATTTGAAGGGCATGAACGGGAGGCAATGGTTAGGAAGGGAGTAAGAAAGGGTTGTAGCCTTTCTCCAATGTTATTAAATGTATACATTAAGCAAGCTGTGAAGGAGAGCAAGGAAGAATTTGGAGAAGGATTGAAAAGTTCAAGGTGAAGAAATAAAAATACTGCCCTTTGTTGATGACATTGTAATACTGTCACGAGACAGCAAAGGACCTGGAAAACCAGTTGAACGGATTGGACAGTGTGTTGAAAGGAGCATATAGGATGAACATTAACCAGAGCAAGACAAAGGTAATGGAATGCAGTGTAAGAAAATCAGGCGATGCTGAAGGAATTATATTAGGCAAGGAAACAATAAAGGTGGTAGATGAGTTTTGTGACTTGGAAAGTAAAATAAATTATGATGGTCACAGTACATAGGACATAAAATGCAGAATGGCAACAGGAAGACAAGCATTCTTGAAAAAGAGAAATTTTCTAACACTGAATATTAATTTTAAGTGTAAGGAAGTCTTTCTGAATGCATTTGTGTGGAGTGTTGCCTTATACAGGAGTAAAACATGGATAATAAATAGTTCAGACAGGAAGAGGATGGATGCTTTTGAAATGTGATGCTACAGAATAATGCTGAAGATTAGGTTGGTAGATCAAATAACTAATGAGAAGGTACTGAGCGGAATTGAGGAAAAAAGCTATTTCTGGAATTTTTTACTAAAAGAAGAGATCAATTGAGAGGATACATTCTTAGACATCAAGGAATTGTAAATTTAGCATGGAGGGAAGTGTATGGGGTAAAAATCGCAGAGGGGGATCAAGAGACAAGTACAGTAAGCAGATTCAAATGGATGTGGTTTGCTGTTCTTATGAGGAGATGACGAGGCTAGCTCAGGATAGAGTAGGGTGGAGAGCTGCATCAAACCAATGTACAGACTGAAGACAACAACAACATAGGGCAACAACACATTGTAGTTTTTTATAACGTATTTCATGGTAGGTTAACTTAATTAAACAGAAAAGTAAGTAAGAAAAGATGTTATATATGGTTTTGAAAAATAGGAAGTTATGCAACACTGCACTAATACCGTTCATTGCCTCTGTCAATAGGATAGCAGCAAGTCACTGCAAAGACTATTGCTGACCCACTCACAGCCACATAAAAATGACAATCATATGCAAACAATTTAAAATTTTTGGACTAAGCAAGGCTGTCTGCAGCTCAGCAAACATCTTTAATGTGAATTGCTCCTCTTCATATTATTAACAAGCAAAGTAATCACATATCATCTAGATGTTTCATTAAAATGTCAAAGACATCTTATAAAGATTAATGAGTTATTAAATTTAAGGAGAGGCAATGAATTAAAATCCTTGCTGTGGTCAGGATACGAACCCGGGACCTCCTACTTCCTAGGTAAGTGCTTTAGACCACTCAGCTAACGCAACGTTGCAGCCAAAGCGACTAGACAGACTGTCTTAAAGCATGTCCCCTCCACACCACATACTTTACTTCTGGCTCAATGTTCCCTGTGAGGCACAAATAAAGTATGTGGTGTGGAGGGAGACGAGCTTTTCAAAAGTGCTGCCTACCTAGTAAGTAGGAGGTCCGGGTTCGAATCCCAGCCACAGCACAAATTTTAAATTATTACCTCTCCTTATACTGGTATAATGAGACAATGTTGTCTCAAGGAAATGTATTATTGCAGATAATAAATGAGTTATATCTTATCTCTGCTTTTTGTGCCCTACTGATCATGTTGCATAATTTTAAGGTTTGTGTATTGAAGGGACCAAAGTACATAGGTCATCGGTCCCTAATATTAAGGATTAATTATCTAGACTACTAACTTTCTTACCTGCATCTCGTCCTTCTTCCTGTGTATCCCATAATATTGAATCCTTATGTCAGAGGAGGGGGAGGAAAACACTGAGGAAGCTGAGAAAGAAAATACATACTGGTTTCTGTATTTTAATTCAACAAGGAGAAATTGTGTGTATTGGTTTTAATGGCATTGTGACTACTTCTGCTATGGCTTCAACTCATTTAGTAGCAACTCTTGTTGTTTTCCCAGTTTTCATCCTCTTTCTGGTATTCCTTCCACCCTGTTATTGGGTTCCTTAGGGTGTGTGTGTGTGTGTGTGTGTGTGTGTGTGTGTGTGTGTGTGTGTGTGAGAGAGAGAGAGAGAGAGAGAGAGAGAGAGAGAGAGAGAGAGAGAGAGCGAGAGAGAGAGAGATGTACAGTATTTGAAAATACTGCAGTTCAATAACTTTCCATAGCTCAATTTTTTCTCTCATTTCACATCATACTCTTTTTTTTTTTTGAGGGGGGAGAGGGCTTTTTTAACACTCTTAATACTGTAACATTTCAAGAAAGCATTTTTAAATGTATATTTAGATTCTTGTGTCATTTCTGTAGTTAAGAGAACAAACTTAGCCTACGTCACATCAGTGTGTTTGCCCTATTATTTTTATATATGTATCTGTGTATAATTCACACATCTCATTTCTAAAAGGTCTGCTATGTTGGATCAGTTTACAGGTTACACAGAACAAATGTTTCTCATTGTAATTTACATTTTTCTTTATATGGGCATTTTTAGTACACATACACTGTCACTTTCCAATAAACAAATTTCTGGAAAATTGTACACAACAGGCAAAAATGACGACTAAACACACAATGCTTGTGAAGTACATACTCATTAATTCTATTTGAGTCTCACTTTAAGCACTATGAAAGCACAAATTATGAGAAACTGAAGTAATAGAAAGTAATTAAATATTTGATTCTTAACATCATCTATATATTTATTCATAAATATTTTACAAAAGTATACAGATCTCACTGTACCTTAAAATAAACAAACCAACAACTGAAAACAGAAGTGTAACTTACTTCTATGCACATTACTGGTGCTTAAACAACACAGAATGGCTAGCTGGTACACAATAACTCTTTTTTTTCTGCATTAGAAAAATGACTAGAAATTTATATGAAGCACTTATTCTATTTCTAAGATTTTACATAGCACTGTCTTCTCTTATGACACTGCAAACACACATTCAAACTAAAGAACTATTCAATCATACATTGCACGAAGAACCACGATGACACACAACATAAAATATTGACTTTTGACTAAAGGAAACCAGTAAAAAAACTGGCTTATGTAACAAATTCTATGACATTCGCAATTCACTTGTGACAACGGTGTATCGAAAAATATGCACCACTGTGCAGTTTCACAATCACTCTGATAAACACAATATGTTACTTGCACAGAAGGTAACATTTCTCATCCATGTAAAAGTCCAGTCTACATTTGGTATGGTCTTTTTGGACATACTAGTCCTACGTCAGCAGAATGAATGTCAGTTGTTTACACTACAGTCACAATACACATCCAAAGACTGTCACCTGACTATATACTGGAAAATGGTTGAAGTAACATTTTACAGATCTTTAACCCTGCCTATTTTGCATGTGTGCTATTCATAAACCCTCCAAAGTTATTTTTCGTAACTTACAAGTTTACAGAACACACCAAACAGTTGCAAAGTATACACTACATTCCATTAAAGGTGAAGGAAAATGAAGATGTGCCCTGTATGCCAATATCGTTGGCAGATAATTCCTCTAGATATTTCTTAAGAATAAATAAAAAAAGATAATGTGATGCTGCAACTCTAGTGCCACTGCAAGCCTTCTTTAGAATATGAAAACAGTATATTTTGTTCCAGAAATAAATAAAATACAGACAAGGCAATAGCACTAACATAATTACAGAAGTTTTATGACTATGTGCTAATGGATGACCCCATTGTGAACTTTGGTGAATGAGAAATAATATCTTCCAATGCTATACACACAGCTATCCACACGCATCTACTTGTGAATCAATTACATCAGTGACCTTAATATCCTGTAACTTGCATAATTTTGTACCAGTTACTTACATGACTAGCAGATTGACTTCTGCTTTAATACCAAAACAAACTCATTCATTAACAAGTTGTTCTGGTACTTTCAAGATAACAGAAGCATATTTACACCTCCATGTCATATGCAGGATGACATGTAAAACATTTATAGCTTGGTGATTAGATGAACACAATTTTGTGCTCATAGGCTTTTCCTTGATTTTTTAAACAGCCATGCTACAATTCTACTACATAACTTAAAAGAGTTAAGACACACAATATCTACTATTTGCGTTCAGTGCCAATGAACCATTGTGACAAATCAAATGTCTTTTATCACTTACTAAGAAAAGACAACACTGCCAAGAATTTATTTCTGAAAGAACAGATCAGTATTTGTTTAAAGATAGAATTTTGAAGACTATATAGAAGAAAGTGACAAGGGATGAACAGCTTCAGTTTTATCAGTTTTAAACTGTGAAACCATTAACATATAAATTAATTCTAAATGTTCATTTTTTATTACATGTCTAGTATTTTCTGGCCTATGCATTTGAGAATAATGCACATTCTGCAAACTCAAACAAAAATCTCACATAATAATGTTGAACAGCATACTAAAAAACACAGCTTTTTTTAAATCACACACCATCATGTGAAAGACGGTCCCAAAGCAATGCTCAACATGTACCTCAATCACCATCCTTCTTCAGTCTGTTAATGTGGCATCATAACATAAATATAGGAAATTATTCCCTCATTTTGTGGTGATATCTAATTTTATTCACCACCATTCACAAGAAAAGTTCCATATCCACAACATATCTCCCTGCATCCAAAGGAAATGCCATCATTATAGAACTCTCTCATTCTTTAGTAAGTACCGCTAACTATTTTCACCTGATGAATTCAGCAATACCCTGTAACATTGTTCACAACAGAAAATATTAGTAAATATATAACATAATGATGTAACCATTTCTGCACATCTAAGAGATATTTCTACAGCTTTAATTATGCTTGTTATACTCTCGACATAAATAAATTAAAACCTATAAGAAATGATGAGTATGTGTAATTAAATAAAAATTTATAAATTAAAAATTATACATTTGGCCAAATTAAAAAAAAATAATCAAATGACATCAGTTAAATAAACTTTGATTTTACATTTAAACATGGCAAGTTCAGGGTGGAATAATAATATTATGAAATGGGTAATATAATGAGACCAATTGTAATTCATGCAAAGACATCTATAATTATAGAAGGAAACTTTCCTGGTGGGATAAACAAATATAAAAAATAGAAAACGGATGACTTACCCAAAGGACAGGATCATTGACAGACACAAATAAAAACACACACAACACACATACAAGCTTTTGCCACCACTGGCAGCTTCTTCCGTATAAAGAGGAAGGAAGAAGAGGAGAAAGGGAAGGATATGGGTTTTAAGGAAGTGGAAAAGGAGTCATTCCAATCCCAGGAGTGGAAGGACTTACCTTAGGGGACAAAAAGGACGGTAAACAAATACACATACACATTCACACATATCCACACACAAACACACCTAGGCAGACATTTGTAAAAAGCAAAGAAGTTGGACAGAGATACAACTTGAGGCAGAGGCTCTGTCCACAGAATCAAGGCAAATATGTTAAAGATGGTGGGCGGGAATTTGAATTTAGCAGAGGTTGAGACCAGGTGGGCATCGGGAGGAGAGAATAAGCTGAAGGGCAAGTTCCCATCTCCGGAGTTCTGAAAGGTTGGTGTCAGTGGGAAGTATCCAGATAACCCGGACGGTGTAACACTGCGCCAAGATGTGCTGGCCGTGCACCAAGGCATGTTTAGCCACAGGGTGATCTTCATTACCAACAAACACTGTCTGCCTGTGAATATATATAACGTAGATGGAGTATACTTACCAGGCAAAGGAGCACAGGTAATGATAGTAACATAAATAAAACACACACACACACACACACACACACACACACACAGACGCACGCATGCAAGCTTTTGCAACCCAGTTGCTTCTTCAGGCAGAAGGGAAGGAGAGGGAAAAGGAAATGATGAGGATTTTAAGGAAGTGGGTAAGGAGCCATTCCAATCTTGAGAGAGGAAAGACCTACCTTGTGGGAAAAAAGGAAGGTAAACAAATACACCCACACCTACACATATACACAAACGCAAACACACCTAGGTAGACATACTACATAGACTACAGTATATCTACCTAGGTGTGTTTGCATTTGTGTGTGTGTGTGTGTGTGTGTGTGTGTTTTATTTATGTTACTATCATTACCTGTGCTCCTTCACCTGGAAAGTAAACTTCATCTACTTTTTATACATATTTTTCCTGCTAGGAGTTTTTCCTCTATAATATTCATATATATAAAATAGAAAACGGATGACTTACCCAAAGGACAGGCTAGTCAACAGACACAAATAACACACAAACACACATACAAGCTTTCGCCACCGCTGGTAGCTTCTTCAGGAAAAGAGGAAGGAAGGAGGGGAGAAAGGGAAGAATACGGGTTTTAAGGAAGTGGAAAAGGAGTCATTCCAATCCCAGGAGTGGAAGGACTTACCTTAAGGGGATAAAAGGAAAGGGAAACAGGCGCGCGCGCGCGCGCGCGCGCGCGCGCACTCACACACACACACACACACACACACACACACACACACACACACACACACTAACCCTATAACTCGCTAACCCTGTAACACGCTATATATACAAAGACAAAACTTCAGTTTTTAGCTATTAGCTTTTGTCAGGCAAAAAACACCATTCATACAATTGCACAGGTACATTTCACAGACAACCAACCATCATCACTAGCTGTTGCATTCCACATCACACTCATTGGATGCAGCATGGCCTTATGGAGCATGTAGGTACTGGATAGGTGGAAAGAGATGCAGCTTAGGAATAGAGTTTGTGTGTGTGTGTGTGTGTGTGTGTGTGTGTGTGTGTGTGTGTGTGTTGGGGGGGGGGGGGGGAGAATTAAGTTATGTAGGTTGAGGAAGCGAGGGAGCAAAGAGTTATATTCAACCTATACAAAAAAAAAAGACAGACAGCAGTTATTAGAGTCAAAGGGCAAGAAAGGGAAGCAGAGGTTGGGAAGGCAGTAAGACAGGGTTGTAGCCTTTCCCCAATGATGTTCAATCTGTACACTGAGCAGGCAGTGAAGGAATGGAAGGAGAAATTTGGAGACGACATTAAAGTGCAAGGAGAAGAAATAAAAACATTGCGATTTGCCGATGACATAGTAATTATGTCAGAGACTGCAAAAGATCTGGAAGAGCAATTGATTGGAATGGACAGTGTATTGAAAGGAAGCTATAAGGTGAACATTAACAAGAGTAAAACGAAGGTAGTGGAATGCAATGTCAGAAAATCAGGCGATGCTGAAGAAATTAGATTAGGTAATGAGACAATAGAAGTAGTAGATGAATTTTGTTATTTGGGTAGCAAGTTAACTTCTGATGGGCGAAGTAAAGAAGATATCAAATGCAGAATGGCTTTGGGAAAAAAAGTGTTTCTAAAGAAGTGGAACTTATTAACATCCAATATTAATTTAAATGTTAGGAAGTCCTTTCTGAAAGCATTTGTCTGGAATGTAGCATTGTATGGGAGTGAAATGTGGATGATAAGGAGTTCTGATAAAAATATGATAGAAGCTTTTGAAATGTGGTGCTACAGCCGAATGATGAAAATTATATGGGTAGATCACATAAATAATGAGGAGGTGCTTAATCGAATCGGGGAGAAAAGGAGTTTCTGGCATATACTGACAGAGAAGGGATAGATTGGTTGGGCACATTCTGAGACATCAAGGAATTGTCAAGTTAGCATTAGAAGGAAGCATGTGGGGTAAAAATTGTAGAGGGAGACCAAGGGATGAATACAGTAAGCAGATTCAAAAGGATGTCGGTTGCCGAACATATTCTCAGATGAAGAGACTTGCACAGGACAGGGTAGCATGGAGAGCACACTGAAGACCACAACAGATAGGTTGAGGCCTGGATAATTTTGGGATTGACCAGCCCTTGAGTATTGCTCATCAGTAGACTGTGGATCTTTAGGTTATAACCTATTCTCTTCCTGAATTTCCTAGTTGCAAATAAACTTGTACTTGTGTGTTGCCTGACTAATTAAAACCGAAACCCCTACTTTTATAGCATCTAAAATAACTTATTTTTACATTAATACCTGTTTTTGTGTGTTTCACCTTTAAAATCCTATAAAGCACCTCTTTCTTCTATTTCAAAAAGACTTGCTTTGAAGAATAAAAGAAAAGAGTACTGACAATGGTCTGTACAAGAAGAGTTAACACTGTGTAAAAATTATACGGAGTCAACTTATATCTATGCACTGCAAAGAATCCCAGAAGATACTGTGGAAACTATGAACAATTCTGGCTGGCACAGTGTGCAGCTCGGTAGCACAGCTGTAGAGTGCCAGAATACAAATCCGAAGGTTGCGGGTTCGATCCCCACCAAGTCCGAGGATTTTTATCTGTCACTTTCCACATCTTTCACCTCTGGCAGTGTTCCTCATGTCAAAAATATCAAGTAGCATCATGGTTTGGAACCCACGTTAAGCCACAGGTCCCCCTATAACTGGCAGGGTAAGTCAGTTCAAAGGTCAGAAGAAGGCAACAGCATACCACCTCCAAACAGGACCGTGTCTAGTAAAGCACTGAGGTGTTCAGATCAATCTTCAGATTGTTGACTGCTTTACCTATTTTTTCTTTTTTATTTATTTATTATTTTTTTCTTTTTACCATTGAAAAATTGATTGTTGTCCAATAATGGAAAATCCAGGTTGGAATTAAACAATAAAATAAGGGTAGTTTACAACTCACAGCAAAGATGTCACAATGAGTCTTGACATGCACATAAAAAAGACACACATACAACACTGAAGCTATAGGTCATGGCCTTCTTCAGAAAATAGAACATTCAAGCAAACACACAGGTACACAACACAGTACAGTCAAACAACCGTCGTCTCCGGTTGCCGCAGTCCAAATCACACACTGCGGTGTACAAACAGAGGAGGGGTGCTGAATAGGAAGGTTGCATCACAGTGGTGGGGATGGATACAGCACAGAATTACACAGCAGGTATGTATTACATGGGTGAAATGAGATGCAGCTAAGGAATGGAGTAGGGAGACGTGCGAGGGGAATAAAATAAAACAAGTGTGTGCATTCATGTGCAGACACACTCGAAATAGATTTTTATGATAGAGAGATAGGGACTGCTAGGTGTGAAAAAAAGTGGAGTTATCTTAAGTTGAGGCCTGGATAATTTCGGAATTGGAGAATGCACTGTAGGTGTAATTTCCATTTGTGCAGTTCAGAAAAGCAAGTGGTGGTTGGGAGGATCCTGATGGCCTGGGTTGTCAAGCAGCCATTGAAATCAAGCATGTGCTCCACTGCATGCTGTGCCACAGGGTAGTCCACCTAGTTTTTGGCCACAGTTTGGTGGTGGCCATTCATCCTAATGGTTAGCTGGTTGGTGGTCATGCCAATATAGAAAGCTGCACAGTGATTGAAGCACAGGTGGTAAATTACATGGCTGCTTTCACAGGTGGGCCAGCCTACGATAGGGTAGGATAATCCTGTGATGGGACTGGAATAGGAAGTGCTGCTTGGGTAGACTTGGAGCAAGATCTTCGTTGTTGTTGCTTTGGGGTTTTGAGGGGACTAAACTACACGGTTATCAGTCCCCTGTTGCTACCAAAGACAATACAGCCAAGTAGGAAAAAACGTAAAATAGAGCTCAACACCCAGAAGAGAGGCATAAGGGGCACACAGTACCAATGAACCTGACCCTCTCAACACCACTGAAGACACAAGAATAGGAGAGACCAAGTGTTGAACTAAGCTAAAATAGAGCAGGGAACAGTGGCTGGCTGATCACAAACAAATACAAGATGAGCCAGTTATTCTACACAGACTAAAAACGTGGAGGTAAAAAAACCGGTAGAAGTAAGCAGGGTAGCAAGGCGGCTAAAAGCGGACAGTCCAACAGGATGTGGACCACTGTCAAAAAATTTCTACGACAATTCGGTGGGTCATCTTGACGTAAAAGGTAACCATGCGTCCATCACGTATGGTCAATACGTAAGCGACACAGAACAACCGAGACCCTACAGGAAGGCCTGAGGGAGGACTTCCAGGCAGCTGTAGAATACTTGATCGCTCGGAGCTTGTTGGGTGTGCTCTGTGTTGCCCATTGTGTGTTCCAAGCCTCAAAAACCTTGTGGTGCAAATCCAATCGGATATCCTATTCTGGGCTACCAATATCCAGGGGAGGAGCGGTGGTGGCCAGCTTAGCCAGCTGATCGACACTTGTTCCCCTGGATGCCAATGTGGCCGGGGGTCCAAATAAAGTCCACCAAACAGCCAGACTTGCCGAGAGAAGCAATGGCGCTGTGAATGGATTGCACCAACAGATGGGAAGAGAAATACTTGTCAAGGGCTTGCAGGCCACTAAGGGAGTCACTGCACATGACATACGACATGTTTTTAGGCAGTCATGAGCACGAGATATGGCTATCAGTTCAGCAGTAAAAATACTACAGCCAGGTGCCAGAGACCATTGTTCTGTGTGGTCGCCATGAACAAAGGCGTAACCGACTCTGCCATCTACCAAGGAGCCATCGGTACAGAGGACTTCTGCGTCAAGGAGTACCGGGAACTTGCGACCGAGTGTCAGTGGTGAAACTAACGCCTTTGGGTCACAGGACAATTGCAGGTGGAGCTTCGAACGGGCGATGGACCAAGAAGGGTGATGGGGTGGGCAGGAAAAAGCGTCAGGGAGAGGTAGAGACTGGAGTGAGGAAAGGAGCATACGAACGCAGATCGCGATCGGAAGACCTGATGTAGGGCAACGTGGTGGAGAAGGACGGGTAACAGTTAGAAACAAAAGCCTGTGATTTGGATGGTGTGGTGTGGCATGGACTCGAGCAACATAGCTAGAAAGAAGCTGCTGCCAGCGAAAGTGTAACGGAGGGATCCCTGCTTTGGCAATAAGACTTGGCACAGGGCTGGTGCGGAAAGCCCCAGTCACCAGCTGGATAGCACTATGGTAGGTGGGATCAAGGATCCTCAATGCTTATGGTGCTGCCGAGTCATATACTGGGCTCCCATAATCAATCCTTAATTGTATCAAGGACTTTTACAGCTGCAGGAGGGTGGAACTGGCAGCACCCCAAGCAGTATGGCTCAAGCAGCAGAGAATATTGAGGTGTCGCCAGCATTTCTGTTTCAGCCGACACATATGTGGCCCTCAAGTAAGCCTGTCGTCGAAGACCATCCCATGAAATCGATGCGTCTCTTCAACGAGGATCAATTCACCACCCAGATATAGCTTGGGATCGATGTGAACTGCCCGGCGGTGACAGAAGTGCATCATGTGGGTTTTCTGCACTGAAAAACATGGGCAGAGACCCATGATTCAGCTTTTCGGATGGTTCCCTGTAGCTGCCGCTCAGTGACGCTAATACTAAAAAGGTAAAGCAGTCAACAATCTGAAGATTGGTTTGAACACCACAGTGCTTTACTAAGCATGGTCCTGTTTGGAGGTTGTATGCCGTTGCCTTCCTCCGACCTTCGAACTGACTTACCCAGCCAGTTATAGGGGGACCTACAGTTTAACGTGGGTTCCGAACCACGGTGCTACTCGGTATTTTTCACATGAGCAATACTGCCAGAGGTGAAAGATGTGGAATGTGACAGATAAAAATCCTAGGATCTGGCAGGGAACAGAACTAAAATAAAGACAAAGTCATCAGTCGGAACAGCCAGTGATACTACAGCTGTGGCAAGCCTGTTGATGGTGACTAAAAATAGAGGCACACTGAGAACATAGCCCTGCAGGACACCGTTTCTCTTAAATGTGTGATGAACTAAGAGCAGCACCCACCCTAACGCTAAAACAGTGTTGGGAGAACAAAAAGAAGGCAAAAGAGCCTTCAATGGTTCCAAGTCATCTCCTGCTACCTCTACCTCTACCTCTGAAGATGAGGTGGAGACACTTGCTTCTCCTGAGGATCTCGCACTCACAAGATCGCTAGAACCAACGCTTTTCGACAATGCGCTGGCATCAGGTGATCATTCAACTTGACATCCTTCTGCCCCATCATGGCTTTTCGGTGAAGGAAGAATGAAATTCAAAAGTGGAATTGTGGCGGTTTCTTCAACCGTCTAGCTCAGTTGCTATAGTTGTTGTGACATTTCCCTGTGCTGTGTATGGCCCAGCAAACCCCAGCCCTTCATGGCTATCGGGGCTACTTCAACAACTGTGACAGAGCCTCTGGCGGTGTCTGTATATACATCCTTGCCACTGTCCCCAGTATTGCTGTGCCTCTCCACACACCTCTTGAGGCCATTGCTGTTCGCCTTCATGCCATGCAAGACAAGTAAGTGTATGCTGAGGTATCAGTATATTGCAGTGTTGCACTGCACTAGTTATTCTGCATGCAGTGCTCCCTATTTTTGAAAACTCGACGAATGCTGAAAGTCTAGTAATTCAATCAACAGAGCAGTTCATGGTGGTCTCAATGTGCGACAAAGTAGGTCTGGGTAATCGTTGAAGGAATGGCATCAGCTGATCGTCTGAATACAAATTTCCATTAAATACAGTATTTCCAGTGAATTGTCAATTATGAAAGCAGAGAGGTTTCCAATGAGTTTGTCACTCGTGTGTGTATGTTATCTCTAGTGGCAAGCACAGAGCAGATATATCTCTGGAATGAGCATTCAGATGCGCAGAACAGATTTTGTGTCCTCAACATTAAGGTGGAAATGTCATATAATATTGGGAAAAAATCTAGTAATCGCCGACTTTATCTTGCTCCTTTTTTGTTTGGTTAAGACGGATGACTATGTGTAAATGATCCTTTTAGCGACGCTTCCTCAAATTTCTTGTTGCTTCTGTGACACATTTATTTAGATATTATTTCTATGTTATGTGGTTGTTCTACGAAAAGGAGGTGAGGCTTCTTTGCAACCAATTCGGTACAAACCAATCTTAAGAGCATATAAATGTGTGGAAAGATAGGATTTGTCTCAATATCATGTGGTAATTGCAGCTTAATGTTGAGAAGATGCACAGAACACAATGCTCACTCCATAGATATTTCTACTCCATGCACAACTTAGTTGTTATACCCAATGAAAGATGCACTTCTTTTCTTTCCATGACATTGCAAGGCATATGGAATATAGCTAAGAAGAAAAAAAAAAAACAATTTTTTTTTCGTGTCTTACCTGGGTTAATTTTACTTACAGTGGCAGTGGTTTAGTTTGCTATAGTTGGCAACGAACTATTTGCTTTAGGATGATGATTAATTTACTGACCAGAACAGCATAAATTATTTATTTCACCATGAAGAATTATTCCTCTCATTCTATGTGGCTGATTTTTGAAAAAGCATTCAACAGCTGTTGCCAACATCAGCCGCGATAAGTGAAAATGTAACTCTTATTGTAGTGTATTACATCATAGTTATGAGGATGAAAAAATGCAGCAACGCCATAATTAGTTATTTGGTGTACTATGTAATTAACATTGCCTCACTTTGTCCTTTCCTGTACTATGGTGTTTTCGAGGCATTCCTAAACATAATGTACTCAAAATGTAATGAGGATACACCGAAATCAGAAAGGGATTTACATAAATTTGATTTTCCTTGCAAAGAATTCTGCTACAAATTAGAGCATCAATAGATGTGAAGAAATGTTATGTTTTAAATTCAAATGTTCCCTGTCAAAGGAAGCAAAGAAATGTCGTCAAGCTATGAATATGCAAAGTGTAATCAGCAAATCACGGTTTAATGTTAGTTTGTATTTGCAGAGAGAAGATTGCAACTCTTAATTCAAAATACTTCTGTTACTGAGAGAATATGCATAACACGATCAT
Organism: Locusta migratoria; assembly: GCA_026315105.1. NCBI lineage: Eukaryota > Metazoa > Arthropoda > Insecta > Orthoptera > Acrididae > Locusta > Locusta migratoria. The sequence goes on along the minus strand of CM048753.1, from coordinate 116,874,974 downwards.
GTATGGTTTCTTTGCAGCACTACAAAACCAACAGCACCTTTATTGTTTGGTTGCTGTTCTATAGCATAACCATTAAAAAGAAATAAAAAATTTGAAAAATTGAAAATGCAGCAGCACCAACTATTAGTTCTTTGGTTCACTATGTAACTAACTGGGCCTCTATTTGTTCTGTACTGTACTTCACCATTTTCTAGGCATTCCTAAACAATGGACTCAAGATATAATAAGTGTGCACCAAAGTCAGACAGGAAACTACATAAATTCGTGTTTCCTGGCAAAGAATTCTTAGTAAATGAAAACATTAATAGACGCGTAGGAACGTCGTTTTAAATTCAAATGATTCCCGCGGAAGGAAGCACTTTTTTCCTTTCCCTGGCATTGCAAGGCATGCGGGATACAAGTATTATTTTTTGTGCCGTACCTGGGTTAAATTTTATTTGCAGTGGCAGCGGTTTAGTATGTTTACGTTGACAACAAAATATTCGCTTTAGGGGGATCATTAATTTACTGACTGTAACAACATTAATTATTTATTTCACTGTCAACACAAAGAATTATTCCCCTCACTGTATGTGACTGATTTTTCAAAAAGGATTCAACGGCTGTTGCCAATATCAATACACTACACAACTGCCGTAAGGAAAATTGTAGCCCTTGTTTCAGTGTATTACACCTTACTTATATGAATAAAAAATGCAGCATTGACATCGATTAGTTATTTAGTATACTACGTAGAGACCTGGTACTATGTGAGTAACAGTGCCTCAATCAGATCTTTGCTGTGCTGCAAATCAAGCATAGTATACACTTAAAAGTTCAAATTACGATACCTTTCCTTCCTCTGATCCGATTTTGATAAAATGAAGCCTATGTTACTCTCCAAACTGTTCTGAATTTACGTGTGGAAACCGCAAGAGTTTGTGTAGTACTTTTGGAGATTATCCTCAACAAATTGGCATATACAATGGCTTTTAAATAAATTATTAAATTATATCTTTATTTTCTCTGATCCAATTTTAATTATTGAAGCCTTTATGTAACTGCATGATATGCTCAAGTTACACGTGAAAAATCACATGAAAATTCGTCAAGTAGTTTTGGAGATAAACGTGTTCAAAGATACAGTCAGACGTGACGGTCATAGATAAAAAATTTCAAATTACAATATTCTTTTTTTATGTGATCTGATTTTTATGAAACAAAGTCTATATGTTGTCCAGAGTTACACTCAAGTTACCTGTGAAAACCCCATACAAATTCGTGAAGTAGTTTTGGAGATAAGAGGTCTTTAATACTTGAAAAAACAGACACGATGGTTACTGAGAACACTTAAAATTACATTATCTTTTTTTTTTTTTTTTTTTTTTTTTTTTTTTTTTTTTTTTTTTTTTTTTTTTTTCATTGATCCAATTTTGATAAAATTATGCCTATATGTTGACCCAAACTGTTCTCACGTTTCCTGTGGAAACCGCATGAAGATTCGTCCAGTAGTTTTGAAAATAGAACAGTGACAGGCCTACGTTTATATATTTATTATTAGTATAGGTTGCTATCTAGCCTCCTATTATTGGCAGTTCAATATCTATGATGTGTTTTTCTATTTGTGTTTCTTTATGCAATGCTCCATTCACCACCTTTTCAGCACAATGATATGAGATACCAAGCTCTATAAACCATGGGCACTGCTGAGGTGGGGTATGGTGGCTAGTGTGCCTGCATAAAGTGGATGGTCGTATCATGCCATATCAGATATGTACTTATGGAGAGAGCAGATAAACCTAATAACTTTTTCAGCATATGCAGAGTGAATTCTGGATTATCAATCTCAACTTTTAATGTATTTTTGAGAAGGTTAGATTGCTCACCTACTACAGAGATGTCCGATGAGCCCCAGAAAGGCACAAATAACAGACTTTAACATTATAGCTTTCAGCCGTTTGGGATTTCGTTGGTTAGAGACACACACTCACACAAGACACTATAACCATCTTCGGTTGCTGTAGCCGATCTGCAGTACCCAGCATGGCCTAGGTGAGAGCAACCACTGGTGGGGGTGAGGAGGTGGTAAGGAGAGAGAAGCAGGAGGAGGGGGGGGGATGTGGTTTGTGATGAACAGTGCAGAAGGAAGGGAAGGGTTGAAATGTGTGGCAGGATGGATGAATGTAAGGAAAGAATGGCAGGGAGAGGAAGGGAAAGTGGTAGAGGCAGGAACTAGTGAAGGTTTACACCTGGGAAATTGTGGGAGCGTAGGATATATTGTAGGGAGAGTTCCCCATCTCCGCAATTCAGAAAAGCTTGTGTTTGTGGGGAGGATCCATATGGCACTGGCTGTGTAGCAGTCACTGAAGTGAGTCACACTATGCAGAGCTGTATGCTCTGCAACAGGATGGTCTAGCTGTCTCCTGGCCACAGTATGACGATGGTCATTCATTCGAATAGATAGCTGGGTGCTGGTCGTGCCCACATAGAAAGCTGCCACAATGGTTGCAGCTCAGTTTGTAGATAATGAGTGCATTCACAGGTTGCTCTACATTTTATTGGACAGGAAATACCTGAGACAGGACTGGTGGGATGGTGGATAGGACATGTTTTGCATCTCGGTCTATTGCAGTGATATGAACGATGGGGTAAGGTGTTGGGAGCAGGGATAGAGTAGGGCTGGACAAGGATATTACATAGGTTTGGCAGGCGGCAGAATACCACTGTAGGTGGGGGGGAGGGATATTGGGTAGGGTATTTCTCATTTCAGGGCAGGATGAAAAGGTAGTCAAAACTCTGGCCAAGAATTTAGTTTAACTGCTCCAGTCCTGGGTGGTACTGGGTCACAAGAGGAGTGCCCTTTTGTGGCCAGACGGTGCGTGTGGGGGGAGCTGGTTTGTGACTGGACAGACAAGGCCTGTGAGATCTGTTTCTGGACAAGGTTTAAAGGTTAATAGTGGTGAGTCAAGGCCTCAGTAAGCGTTTGTCATATTTGGAGATGGACTGCTTGTCACTACAGATGTGACGACCGCGGGTGACTAGGCTGTATGGAAGGGACTTTTGGTGTGTAATGGATGGCAGCTGTCAAAATGGAGGTATTCTTGATGGTTGGTAGGTTTGATGTGGACGGAGGTACTGATAAGGCCACCTTTGAGGAATAGGTCAATGTCAAGGAAGGCGGCTCATTGGGTTGAGTAGGATCAGGTGAAGTGAATGGAGGAGAAGGTTTGAGGTTTTGAAGGAATGTGGATAATGTGTACTCACCTTCAGTGCAGATTATGAAGATATCATCAATGAATCTGAACCAAATGAGGGGTTTGGGATTCTGGGTAGTCAGGAGGGATTCCTCTACATGGCCCATAAACAGGTTGGTATAGGAGTGTGCCATACGGGTGCCCATGGCTGTACCGCAAATTTGTTTGTTGGTTATGCCTTCAAAGGAGAAGCAATTAAGGGTGAGGATTAGTTGATCAAGGTAACTAAGGAGGAGGATGCAAGATTGCAGTTGGGAGGACTTTGTGAAAGGTAGTGTTCTAGAGTGGCAAGACCATGAGCTTTGGGGATGTTGTTGTAGAGGGACATGTGTGACATCTTGTGGGGCAAATTCTATGTATCAGAAATTAGATTGAAGTGAGTAAAAATAATGATAAAGGAGGTTTAAGTTGAAACTGGCTATAAAGGGAAACACACACACACACACACACACACACACACACACACACACACACAAAATGCATGCATGCTGAGAGGGGTAGAGAGAGAAATATGAACATTAACTACAATAGTGAAATTACAGTGCTTGACGCCTTATTTAAATGTCTATTATAAAACGTTCCAATGCAGTAAATGATGGCCACTCATTATAGCTTTCTTTAGTTTTTTATTCGAGCTTTTTCATTGTCATATTTATTTTACACTCATCTGGTTAATAGAGTTATATCTACATAAAACTTAAGTTACAAATTTTCATGTGTGTGTTACTACATACTGCAAAAACATTGTTGTGCCTACAGTCAGTCAGTCTGCCACAAAAACAATTCATTTTTGTCCTTGATTACACAGAGCAATAACCTACGACAAGCTCATTTCAATGATGTTACGCTAAAGATTTAATAAAAAGTCTATACTTTCTTACCTTCCATCATTAGTATTCACAGTAGCCTCCGGATGCACTGAGTTGTGTTTGTCTGTTGGCCCAGATACCCTAGAATATGCAAAAATAACTTCAGAAATGGGTACAAGTTGTGTTGTACTTCCAAGAAAATCACATATTTACACTGCATAGGAAAATGACAGCATAAACCTGTAGGAAAGTTCAGGTTGAAATGCAAGTAACTAAAATAGTAAAAGCAAACACTCCCTGTATACCTGAGGCACTATTGTGCTGTTTACATGTTTTGTAAGATTAAGGAAGCACACGTAAATTTGTTAGTCACTCTTGCTTTGTATTAATCTCACAACATTTTGACAAATACATAACAATACAGGCAGTTACTGCCAAAACTGAAAACAAAAGAATACGCCATTTGTAAGGAAGACACAATGGATATCAATGCTTTTACAACTTAATATCCTATTTGATTTAATGGTATAAACAAATTACTATTGTTAATCATATTTATACAATGAATTGCTGTCAACATTTGAGAAAATGACATTTTATGGTTGGAAACAATGACGAATATTCAATTAAAAAATTATGTTATTAAAAGAAATAAAGAAACACTCTTGTTACTTTTTTATAATGTAAGGGTAAGGATGTGTGGTGGTTTTTTTTATGCAGTTAGAGATTTTATTTGTAGCAGCTGTACCTTTACCATTTAGCATGTCTAATTAACCATGAACAGTTATAAGAGGAGGCATTTTGATAGTTTTAGTACTGTTATTCGAGATGTTATACATATTTACTATAAAACATTTCTCTCTCTCTCTCTCTCTCTCTCTCTCTCTCTCTCTCTCTCTCTCTCTCTCTCTCTTTCTCTCGCCATATCTATCTGCCGGAAAACTTGTTAAATCCTCTCTGAATTCCAAGCCATGGAAATTCATAATATACAGAACAACACAATTACAAATGGCTACAACTATTTAATGCATATCAATACAGTGATGAGAATAAATAGAATATTTCAAAAAAAGATTGAACAGTTAGTGTGTCTTACGAAGTGTGACAATAATGTCTTATGCTCTTGGCCACCTAAATCTCAAGACAAGACACCTGGAGTATTCTATTTATGGGTTATGTGAAAGCCCTTGCCTACATGCCTCCCTTGCCACCAAAAATTTCCAAACTCAAAAAGACCATTTTTATGTGTTTTTATGCGTTTCTTCACATATTTCATCATGCTTAGTGTGAGGTCAAGAGTTCATATATCATAATGAATTTAATACTGTCATACAACAGGAAAAATTTCTCCATCTTGACCTGATGACAGATCCCCCTGGGCAATAGTAAATGTACTGGTAACATTTTCGACATTGTCTGCCAAAAGATAGCATAACAGTGACATAGGTACCAGAATGCCATCAGTGTGAACCCTTTAATGGGAAATGTTTACAGCCATGAGGTGAAGTGTGATATCAATGCGTGAAGGACACAGGGGATACACGCCACAGAGAGGCACTCAGGCTTCCCATAGCCAACTGAGCAAGTTTGTGTAGGGTCAAATAGGGGTCTTCTGAGTGGTGAGAATTGCCACACACTTTGGACATGCTGCATCATGTATAGTATGCGCAACTTCAGGGCATGATCTGCTTTGATAGAGAAATGATGCTAAAGATTTTATTTTATTTTTATTATTTATTATACAACTAGTTTCAGCAGTCTAGCTGCCCTCTTCAGATGCCTCTACAAATATACATGGAAGAATGTGACAACTGCATACTTTCCCCCCCCCCCCCTCCTCCAAATGGTCTTATTTGCCGAATATTGTATACATTCCATTCACATAAAATAATTACAAGCTTGTGCAAAAGGGAGTACAGACGTTTGAAAAATGAGGTTGACAGGAAGTGCAGACTGGCTAAGCAGGAGTGGCTTGCGGAGAAATGCAAGATGATAGAAAAATGTATAACTAGGGGAAAGATAATTACCACTAAAAGGAAAATAAAAAGAGACATTTGGAGGCAAGAAAAGCAGTAGTATCAGCATTATGAATATCAAGAACTCAGATGGCAAACCAGTACTAAGCAAAGAAGGGAAAGAATAAATTTGAAGGCAGTATTCTAGAAATGCAAGATGAAGTAGAGGAAGATGAGAAAGGAGATACTACACTGCGAGAAGAACTTGACAGAACACAAAGATTTGAGTAGAAACAAGGTCTCTTGAGTAGATTATGTTCTGTCTGAACTGCTATTATTGATAGAAGAGCCAGTCATGAGCAAATTGCTCTCCTGTATGAAACAGAAGTACCCTCAGACTTCAAGAAGAATATAGTGATTCCAATTCCTAAAAAAGCCAAGTATCGACAAATGTGAAAATTATAGAACTATTAGTTTAATAAGTCATGGTTGCAAAATACTTACAACTTATTTACAGACTAATGGAAAAAAATATATAGAATCTGACCTCAGAGAAGATCAGTTTGGATTTAGGGGAAATCTCGGAACACGCGAGGCAATACTATCATTACAACTTATCTTAGAAGATAGGTTACGACAAGGGAAACCTACATTTTTAGCATTTGTGGATCTGGAGAAATCCATTGACAATGATGACTGAAATACACTCTTTCAAATTCTGAAGGTAGCAGGGATAAAATATACGGAGCAAAGAGTTATATTCAACTTGTACAAAAAAACAGACAGAAATTATTAGAGTCGAAGTGCATGAAAGGGTTTCAGTGGTTGGGAAGGGGGTAAGACAGGATTGTAGCCTTTCCCCAATGTTGTACAATGAGCAAGCTTTTTTTTATGGTTTTAGGGAGCTCAATGGCAGTGGTCATTAGCACCCGATTCTGACCCTAGATTGACTTGAAAGAAGGTTTAAAAAAAGTGACAATAAGGAGAATTTCAGAATATCACTAAAATAAGGAATAAAAAGTATAAGGAGAAGGAATTAAATGTCCTTGGACAAATTAGTCATAGGTATAAAACACAAAACTAGCAGCTGCCCGTGTGTCAACAGCTAAAATGTCCTCCAAAGTGGACAGCAGATTTACTTTAACATGAACATGATTAAAATTGGGGGAGAACATTAAAACACGGCGCACTGTCATCGAGTGACCACAGGAACATACTGGTGGGGGGTCGCCTGTCAATAAATGTCGATGGCTGAACCAGCAATGACCGATTCTCAGTCGGGCCAAGATTACCTCCACCGGTAGGGGCTGGAGGAAGTCTTCAAAGCAGTCGGGATCGGTTTTATGGTTCTAAGCTTACTGTACTGAAGCGAGGACCACAGCCGATGTCATGATGCAACAATACACCTGCAAATAGCCCCTTGAATGTCGTTTGATGGGACACAAATGGTAGCTATCTGACGTAGGAGAGTGGCAGCCCTGGCCGCAGCGTCAGCAGCCTTGTTCCCTGGCACACTTACGTTGTCAGGTACCCACAGGAAGCAAACGCTAAAGCCGTCATCAGCTACCAATTGAAGGGAGCGTTGGAATAGAAATACAACAGGATGGACCGGATACGGGCCTCTAAGACTCTGAATGGCACTGAGGGAATCTGAGCAGATGGCGTAAGAAGGGTGGTGGTGACGGCGAACATATTGGACTGCCTGATAGAGAGCAAAAAGCTCAGCTGTGAAATTTGAGCACTGGTTGATGAGCTTGTATTGAAAGCTGTCGAAACCACCGACAAAGGCAGATCCAACACCATCAGTTTTCTTAGAACCATCTGTATAGATGAAGATGTTATCATCAAGCTGAGAACGAAGTTCACCAAACCTTGAGCGATACATCGAATCCTGGGTACTCTCCTTTAGGAGTGAACTGAGTTTGAGGTAGACGCAAACCTGTGCCTGAAGCCACAGTGGTGTTGGGCTCACATCTGTTCAAAGGGTTTCAGGGAGGGTGAAATCGAGTTGCTGAAGAAGGCAACGGAAATGAACTCCGGGAGGCAACAGTGCAGATGCAGACACCCCATATCAAGGGAGTCATTGACAAATGATGGGTAGGATGGGTGTTTGGGCAATGACAGCAGCTGGCATGCAGAACGACAGAGTAATATATCACGCCAATAGTGCAATGGTAATTCGGCAGCTTCTGCTTTTCAATAGGGCTGGTATAGAAGGCTTCAATCATTAGGCGTAACACCCAATTAAGACAGCACAAGATGGACTGCCATGCAGATGTGTAAACAATGCTTCAGTAATCCAGCTTAGATCGGACTATGGACCGATAAAGGTGAAGAAGGGCAGATGTATCAGTTCCCCATGACATACCGCTAAGAACACGGAGGACATTAAGGGAACATGTACAACAGCCAGCCAGAGAAGACACTTGTGGAGACCAACAAAGTTTCCTATCCAACATGAGTCCTAAGAAATTTCGTTGTGTCCACGAATGGGAGAGCGACAGGGCCTAGATGTAGAGATCGTGGAAGAAACTCAGTGTAGTGCCAGAAGTTGATGCACACTGTTTTCTCATTGGAGAAATGGAAGCCATTTGCGATGCTCCAAGAATAAAGACGGTCAAGACAATGCTGGAGACAGCACTCCAATAGACAGGTTCTTTGAGTGCTGCAGTAGATTGCGAAATCGCCCACGAAGAGGAAACGAGAAACCCATAATTGGATTAATTGCTATGGCGAAGAGTACTACACTCAAAACGGAGCCCTGTGGCACCCCATTCTCCTGGCAAAAAGGGTCTGACAAAACAGAGCCCACTCGTACCAGAAAATGTCGGTCCGTTAAAAAGGCATGGATAGAAAGGGGGAGACAGCCGCGAAAACCCCAGGTATGCATGGTGCAGAGAATTCCTGACCTCCAGCAGGTGTTGTAGGCCTTCTCCAAATCAAAGAACACAGCCACCATCTGACGCTTTTGCAAAAAGTTATTCATAACGAAGGTTGACAAGGTGACAAGCTGGTCAATTGCAGAGCGATGCCGACGAAAACGACATTGGGCATTGGTAAGGAGGGGTCAGGATTCAAGGATCCAAACCAAACGAGCATTAACCATGCATTCTATCACCTTACAGACACAGCTGGTAAGGGAAATGGGTCGATAACTGGAACGAAGATGTTTGTCCGTCCCTGGTTTGGGAATGGGGACAACAATAGCTTCACGCCAACTTGTGGGGACCTGACCTTCAGTCCATATGCGATAATAGGTGCGGAGCAGGAAACATTTACTCACAGGAGAAAGGTTCTGCAACATCTCAATATGAATGGCATCGGGCCCCAGGACATGGAGAGTGCGCAGTCTAGTTCCTGCATAGTGAAGATGTCATTGTAACCTTCACAATTTAAAGATTGGAAAGAAGGTAGCCGTGTCTCCTCTACCTGTTTGCGGGGGAGGAAGGCAGGGTGGTAAGGAGCAGAGCTCGAAATCTCCGCAAAAGAGCGGCCTAAGGTATTGGATACATCAATGGGGTCCACAAGGACTGCATTCGATAATGTCAGGCCTGAAATTGGGGAGCGGACCTTAGTGCCAGATAACCAGCACAGGCTACCCCAAACAACAGAGGAGGGAGTGAATTTGTTAAAAGAACTAGTGAAGGCAGTCCAACAGGCTTTTTTGCTTTCTTCAGTCGTTTGTAATGGATGCAGTTCTCCATCGTTGGGTGGTGTTGAAAGGTTCGTAGAGCACATCGCCGGGCTCTTATATTGTCCCTGCATGCTGCAGTCCACCAGGAGACTGGGATGCAGTATGCAGAAGGGGAAGTACGAGGTATGGAATGTTCGGCAGCAGTGAGAATAACCTCTGTGAGGTACTGGACCTGACTGTCGCAGCTGGGGAAATGCTGGTCGTGGAAAACCGCCATGGAAGAATAAAGCCCCCAGTCGGCTTTGTAGATGTTCCAGGTGGTGGAACGCATAGGTGGGGATTACACAAGGGAAAAGGTCGCTCGAGTACGTATCAGAAAGGGCATAGCACTCGAACCGATGTGCTAGCTGAGGAGTGCATTTCGCGAGGTCCAAGTGGGAAGAGATGTGCGTGGTGTCGGAAAGGAATGTTGGTGAACCGGTGTTTAGGCAGACAAGATCGAGATGGTTGAAAAGGTCCACTAGAAGGGAGCCTCTTTGGCAAGATGCTGGAGAATCCCATAAGGGGTGGTGGGCATTGAAGTCGCCAAGAGAAACAAAAGGTGGAAGAAGCTGGGCAGCAAGTTACAGCACAACTGCCCTAGTTAAGACAGACGATGATGGGGTATAGATATTGCAGAGAGAGAAGGAAAGGGTAGGGAGAGTAATGCAGATGGCAACTGCCTGTATGTGAGTGTTCAGAGAGATGGGATGGAAATAGATGTCATCCCGAACGAGCATCATAACCCCTCCATGGGCTGGAATATCATCCACAGGAGGTAGGTCACAACGCACAGAGGTATACTGAGGGAAGTCTATGCGATCCTGTTGGCGTAACTCAGTTTCTTGGAGGCTAACTATGAGCGGACAGTATAATAGAAGGAGTAATTTTAATTCCTCGCGATTGGAGCGAATTCCTCGAATATTACACTGAAGAAGCGCCATGATAAGGATGACAGGAGAAAAGATAAGAACGAGGCAAAAGGGAGTCACCTCGATGGCTGCTGAGGGCCTGACTTCGAGGGAGCACTGCTATCGCAATCTATTGGTAGAAAATCTTGTTCCATCAGTGTGACTGGAATTTCTGCTTCCTTCCCAAGTTTATCGGTAGGGGCAGCATCCTCCGCCAGTAAAAACCCGGTTGCCCAGCTAACAGTGGTGCATCCCGGCGAGACAGAGGATGACCGGGTCTGACTACTGTTGGGCGGCGTGACAGATGAGTCACGCCTTGGTGGGGAAGGAGAGGAACTCTTTTTTTTGTTAGCTCTTTTAGAAGAGTGACGGTGAGAAGATGAGGTAGTTGATGGTTGAGAAGCCTGAGTACGTAGAAAATCTTCACGGACAGGTTCCTTCTTCGAAGTCTGGGCATCTTGTTTAGGTGCTTGCAGTTTATGAGAGGTTGACGAAGACTGAACTTTAGAAGGAGCAGGAGGGAGCGGGGACGTGGAACAAGCAATATTCGGTCTGGCCGATCGCATAACTGTGTCAGCGACAGTGAAATCACAGCATCACCTGCATCCTTAGTAAGTCAAGTGGAAGTGAGGACCTTGCTGTATGTGCCCACTGGAAGGACAGTGGGCTTTCGACACACCAACAACTTTCGAGCGGCAGATGTGGAGACCTTTTCCGTAACCCAAATTTGCTGAATGACCTTTTCATCCTTACAAACAGGGCAGTCCCTAGAGGAATCCACATGGTCACCATTGCAATTAAGGCAGTGAGGGGACAGAGGTGGGCAATCGCCCTCATGGGTGTACCTGCCACAAGTGACACATTTTGCTGTATTAGGGGAAGATTGACGGGTGTGGTTGTATCTATGGCATTGGAAACAGCGCGTTGGGTTTGGTACATAAGGGTGAATGGAGATAACTTCATACCCTGCTTTGACCTTGGACGGAGTTCAACTCTGTCGAACGTCAAAAACACAGTACGAGTTGGTGTCAGCTGGTTATCGACCTTTTTCAACACCCTATGCACGGCTGCTACACCGTGATTGGACATGTAGGTTTGTATTTCTTCGTCAGACAACCCGTCAAGGGATCTCGTGAAAACGTTTTCTGACACTGGGGTGAATCTATCTATCTTTTTTGGGTCGAAGTCAAAGTAGAAGAGAAGGAAGTCATCACGGAAATGTCCCTTACGATTACCGGCGCCTCGATGGCGCGCTCCTTCCTAGTGGGGGCCCTCACTGAGGGCTTACCTGGCTTAGGTGATTGTTCACACCTCCTGATAACGGACAGAGGGACCAATCGGCATGTTCAGAAGGTACCAGCTCAGGTAATCACCCCTCCCTGGGTCTGGCCTTTACCAGGGGGTACGTACATGCCCTACTTGTCTACCCGTGGCATGATAATGCGTGGGTAGGCCTTCAGACATGCGCAGGGAGGAAAGAAGAAGAATAAATGAAGTGAAGAGAAAGATAGAAGAGAGTGTCTCAAATGCCGAAGCAGAGACTAAATGAGGAGGAGAGGAAGGTTAGAAGAGTACAGCAAGGTGTAAAAGACAGAAACAAGGGTTAGGAAAGGAAGAAACCAAGGAAAGAGAAAAAACTATGACAGGAAACCACCTTGACTTGCAATGGAAGCCTACGTCCGGGCTAAGGCATGAACCGGGAGGGAAAATGAAGCCTGGGGCGATAAGGAAGGCTGCTTCGGCTCGGGGCCCCGTGCGTGCCACACACGTACCCACTAAAGAGCTGTGGGCCTCCTGGGGGGAATTAGCAAGCTGTGATGGAATGCAAGGAGAAATTTGTAGAGGGAATTAAAATCCAGGGAGAGCAAATAAAAAACTTGTGGTTTGCTGATGAGATGTAATTTTGTCAGAGACAGCAAAGGATCTGGAAGAACAATTAAATGGAATGGACAGTGCCTTGAAAGGAAGACACAATATGAACCTTAACGACAGTAAAATGAGGATAATGAAATGTAGTGTAAGAAATTAAGGCGATGCTGAAGGAATTAGATTAGGTAATGAGACAATAAAAGTAGTAGGTGAGTTTTGTTACTTGGATAGAACGAAAACTTCTGATGGGCGAAGTACAGAAGATACAAAATGCACAATGGCTATGGGAAGAAAAGCATTTCTGAAGAAGTGAAATTTATTGACATCCAATTATTAGTTTAAATGTTAGGAAGTACTTCCTGAAAGCATTTGTCTGGAGTGTAGCACTGTATGGCAGTGGAACATGGGACGATAAGGAGTTTAGACAAAAAGGTGATAGAATCTTTCAAAATGTGGTACTACAGACAAATGATGAAGATTAGATGGGTAGATCACGTAACTAATGAGGAAATGCTCAACATAATTGGGGAGAAAAGGAGTTCCTGGCATATCCTGACTAAGAAAAGAGACAGGTTGGTTTGACACATTCTGAGATTTTAAGGAATTGTTAACTTAGAATGAGAAGGAAGTGTGTGGGATAAAACTCAAAGGGAGACCAAGGAATGAATACAGAAAGCAGATTCAAAAGGACGTAGGTTGCCTTTCATATCCTCAGATGAAGTGGCTTGCAGAGGACAGTGTAGTGTGGAAAGCTGCATCAAACCAGTCTGCAAACTAAAGACCACAACAATGGTAGCTTATGTTTAGTGCTGTAGTTTAAAAAAGTCTTGTTTCATATTGAATTTACGTAATCATCACTAATGGGTTCAGTACTCTATGAGATATTTTCAAAATAACAAACACACTCCGGAGATAAGAGGCTCTTATGGTTACAAGCCTAGTCACTAGATAGCAGTACACTGTTAATACAACAGATTGTCATTAGATGGTGTTACAGTGTTCTGCAGTTTTTGCTACAACCACCACCCTTCCTCCAACTTCAACTGATCATTTCAACTTTTATTTCTTATTTAACTGTTGACATGTATTAAAGTTAACACAGGATAGAACTACAATAAATGTATCAAACTATTTAGAGAATGTCACTTATTCTACTATACTGTTCATATCTGTCCATTAATATTTTCACGAAATCTGTAATGGATGTATTTAAAACATATGTAGCACATATCTATAGTATTACATGGAGAGGTATGTTACATAGATTAATTTGATACAGTACCTCAATAAGTACTCCTATATGCAATGGATCAGGACAGTTTTTACTGTTATAACCATTTATGCAGCATCTATGAGGGATGTCTCTAGGTGTACCGTTAACTCCTTATGAGAAAGAATACTAAAATGTATACATCAACTAGATACATTTTTTACGTAATGTGTTATGGAGATAAGATAAACTAGAATTGAGTTACCTGAGGGGTAGGGGGCAGAGATTCAAAAGGGGGGAGGAGGATAGTACATGTCTGTAGGGGGAGGTGCAGTGGGGATATTGGTGTGGGATTGTGGCAGGTGGTTGTGTCTGGGTATAGCATGGAAGGTCAAGGCTAAAGCAACAACTACTCTTATCTTTAACATGGAGTGGTATGGAGATTCCTGTGGGGAGACCTCTAAAACTTTGTCGATGATACTTAACATCTCCACCATAAAACTAGTGAAGTAATTACAGATTCAGTGACACCTATTGTCACCAGAATTAGTTACTGTTTCATTGTACATCAGCTACTGCAGTAGGTGCTGTTCAGCTTAATTTTGAAATTTTCATAAGAATTTAAAGAGCTTAGAATTCTAAAAATTCTAGTTGGTTTAATAAGTAAAAATGGATGGAAGTGGTTTGTCTAGAGGATAGGAAGGCAGGGATTGGAGAGGAACATTGTGATTCATTGGGGGTAGTGGTGTATAATTGTGGTGGGATGGGCTATGGCTGGTTATTGTAGGGAAGGTTAGGCCAATCTCTGTTAAGGTATTTTTCTATTCAGTTGGATTGCAGACTCAGGGTAATGATGGGTAAGGGTTAGCATACTGGAGCTTTTCCATAAACTAATTTCGTACAGTTTTTCACTAAGTATTATTACATGACAGTGAATCTGATAGTGTTTACTATTTGTTATGCTCAATTGGGTACTAGGGGCTATTATAATTACTTCCATAAATATAAGGAATTTTAGGAGTTTAAGGATTTATGCTCATAACAGATCTTCAAAAATACTTGAAAAGCTATGATCTGATTCTAACATGCTGCATCAGTTGTGTAATGATGCTGGTTGCAGTCGTCATGTGAACATTGTCATTGCCATAGACAAGGTTCTTGCCAACCACGCAACACACATCTGCTGATATTGTTCTATTGTAAGGGCATCAATAGCAAATATATTGTAAGGGTAGCAGTGACAGATCGTTCAATTAACACAGCACAGATAAAGAGGATATATTAACCCTTAACTTCCCCGGCGAACGTAAATAACTCATTTCCTGGCGGGGTATTTTTGACCCGAAATTATGGGGGTAAATGTAATTGTAAATAACTTTTTGAGTGTAAAGCATTTATTTTCTACTTAATAACAAATTGTCAAGGTAAACAAATTTATTTAAATATAGAAGAAACCACAAAGAAATTATTTTAAAAGATTTGAATTTATCTGACGTATTTTAATTCACATAGAGATTTGTTTTCATTAGAAAGACATTATTATCCATGTTTTGCACTTCTGAAGGCATGGTTCTTACCATATGAAAACACAAAAGATGATTTGTCAACCATATTTGTTTAAATTCCTACGCTGAATATTGATTTATATTTTTTTCTAATGTTTCAAATATGTACAAAAAACATGTTGGTTAGCTTCTTTAGACTTGGCAGCTTACGTAAAAGCTACCCACTATGTCACCTAGCGAATAAATATTAAAATAAAAACTCTTGAGGTCAAATATGACCCCGCCAGGGCAGTTAAGGGTTAATGTAGTCTTTCGCAGTGTATACAGCTGATGAAATCATCACGGGCTTCCATCTGGGTACCTACAATAAAATTTTATCACAGCTAGTCAGATGGAGAAGATTTCAAGAATTGCACATTTTGAATCAGATAAAGAGGGTTTGCGAGTCCAGAAGTGTGAACACTAACTGTTTCCATAGCAGTGGGACTACAGCATCAATTTGCACAGCTCTAGTGGTGCCATCATAGGATCTCTTGTAATGGCGATGAGATAACATGAAGCCTGCATATCAGTGATGGTGCTTAGCGCATACGACATAGACCTAATGACTGCTGTCTGTCTCATAGAGTGCATTTCTCGAAGTCACACTTGACCCACCCCAGGCCACACAGTCTAGGATGTGATAACTCTCATTTACATTTGGTGTTTTTGGAGAGAATTCTGAGCAGCAGTCAGTATGCGCAGAATGTTTTGAAGCCCGTGATGTCACAGTCTAACATGTACAGTCGCGACACTCACTGCTGTGAAGTTCTTATCAGCTGACAGTTGCAACGACACAAGCGCTTCTAGTGGTGGGCAAGCCACCAAAAGAGTGATGTTTGATTATAATTATTTGTGTAAGTAATTAACGAAATAGTTAGTATAATTTTTTAGTTACAAGCATTAGTAAAATATCAAGAGACAAACATAATACGGAAATTAATGTAAAAACAGCTGAATTTAACTGATCTGGTGATGTAACTAAGAACTTCGTCATGAACAAATACTTATGAATATGTGTACATTTCCAGCATGTTCAGCTGAGAGTATGCAGAATATAAACAAATTTCTATTATGGTCTGTTCTTACTATGACAGAGTTTTTGACACACATCAATTTGGTGTGGAGTCTAATGATTTGCACATTTTAGGCTTTACTCGTCTTCTTCTCTGTGCATATTCTTTTGAGTGCAATTACTTTAGCTTAAAAAGACAATGTCTTGAAAATTCTTGCTGTTTGTGGAATTGGGTTCTTCTGCGTCGACAACAGTTTGATTGCTTTTTCCATTTCCTTGCCACGTCTGTGACGTTTTCCCTTCAGCTATAGTTGTGGTGGCTGATTTGGTATGTTAAATACTGTAGATATTTCATTCTATATTCATTACCTACATTCCAACTTCACTGATTTTACTCGAATTGTAGTGAAGAAACGTTAATGTTCCTGAGTAGAAAAGTGACGTCTTTCTGCCAAAGGGCAGGTCTTCTGGTGTTTCTTAGCCAATTTTCTATTTTTAATAGTATATGAAATTATTCAGTAAAAGCCTGTAGGTTACAAGATAACTGTAAATAAAATGTGCTGCAATGTACTGATTCATACTTTCTCAGTGACCTTCGGAAACCTAAGAAAGACAAGGTGGAGCTATTTTTAAGGTATTATCTATTTTATGACACTACATATATTCCCTAATGTAAAAAGTATGTCAAAATCAATATAAATGATACTTTCACTCTCATCCAATATTGTATTCAGAAATGTAGCTGGCTGGCCACTTTGAGTACAGCTGTCACAGTGTATAACGAAAATCTGCGAGAGTGTTGGGACTGTGGTGATGTGTTGCTCCAACACGATATTGCAATCCCACAAACTGCACATGAAACTTAATACACACTGCAGGTCAGGCAGCACAATTACTGAACTTGTCTCTTATCACTCACATGCAGAATATGATGGGATGACAACGGACACACACAACTGTCCATGCGTAACTATTGCGGAACGACATGACAAATTCAAAAGGCTGTATGATTGATGTCAGAATCAGCTTCTGTATTGCTACTTGTGGAGGCTAAACCATGTACTAATATGGGTGTTACAGAGTGGATAGACACCTCATACCTCAGAACTGCATGACCTATTGATCTGTAATCATTTCATGTGCTCCATATGCAATGTTGCAACAATAAATCTTGAGTGAATTGGAAAACTCTAAGTAGGTTTACTACTATTATTGCCAACAGTGTAGTTGCAAATATTTGCAATCACTTTATTTGTTTAGAATTTTTTGAAATAATTTATACTGCAGCAGTCACTTTTTACTAAAATGTTTTGTAATATAGTCGCAGACCTGATACTAATTCATCATAACATGGATAAATTTATGTTGTTTAGAACTGTTCTGAATACTGCTAAATATAATCAACATGTCTGAACAATTTTATGATCAAATATAGCTTATGTGGAGAGAGAGAGAGAGGAGGGGAAAAAAAAAATCCAGCAGCTTTATTCTACACATACCCGACACATCCAGCTTTTGGGTGTGATCCATCCTGGCTGTTCTGGAGAGGAGCTGTCTGTTGACCGATCTGAAATGTAGAAATATTTATATAATTGTGAGCTACTTTCTTGCAGAATCTATGAAGCAAAAGCAACTTTACGTACAAGTACCATGAAATGCTGAAGAATGTGTACTGGAAAAATATGCCAAGACATCAAAAACTACATATAAAAGTGTAATATAATTCCTATTGCATAAAATGAAATTTACTTTGAAAGTAACACTTTTGAAATATAATTCACAATATTTTCTCATGGCCTTTAGAAATGTAAACAATTGTGATGTCACTCTTATCAAATGTGGTGTCCCCCTCCCCCTTAAGCTTATGACACTTTTTGATTTTGGCAGACACTTTTGTATATAGGCAAAATATTCTACAACTGAAGTTTTATTTAGGTGCTATTCTCCTGCAGTGTTACTGGCTAAAGTACAATTATTTGTTAAGTATCAGTTCATACCAGTCCAAATTTAACTAAAAATGGAAAAAAAGACAAATTACTGGAATTATTACAGTGATCATGAAGTTTTTCCACATGAAAATATATATCTGTGTTTCTGGAGATTTGCTGGCTGTCCTGGGGTATAAAAATACATTGTAACATGAACAGGTTTATTAGCGAGTAATACTACATATACTACGGCACAGACCACACATTAGGAGAACTATGGAACACTATATATTATACCTTATCCTTGGGAACTAACTTCCTGAAGATTTAGTCTATTAGGCGTTTTGACAACTCTGCTGTCTGTTGGTTGAATATGCTGTGTATTATTACATCTGTGTAGCTCACATTGTTTGCTAACTTCTAACGGTTGTAAAAGGCGTGAAAGGAGAGCTTCTATTACAGAAGGGAACAGAGTTCTTGCATCCCTTGAAAACACTGATAACAATTACGTTTTGTGGTGTGTGTTGATAATTGAGTAGTGTTAAATAAATATGTGTGATTAAACTTTTCAGTTTCAACATTATAGACTAGATTAATACCTGTTCCATAGATCATGAATAAGTGAATATATATACTGTGAAGCTACCTAGCTCTTTAAATAAGTGTCTACAGGATTATCGTGGATGGGCTCCAGCAATTATTCTGATTACACGGTTTTCTGCAATGAATACTTTTTTACTCAATGATGAATTCCTACAATGTGTTTTTTCCAGTTGTGATGATACTGCCGGCCCTCTCATCTCAATGTTATTGCACGATACCGTATGTGTCGGACCCGGAATCGTGTGGTTCAATAGTGATACATGTTGCGTGTGAAGTTGGTTATAAACGAAATAGCCAGCCTAGAAATCAGTGTAGGACACTGTCTAGGTGATACTGTGATTGAAACAAGTGATAGATTTCATTAATTATGAGATCTGTATAAGACGTTTCCAGACAGTTCTATAAACAATACTTTTGTGATTGTATTGAAATAATGTAAATAAACAGACGAAGGGTAAAAACTTTTGTAAAACATAAAGAAATGAAAATAAATAGCATTGTATATATGTGAGGTTCATAAACAAGTTGTGTAATTAATGTAATAGTCGAGATTTACAATGTTGAATTCTATGTATATATTGACTGATGTGAGATTTTGAGAATTGCAAAGGTATTTGATAGTTCAATATATGTTAGGAACATGTATGATGTACTCATTAACTAATTAATTGACATTTAACATTGCACTTTGTTGTCAAGCAGAAAGTTTGGAGATTTCGACTTAAAAATATATGCGCCCTGTAAAATTATTGTACGTATAGTTTTTATTGTATATTGCGATTATTTTTGGGTACATGAAATGTGTTACTGTTATGTTCGGAAATTGTAAATTAGTATATTCAATTGTTATGAACAATGCATAATGTAATGCCATTATTGCCAATGTTATACATTTGCCTCACCGCCTTGCATGGGGGAGTTCGAGTTTTGGCGTTCGTTATGTGCACTGGAATCTATGTCAATCTGTATTTGAAAGTTGAAGTACTATCTACTCTAAGTTCTATTGCATTGTGTATGTTTTGAAGCTGTAATGTTTTGGTGGAGAAGCAGTATGACTGGAAATTAAAGAGGAAGTGAAAAATGGAACCTACGCGTATTTATTTCTACCACGACGCCCCAGGTGATTAATTTTGCAGTGTGCAGAACCCCAATACATCGTAATGTTGAAAAGCTAAGTCGAACCAAATAAACATTACACAGTTCAACCACTCATCAATGAATACACCTAAAAATCTTGAATATCCTACCTTTGCTACAGATTTCTGATCAAAGTCTGTATTTATTAATGGTGGCATTCCATTTATCGTATGGAACTGTAGGAAGGAGGCTTTCCTGGTGAGAAAAATATCTATAAAAATAAAAATTTTTTGACTTACCCAAAGCACAGGCTCGCCGATAGACACAAAAAAACCACAAATGAAAACACACACAAGCAAACATTCAAGCTTTTGCAACCTATTTGCTCCTTCAGGCAGAGTAGGGATGGAGAGGGAAAAGGAAAGGATGAGGGTTTTAAAGGAGTGGGTAAGGAGTCATTCCAATCCCGGGAGAGGAAAGACTTATCTGGGGGGTGGGGGAAAGTAAGGTAAACAAATACACACACAACCACACATATACACTCGCAAACACACCTAGGCAGACATATTGTAGAAAGCAAAGAAATATTGTAGAACTGTCCAACTTCTTTGCTTTCTAGAATATGTCTGCCTAGGTGTGTTAGCGGGTGTATGTGTGTGGTTGTGTGTGTATTTGTTTACCTTCCTTTTTTTCCTCCAAGGTAAGTCTTTCCTCTCCCGGGATTGGAATGACTCCTTACTCACTCCCTTAAAACCCTCGTCGTATCCTTTTCCCTCTCCTTCCCTTCTGCCTGAAGAAGCAACTAGGTTACAAAAGCTTGAATGTTTGTGTGTGTTTTCATTTGTGGTTTTTTGTGACTATCGATGACCCTGTGGTTTGGGTAAGTCAAACAACTTTTATTTTTATACATACTGTATGTACTGTATTTTATCAAAATTTAATAATAGTCCATTTACTGAAAACCACTTAATGATTTTCTGAAAGACATTGTTTACAATTTCTTCAGTTAGTTCTTGCCTGTCAGTTGTGATAACTATACTTGTATCATCAGCAAAAAGAATCAGCTCTGCATCTTCATAAATATAGATTGGCAAGTCATTAATATATATTAAGAACATTAAAGGGCCCAAGACTTCTGCACTCTTCCTGTTAGGTATGATTTAAACCATTTGTACACTGCCCCATCCATACCACAATAGTTTATCTAGCAGAATTCCATGATTGACACAATCAAAATATCACAAAAAATCCCAACGGGTGATGTCCATTACTTCTAAGAAATCCAGAGCTTTATGTCAGAATGAGTTTTGCTAAGTTTCCTGGATCTTGGTTATACCAAACAAGGTGATTCAGTCACATAATTTTCTTTGGAAGTTATTCAATGATACTTACTGGCATTCTCAAAAGTTCTAGAAAAGTAATGTACAAGCAGCTTCTCTAACACCTAACATCAAATGACATATAGTCTAGAACAAAGTTTGGATTTCTGAAAGGTTCTGATATCGAGAATGCTATTTACACCTACAATGAGAATGTACTTAATTCATTAGATAATAAATTACAAGCAGTAGGCATTTTCTGTGATTTGTCAAAGGCATTTGATTGTGTGAACCATAACATGCTTTTAAGTAAATTAGAATTCTATGGGGTCACAGGAAATGCTGCAAAATGGTTCAAGTCATACCTCACTAACAGGAAACAAAGGGTGTCAGTGCAAGTGACTAGTGAATTAAGCCAACTGTCATCATCGGATTGGGAAGAAATTACATGTGGTGTCCCACAAGGATCCATTTTCGGGCCATTGTTTTTTCTTGTGTACATTAATGACCTCTCATCAGTTACACTGCGAGAAGCAGAGTTCGTTTTGTCTGCAGATGATACAAGTATTGCAATAAATAGCACGTCGAGCTTAGTTTTAAAAAGGTCTGCTAATGATATTTTCAATAACATAAATAAATGGTTTAAAGGCAACTCATTGGAATTAAACTTTGAAAAGACTCACTACATGCAGTTCAGAACATGTAAGAGATTCCCATCCAGTATATGCATACAGTATGAAGAAGAGCAGATGGAAGAGTATAAAATTCCAGGGATAACAGCTTGATAATAAATTCAGTTGCGAGGAGCACATCACAGAACTGCAGAAATGACTTAACAAATCTGTATATGCAATACGGGTTGTATCAGACATAGGAGAAATAAAAATATGGTATAATATTTGGGGGTAGCTCTTCAAGTCCAGCAAAAGTTTTCAGAGTCCAAAAGTGTGTAATACGTATTATTTGTGGAGTAAATTCATGGACATCCTGCAGAAGCCTCTTCAAAGAACTTGGTATATTAACTACTGCCTCCAAGTATAATTATTTCTTAATGAAATTTGTCATAAACAATATATCCCTTTTCCCAACAAAACAGCTCAGTTCATACCTACAATACTAGGAACAAAACTGATCTCCACAAGGACTTAAAAGCACATACTTTAGTTCAAAAAGGGCTCCACTACTCAGGAACACACATTTTCAATAATTTACCAACAACGATAAAACATTTAGCTACAGATAAGGATCAGTTCAAGAGGAGCCTTAAAGACTTTCTAGTGGCCAATTCCTTCTACTCCATTGATGAATTTTTAAACAGAACCAAATGATGCATGTATCTGTATTACTAATATAATATTATCAACTTGTAAAAAAAAATAAAAATAAAAGTAAGTGACATGTTCTACATACACAAGTTTCACTTCAACATGGATCAATGAAACGAACCATCTACTATATAGCATCTAAAAAAATTAGTGTAGCCTTACCACTATTGGTAAATTTTTATTTATTAATTTATTTTTTATCATCATAATCAGCAGCAGAATTTAAGACTGATCAGCCTTTCAGTGTTCAGTATGCAGCATATGACCTCTTATAAAATTTCACCATGATCCCCTATTCAATGCTAACATTGATGACTCCTCTGACTCCTCTGATTTAAGCCTCCACTTCACAATAATTCTTCACTGAAACCTTGAACTTTCTCCTTGCTCTACCTCAACTCCTCCTACCGTCTACTGTCAAATCCATGAGCCTCTTAGGTAATCTTGCTACTCACTTTACCCCACCATCTCAGCTTGTTCGCTCTAACTCATTTATCTATTGGGGCAAATTTATATTAAAAATAGAAATCTGATGACTTACCCAAAGCACAGGCCCATCAACAGACACAAATAAAATCACACACAAACACACATACAAGCTTTCACCACCGCTGGGAGTGTCTTCAGGAAAAGAGGAAGGAAGGAGGGAAGAAAGGGAAGGATATGGGTTTTAAAATGTTCAAATGTTTGTATAGTCTATGGAACTTAACTACGGGGTCATCAGTCCCTAAACTTACAAACTACTTATGAACTACTTACGAACTAGGACGGCACAAATATCCATGCCTGAGGGGGGATTCGAACCCCCGACTGTAGTGGCCGTGCAGACCGTGACTGGAGCGCCTTAGTCTCCTCGGCCACCGCGGTCAGCAATATGGGTTTTAAGGAAGTGGAAAAGGAGTCATTCCAATCCCAGGAGTGGAAGGACTTGCCTTAGGGGGATAAAAGGAAAGGTAAACAAGCGCACACACAATCACACACATACACACGCAAACACAAGGTAGACATTTGTAGAAAGCATAGAGGTTGGACAGAGATAACAGTTGAGGCAGAGGCTCAGTCCAGAGAACTGAAGCAAAGATGTTAAGATGGTGGGTGGGAATTTGAATTTAGCGGAGGTTGAGACCAGGTGGGCAATGGAAAGAGAGAATATGCTGAAGAGCAAGTTCCCATCTCCGGAGTACTGAAAGGTTGGTGTCGGTGGGAAGTATCCAGATAACCCGCACGGTGTAACACTGTGCCAAGATGTGCTGGCCGTGCACCAAGGCACGTTTAGCCACAGGGTGATCCTCATTACCAACAAACACTGTCTGCCTGTGACCGTTCATGCGAATGGATAGTTTGTTGCTGGTCGTTCCCACATAGAACGCTTCACAATGCAGGCATGTCAGTTGGTAAATCACGTGGGTGCTATCGCAAGTGGCTCTGCCCTTGATCGTGTACACCTTCCGGGTTACTGGACTTAACCTTTAACTAACGTGGTGGCAAACATGGGACACCGTGGTGTGCTCAATCTGACCTCTCACACTTTAGGTTGGTGTAATGTTAACAATTTGAAGACCTTTGAAATTCTCTGTTCTGCATATGAAAGAGCCTTTAATACTATGTAAATAAACATGAAAATACAATACAATGACACAAATAATTATTGTTAAACTGGCATTCAGATATGTTTATTGCAGATCTCGTACACTAATACATTTATATGTTTTCCATTAGCTAATAATGACAATAAAGCTCTGACAGATTTCGTATATTTTCTTGAAGAACTAACGAAACGACAAATGTAGCTTTTTAATTCGAAAATATACATCTTGAAAAATCAGAGCCATTCAAATCACAAGTTTTACAACAGTCCTTGCAGATCTGATATATCGTTAGTCGTAACTCCTGCGGAAGTCATAGGCTCTGAGCTTGCTTTTGCATATGCCAGCTCTTTCAGAAGGACATCTCTGTCGACAAGAGCTTCATCTGATCCAATCTTCTGGAGAACAAATGCATTTCTCACCTTTTTTGCAAAGTTTCGGTCTGAAGTGTTCACACATAGTCTGCTACTTGCAGCAGATCCTTTACTTGTAAAATTACTCGTTTGCTCCATGTTTCAAAAGGTCTGAAATTGAAAATCTCGAGAAAATGTGAGGAAAGTAATAGCAGAAAAAATTACACAAACAACGTAGTGTGGTTAAATTGACTACGAGCTATTTTCAGAAGGACATCACTCACGTCATAGAAGCTCTGGCATAACATCATAGCTTTGCCGGTCCACTCACAATTAAACTCTAAGCTAACGAGCAGATGGGTGCAACAATGAGTAGGGAAATTGCTAAATCACAATTGTTGCCGAAAGCGCGTGGTCAGATAGACCGCACCACGTTACTTAAAGGTTAATGAACTTATGTTCATTCCCAATTTTTCTTTGATTTCTTCATTATGGATTTTGATTTGATTTGATTTTTCCAGGGAAGCCAAAACAGTCTTGGTCCAACCTGCCACTGCCA
Organism: Locusta migratoria; assembly: GCA_026315105.1. Lineage (NCBI taxonomy): Eukaryota > Metazoa > Arthropoda > Insecta > Orthoptera > Acrididae > Locusta > Locusta migratoria. The sequence continues at coordinate 116,850,005 of CM048753.1, read as the reverse complement.
ACACAAAACTAAGTTTATGGTGCGGTATCGCTCCCTGTATATCTAGTAAAGCCAACCAATGCCCTTTAACAGTGCAAGGAGTGCCTTTACCAGTTCTTTATTAGGCACAATTTTTTTGGGTCTGGTTGTCCCAAATTTACTCTCCAATGCAATGCATTTGAAGATTAGATGTGTCGCAGTTTCATCACCGTCATCACAGATCCTACATTTAGGGTCCTCTTCTGTTATTCCCATTGTATGTAGGTGTTTTTTGAAATTCCCATGGCCTTCAGCAATCCAACCATGAGTCTAATCTCTCTCCTGTTCAGGCCCAGGATTTCAGAGCTTCTTTTAAAACATGGCTTTGGCATCATTACCTAGCCATGTTTTTGTTGGTAGACTTTGGTCCAATATTCTAATTGCTGTCTTCTGAGCCAATTACGTAGCTCCAATTTGATCATTGCCTTGGTGATGGTCAGGACAGGTTCCAGTCCAATAAATGGAGTCTCTTGCCCCCATCCTGGCTAATCTGTCGGCATGTTCACTGCCACTGATCCCCGAGTGGCCAGGGACCCACAATAGGTGTACTCTATTGCTTTCCCCTAGCTCCACCAGAACCCTGTGACATTCTGCAACAATTTTAGACCTTGTTGCAGGAGCTGCCAGTGATCTCAGGTCTGCCTGGCTGTCTGAATAGATACTGATGCTACGATCTTTGTAACACCTACACAAATTCTCCTCCACACATGCCCTGATGGCAGTGATTTCGGCCTGGAATACTGAGGCCAGTTTCCCTAGAGAGATGACGTCCTCCAATCTTGGCTGCACCCCGTATACCCCGGCCCCAATGCCTTGGTCTGATTTTGACCTGTCAGTGAACCAGACAATATCCCCCGTATGGTGTCGAACTATTTTCTCCCATTGCTCCCTACTTCCCATTGTTATACTGAAAGGCTTGTTGAAGCAGTATGGGGTTCATTATAAATACTCTCCTGCTATTGTTCCCATCTATTATTTTTCAAAATAAAATAAATCTGTATAATTATTTGACCTTGATAAATTTGGTATTAATTTCACTACAATTGGGCCTTGCAATTAATTTTACGAATGCATTTGACATGTTACATTTTAATATGTAGTTTTTGATGCATCTTGCATATCCTTTCAATGAATTGTGTTGGTATAATTAACTTTTGTGTTTTGAAAAACTTTGCTTCGGCATAATTAATAATAGGTCTAAAATTTGACAATTCTTGCATTATTTCTTTAGTTGCATATGGAAGAAATCTTTGCATTATGTATGGTGCAAGTAACTGTAATTCTTTATCCTTGATTGTAAATTTCTTAAGTAAGTTATTCTAGTACCACTTCTGTTTCACCTTCATGTTCCTTACATACTTGACTCAACTTCAGGGTTTTGGAACATCTGATCCTTCTGAATTACCATAATTATTATAGTATACTGTGTAAAAATTTAAAAAAATTATACGTTTTAGTCTTGCAAATCACTTTCCAATGCTGTTTTTGGAAATTGTTTCCACTGGTTCGTGATCAAATTCAATGATTAATTTTTTGGCATAAATGTTCTTAAGAAAGTTTTTGACTGGATATTTAATTGCCACACTCCCTCTTCCTATTTGTGGCCTGTGTTCATGATGACAACAGCTTTGTAGCATATGTAATTGGTTGTTCACCCTGTAATATAACAACTCTAATCACTTTTTGTCTGGCATCAAGTGACAACTTCACGTCTACAATTACGTCATAATAACAAAGGACTGGAGGCATTATGAGGCAGTCTTTAATTTAAGAAAGTACTTACTGTTGTGCCATTTTCATTTCCACTCATCTCCTTATCAACTTTACAAGGGGTCAGTTAGAGCATAAACTCACAACCCCCTTTAGAAGGTCGGACTCGCTTTTTATTTTGACGAGTTTGAAGTTCAGTAATAGCACTTAGTTTATCAGGCTCAGGATGAAGTCCATTCTCTCCTAAAACGCATCCTAAAAAAATTGTTTCCTTCCCACTAAGTTTACAATTGTCTTTATTCAGTTTGCTGTCCACATTTTCCAATCTCAATACGATTAAGTTATCCTATTGTTCTTGCATAGATCTATATATCAATGAAATTTTCTATGTTATTGACTCCCATTAGGGCTGAAGGTATTATTTGTTGAATAACTTCTAGTGCTGAGGCTAACCGAAGAGGTAATTTTGTGCCACTGGATCTTTCCAACTTGAGCAACATGTTGAATATTTAGAAGTTCTGACACCATAATTTGACTAAATCCTTTCCCACACACTAAGTGTGTGAAATTTTGCTCCTCTTACTATTATACTAATTTCTTCCAGTGTATGCAGTGAATAGTAATGTCAAAGAAAGTTTTCATTTATTTCACTTGATCCAAGCAATTATGAAATTCCCCATTTTCTGTGAACTACTGTCGTAGGTGAATCTGCAGATATAGATTCTTAAAACAGGTTTAATTACTTCCTCTTCAATCATTTTTTAAGTTCTCATATTTGGTACATCAATTTATGTGGGACACTCCTTGAATAATGAATCTAAAAGTCTAATAATGGAATGTCCAGGTTGAAATTAACAAGATGGTAAAAGCACAGTTTCAATTCATCACAAAGACAATCTGCGACACACACATATAACACTTTCAGCTATCGACCATGGCCTCCTTCAGAAATAGGAACATTCATGTAATCAAACGGTCACACAACAGACATCTCCAGCAGAGTGCAACAGTCGGAGCTGACGGTTGTGTGAATGTTCCTATTTCTGAAGAAGGCCATCACCGATAGCTGAAAATGTAGTATGTGTGTGTCTTTTTTATGTGCCTGTCGCAGCTCATCTTCAAGTCTTTGCAGTGAGTTGAAACTGTTCCATTATTATGTTGTTGAATCTAAAAGTCTGCAGCTTCTATGACATCCATCACAAAAAGTTGAAAACATCCTCAGTTTGAAAAAAAAATTATCATATGAAACAATGTATGTGTGTGTCTTTTGTATGTGCCTGTCGCAGCTCGTCGCCACGTCTTTGCGGTGAGTAGTAAACTGTCCTCACTATATTATTTATTCCAACCTGGACTTTCCATTATTATATTTTGCCTAACTCCTGCCTTATTTACTTTTATCTGCTCAAATGTTTTTATCAGATTCAATCTTGAACCAGTTTCTTGTCCTAAGATTAGTTGAAGATCAGGCTCCACGATTAGAAAATTCACATTTGCCAGCCTGTTTCCAATTTTGTAAAAAAAAAAAGAAAAAGTGTGCCTTCACCCAGAACATCTGGGTATTAGAGGTAAGTAACTTGTTTGTAGCAGAATTTACTATATTGGCATCTTTTCTTTTCTACCATTTTTCTGGTATTACATTATACAGTTTTATCTAGTTTAGTGTGTTTTCCTTTTCTCTTTTTCTTTTTTTAGAAATCATAGTTTCACAGCAGTCCTCACTAAAATCATTTATAAAATAATTCATCTCTTCATCAGAAAATCATATTTTATTTGTGGCTACATTTTTTCCATATTTACTTCATTTTTACAATTATGTACAAAACAGCCTATTTTAAGACAATGATGATATTTGCTTTTAGAAGCCGAACATCTTTGAACACAATGACTGTCACCTCACCCTGTACAGTCTTTTGTAATGTTTATTTAACATTAGCACGTTTCTATCAATTCTTGACATTGCATAAAAAAATCTTTGATTTTTCTCAGTAAAAAATAATCTCAGATGAAAATACATTCTTCCCCCAGGTAAAAATACACTTTTTACTGGGTATAAATCCACCTTTTACTGGTGCAACGGAGCGGCCCAGCGCATTGGGGCGCTATGCTATGATGTGTGAGGCCGTTACCCGTTGGGGGTTCGAATCCCCACCCCTTAAGCATAGATGTTTATGCTGTCTATAGTATAAGGTAGTTCATAAGTAGTTTGTAAGTTCAGTGACTGATGACCCCGCAGATCCCATAAGCTTAACAAACATTTGAACATTTTTTTACTGGGTAAAAGTATACTTTTTATTGGATAAAATACATTTTTATTGTGATAAGCAATCAAACATAGAACTTTCCAGTGTTAAAATAAGCTTAGATTGTCACTCTGTCCTCCTCCTCCCTGCCCCCCTTCACATATTGGTGGGAAGAAAGAACGGCCACTCCCGAGTTAGGTGTAGACAGCCAACTAAAATTTTTTCTTTTCTTATATTTTTTAAATGAAGTTCACGTATATTTAAATTTGGCTGTGATAATAAAGATGTTTTAATTCATGAGAATGTTGTTTATCATTTAATTCATATTGTAAAATACTTTGCTGTTTTCTATATTTTACAATATTAAAAAATGGTTTCTGGAAGGAACCCAACAGAACATGTTTCATTGAACAAAATATCTACTGCTTCCTATGAATATCTGTCAATTTGTAGCATGTATAGTCTTTAAAGGATAATTTGTAAACTATGAAAAATATAAAATACATATGATTAACTGTGAAGTGAAGCTTTTTTTATTTATTATTTATATATTTCTTTAAAGATACGTCAGGCCCAAGAGTGTCAGTAAAATTTCTAATAATGGCATAAATTGGTTTCCTGGGCTGGAAAATTCCTGGCCTCAAAGTGTTAAGTTTTGAATCAGAATCAACTGATCCATTATTTAAGAAATTGCAAACTATTGCTCAGGTGTGCACTGTGTCTTTGCAACTAAAGTCTTAGTTTAATAGTATTATGTTATTTATGTTGGGGTAAGGATTTCTTCAATGAGGTATCAGTTCAAAATTACAAACATTTAAATAACTAAAACAATTAATAATACCAGGAATTCTAAAAAGATTTCCAGATATTTTGCAGATGAAAAAATTCCTGGGTTTCTCAGCTGTCCCATGGCATATATACCCTGCTAATTAATATATTTCATAATTTAGATTTGTTCTGATGAACATCTGGCAGTACTGCTCATGTGAAAATTACCGAGTAGCACTGTGGTTCGGAACCCACGTTAAACTGTAGGTCCCCCTATAACTGGCTGGGTAAGTCAGTTCCAAGGTCTGAGGAAGGCAACGGCATACCACCTCCAAACAGGACCATGCCTAGTAAAGCACTGTGGTGTTCAAACCAATCTTAGGATTGTTGACTGCTTTACCTTTTTTACCTGATGAACAACCGTCCCCCCCCCCCCCTCTAATCTATTCACTGTGAATACCTGGGACAGTTTTGCTAACAAGGTTGTATACAACAAGATGCCATTTTCCCAAGATTTACTTTTATTAACAACAGGAAATGATTCATGGGGTTTTTCTTGTAAAGGGTTGTATATGTATCTTACAATGATAAACCCAAGTTTGAGTTTGACAGTAAGATGAGGATGTTTGCAACTCAAGGAGATATACCATACTGCAAAAGACACACATAAAACAGACTCACACACAAGTAACTTAAAGCTTTCTGCCACAGCCTACATTTCAGAAAGCATTACTCGGAATGCAGCAGCTGGAGACAACTGTTGTGTTGTTGTGAAGCATTCCCAGGACAAAAGCTTTAAGCTATGTGTGTATGAGTGCCTGTCTTCTCCCCCCCCCCCCTGCCCCCACACACACATATCTTTCTTTTTTCAGGTATATGAGAGAATCCAAATAGCCTCTAAGAGGAATGCATAATTCTAATTACACAGACAAATATTCCTGACAGATATGAATAGTACCCAACACCAACATAATAGCATATAAGGCAATAACAATTAGCCATGATTTTTCTTGAGACCTATGTTTGTAGCATTTGTAAACTTTGATAATGCTGTTGAGTAAGTTGCCTGAAATGCACACTTTGAAATTTTGAAACTATCTGGAGTAAATACAGAGAGCTCAAAGTTATTTATAATTTGTACAGAAATGAAACAGTGGTTATAAGTTTAGGGGCATAGAAAAGAAGAAGCGAGGGAGGGAGGGAGGCTGCGGTGTACCTCAATGTAATTGTCTGTACATTTAGCAAGCAGTAAAGGAAACATGTAGAAGGAACTTCAGTTCAGGATGAGGGACTTGGAAGTGTATGGATAAGGGGAATGGATAAAGTTTTGACAGGAGGATAAAACAAAGTACAAAAGCAAAACATTGGTCAAATCAGACAATGTGAGTATTAGATTGCTAGTAAATGAGTTTTTCTATTTGGGCAGTAAAATAATTGTTGGTGTTCGAAGTATTGACTATATAAAATGTAGATTGACAATGGTAAGAAAAGTATTTTCTGAAGGATATAAAACTGTTAACTTTAATTGTAAATTCAATAGTTAAGGATTCTTTTCTGAAGACATTTGTTTGAAGTGTAGGCCAATATGAAAAAAAAGTAAACAATGCAGACAGTAAACAGTTCAGACAAGAAGAGAATGGAAGCTTCTTAAATGAGGTGCTACTGAAGATTAAATGTATATACAAGTAATAAACGAGGAGGTTCTGATGATAATTAAGGAGGAAAGAAATCTGCAGTGTAATTTACTAAAAGAAGGGTTCAGTTGGTAGGACACTTTTTCTGAAACATCGTGAGATCGTCAATTTAGTATCAAAAGAAATAGTTAGTGATTGAGCTTGTGGGGTTTTTAATTCCAAAGGGATACAAGTATAATAGGCTGGTTCAAATGGATGTGATTTTTCAGCAGTTATTCATAGATAAAGAGGCTTGCACAGCATAGAGTAGCATGGAGAGCTGCATCTGACCAGTCTATGAACTGAAGTCTACATACTGACAAGTAAATGCTAGTACACATGCACACAAACCTGTCTCCGTTCTGGGCGTGGCCGTTTTGCTTCTGGTTCGCCACAGTCCGGAGTCCTTTTTGTCAGCTTCTGGACTTTCAGAACATGCTTTCTCGATGAATAATGTTGTTTCGCTTGAAATGGGGAGCCAAACTGGAAGAGAAAAAACAACTGCTTCATTATGAGTTTCCAACAAATTCTGGCAAAACAAAGAGTGTTAATGAGTACAGTTACTGACTGAAGAATTAATCCACTGGAATTAGTGATTATACAATATTATTCAAAATGATGTCTTTAAAGGTGAAACATTGAGTTTATTGAATCTGGAAAACTTTAAAATGAAAAACTTTAAAATGTCTGAGAATACAATAATGTGGAATTCATTATAAAATATCATGTTTTATTACATGTGAATAGTGACACAGGTTGTCTGGCATAATTCACACCACAAATTATTTGTAAGACATTGCGTGCAAAAACTATCATAACAGTTCTATAAAAGGTCACAAAACAAAAATGAGGAAACTACATGGACATCAATTTACTACATAACACTCCCAATGAAAAAAGCATGTCACTCTAGTTCCTAAAACAGCAAGAGTTACAAAATAAGCAACACTGATTCCAAAAAGAGATATCATGTTCAGATGCAGTACCCATAGTGAAACAAGCAGTTGAAATAAAGTAATTCAGCACTGTGTATTATCTTGAACTCACTTGAAAGGTAAAAGTTTCCAACACATTAAATACTGGATGATATTTAGTTTCTTGGATCATAAACTAAGTGTAGAAAATAATTGTACAAAATATTCTTCACAGTAAGTTAACTTATAAAGCATAATGTTTTAGAATGATGGTTCCTTTACAGATATTCTTGAATCTATGCCTTTCAATTAAAAAAATATGAACATCAGTGCATTCCATACAACAAATGTTAAGTCATATGATACTTTTTTTAAATAGAAGTAGAAATTTTTGTGGTTAATTATGTTGATAAATAAGCATCTCAAAAGATATTTGATCATTAAGAGTTAAATGAATTTAATGTAGTTCTCGCAGGAAACCTCTCATTTCAAAAACAGTAATTTAATAAAATTTAATTACTCAGAAAAATGAATGTTATTCAAATCCTGCAGAGTTGTGTGTGTAATGAAAAGAAAGTAAATCAAAAGACTGCATTTTCCCAGTTTCTTTTCAGATTACAAATTTCTTATCATGTACCTCAATTGATTGAAATAAATCTCTACATTTAAGTAATAATGTAGTGAAGTACCAAATGAATTAAAAACATTAGCTACCAGTGGGAACTGAACTACTTCAATGCGGACAGTTGGAAATTTGGGCCAGATTTGGATTTAAACCCAGGACATCTGCTAACTAGGCAGGGGCACTGACTGACTCTCTCTCTCTCTCTCTCTCTCTCTCTCTCTCTCTCTCTCTCTCTCTCTCTTTGTTTGTGTTTGTATGTGTGTGAGTGAGTGTGTCTGTATTTGTTTACCTTCCTTTTCTCCCCCCTAAGGTAAGTCCTTCCACTCCTGGGATTGGAATGACTCCTTTTTCACTTCCTTAAAACCCATATCCTTCCCTTTCTCCTCTCCTTTCTTCCGCTTTTCCTGAAGAAGCGACCAACGGTTGTGAAAGCTTGTATGTGTGTGATTTTATTTGTTTATCCCACCAGGAAAGTTTCCTTCTATCCGGATGACTTACCTAAAGGACAGGCTCATTGACAGACACAAATAAAATCATACACATGCACACATACAAGTTATTGCAACCATTGGTCGCTTCTTCAGGAAAAGAGGAATAAAGGAGAGGAGAAAGGAAAGTATATGGGTTTTAAGGAAGTGGAAAAGGAGTCATTCCAATCCCAGGAGTGGAAGGACTTACCTTAGGGGGGAAAAAAGGAAGGTAAACAAACACACACACTCACACATATCCAAATGCAAACACACCTAGACAGACATTTGTAGAAATGTCTGTCTGTCTAAATGGTTTTTTACAAATATCTGTCTAGGTGTGTTTGCGTTTGGATATGTGAGAGTGTGTGTGTATTTGTTTACCTTCCTTTTTTCCCCCTAAGGTAAGTCCTTCCACTCCTGGGATTGGAATGACTCCTTTTCCACTTCCTTAAAACCCATATCCTTCCCTTTCTCCTCCCCTTTTTTCCTCTTATCCTGAAGAAGTGACCAACTGTTGCAAAAGCTTGTATGTGTGTGTGTGTGATTTTATTTGTGTCTATCGACAAGCCTGTCCTTTGGGTAAGTCATCCGTTTTCTATTTTTTATATTTGTTTATCCCACCAGGAAAGTTGCCTTCTATAATTTTCATCAATATATATATATATATATATATATATATATATATATATATATATATATATATATATATATATATATATATATATATAATTAAAAAAATAGAAAACAGATGACTTACCAAAAGGACCGGCTCGTCGATAGAAACAAATAAAATAAATAAAATCACACACAAACACACATACAAGCTTTCGCAGCCTGGCTGCTTCGTCAGGCAGAAGGGAAGGAGAGGGAAAAGGAAATGATGAGGGTTTCAAGGGAGTGGATAAGGAGTCATTCCAATCCCGGGACAGGAAAGACTTACCTTGGGGGGAAAAAAAGAGGGTAAACAAAAACACACACACCCACACATTTACACAGACGCAGACGTACAGACGCAAATGTGTGGGTGTGTGTGTTTTTGTTTACCCTCTTTTTTTCCCCCCAAGGTAAGTCTTTCCTGTCCCGGGATTGGAATGACTCCTTATCCACTCCCTTGAAACCCTCATCATTTCCTTTTCCCTCTCCTTCCCTTCTGCCTGACGAAGCAGCTAGGCTGCGAAAGCTTGTATGTGTGTTTGTGTGTGATTTTATTTATTTTATTTGTTTCTATCGACGAGCCGGTCCTTTTGGTAAGTCATCTGTTTTCTATTTTTATTTTTGTTTATCCCACTGGGAGAGTTTCCCTCTATAATTTTTATATATATAATTAGTATAGCAAGATAATTTTAATTCAGAAGCACATAAGTAAGAAACATTTATTTTACTTAATATGGTCCCAACCATCAACAACGGTGCGCACATGCACATGTGCATCTTTACAAAACTTATTCACTGTATGAGTACCAAACACAAAATCTCTGGAAGTTTAAGCAAATATAAAAGGCTTCCCACTGCTTCCAAATATGGTAATTCTTTTTTTTACATATTTTATTTTCTTATCTTAGTAACAAATTTATACCCTGTTCCATAGATGTGGAAACTGACTTAAAATCACACATGCTGATCTTTCCTAGTATTCTCTTTATGTACAATGATTCATAAATGGATAATTCTTCTCTATTTTCACTTCATATGAACTTCATCCGCAGATATTGTTTCATTTCGCCTAAATCATGCATATTAAAGTAAAAATGTAATTGTTTCCTGAAACTACTCATTGCACTTTTCCTCTTTGACAAATTAAAAATATCATCAACCCATATAGGGTTGTAATATGTGCCAGGATCAGCTGCTGACTAACTCAAGTACATTCTTGTCAACACTTTAAGTAAGCACTGATTGCACAGTATCTACTTTGTTTAAGGCAACACATGATCTTTTTCAGACGCCATACTTTGAGGAGTTTTTTTGGCTTTCTATGGTGGAATCACATAAATTTCTTCCTCCATTTCTCCAATGAGATGTGCAGTTTTTACATCCATGTGATGGATTAATACATTTTCATTTACAGCAAGGAACAGAAGATAAATTCCATCTCATCAACCCATTCATGAGTATAATTCTTTGCAAAAACTTTAATTATTTTTCTATAGCTTTCTTCCAATCATCAGGAATCCGGTTGATCAAAACTTTTCAAGTGTAAGGACTTCATTGTTAAAAGTCAGAACATGTACATTTCAAAATCTGCATACAACTGAAGTTTAACTGTACATGATGAACACCGGAAATTCACTTCCTCTGAAGCTGGAATTTCCTTGTCCCAGTCAGGATGTTCTTATATGTTCTTACATCTTGAAATATCTTGACTTTCACTCTGTCACCTGTAATTGGTATTCTTAATCTCTCTGAGCCAATTATCATGGGAGACTACTTATAAGGTAGTTCTGCTAGTAACAAGGTACCAATCCATTCTTTAGCAATGTCAAAATCAAAATTTCTTAGGTGATTTCAAGTGGAGATGATTTTGTTTATATATACATCAACATTCTTACATGCTTCTAAATGTGTGGTGATAAGCTCTCTCAGCAAACCAACTTTCCTAGTTGAACCTCCATTTTCAAAAGCTGTTTTTAAATTATCCCATATTTTGCTGTGCTGACCTTTTCTATATGAATGTAATTCAAAGGATCAGCTAGAAGAAGAATTTAGATTTTACCTTACAATGTTTGTTATGGAAATCTGAATCTGTGGACTTTAAGGTTCCATTTATGAAACCCCAAAAGTCGTCTAACTGCAGATAAGCTCCAACAACAAACTTCCAAGCTATATAATTCTCTCGACCATAAGCTTCTCAATTTGTGGTATTTGAGTTGGAGCCATTTATAAATAACTCTACTAAATAACTGCTCACAAACAATATTACATTTTCCACCAATCACTGCATAAATATATTCAATTTCACTTTTCTGGGCCCATAACTTGTTAGATTAGTGCAGATAGATAATACTAACTGAGAAGCGCACAAGTAAGTAACATTTATTTTATTTAATATGCTCCCAATGATTTACAATGCGCGCGCGCGCGCGCACACACACACACACACACACACACACACACACACACACACACACACACACACACTTATAGACAAGGAATAATGGAACTTAAATTACAGAGAGAACTTATTGGTGACACCGTAATAAATATTTTGTTCCCCAGATTCCAACAACATACTTGAGGATCCTCTTGAAATGGATATATGAAACAGAATTTGTAATCCAATATTGTCTTCTGTACTTGTTTCATATCTAACATTTAACAACTATAAATTATTTTCTTGAAGAAGGTGTATGCAACAATTTATGAAGTTAATTGAAAACATATGTTATCAGTGCCAATTCAAATAAGGAAGTGTGATACGAGTTCATGCTAATTTTCTTTCATAAACAAAAAGCAAACATTGATTTTTTTTTACTACAATGAGATGAATATTTTATTGTTTTAAATATTTGTGTATGTTTGAATTAGAATACTGAATCACCTGACATTTCATCACATGTCACTGTTAATTAACTATGGGATGCCATACTATGTTGAAAAATTGAACTGAGTTTTGAATTAATTATGGACTTTTATTTTTTGAACTATATAGGTCAAAATAAAAGACTATTGTTTTAACTCCTGTGATATGAACCAGCCAATACTTAGAATGCATATAAGGTAATTTCTTTATTGAATATTTATGTTTCCATTAAATTTATTTTCCCAACTATTCTGGTAGTCGTTTGTCTAACTACTATCATTCAATAATGAGGAAAGAACAAGCAAAGAAAAGTTCAAAGGTGGAAAAATATATTAAATATATTAAAATATATCCCTACAATACATATAAAAAAAAGAAGAATTTCAACAATGAACTTAAAAAAATCACTTTAGAGGGAAATAGGAAAAAAAAACATTATATGATGTATAAACAAAATTTTTAAAAAGTAATTAAAAAAACCTTTTTTGTGAAGATGGTGTTGAAAAAGATACTACTACCTATGTAACAATAACTTAGGAAAGGAACATTGGAAAATATCACTGACATTAGACCTTCAAGACTTTTTACATATTCTTTCCATTAATTTTAGAGAGATATTCAACATCGTGAAAGGATACTTCAAGTGGGTTCTAACTCCAAGAATGCTCCTTCAAGAAGCCAGAAATGTGGCAACAGCGCAATCCTCTGTTACCAGAAACCTCATTGTTACATTGAAGCTCATTCAGTGGTAAGCTACACAAGTAAGTTTTGGCACACGTAAAATAAGTAGTAATGTCTACCTAAAACACACAAATCTAACAACTGTAATCAATTGTCTTGAGCTCTGTCTGTGGAGCTTTATATTTGAATTTCATATCTGAAGTTGAGACATTGAAACATGTAATATGTAATAAAAAATACTGTAACCAAGACCTTTCTGTACATTTAATAAGTGCCAATTTTAATGGTCGCCTGCCGGAACAACGGAAGATGTTTTGAATCAATAAACTGAAAAGCAAGTAGGCCTACAGCTGCAGTTATGAACAGTGAAATGAAATGAAATGAAAAGGGGAAAAGTTAATTTGGTCTGGCATTATCTATAGTGAAATTATATCTACTGAACAATCTGTTCTCCAGTAGGTATTTGCTGACATCAGATATTTAATTACTGATGAACCGCAAAAATAATATTTCATACTTCAAGGTAAAACATATCCTATAAATGCAGTTTTAACTATATACAGAATAACTGGAAGAATTATTCATCTTTGTTCATACAAATATATTCCTTGTGTTCATGTAAATAAATGCTTTTTCCACAACAAATGTCACAAAGTCAGCACTGATTGAGTTTCAGGCTTCATATCATAATATTTCACCTTATACAGGATGTGAATGTAGCACAGTGGGACATTTATGCTCGCTTCCCTAGAGTAGATTTTTCTCCCATTTGAAATTTACATTCAAACCACAATTACCTACCAAATATCAAATGTCTTAAAGCTATTTATACAAATTAATAATCAGATTGTATTTTATTATGCTCATTTCTATGGAGTAGACAATTTAGCCAAAGAGCTTTAATTTTATGAAAAAACTTGATATTTAAAATTTCATAGTAGGTTGTACTCTAAAATTTCTACTTTGCTATGAAACTCTGCCGAAGCATTGAGCTATGCTGATTTATAATACTAACTTTTATGAAATGAATTTGAATTTACTTAAGATGCTGTAATCAGGAGCTCTTATTAATTTCAAGATTTAATTGTTTATACACAACATAATAAGGAATATTGCTTCAATTTAGTTATAAAACAATACAATTAAAATCATTAATATTTAAAAGGAAATGCTGAGACAAAAAACAAATATATTTCAGTTATTTAAAGTTAATACTTAAAAGGCAAGCATAAATGGTATGGCATAAGTCTGCTTAAATAATTATTCAAGTATTGATGATAATTCATTCCAACTTGAACTGTTTATTGTTGTGTCACAAAAATAAAACTATGGTACTCTGCCGTCAAATTTTGTTCATCTGAAATGGTGTATGCCCTATGTATGAGAGTATTCAGCAGGCTGTTTTTGCAAGGGATGGTGGCAGCTGATAACAAAATTGATGGCAGAGATGGAATCTGTCTTCTGCAAAAATGGATACGCCAGCCGACATATTCGGACAACCGTACAATACAAGAACACCAAGAATGCCACAGAAAAATACTACAAGACCACTCTCGTGCCATTTTCTGGTAAAATATCATCCAAAATTGACAGGCTACTGTAGAAATATAAAATAACATCAATTTTCGTACCTCCTGCTAAAATAAGGGCCCTACTATGAATGATCAGAGGTGATCTGCATCTCAAGAAAGCTGTGGTATACCAAGTCCCTTGTGAATGCAGGGAAAACTTTATTGGTCAAACAATTTGCACTATTGAAAATTGCTGCCAAGAACACACAAGCACCAGAGCCCAGCAAGTTGGCAACACCAGAACTCTAAATTGAGAATGGCAATTCAATGAATTACCAGCAGATGAAAGTTCTGGCCAATATGTACAAATTTTTTACTCCATTTTTGAAGGGGCAACAGAAATGTGTGTTACAGGGTTAGAAATCACTCCACTCCAAACTTCTGGGGCGCAGGTACAGCAACTGTAATGAGGCAAGAAACAATCTTGGTTGCACAAATACAATATTTTTCCTTTTTCACATGTGACACATTTCGCCTGTTCCAGGCATCAGATGTTCTGAGGATGCTACAAACTTTTAATACATGTAAGACATACTTGTTATAGGGAAGGTTTAAACTAGTTAAACTACAGGTCGCATGTCCACAATCATATTTTAAGTGGGAGGTGTGGAGTATAAAATTGAACTTATAAAATGCCACTGAAAACCGTGACATAACGATTTGCTACTCAGGTAGCAATGAGTCACACTTATTTAAAAATTCAAATAAATACATTTTTATATTCTTCTAAGTCAATTGCTGCTTTCTTTAACAAGTTTGTAATTTCCCCAGAACATCTGATGATGCCTAGAACAGGCAAAATGTGTCACACGTGAAAAACGACAAATATTGTATTTGTACAACCAAGATTTTTTTCGCCAAAATGTTAAAATGACATGGGAGCCAGTACTAAATCCAATTAAAGAAATATGTGACAACATATACAATGCCAGAATGGCGGTGAGCAGACAACTGAGTCTTTTTTGCACGGCAGCTACCATCAAGAATGGCACAGAGTCTATGTGGCTTGATCCCTGAATTGACAGGTATAAATATCAGTAGCCAACAACAGATCATTCATTCCATCCATACCACATGATGAAGGAAAAACAATTGTTCGCCAAAATATTGTGCAATTACCAATGATTGGATCCAGTAGTATTCATATACCCTGGGATGGGCTCACATGCACATATTTAATCTATTTGTACTTTCAGTTGAGCAGTTCAAACGTAATCCTACAACCCGTGTTTGCATCATAGATACTAAATATATTTTCCCACTGTTCTCTCTGTTGTGACAGGAAACCTTAATGTGTGTGTTTCCTATAAAAAGCCATGTAAAATAGAAAATAAATGTTCTTAATTTTCATTAGAGCCAGAACAATGTAATTTTCCGAAAAGGTGAAATTTTCTCTTCCAGAAAACAAATTAAAAGTTACACACTCAAAAAGTACTGAACAAAACTAAATATGGTAATTGTTATATCCACTAGTTAGTAAAAAATGCATCAGAGCCTTCTAAGAGTGTATATTGCATCATGTAAGAGTCTGAAGGCCCAAATAATCCGGGCTACTAACTGTCAAATGCAAGTGAGTTTACATTGGACTTAAAATTTTTGTATTTTTTAATTACACTTAAAAAAAGATAATCACTACATGCCATAGTTCTAAAGTTGGATAACTATAGTATTAACACCTCTCAAAATACCAAATACTACACAGCAAGCATTTCTACAATTGTAATGTAAATACGTAAGTATTTGTTTCAAATCCTTATAACCTTTTCCATTACAAGTCAACAGAAGCATTAATGATATCATGTAGTATGTTGTTAAGTGAAGCACAGATAGAGAGGAGCAGTTAAAAACATTTCTTCAGATTTATCAAATCATAAATATGTACAAATCTTTGAACAAAACTGAACTTGTTGGAATCCATATTTTAGTCAAGCCTTGCATAATTAAGAGTTCATACATGTTAATTTTAAAGATTTTGTAACTATTGTAGTTGGCAAAGCCAGATAAATGACAAATGGAGTACTGAAAGCTTATGAATGTAAATCAAATACTTATTTCTCTTTCTCTTTAATTACAATTAATTCAGTGATAGTGATTCTTGTAATAAAAGACAATTTTGGAAACTGTTGCATGCGAGAATATTAAGTGTTCTTTACTTCATCCATTTGATTTTAATGATTTCTGAAATGTATGACTTTAGCCATGTTTCTCAAACACTTATGTATTCAAGATAAATCAAACAAACAGAACAATTATATTTCAATAAAAATAAAATTTTCTGTAAATTCTTAGACAGTTATAAAATTTTTAAATAGTAACACCAATTCTTGGGTGAAATATGGCCAATCATCATTTATTGAGGTGTTGAGCAGAAGAGGCTTGAAAATTCAGCTTTTAATTCAACTTTCAAATTATGTGTCTCCTGATTACTCAATATCTCTATCACTTTTGTAAGTTGTCTTTGTCATCGACTGATTTGTATGAAATTATGTTTTTCAATAAGCATCAAAGAGAGAAATTGTTAATTGTTATTGTTTGGAAAAAAATTGTGCAACACAAGTAACTGAATTACACATATATTTAACAATTGTCATAATTGTAAGCTTTTGGAGTAAAGAGTAAGCCATAAGAGCAATTTCAAAGGAGTGATATTCATATTTCATACTTGGTTCTTAACATCATACTGTTCAGAAGAAAAACAGAAAAATCAAACTTAGCTTTACTGTTGAGCATAAGACATTTTGCTATTACTTTAAACAAGTAAATAATTAAAACATGACTGGAAGAAGGCAAAATGTGACCCACATAAAAATACCACTAGCTAAAATCATTTATAAAGAGCACTACTCATGTACCCTTGGAGAGGGAAGGATACGGAGAGAAGTTACATCATCATTGAGACATTCACCTAAAGTTGTTTATTGCAACCTTAGAATGCATTAGTCAGGATGCAGATTTGACTCCTCATCTTTCTGAATGAGAGTAAATTGTTTTAGTTACTAAACCTCTTTACGAATTTTAACGACCAAATGACTGGATGTAACATTATAATGGATAATGTGGGTAGAAAGTTATCAAACTATTCAAACTGTAATTCTGGTTCCAACGTAATACCAACCACAATAAAAATTACATCAGAAGTCAGTCAACTCATGTTTGGGATAGGCAATCTTATTTTAAATTAAAATTAATACTATGTCAAGATTGCAAAAATAAAAAAATAAAAATAAAAATTATTTATTTCTTTAGATGACTGGTTAACCTTCGCTCTGACAGGGAACTGTCAATATATACTGGTGTATTTCATTATGTGTTTCATTTTGTGTTTGACTCACTATTTGCATCATCAACAACTACAATGTATAGCACTTTTGTAATGTCATAAATACTCTAAGGTATGAGGTACATGATTGGCATATGAAATGTCATTTTCAGTGTCATATTTTAGACATCCATTTTCCGATCTGGTAGTTCCTCATTAGTTATCCAATGAATTTCTCCAGTCTTCAACATCCTTCTATAGCACAACATTTAAAAATATTCTGCTTTCATACAGGAATTGCTTATAGCCTACCAATACCTTAAGAAAAGACATTCTAAAACAAACTGAAATTCAGTGTTATCATAATCCTATTTTGTTACTCTACATGCAGTATGTATTTTATATCATCTCTACTTTGGCTATAATCAGTAATTTAGGGTGTTTTAAAAGGAACTGTACACACTCCTTGGGTGTAGTTTATCTTCAAATGGTGTTTAATGTAAAATAGGTTTTAGGCATGTTGTGTTCACCTGCCTATCATGCAAATGTTGCTTTTTTTTATTTTACAACCCTCTATACTATTCTGTCAATTCTGGCATGAAATGCCTTTATTTACTGGACTACAGTATTGCACTCGACAATAAATACTATGTACATTCATTTCGTTAGTAATTCATAAGACTGCAGTCATAATGTATGGTATGAGGGTATACTCAAACAGTGAATATGTGGTTGTGCACCTCCTCTAAGGGGCAGTAGAAGATAATGTACAAGCTGCAAGACATCAGTACAAGCTACAAGACAACATATGGAATGTTTCCATACAGAAGAGTATCAAACTATAAGAATCTCACAGCTGTGGGCAAATGTTTAAGGGACCATGACATCCTTGGGGTTCCATTGGATGGAGTTTCTGTCAAGAACAACCTGAAAATAGTAGATGATGATTTCAACATTAAGTACCTGCCATATTAATGTTACTGTATGTGTGCCTTAGTCACCTGCATGGTGCCTACTTCAAAGACAGATGCAGATCGTACAGGAGGCGACACCTGTAGAGTACCCTAGATGTCAGAATTTATGTCAGTGGTTACTCTAGCTCCATACTGCTACTCTATTTTTCACTCCTGGTTACAACTGACAGCCTCTTCAACCATGCAGATATTGTGAATGCTTGTAACATCCATGTGTGGGTACATGAGAATACTCACATGAAAGTCTCTCTCATTTTATATAGTGGACAATTAGTTATTCAAACTGCACAATGTATCAACAGTTTTTGGAGCATGGATTGGGTGGTCTACAATTCATTACATGAATTGCATTATCTGTCGGCAGAGCTCAGGTGGTAGTATTGAGGCCTCACAACCTTAGGGTCAGTGGTTGGAATCCTGTCATGATTTTTTTTCCTCCTCCTTGCATTTGAGTATTTACAAAATTTTAATATCTAATTTTACAAGAAGTGCACATATTTTTATTTATTTGTAATTTTCTATATTTTATGGAAGCTTCTTAACAATGATAGTTTCAATAAAAAAATTAAAAAAACGTAAGTTACATTTTTTCAGTATTTTCTTCACTATTAGTTAACAATGGTAGTCTTTGATTGTTCAGTTTGTGAAGAGCTGCAGCACTGTTTTTGGAAAGTCATCTTCATAGCAACTGATGGTTGAATAGGTTAGCTACTTGCAAACCCATCATTTTAGGTGACGACAAGGTGAGCAGCTCATCTACATACACATAAACAAAAACTGACACAACACGTGAAATTAGAGATCCAAAACTGTTTTACATAACTGAATTCAAAAATGAAAAAAAAAAAAATATGTGTCACAGTGAGATTCAAACCACTGAATGTATGGTTGTGAGGCCACAACGCTACCACCTAAGCTAAACTGTTAGATGTTGGAACTGTTTTAATTATTGGAACACATGTGTACTTTGCAAAACTTCAAAGTCAATTTTCTCAATAATTTTTAAGAGTTGCATCGAATGGCTTTGGCTGATTGTTATTTAAGTTCTGAACTTCACATACCATAAATATCAAAAAACTCTAAAATCTGATACACATGTGGTCTCCTTATAAAATGCACAATTATTGATTTAACAAAAGCAGTTCTAGAACATTCTATAAACTTCTGTAACATACAAATGCATATAAATTGTGATATGGTGTAAATAACTACATTTGGGGGGTGAAAAGACACTGTATGATAGCTTACCATATCATTCTGAAGTTCAAGCAACTTTATTAGTGGAGAAATCAATTAATAACTGAGGATATCCAATTGCTTTCTGTAAATATGCAAATGCAGATCAATGGTAAACATCAGATATTAATTCTGTAGATCTTTGTAAATATTATTTGCTTACGTGTTAGCAAAAGGTTTCACCAATTCTGTAAACAGTTATATAAAGAAATGTGATTCATACTGTTTTGGTAAACAAGTTTTCATATGTCACAATGATAATATAAAGATATAAACAATTTTAGCTCCTGAAGACTGATTAGGAACAAGACAGTTTTCAACTATTGTAACCCTTGTTAATTGCGCAACTTTTAACAGTGAGTAATATTTTGTATGGTAACTAATATGGATGTAGAGTTTGTGTTTAGCTCATGTTTAGTTCATGTTGGTTTGCTTTCAGCTTCTGTATAGTTGCTGAATGGGTGCTGTTTCGTTCACATATTGTCAAGTTGCCGATATGTTGACAGATGGTATTTTGTCAAGAATAAAATAAATGTCAAAACTGGATTGTATATTCTGGTATATTTGAGAAACATCCAAACCTGCAACATCACTCAGAGTATTATACTGCAAGCTAGCAGATCACCCTCAACACAGAGAGAAAATCTTTCATTCTCATATAACACTTTATTAATGACTGTTTGTAGATGTAGTGTTATAGTGTGTATACCAAAATACAATAATATTGGACCACTTGTTTTGGGTACATCTCTCTCTCTCTCTCCCCCCCCCCCTCCCCCCTCTCTCTCACCAGACAGTTTAGTTTACAATAAGGAGAAGTGTGCAAGCAATGTAGTGTTACCTGTTCTACAATTAATTGGAATACTGAGTGACATCTCATAGTAATGATGGGAGCAGTAAGCTAAATAGCTACAGATGAGATGGTCTTTTATGAGAAAAGTATTAAAGTAAGCAACAGCTGTGACTGCAGAGAGCAGCAAAACTGGGCTAAAATATTTATTAGATCATAGAGGTGACAGTCAAATGAAAAAAATAAAAAGTTACACTATTTATTAATTCAAAAATAATCATCAGAACAGCTAATTCATTTATCCCCTGAGAGACAAGAGCGATAATAATGCCTTTATGGAAAAATGGTTTCAGTTTTTTATGACAATGTGGATGCACCCATGCTTGCACCTATTCTTCTGAAGCAAATCTTAGACCACAAATGTGTCTCTTCAGGGTTTCAAAAACACAAAAATCACATGGGGAGAAATCAGGGCTGTAAGGTGATGTGTAACAGCTTCCCAGCAACGACTCCGCAATGTAGTTGAAATGCCACCATTTTGTTGGCCACCTACAAGTTCTCACAGTCATTTTGACTAGGTTGCTGAAGTTTTAGACACACACAACCTGATTTACAAATTTCAGGAGCCAAGAAGGAAGACAACTGAGCAGGTTACAATGCTTTATCTTTCCCCAAGTCCGAATGGGAATCACTTAAGCTCACTGATTGAAAATCAAATTTTGTTAGGTACAGGAGATGTGGGATCATCTTTGTTATATTCTTTTGTGTAGTAACTTTGATACCCAAGTAGTGGGTAGAAGTGGAATTACAATCATTTTACTGCTCAAATTCTTACACCAACTGTTTATACCCCCATTAGCAAAAAATGCAACCATGAATATTTTAGAAATCACAACAAAAGCTATGTGGGCTGGTAGTTTTCTGTTTGAGTCAGTATGAGATTTTTATGTGAAATAAAGAGAGAACAATGTTATTTTTATTACCTTGAATAAATTTGCCCATTATAAATAAACCTGATTTAAAGAAAACATAACCAAAGATATATTTTCTATATCGGCGAAAAGTTTCTTAGTTAAATGCAAGGTAATAGTTTATATAAAAAAAAAAATTATTTTTACTGAAGAATCACCCATATTTTACATTACAAAGCAGAATCACATTCAGTTTAACATAAATTTCTATGAGCATATAATAAAAAAGGTTGATATGAAGTGTTTGTTCACATCAAGTATGTTAACTATCCTTGATTATTGTGTACTGAAAAGTAAAGCAAGATAGGATTGGTGGTGTGGTATTTTAATAAGTAGAGCATAGAAAATTGGAGTACTGCTGCCAATTGATGCAGCAACATCACCAACTTGTGTTATACAAATGAAATTACAGAGGACTTCTGCAGTATCAATTAAGAAGAAAAGTATCCAGTAATTTTAACAACAATCAACATTTAGGTCTAATGACTAATTTCTGTGAGGTACCAAAGAAATATTTATAATGGTATTGAAATGCAACTTCTGAGAACATCTTTTTTCCAAGAAATTACATAACCTATAATACGTAGGGTTGTTTGAGTAAGCGATGTAAATGAGAGGATGTTATACTGTTTCTTAACAAAATCACTGAAATACAACTGTCATCCGAGTAGCAGTGAAACAGGCAACAGGGAGTACAAACATCTGAAAAATGAGATTGACACGAAGTGCAGACTGGCTACTAAGCAAGAGTGGCTAGAGGACAAATGCAGAACTGTAGAAGAATGTATAACTAGGGGAGAGAGAGATACCGCCTACAGGAAAATAAGAGAGATATCTGGAGACAAGAAAAGCAGCTGTACGAGCATCAAGAACTCAGACGGAAAACCAGTATTAAGCTGAACTGTGGAAGGGATATATAGAGGGCCTATACAAAGGAAATAAATTTGAAGGCAGTATTCTAGAAATGGAAGACAAAGTGGAGGAAGATAAGATAGCAGATATGATACTGCAAGAAGAATTTGCTAGTGCACTGAAGGATTTGAGTCTAGACAAGTCCCCTGGAGTAGATGATATTCCGTCTGAACTGTTGATATCATTAGGAGAGCCATTCATAAATAAATAAATAAATAAATAAAAAATTGTTCCACCTGATACGTAAGATGCACGAAAAAGGAGAAATACCCACCGACTTCAAGAAGAATATTGTAATCCCAATTCCGAACAAAGCAAGTGCAGACAAATGTGAAAATTACAGAACTATCAGTTTAATAAATCATGGTTGCAAAATACTAACACAAATTATTTACAGACGAATGGAAAAACTTGTGGAATCCAACCTCGGGGAAGATCAGTTTGGATTTTGAAGAAGATGGGCTAAGGAAAGGCAAACCTATGTTTTTAGTGTTTGTAGATTTGGAGAAAGCTTTTGACAATGCCAACTGGAATACACTATTCCAAATTCTGAAAGTAGTAGGGGTAAAATATAGGGAGCAAAGAGTTATACTTAACATATACAAAAACCAAACACAGTTCTTAGAGTCGAAGGGACGCAGAGGTGGGAAGGGAGTAACACAGGGTTGTAGCCTTTCTTCAATGTTGTTCAATCTGTACATTGAGCAAGCTGTGGAGGAATGGAAGGAAAAATTTGGAGAGGGAATTAAAGTTCAGAGAGAAGAAATAAAAAGTTTCTGGTTTGCCGATGACATAGTAATTTTGTCAGAGACTGCAAAGGATCTGGAAGAGCAATTGAACGGAATGAACAGTGTCTTGGAAAGAAGATATAACATAAACATTAAGAAGAGTAAAATTAGGGTAATGGAATGTAATGTCAGAAAATCAGGCGATGCTGAAGGAATGAGACAATACAAGTAGTAGATGAGTTTTGTTATTTGGGTAGCAAAATAACTTCTGAGAGCCGAAGTAGAGAAGATGTAAAATACATAATGGCTAAGGGAAGAAAAGCGTTTCTAAAGAAGTGAAACTTGTTAACATCCAATATTCAAAATGTTCAAATGTCTGTAAATCTATCGGACCAAACTACATGGTCATCAGTCTGTAACTTACAAACTACTTAAACCTAGGTCAACTAAGCTACGGACAAACACACACACACACACACACACACACACACACACACACACACACACGCGCGCGCGCGCGCGCGCGCACCCCAGGGAGGGTCTAACCTCCACAGCGAGCAACCACGTGCTCCGCAGCGAGGTGCTTTAGGCCGCTCGGCTACTCCACTGCGGCATCTACTATTAATTTAAATGTTAGGGAAGTCCTTTCTGAAAGCATTTGTGTGGAGTGTTGCAATGTATGGGAGTGAAACATGGGCAATAAGGAGTTCAGACAAAAAGATGATAGAAGCTTTTGATATGCGGTGCTACAGCTAATTGATGAAACTTAGATGGGTAGATCACGTAACTAATGAGGAGTTGCTTAACTGAACTGGGGAGAAAAGGAGTTTCTGGCATATCCTGACTAAGAGAAGGGATAGATTGGTAGGACACATTCTGAGACATCAAGAAATCATCAACTTAGCATTAGAAGGAAGTGTGTGGGGTAAAAATCTTAGAGGGAGACCAAGGGATGAATACATTAAGCAGATTCAAAAGGATGTAGGTTGCCAAACATAATCTCAGGTGAAGAGACTTGCACAGGACAGGGTAGCGTGGAGAGCTGTATCAAACCAGTCTGCGGACTGAAGACCAAAACAACAACCAAGTAACAGTGTGGCAGCGACCCTTCTGTATCTTACTGAGACTGGAGATGAAAAATGGTGCCACCATTTTGATCCAACAGCGGAAATAATCTGCGGCTCCCCTACCAAAAAAAATCCAAAATCTGCACACACGAATTCCAGTAAGGTCATGATGACCGCTTCTGATTGTAGGAGCCCTGTTCACCTTCCCTGAGTAGGAAAGCACAATCAATGTGGGGCACCAAGAAAACAGTTCGCAGAAACTGTAATGCACTAGGAATGTTGTAAGATTGAATTAATCTGTAGCACAATAGTGCCCATCCCAACAGTACCAGCTGTATGGAAGTGATGCTTGAGCCATTTGATTGGCAAACTCTGCAACAGCCCCAGTATAACGCACATCTTTCACCATGTGATGTTCTCAACTTTGGTAACCTGAAGAAAGAAGAATATAGACATTGGTTTCAGTTGGATGAAGAGGTTTAAGGGTAGGTATGGATACCTTAAGTCTCATGGATTGCATTCTAAGAAACATGAATGTATCATTTTGTCTCCCTGTTGGATACCGGCCTCAATGTTTTACTTTTGAACTAAGGCAAGTGTTTTGATTCTCGCTCATACTTCATTGGTTGTGTGTTTACTTGACAAGAGTGGACCAATGCCTTCATCTTCATGATATACCAGTAACAAAAATGCTTTGGTTTCTTCTTTCATGAATCCCTTGTTATTATTCATAGAGGTGAAGAAAGATCATAAACAACTGATGTCTTAAAAGTTATTAGTAACAGAAATATTTGGTTCCTTCTCCTGTATAGTAGGTATGCATGCCCATGCTCTGCAAATCATTGAAGTGAATGGCGTAGCATATTTCTCATTGTGCCAGTTAATTAAGCTATCAACACATGGACCACACATCCAAATATGAACATCAAACATACTTTGTTTCTGACATCACAGCATGGAAAATGCACACCGGAGAGTCTTTCCAGATGATCGGAGCAATATCAAGCTTATCAGACACTCTGAATACGCTTATGAACTTTCACTAATTCAATGGAAGAATGCCACCTACGTTACATGCAATCTCTCTCTTTTTTGTTACAGACATGTAGACGCCATATTGGTTGTCAGTAGAAACATGTATTTGATGGGTTGTGTGTCTATAATTAAGTTTTATGAACATATGCCATTTCAAAGCAAAGCAAAATAAAGAAACTGATTAAAATGAGGATCTTTTGTACCTTGCTATTATAGGTACTATTTGTTGCAAAAAAAGGACTGAAAATGTGTTATTAGAAGTAAGAATTTTCTTATTATGAAAATCTTCTGTTTGAAGAGAATTGTACATTGAAGACCAAACAAAACACATTGTTCTTGATATAGGCCAGTAAAATTAGGATTCTGCCGTACAAAAATTAGTGAAAATCTGGAAACTGTTTTACTCATTCAAGTAGGCCTCTGCTATGAATAAGCTGAGTTTGCCCCGATTTTTGAGTGGAGCTTCAGCTGTGATGAAAAGAAAACCACCAAAATTTCAGACTTTTCTACCCCCCCCCCCACTCTCAAATTCCTCGAAAACTAAGCACTTAATCAAAAAACCTATGGTACAAAAAATGTAGAGCATTAAATTCCACATCGATTGAGTACCAAAACATAGCTATGGGATGAAATGTTAACAGAGAAATTCTACGTCAAAGATTGACTATTTTTCACACTTACCAAAAAAACACAAAAATTGTTGGTATAAGACGTGCAGCATTACGGAATTCACTTGTTTGATGCAAAAGTCACTGAAATTGACGAAACATCTTGCTGATCAGTAAAAATCGCTGTTATTCAATTACATCTAATGCGAATGACAAACTTAAGCTTTCTACTTCCCATTCAGTGGATTTTTCAAATATTAACACTTTTATTTATTTCATTTTACTGCTACACAAAACGACATTTACTTTATATCAGTAAATTAGTTTTGAAAATATTATATTAGCAGGGATAATACTATGCAAAGAAGGAAAAACTGTAGGTTATAAGGGCATTAGTAAATATGCATGTTTATTTATTTATTTTTGGTTTTTGGTTTTGTTTTTGATTAAGAATAAAGGAACTTCATTCAGTTAACAATAAACTGAGATATATGTGATTATATAAAGCACAAAGTACAGAGTTATAGATTAATATTTCACTGTGTATAACTTTTTTTTCTTAATTTTAGAGTGTCACATCTTTACTCACTTGGGGGAGGCAGGTCTAAACGGCATGAACTGTAACTCTTCCATTTCTTCTCTATTATTTCCTTCTGAAACATCATCATCTGTATCACTGTCTTCAATGCCCATAATGGTGATGTCATTGATAACATTGGTGCAGGATTGGTCTCTGCATAGTTTACAGACTGTGCCATTTTCTTGCAGAAACAACTTCCATGGCACCCTGTAGCGCATGTGCAATGAATGGTTTTCAACAGTTCCGCAGGTGCTGCCTCCTTAGTACTGGGAACTGGCAAGAGACCTACTTTTGAAGCCTTCCCTCCCCATTCCAGTGGATTTAGAAGGTTGTTATTCCAAGCTTGCACCTGAAAATACGTTCTCAGAGAATGCTGTCGAGCAGCTGCTTCTGTAGGAGGCAAAGAGGTGAGGGCAATGAAGTCTTTGGTACAGATTTTTCAAAAATTAGGTAGCGAAGCACATTTAATGACTTTGCTTCATCCCCAAAGTACAGGGCCACAATAAACTTCTGTCCAGCTTCATCAAACTTGTTCGACAACAGCAGCACTGCAATTGCTGAATAGCTCTGCTGCTTTTTGTAAGGTGGCTTTTGTCTTCAGTTCCTTCAGGAGTTTCAATTTTCCTTTGTCGAAAAACTACATCATCTTGCAACCACTTAAAGCAAGTAAGAACAGAATATTGTCCTTTAATGTTAGAGACATCTTGAAATTTAGGAGACTGTACATTACATTGCCTTGTCCGCCTCTGTCTGGTTTCAGTAGAAAAATGATGGGGGACAGTGGGGCTAGAAGGTCGATGTCTTCGGCAACGACAACAAAATAGAGTGCTTCGCAAAGTCAACAGCTGTAGTTACTATTAGAGTATCGGCGTCATCAGCAGCTTGTTTGACATTGAAGTGCTCACTTTCAAGTTGTTCAGTTAGTAAATATATGAGCCGCTGTTTATTTTGTTTGTTGGACATTAGTAAGTCTTTCCCCATAGTTACTGATATTCATTCATTGAATGTGACAGTTGGTGCAGATCTTTTAGTGGCTCTGCATAGCCACTCAGCTGATTTCATGTTTCTGTTACATATATATATATATATATATATATATATATATATATATATATATATATATATATTATAGAGGAAAAATTCCTAACAGGAAAAAAATATACGTAAGAAATAGATGAAGAACACTTACCAGGCGAAGGGGCACAGGCAGTAATAGCAACAAATAAACACACAGACACACACACACTCAAAAATGCTAGCTTTCGCAGCCTAGCTGCTTCATCAGGCAGAAGGGAAGGAGAGGGAAAAGGAAATGATGAGGGATTTAAGGAAGGGGGTAAGGAGCCATTCCAATCCCGGGACAGGAAAGACTTACCTTGGGGGAAAAAATGGAAGGTAAATAAATGCACATACACCCACACATTTACACAGACACAAGTACACTTAGGCAGACATACTGTAGAACTGTAGAAAGCAAAGAAGTTAACTTCTAACTTCTTTGCTTTCTACAGTTCTACAGTATGTCTGCCTAAGTGTACTTGTGTCTGTGTAAATGTGTGGGTGTATGTGCATTTATTTACCTTCCATTTTTTCCCCCAAGGTAAGTCTTTCCTGTCCCGGGATTGGAATGGCTCCTTACCCCCTTCCTTAAATCCCTCATCATTTCCTTTTCCCTCTCCTTCCCTTCTGCCTGATGAAGCAGCTAGGCTGCGAAAGCTAGCATTTTTGAGTGTGTGTGTGTCTGTGTGTTTATTTGTTGCTATTACTGCCTGTGCCCCTTCGCCTGGTAAGTGTTCTTCATCTATTTTTTACGTGTATATATATATATATAATTTATTATGGTTTTCTGTTCCATAGGACCCAATTTAGGAGTCAGACTCCACAGTCATGAAACAAGTCAATACATGAATTTTTACACGAGAATGGTAGTAGAAAATTTTTTTAAGTAGTCCTATGCACATGGCAATCTTAAGACAAAGTGAAAAGAATCAATAAAGAAACAAAAATTATTTAATTGTAACCTTTGCGTTTTCGAATAAACGCTTACTTTTCTGGAAATATGGGAAAAAAAACAGTTTCCAGATTTCTACAATTTTTGGAAGGCAACCCCCCCCCTTTTTCTTGGAGCTAATTTTACTGGCCTAATAAGATTTGTTGTAACTTCATGTGAATTAACAACATATCTAGCATTAAAAACTTTTCAATAAGAGAATAAATACAAATATTTCTTACTAGAAATTAAGTCCACTGAACATTTGGTCATATTGTAATTTTCCTCCTTCCTATTTTCATAATGATTTCCCACATTTCTGGTATTTGTATACTTCGGTATTTGAATGCTATACTGCTAACTATAGTAGTTTTCTCCAGTTGTACGAAATTGTAGCATTTGTGGATATCCCATTTCTGAGGTGAGTTTTCTGATTTGTAATATGAGGAACCACTTTCCTTAGCATATTCACGAGTCTTTTCCTGATTAGACTTGCCTTTCCTATAACAAATTTTGTTGTATTGTTTTATTATTTCACAGTGAAATCTACAGCCTCATCCACATATGGTCCCTTTTCTATTTTTTGAGCCTCTTCAAAATGCAATCACCATGCAAGAATTGTACACACAATTGCTGAACATAACAAATTGTCATCTGCCATTCTGAGGAAGCTTTAATTTAAAAATTGGATGACATTGTAATACCTTTTTTGGTGTCACATCAAAGAACTTTGACAAAGAAATAGGAGCAATATTTCATCCTATTTCTTTGTCCAATGAATTTGAGAGTGTAATACCGGGATTAGACTTAGTTGATAGTTGTCCTGGACCCTTTAGCACATTATAGGCTGAATTGTACAAGTGTTTCGAAAGCAATAAATATAATAATGTCACTCAAAAGATTCTCAAACAATTTTCTTTCCACAAGGGGAAAAATGGTGATTTATACATACATGTCGGCACTCACTCCCAAATACAACAGTATCTTACAACTGTTTTCACTGCATAAAAAGTGCTGCATTAAGGAAAATCATAACTTATTTCACTAGCAAAGATCACGCAATGAGACAAACGAGCAAATTATCTGACAGTATCAACAGGAAAATGAGATAACATTATTCATATTTCAGTGCTTCGCACGAAATCTGGAAAGTGTACGCACCGTGATAGAGCAGATGTCACACTGGGTATCGGTGCATTTCTTCTTGAGGTCATCAGGCAGTGACATCCTTTCAACCGAAGATCCTCCAGCTGCACCTTAGACACACGACAGAAAGTAATGCAGGTGAACACTTCTGCTGCCCACTCACACACAGACTGGGTTGCACGGAAGTGGCTTACATAAACAGCCAACAATTTCTCTTTTTTTTTTTTTTTTTTTTTTTTTTTTTTTACTGCCTTATTAAAATGAACTGTATGTGGCAAGAGGAGGCAAAGTAACATGGTGTAATCGCTTAAGAGGCAGCATCAGGGAGATGACAGTCAAGGCATTTAGCTGTTCCATGGATAGCCCTCAATGACAGGATATATGGCCAAGGAAAACCTGGAAACAGGACATCTATTGAAGGAAACCCCCAAGAATAATACTCATTAATGATTTTTGGCACCTTTACAACTAGAATCAGTACTAAGATACCTAAATTAACATCAACATTTACAAAATGTTGCATATGGTAAGTCGATCATTAATAATAAAAACGAAGTTCATAAAATATTTTAAAAAATGGTGATTTATATGATTTACTAGACTGCATGGCAGAAGTCCTGCCACCAGCATATACTGCATCTTTACATGAATTTCACTCTTTCCAATATTGTTTTCATTCTACAAACACAATTTCAAAACCTCCAACCATGCGAAATGCATGCTGAGTAAAATCAAAGCTCAATTAGAATCATTGAACACAAGCAATTTACAGCATTTGTTTGCATGCATTTTATTTGCTGTAAAAGCAAAGAAATGAAGCTTTATGGTCAAAATAATGTGTGAATGACAATACAAATATTATTACTCAAGTGCAATTTCTGGAATCTGCACATCAGCTGTCAATCATTATTCAAGTCTGCAATATTATTTTAAGAAAAATTTCTCCATTTTTTCTTGACAGTGGCAAAAATATGCTTAACACGTCCATTTAACAACTGTTAGGTTTCCACTACAACTGCTACAATAATTAACTCTGTGCACCATCAACCACCTAGGGCAAAAAGTTAAAAAGACAGAGAGACAAAGTGAAAAATAAAAATATCGCAGGCATCAAACTTGACATAATCTCAGATAGAGGTTGTGCCGCTCACTCACCGGGAGGCTGGCCGAGGGGAGGGCACCTGTCAGGAGGCGGCGGTCGAGGACCGGGGGCGGCCCGCGGGGGCGGAGGGGGCGGCCTCACCAACAGCAGCTGTCGCAGCACGGGCGGCGGCACACCGCAGCGCGCCGCGTAACCCCGGCAGGCGGGGGGCGGGGGCGGAGGGGGCGGCCGCGACAGGAAAGCCACGGCAGCGGCGTTCCTCGCCGCCCCGGACTGCGGCGGCGGAGGAGGCGGTGGGGCGGGGGGCAGCAGGCCGAAAGGGGGAGGCGGAGGAGGCCGCATGGGCGGCAACGGTGGGCCGTACCGTGGTGGAGGTGGCGGCGGGTAGCGTCCGCCCGGTGGACCGCCGACCCCGGGCTGGCCAGGTGGGGGCGGAGGGGGTGGGGCCGCAGCCATCGGTCGGGGCGGACCGTAGCTGCTTCCGCCACCGTGAGGCATCCTCGGTCCGATGTCGTGTCCCTGCCTCGGACGAGGACCGTGTCGTATATCTGAGCCCTGTGAGAAAAGCGAGCAGGTATCTATCACACAAAGCAATTACTAGAGCCCCAAACAGATGTAATGAACACATCTGCACTGTAGTAAGAGCACAGATACATCCTAATGTGTCTCTGAAGATCTTCAGTTAACAGGTTGCTGTATAACATCATCATTTGATGATGTCTTGGTAATTTGACAGTGATTATTTCATGTCTTTCTGACTTTATTAAAGGTGTTGAATACAATCCCTTTCCATAAACGCAGAAAAATGAGGACATTTTTGTATCATACATGTGATAAAAAAGTTCCAAACTGCTTAACTGAAAGTTTTACACAGCACGTCACTGCATCAATTTCAGTTAACCCAAGTTATTTAACATTTTTTATGCTGATTTCTGATCAAATACATATTTTTTTTAAATTACAAATAATACAAAAAATCTGCTTTACTTTGTAGATGTTATATAATGTTTATTAATATAACATTTTGGTATTATTTGTATTAACGATATGTTCTTAAAAAACATACATAATGCTGCAGGCCCAAATAAAATGAAAAATACATATTTGCAACAGTTGTATAGATGAAATGGTAATGTTTACAAAGTAGTAAATGTTCATAAAAATTCAAATGTGAAACCAACATTAAATTTTTATGATTGGAGATTATTCCTTGGTAAGTTTAGAATTTTACTAGTTTTGCCATAAGTAGATTACTCAACACCAGCTGAACATTTGTCTCCAGGTGTACACAATGTAAAGTTGTTCTTAGACCTGATGTGTGTACAGTACACACAGTTAAGCTTAATGGTGCCAGCACTGCAGATAACAGCAAATTATGCCTTATCTTCACCTCTTCTCTCCCCTGGAACAGTTATAATGTAGGCCCATTGGCCACTACGCTAATTGACAACTTATAAATGGCAAGCATAACTCAACAGAGCTACTCAAAGTTCACACACAAAAAAAAGGCCATAGAAAATTATAGGTCCATCTGGTCTCTACCAATGACCTTTAACATTAAGCCTTTCACTGTGGCATAAAAATTATTTAATTTTAATAATCATTGAAATAGCCTTTCCATAAACTTGCATACTTAATTATAGACAACACACTTGGGGATAACACTGCACGGTGACAAAAAATGTCCCAAAATGCTTGCACAGTACACTGGCTGCCCCATGCATTGTGATAGACAGTGGACAGTGTTTGGCATTTCTACTGACACAGTTCAAAAAAACTCAGTTCAGATAGTTAAAGGTGAATTAGTATTGCCTAATTCAACAGTCTGGGTTGTTCCTCATAACTATTTGAAATTCAAGGCTTATAATTTGTGCCTTATATAGGTTCTCACTGAGGGTAACCAAGACTTTGCACTGTTTTCAGTCTAGTTTTCATGAGTTTGGTAAAATCCCCTATGCCGTGCAGTGTTGCAATTGTACCATAGTAGCCTCCTATTCATTTTATCTCACAGTTTATAACTACATTATTTATGAAGAATTTTGATCTTTCACAACTAGTGAATAATTTGATTTGACGATTGTCAAATAAATGTGATCAAAAGTAGTTATAAAAAATAAATATCAATTTTTGAAAATATAAATGGATGGACAAAAAAATCTACTTATCAACCACTATAGGACGAAAAACCATAGAGAAGTTGTGAAAAAGAGAAACGTCTCAGAGGTAGCTCCTCCATCCAGCAGAATAATTGAAGGGAAAGAAAGAGGGATGAAGTAAAGAACTGCTATGGTTTCGGAAATGTGGAGAGTTAGTGGAAAGTTACCAACAAACTCTACCATGAGGGACTAATTTGGCAGTCTAAGGAGGAGTTTTTTCTTCTCATCTGATCAGCTACCCTGATGTTCTGCACATCTTTAATGTAACAATCCACGTTTCCTAAGCATTCCCATTCATTTTCCTTCATCGCTTCTCCTGTAAGTACAATGCATCTTACAGAACAAGCAGCCACTGGATCCAAAACGTTGACATTTACGTAACATTGACCTGCTGCTTGGTGAGTAGATTTATTTTATTCATTCTATTATATTAAACTAATTACAATTTAAAGTGTTCCCATAAATACTCACACTGGATAAAAAATAATAAGAACTATTACTATTCTCTGAAATTTAGACAAAGTTCTTAAGTAGAAGAATTGTGCAACACCAGTCATGGGAAGAACAGCCAAACCCAAATCTGAAAGATAATCAACCAAAAGTGACCAATTTACTTACTTTAGAAAAAAGTTGTGAGCTGTTTATAATCTATAAATAATACATCTAAATACAAACTTTTAATTTCTATAACCCACTGATGATGCCTTAAAGCAAAAGAAGGCTCTACATTTCTGGGTAAAATAAATAAATTGCAGCAAAAACTTAGCATTTTTATTCAAAAAATGAATAGTTCTAATTACTTTTCATTCAACCCGTGTATTTTTAAAATTATTACGTTACAAAAAAATGTCATATTATTACAAAGGACACTTCAACATTGTCCATAGAAATTTTAAACTCATTTATTTTTTCATATTTGATTTGAAGCACAAAGTGGCCATTTTCAGTGCGAGATCAACCCCAGCAGGCTTATTTTTTTACATGCAGCAACATGTAACTCTTTAAATATAGATGTTACGATGTACTCCCTTTCAATTCAGTTTGAAGTGTGGTTGTGGCTCAGTGGTAAAGTGCCAGACTATGAATCCAAAGCTCATGTGTTTGATTCACAGTCTATCCTAGAATTTTTATTTCTCACTTCCTTCTTTGATAAAGCGGCAATGTTACTGATGTGAAAAGTAATGAGGTCAAGCACGGTTATACTTCGATTAAACTTACTTTGTGATTGAGGTTTTCATGAGTCGTGTAGTAGTGGCTTGGCATCAACCAATCACAGTTGCTTCTCGGGCTCCACATGCTCACTGTGTTGCCTGCTATGCTGCCGCAAGCGATATGATGTGATGTGGCATGTAATGTTTGGGAGGGATGAGAGTACAGACTGCATGGCCACTAAGTTGGAGGTAAGAGGGAGAGGAAAAGAACTCCAAATACAGTGATATCTGCAGTATAGAACAATTATAAAAAGCAGCAGTTCCCACACCCTGTCCTCCCCACTGCCAACAGATTTTGGCAACAGTAGGTAAGCATCCGATTTGTTTCTGTCACTCTCATAAGCACATGGTGTGTTGAATAGGAGCTGGAAGCTATCGCCCCACTACTAGGATCCGGAAACAGTGCCCGTTTACTGCCATCTGTCAATCAGAGTTATTTTAATCGGAGAATAGGAATCCATGTTAAACTGTAGGTTCAGATGTCAAAGGAAGGCAAGGGCATACCACCTCCAACAGGATTGAGACTGGTAAAGCACTGTGGTGTTCAGATTGATGACTGCTTTACTTTAGTTATGATTGTGCCCATTAAAATTTTGTCTACTGCACATGACGTTTCACTGAAAATGGCCACTCTATAGTAGAAATCAATATGAATAAAAATAGTTTCAAATTTATATGACCAAAATTGGAATTTCCATCATTTATAAAAAAATATGGCAGTGCGCTAGGTGGTGCACTGGTAAGACACTTGACTCGCATTCAGGACATTGGTTCAAAACCACCTCTGCCCATCCTAATTTATAGTTTCTGTGATGTTCCAAAATCACTCCAGGCAAATGCTGAGTCAGTTCCTTTCAACAGCCAATTTCCTTCCCCATCCCAAACAAAAACTATCCAAGTGTCTGCTTCATCTATTTCCCACGATGTTGACGGGACGTTAAACCCTAATGTTCCTTCCTTTGTTTTATAAATATGTCATCCTTTACCAACAAAATGAAAGATTTCATGATATATAATTAAATTGTTCACTACTGTGCTAGACCTTGAGAAGGTCTCTAAATGGTGATCATGTATAACTAAAATGTACAGCAACTTACAGGTGAGTTGTGAGGTAGGCTCCCATTAGCGGTTCCAGGCAGTTGCGGTCTCTGGGGCTGTGAGTGCAGCTGTGGTGGCTGTGGTTTTTGCTGCTGTTGCTGTGACGGCTGCTGCTGTTGCTGATGCTGCGCTTGCTGTTGTGGTGGGGGTGGAGGCGGTGGCGGCGGAGGCGGCGGTGGCGGAGGCTGCGAGGGCTGCTGTGGCTTCTGCAACTGCTGGGGTTGTTGCTGTTGTTTCTGCTGCGGTTGCTGCTGAGCCGGCTGCAACTTCTGCTGGAGTTGTTGCAACTGCTTCTGTTGCAACTGGCCCTGTTGTGGCAGGATTTGTTTCTGTTGTTGCGGCTGCTTGGGTTGCTGTTGCTGTTGCTGCTGCTGTGGCAGTTGCAGTGGCTGCTGTTGCTGCTGCTGTTTCTGATTATGTTGCACCATGGGAGAGCAAGACAGGATGGGAGGCCCATCGGATGTACCTGATGCTGTTGAGACAGTCATCACTTTACTGCTACCTGGAACAGAAATTTAGTCTGATGTAGAATCGTTCACCCTCTCTACACAATCATTAAGTGAAGTCAACTCTATGTCTCAATAAATCTACATCTTTCAATGGAAAAATCCAGTTTGGAATGTAAATAGATAGAGGATAGATAGCAACTCAGTGTGAAAATTATCACTGAGCTGCAGACAGGTAAGTAAAATAGACAATCACATTCCCACAATTTATATTTTCAACCATGGTATTCATCACAAAAAGATACACATATATTCACAAAATCACTCAGTCTTAACTCAAGCACACATGAGCACCATCTCTGCCCACTCCAGCACAATAGCACAGATATAATTAAAATGACTTCATTTTGTAATGTGACGAGATTTGCTGTAGTAGACCTCACTATATTTCCTGAGTTCTTCTCGCTGGATGATGTTGCTAGTGTCAGAAAGTTAGGGAATTAGTTTTTCAGTATATACAAAGTCAGTGTGTGCTCATGTCTGTATGTTCAGGCACTGACCGAGTGCGGCACATCAGAGAAGAACATCTACTTGCTGGAAGGAGTCGTACTGCATGCAGTGCTCAAAGGAAGCATACATCAGAGAATGTATGGTGGATGAGAGACAGTCAAACTTTGTTGATTTAACATAGTAAAAAAGTCAGTATAACATAAATTATAGTAGTGTGTCAAAGTGGTATGGCCTTCAGAATTGTATTTCCTATAGGGAGAATATAACATGAAATCAGGAGACAACATGCAAGAGCTTTTATTTACAGCAGATGGCATAACAGTACTAGCTAATTTACTTGAGAAGTCAAGATTGCTACATGGCATACAAAATCGTTAATTGCGACCATTTGTTAAGAAACAGAAGAGGTTAAAACATAAAACAGTTTTTATACTCCCAAGGCCATGCTGAAGTGCATTTTCCTTACACAAGCTCTGATTTAAAAAAAAAAAAAAAAAAAAAAAAAAAAATCATAGTGGTGGGATTAAAAAAGCAGAGCAGAAAACTACAATTTACAATATAATTAAAATGTTTAGAAGGTTCAATGTAAACAAATTTTCTTTTGGTACTTTTCGATAAAATGAAACCATTCTGTAGGAACTGAAGTTTACTGTATTACTCTGTATTATATTAAGTTCCCAAAAATATATTAGTCCATAATTATAAATTAAAGATAAATTTATTTTGTAAACTGCCATATTAAAAATGTGTGCCAGAACTGGGATTTGAAACCTGGGACCATTGCCTCTCGCTGGCAAGTGCTCTACAGACTAGGTATTCCGGCACGCTTCACAGTCCTTCCTCGCAGCTTTACTTCTGCCAGTACCTCGCCTCCTACTTTCCAAACTTCTGTGAACCTTGTAGGACTAGCACTAATGGAAGAAAGGTTAAGGTGGAAAACACAGCTCAGCCACAACCTAGGGGATTTTGGACAAACCATGAAATGTGCCGGGATAGCTCATTCGATAGAGTGCTTGCCTGCAAAAGGCAAAAGTCCCAGGTTCAAATCCCACTTCCAGCATACAGGAAGTTTCAAATCCGTGCACACACTGCTACAGATTGAAAATATCATCCTGGAATTTCAGTCCTTTTTTGAATGGTAAACTTTAATTGCAAATTGGTAAATGTAACCCTTCTGTCAATTAGTGCAAAGAATCTGAATTATTTAAAAAATATAGAAGGCGATTTGTCCAAGCAGTCCGCTATTTTTGTTGCATAATATCGAAAGCTGTCATCGTTTAGTCAAATGAGTTTTAGTCTGTGTATAGAAGATATTAGAAAAATATGTCATTGTAAACATGAAAAATGTCATGTTGACTTTATTTATTTAACAGCTGTGATAAGGTATGAGTTCACAACCATAAAAAAAAGAATTATTGGAGGAAATCGGGCCTTTCCAAATTAAGTAGAAGGCTTCAGTATCTTATAACGAAACAGATTTGCAGAAGCGAGTATGTTAAGTGACAAAGTTTGGCCTCCAACATATTAGAATGTGAAAATAAAAAAACTAACTTTTGAGGCTGGAGATATCAGTTCAATAAAGACTAGCTGGCTTATCCACTTTATTTCAGCAATCAGCAAGCCACAGCTACCTGTGGTATCATTTTACTTTATTACTTTGTTTTCTCATTTTTATCAGAAGTATCCTACTAATCTGTGCATATGTGTGTGTGTGTGTGTGTGTGTGTGTGTGTGTGTGTGTGTGTGCGTGCGCGCGCGAGACAGAGAGAGAGAGAGAGAGAGAGAGAGAGAGAGAGAGAGAGAGAGAGAGAGAGAGAGAGAGAATTAGCACATCTGGCTAAATGACAGTACAATTAGTGACCGTTTTGATAGCTGGATGTATAATACTAATGAATTCAAACATCAATTTATGGTATAAATAACCTTGGCTCATTTTCAATACTTTAATGTGATATACTGTACAAAAGGAACAAAAGTGGATTCAGTTTTTAAGATTCCATCAATAGCATCAGTTCAGTTCATCAGTTTGTTTCAGTTTTAAAGGGACTTAACGACTATGGTTATCAGTCCCTGGTTCCAACCATAGAGGGTAGAATAAAAAACACTACAATGCAATAGAAAATGATTTGTGAAAACTCACCAAGCAAAGGGTGTTACGTCAAAAAAATAAAAGAACCAAAGTAAAAAATAATAAAAGAAGAGAAAGGTGGAAAGACAATGCCAGAGTGCCCTGACCAGGTAACCACAGACTAGGAAGTAGGGCATCTGACCGCGTTTGCACATTAAAACCACCTGCCTAAAACGGTAGGCCAACGAAGAACAAACACATAATGAACACAATACTAAAAATCAAATCGATCGGAACTACCCACTCACACGAATAAAATTTAAAACTGCGACAACCATAGAGGCATTGTCAGCTAAAACTACTTTCAAGTTGTCAGGGAGATTAAAATTCCTTCTCTGTGCTGCTAAGTCCGGGCATTCCAAGACGATGTGGGCGACTGTCAGACGCGCACCACATCGACACTCGGGAGGATCCTCGCGACGGAGAAGGTGGCCATGCGTAAGCCAAGTATGGCCGATACGCAGCCGGCAGAGAACAACAGAGTCTCTGCGAGGTGCTCGCAGAGAGGTCCTCCACACGTTTGTAGTATCCTTTATACGCCTCAGTTTGTTGAGCGCCTGTAGGGTACGCCATTCACTACTCCACAAACCGAGCACTTTACGGCGTAGTGCAGAACGGAGATCAGAGCATGAAATGCCGATATTGAGGACAGGCTTGTGGGTGGCCTCTTTGGCCAGCCTGTCAGCCAGCTCATTGCCGCCTATCCCGACGTGTCCCGGAGTCCAAAGGAATGCCACTGACCGCCCTTGTTGTTCAATGGTGTACAAGCACTCTTGTATGGCAACAACCTGAAGATTGCGTGGAAAACACTGGTCGATGGCCTGTAAACCGCCCAGGGAGTCGCTACAGATGCGAATGACTCCCCAGGGCAGGAACGTATATGTTGAAATGCGCAGTGGATGGCTACCAGCTCTGCAGTGAAAACACTGCAGCTGTCTGGCAGGGAGCGCAACTCATTGTGTCCTGCAAGCGTGTAGGCAAAACCGGCATGACCATCTACCATCGAGCCGTCTGTGTACACTATCGTAGAGCTGCAGAAACCATCAATAATTAACATGAAGTGGCGACGAAGGGTCTCAGGGTGGACTGAAGTTTTAGCGTACCATGACAGGTCCAGCCGAAGGTGAGGCCATCGTATACACCATGGTGGTATACGCGACTGGTATCTGAATAAGGAGGGGACAGGAACAGACTCCAATTGGCTCAGCAGAGACCTAACACGAACACCAACCGTGAACCCTGATCTCGACCGCCTCTGCGGAATGTGGAGATCAGTTAGAGGAAAGAGTAGACGGTGGTTTGGATGGTTAGGTAAACCACGGATGGTAGCCACATAATTCGCAAGCAGTTGTTGTCGCCTGATATGCAGAGAAGGCACACCGGCCTCCACAAGGAGACTAGTCACAGGACTTGTTCGAAAGGCTCCTGTTGCTAGCCTAACCCCACAGTGATGGACGGGGTCCAACAACTGCAGAGCTGAAGGTGATGCCGAGCCATAGGCAACACTGCCGTAGTCCAGTCTGGACAGAACAAGCGCCTTGTAGCACTGCAGCAGCCTACTGCGGTCTGCGCCCCAAGTGGTGTTACTGAGGCAGAGGAGGACATTAAGGTGCTTCCAGCACTTCTGCTTGAGCTCACGTATATGAGGAAGCCATGTCAGCTGGTCATCAAACACTAGCCCCAAGAAACGGTGC
Organism: Locusta migratoria; assembly: GCA_026315105.1. Taxonomy (NCBI): domain Eukaryota; kingdom Metazoa; phylum Arthropoda; class Insecta; order Orthoptera; family Acrididae; genus Locusta; species Locusta migratoria. Next base: position 116,810,174 of record CM048753.1, on the reverse strand, counting down.
GTTTCCACCACATTGAGCAGATGGCCATCGATGTAAAGCTCAGGATGTGGATGGGCTGTCCGACGCCGGCAGAAGTGCATAATGCATGTCTTGGTAGCAGAGAACTCAAACCCATGGGCAAGGGCCCACTTCTGCGCCTTGCGTATGGCTCCCTGCAGCTGTCATTCAGCAACACGCATACTGCTAGAGCTAAAATATAAGCAGAAGTCATCTGCATACAGCGAGGTGGAGACTGAGGAACCTACCGCTGCCGCTAGACCATTTATCGCCACTAAAAACAGAGGAACACTCAGGACAGAGTCCTGGGGTACTCCATTCTCCTGTACATGCAGAGAGCTACAAGAAGCACCGACTTGTACACGAAACATACGAAAAGATAAAAAATTTCGAATAAAAATGGGAAGCGAAGCCCGGAGACCCCACCCATATAATGTGGTAAGGATGTGATGTCTCCAGGTCTTGTCATAAGCCTTAGATAAATCGAAGAAAACTGCCACCAGGTGATGGCAGCGAGAGAAGCCTGTCCGAATGGCGGACTCTAGGTTAACCAGGTTATCCACAGCTGAACGCCCCTTTCGGAAACCACCCTGACATGGAGTGAGAAGACCCCTGGACTCAAGGAGCCAACACAATCGTCGACTCACCATACGCTCCAGCAATTTGCAAAGAACGTTGGTGAGGCTGATTGGTCGGTAACTGTTCAACTCATGTGGATGTTGACCAGGTTTGATCACTGGGACTATCAGACTCTCATGCCACTGTGAAGGGAACGTACCAGAACTCCAGATGTGGTTGAAGATAGCCAGAACGTTACGCTGAGACTCAGGTGGCAGGTGTTTCAGCATCTGATTATGGATACGATCTGGCCCAGGCGCTGTGTCAGGACAGTGTGCCAGGACACTGAGAAATTCCCATTAACTGAATGGAGCATTGTACAGTTCAGTACGGCGAGTCTGGAAGGATAAGCGCTGAAGCGCTGTTGTTCCTCCCGCTCTTTCAGGGCGTGAAAGGCACTGGAGTAGGCCGCAGATGCAGAACTCTGAGCGTAGTGTTCAGCAAACAGCTCAGCAACTGCATCTGGATCTGTGTAAGCTACTCCATTCACAGAAATCCCGGGCACACTAAGAGGACACTGGTAGCCATAAACACGTCTGATCTTCGCCCACACCTGGGATGGAGAAGTACGCGATCCAATGGTAGAGACATATCTTTCCCAACACTCCTGTTTGGCTCGTCTAATCAACCGTCGGGCGCGGGCACGAAGCCGTTTAAAAGCAATGAGGTTTCCATAGATGGGTGCCGCTTGTGGCGCTGCAGAGCTCGCCTGCGCTCTCTAATCGCCTCAGCAATCTCCGGGGACCACCAGGGCACTGTTCGCCGCCAGGCTGATCCCGAAGAGCGAGGATTGCACCATCAGCTGCAGAAAAAATGGTTGAGGTAGCGCTGTCAATTACCGCATCTATGTTAGAGAGTGGAGGAGAACCAATGATGGCAGCAGAAGTAAAAGCGTCCCAGTCAGCCTTATTTAACGCCCATCGCGGCGGGCGTTCTGGGGCCCGATGTCGAGGTAGTGACAAGAAAATCGAGAAATGGTCACTACCACACAAATCATTGTGGACACTCCAGTGGATTAAGGGGAACAGGCTAGGGCTACACACAGAAATATCGATGGCCAAGTAAGTACCATACGCCACGCTAAAATGCATGGGGGCACCGTTGTTTAAAAGGCAGAGGTCGAGTTGAGAGATCAAGGACTCGACATCTCTAACATGGCCAGTAGTCACTGTACCACCCCACAATGGGTTATGGGCGTTGAAATCACCCAATAACACAAAAGGCGGGGGTAATTGCGCTACCAGTGCAGCCAGGACACGTTGTGGTACTTCACCGTCAGGAGGAAGGTAGACGTTGCAGAGAGTAATGTCCACTGCAGTTCTTACCCTGACAGCTACAGCTTCCAAAGGCGTTCGTAGTGGAACAGCTGTGCTGTAGACAGAGGTAAGGACGTAAATGCATAAGCCACCTGATGCCCTGTCACCGTCTGTGCAGTTCCTATAATAACCCCGATAGCCACGTAAGGCAGGGGTGCGCATCACGGGAAACCAAGTTTCTTGCAGGGCAATGCAAAACGCAGGTGAAGTGCTGAGGAGTTGGTGTAACTCAGCTAAGCGGGGAAAAAATCCACCGCAATTCCACTGGAGGATTGTGCTATTGTCATTAAATGCCATGATTAAAAAGATAAAAGGAAATGGTTACTTCGACGTTTCACCAGTTACCGCCGATTTTGAACCGACCGAGTCCAAGATCATCGGCTCTGGGGAGTCGATGAGGGCGAGATCCGCAGGTGAGGTGAGGATCTCTAACTCATCTTCTGAAGCAGAAGATGAGGGTAGATGTGGCTTTCGAGCCACTAAAGAGTCCTCCTTCTTTGTCTTCTTGACTCTTCCCTCTCGCTGCCCCTTCGATCTCAGGGGCTGGGAGGGCTTCTCGGAAGTGGCACTGGGTGTGGAAGAAGAGCAAGAAACCCTTCGACCAGCAGGTTTGGGATCCGTAGGCCTTTGGTCAGGATCCTCTGAGACACCCTGAGAAGCCTCAGAAGGGGGTGTCTCGAGGGACCCCTTCCAAGCGAGAGGAGAAGGCTTCACCTTCTCCAGCTGGGAGGTGGGGACCAGTGTACCCAATGTTTGAGTGGCTGATGCTCCCACGGCAACAGGAGTGGAAGCCACCGAAGAGGAAGTGCCCCCAGCTGGCAAGGGGGCAGGGACAGTTGGGTGGGCCTGGGAGCCCACTGGCATAGGCGCAACAGATGGTAGAATAGGCACTGCAGACGATGACGAGGCTGCCGTGGCATAGGTGTTAACCAGGCGCACAGGGTGGAGCTTTCGATATTTTCGCTTTGCCTCTGTGTAAGTCAGTCGATCGCGGGTCTTATATTCCATTATTTTCCTTTCCTGGTGCAGAACCGTGCAGACAGATGAACAAGGGGAGTGATTTTGGCCACAATTAACACATACTGGAGGAGGGGTGCAGGGGACGTTTGGATGTACAGCACGTCCGCACTCCCGACATGTAGGGTTGGCATCACATCGGGAGGACATATGCTCAAACCTCCAGCATTTGAAACAACGCATAGGGGGAGGAACGTAGGGCGTGACGTCGCACCAGTAGACCATCACCTTGACCTTTTCAGGCAATGAATCGCCCTCAAAAGCCAAGATGAAGGCACCGGTGGCAACCCTGTTGTCCTTCGGACCCCTATGGATTCGGCGAATAAAATGGACACCCCGCCGTTCTAAGTTCGCACGCAGTTCGTCGTCTGTCTGCAACAAAAGGTCTTTATGAAATATTATTCCCTGCACCATATTTAAGGTTTTGTGTGGTGTTATGCTAACGGAAACATCACCCAGCCTGTCACAGGCAAGCAAAGCCCGTGACTGGGCTGGGGATGACGTCGTTATTAACACCGACCCAGAGCGCATTTTCGACATGCCTTCCACCTCACCATACTTGTCCTCCAAGTTTTCAACGAAGAACAAGGGCTTAGTCGTCTTAAAAGAGTCCCCATCAGTGCGTGTACAAACGAGATATTTAGGGGCGTAAGCCTCACCCTGGTTTCTTGCCCGACATTCCTCCCATGGGGTACCAAGGGAAGGGAAAGTCTTAGGGTCATATGTCGTTGCATCATATTCTGTTTTACCACTCTTTGAGACACCAGGTTTGCGTATGGCGACGCTGTTGTTTGCTCGTTTCATCCTGGTCCCACGAGCAGCTAGGGAAAACAGGTCCACCCAGGCAGAGCCCCGCTTGCCTGGGTAAGCCTTGTACAACTGAGGTGCGGCAGGTTCCTCAGAGGTTGCTCGCTAGCGGCTGTTCAACCTCAACAGCCATGCACAGCCTCGGCATGTAGCACACCTTGAGATTGAGGGTTTTTTTATAGAGGTTTGTACCGTCCTCGCGACCCGGGCGATTAAGCCAAGATCCCCGGGCTCTGAAACGTACAACGTTTCACCGTCGCGCCGAACGATGGTCGTTGAAGCACGCACAGAGCTTACGGTGTAGCGGGCTGTTGGCGCGACACAGCCCACAGCTCAGGACCCCGGGTTCGCCAAGCCCGTACTCAGCAAATTAATGCTGAGCCCCTGAGGGGTTCCATCAATAGCATGGTCATTATAAAATGAGCTAATGCTCAATTTGTTTTAATATGTATGGTGAAGAAAATCTGCCATGCCCTTTCAAAGAAACCAACCTGTTATTTGACTGGTACTATGTACAGAAACGTAAGTCTGGACGGTCATAAGTGGCTTTGAACCTCGGTCTTCCCAAATGATTTACTGTACAATGGACTTAGAATATAACAGCCAGTGATGGCGGCTGTATGTTAGTGAGTTGTGCCTGTGTTTGTATAAAAGAGGGTATTCTATACTGATGAAGGCTGCAGCTCAATAACGGTCTTTGTGGTGAGTTATTGTTAAATATGATGTTAAACTGATTATCATTTACTTAAACAGTTTGCTTTGATTTTCAACTCTAGACTGAGGTGACCTTGTGAATATTTATCTGAGTGGCACCATTTGCAACATACAACCTTATGTAGCATATGTGCATGAGTATCTGTTTCTTATGCAAAATATATGAAATATAAAGGAAGTGGGAGACGTGTAGGATGAAGGGATGCAGGAACCGTTATGTGGGGAAAATACATTACCATAGTTTGAGGACTGGATAATTTTGGGACCAGAGAATGTACTGTAAGGATAACTCCCATCCGTGCAGTTCAGAATAGCTGGTAGTAGGCAAGGGAGGATCCAGATGGCCCAGGTTGTGAAGCATCCATTGAAATCCAGCTTATACTCAGCAGCATGTTTTGCCACACAGTGGTCTACTTTGTTTTTGGCCAATGTTTGATGGTGGCCGTTCATCCTAATGGACAGCTCATTGGTAGTCATACCAACATAAAAAGCTGTGCAGTGAATGCAGCATAGTTGGTAAATCATATGGCTGCATTCGCAGATGGCCTGGCCCTTGATGAGATAGAATAACCCTCTGACTGGATTGGAATAGGAAGTGCTGGGTAAGTGGATTGGTCAGATCTTCCAGTGCTAACACCACTTTAGGAGGGGTGGGAAGAATCTTAGGTGGGTGTTTTGTTTCATCATATTTACATTTAACACAACTGAAATTTTAGAGGTATTGCAGGGCCTGTCTCATGAGTAAACAAGAGTGGGACATGTTCATTTTACTTTGAATAATACAACATGTGATCTTCATTGCTTTTAAAAACTTTTTAAATATGCATATTTCAGTTCACGCATGAGCCTTCAAATCCTATTTACAATGCTTACAATTTGTGCTTCCATACATCCTTTCTTTCCTTATCAAAAGCACGAAAGAGTGAAGTGAATGTGTGTGTGTTTAACCTGCTATTTCAATGGAAGTTAGTAGGGCAGTATTTACCTCTCTGCTATAGTCATAATGTGGCCAACTTATGTTCAGACAAGGCAGAAAAGTTTGTGCATTCTAAGCAGTCATTCAACCACAGTTAAGTTAGTGGTAGAAGGGTCATCTAAGATCTGTTGCGCAAGGCTCTGTCATCAAAGTTGGTGAGTGGGTTTTCTCGTTTGAGATTTGGCAAGATTACACCTTAACCCTTTCAATCCTGAATTATTTTAAAAATAGAATAAAACATTTTATTGCACTTTTTCATGTCCATAAGACACTATCTATTGTATAGTTGAGCAAAATTAAAAATTTTCATACTTGGCTCAAAAATTAAAAAATAATGCTAAATAAATTGGACACTGGATCTGGAAGGCAATTACGGATATGAAATAAGAAGTCAACAGTTATATATGTCACTCTATATTTATTGTGTAACTTATACTGCAAAGTGAAATTTGTGCAAAATTCATAAATTAATACATAAAATAATTTCAACAAACGATATCATATCTGATGCACTTCACAACAGGTCCACCACTGACCAAATATGTTGATGGCGTCTTCTTCGGTAAAATATTCCGGAGGTAAATAGTCCCCCATTCGGATCTCCAGGCGGGGACTACTCAGGAGGATGCGATCATCAGGAAAGACAACACTGGCATTCTATGGATCGGAGCATGGAATGTTAGAACCCTTAATGAGGTAGAGAGCTTAGAAAATTTAAAGAGAAACATGGATAGGTTGATGTTAAGTCATAATGGGGATTAGTGAAATTCGCTGCAAAGAGGAAGAGGGAGATCAGGTAAATACAGGATTGTAAATACAAAATCAGTTGGGGTTATTACAGGAGTAGGTCTGAAAATGCTGGTAAACTACTATGAGCAATGCAGTGATTGCATTATCATAATCAAAAAACCAACACCAACCACAGTAGTACAGTTTTATATGCCAACTAGCTCTGCTTTTGAGAAGGAAATCTCAAAGAAATGTATGGGGAGGTAAAGGAAATTATTCAGTCATTTAATTGTGATGAGGGGCTGGAATTCAGTAGTAGGAAACAGAAGAGGAGGGAAGATAGTAGATGAATATGGACTGGGCAAAAGAAATGAAAGAGGAAGCCGCCTGCTAGAATTTTGCACAGAACGTCTAGTTTAAGAATAACGGAAGAAGGTTGTATAACGTGGAAGAGACCAGGAGATACCAGAAAGTACAACATAGATTTTATAATGGTAAGATAACAACAATGGAAGGTCCAGTAAGGAATGTTCTCTTTCTGAGGAAGGCCGCGGCCGAAAATTTAGAATTGTGTGTGTGTGTGTGTGTGTGTGTGTGTGTGTGTCGGCAGCTCAACGTTCATCTTTACAGTGAGTTGTTCCCATCTACATATTATTATGATGGTAAGACATAGATTTCAGAACTAGGTTTTAAACTTTAAGACATGCCAAGGGACAGATATATACTCTGACCATATCTTACTGGTCATGAACTGTAGGCTGAAACTGAAAAAGCTGCAGAAAGATAGGAAAATAAGGAAATGGAACCTGGATAAATTGAAAGAACCTGAAGTTCTTGTGAATTTCAGAGGGAGCTTGAGGCAACAACTGATAGAAACGGGGAGAAATAGAACAATAGAAGAGGAATGGGTAGCATTGAGAGATGAAATAGGAAAGGCAGTATAGAACAAAATGAGTAGGAAGGCAAGACCTACAAAAAATCCTTGGGTAACACAGGAAATACTAAATTTAATTGATAAAATGTGAAATATAAAAATTCAGTAAATGAAACAAGCAAAATGGAGAACAGACGACTAAGGAATGACATAGACAGGAAGTGCGAAATGGCTGAGGAGGAGTGGCTATAAGGCAAATACAAGTCTGTAGAAGAATGTATAAGTAGAGGAAAAATAGATACTGTCTACAGGAAAAGAGAGACATTTGAAAACAAGGGAAACAGCTCTATGAATATCAAGAACTCAGATGGAAAGCCCGTTCTCAGCAAAGATGGGAAAGCTGAAAGGTGGAAAGAATATATAGAGGGGCTCCACAAAGGAATTGAAATTAGAGATATTTTTTAGAAAGGAAAGAAGAAGTAGATGAAGAACAAATAGGAGATACTATACTGAGAGATGAATTTAACCCAGCACTAAAAAGACCTAAGTCTAATCAAGGCCCCTGGAGTAGATGACATTCCCTCAGAATTACTGAAGTCTCCGGGAGAACCATCTATGACAAAACTACTTTATCTGGTGCGTAAGATAGATGAGACAGGCAAAATACCCTCAGACTTTGAGAAAAATGATAATCCCCATCAGTCGCAGACACGTGTGAAAATTACAGAACCATCAATTTAAAAAGGTCATGGTTCCAAAATACTAGCACAAATTATTTACAGAAGGATGGAAAAGCTGGTAGAAGCCAACTTCAGGGAAGATCAGGAACATGGGAGGAAAGATTTACTTTAAAGATAGAAGACAGATTATAGAAAGGCAAACCCACATTTCTAGCTTTCGTAGATTTGGAGAAGGCTTTTGACAATGTTGATTGGAATACACTGTTTCAAATTCTGAGGCAAGCAGGAGTAAAATATAGGGAATGGAAGGTTGTTAGAGTTGAACAGCATGAAAGGGATGCAGTGGTTGGGAAGGGAAGAAGACAGGGTTGTAACCATTCTCCAATTTTATTCAATTATACACTGAGCAAGCTATTGCATTTTGCCGATGACACTATAATTCTGTCAGAGACAGCAAAGGACATGGAAGAGTAGTTGGACGCAATGGATAGTGTGTTGAAAGGAGCGTATGAGATGAATAGTAACAAGATCAAAACATGGGTAATGGAACACAGTCTAAGGAAGGTGATGCTGTAGGAATCAGATTAGGTAATGAAACAATAAAGGTGTTAGATGAGTTTTGTTACTTGGGCAAAGAACATATGATAGTCGCAGTACAGAGGATATAAAATGCAGAATGGCAATAGGTAGAAAAGCATTCTTGAAAAAGAGAAATTTCTTAAGATCGAGTATTAATTTAAGCCTAAGGAAGTCCTTTCTGAAGGCATTTGTGTGAAGTGTTGCCTTATATGGGGGCGAAACTTGGACGATAATCAGTGTGGACAGGATTCAAAAATGCTTTTCTTCCCATTGCCATTCTGCATTTTATATCCTCTGTTCTGCGACCATCACATGTTATTTTACTGCCCAAGTAACAAAACTCATCTACCTCCTTTATTGCTTCATTACCTAATCTAATTCCTTCAGCAACACCCGATATTCTTAGACTGCACTTCATTACCCTAGTTTTGCTCTTGTTAATGTTCATCTTATAAGCACCTTTCAGCACACTGTCCATTCAGTTCAATTGCTCTTCCAGGTCCTTTGCTGTATCTGACAGAATTACTATGTCGTCGGCAAAACACAATGTTTTTAATTCTTCCCCCTGAACTTTAATTCCTTCATCAAATTTCTCCTTGCTTTCCTTTATAGCTTGCTCAATGAACAAATTGAACAACAGTGGAGAAAGGCTACAACCCTGTCTTACTCCCTTCCCATCTGATGCTTCCCTTTCATGCCCTTCGAGTCTAATAACTGCGGTCTGGCTTTTGTACAAGTTGTAAATAACTATCATTTCCCTGTATTTTACCCCTGCTGACTTCAGAATTTGATAAAGTGTATTCCAGTCAACGTTGTCAAAAGCTTTCTCCAAATCTACCAAAGTTAAAATTTAGCTTTGCCTTTCCTTAATCTATCTTCTAAGATAAGTCGTATAGTGAGTATTGCCTCCCGGGTTCCTACATTCCTCCTGAATCCAAACTGATCTTCCCCAAGGTCAGATTCTACCAGCTTTTCCATTCTCCTGTAGATAATTCGTGTTAAAATTTTACTACCATGACTAATCAAACTGATGGTTCTGTAATTTTCAGAACCTGTCTGTGCCTGCTTTCTTTGGATTGGGGATTATAGCATTTTTCTTAAAGTCTGAGGGTATTTCGCCTGCCTCATACATCCTACACACCAGTTAAAATAGTTTTGTCATGGTTGGCTCTCCCGGAGACTTTAGTAGCTCTGAGGGTATGTCATCTACTCCTGGGGCCTTGTTCCGACCTAGGTCTTTCAGGGCTCTGTCAAATTCATCTCTCAGTAGTATCTCCTATTTCATCTTGATCTACTTCCTCTTCCCTTCCTACAACATCGTCTCTAAGTTCATTTCCTTTGTAGAGCTGCTCTATGTACTCTTTCCACCTTTCAGCTTTCCCTTCTTTGCTGAGAACTGGTTTCCCATCTGAGTTCTTGATATTCGTAGAGTTGCTTTTCTTGTCCCCAAATGTCTCTTTTATTTTCCTGTAGGCAGTATCTACTTTCCCCCTTCTTATACATTCTTCTACAGATTTGCATTTGCCTTCTAGCCACTCCTGCTTAGCCATTTTGCACTTCCTGTCAATCTCATTTCTTAGTCGCCTGTACTCCATTTTGCCTGTTTCATTTACTGCATTTTTATATTTTCTCCTTTCATCAATTAAATTTAGTATTTCCTGTGAAATCCAAGGATTTTTTGTAGGTGTTGCCTTTCTACCTATTTGGTCCTCTGCCGCCTTCACTATTTCATCTCTCAATGGTACCCATTCCTCTCTTACTGTTTTATTTCCCCCTGTTCCTATCAATTGATGCCCAAATCTCCCTCTGAATTTCTCCAGAACTTCACGTTCCTTCAATTTAGCCAAGTTCCATCTCCTTATTTTCCTACCTTTCTGCAGTTTTTTCAGTTTCAGCCTACAGTTCATGACTAACAAGTTATGGTCAGAGTCTATATCTGCTCCAGGGTATGTCTTACAGTTTATCACCTGGTTCCGGAATCTATGTCTTACCATTATAAAATCTATCTGATACCTTCCGGTGTCTCCTGGTCTCTTCCACGTATACAACCTTCTTTTGTGATTCTTAAACCATGTGTTTGTTATGATTAAATCATGTTCCGTGCAAAATTCTACCAGGCGACTTCCTCTTTCATTCCTTCTGCCCAGTCCATATTCACCTACTATTTTTCCTTCTCTTCCTTTTCCTACTACCGAATTCCAGTCTCCCATCACAATTATTTTTCCTCTCCCTTAACTGTCTGTATAATTTCCTGTAGCTCCTCACATATTTCTCTTATCTCCTTATCATCGGCAGAGCTAGTTGGCATATAAACCTGTACTACTGTTGTCGGTGTTGGCTTCGTATCTATCTTGATAATGATAATGCGATCACTGTGCTGCTCATAGTAGTTTACCCGCTTTCCTATCTTCTTATTCATTATCAGTCCTACTCCTGTGATACCCCCAACTGTACTCACCTGACCAGAAATCCTGTTCATCCTGCCACCGAACTTCACTAATCCCCACTATATCTAGCCTCAACCTATCCATTTCCCTTTTTAAATTTTCTAATTTTCCTACCCGATTAAGGGATCTAACATTCCACGTTCCGATCCGTAAAATGCCAGTATTGTCTTTCCTGATGAAAACATCTTCCTGGGTAGTCCCTGCCCGGAGATCCGAATGGGGGACTATTTAACCTCCAAGAGGATTCCATCATCATATTTTCATACAGTAGAGCTGCATGTCCTCGGGAAAAGTAATGGCTGTAGTTTCCCCTTGCTTTCAGGCGTTCACAGTAACTGCATGGCAAAGCCACATTAGCTGATGTTACAAGGCCAGCTCAGTCAATCATACAGACTGTTGCCCCTGTAACTACTGAAAAGGCTGCTGCCCCTCTTCAGGAACCACATGTTTATCTGGCCTCTCCACAGATACCCCTCCACTGTGGTTGCACCTACGGTACGGCTATCTGCATCATTGAGGCATGCAAGCCACCCCACCTCGGGAATGTCTGTGGTTCATGGGGGTGGGGCCATGAAAAATCAATAAAGACTGCAACCAGATGCTGACGTCAAGAAAAGGCTGTCCGGATAGTGGACTCAAGATGGACCAGGTTATCTACGACCAAGTGCCCCTGACGGAAACAACCTCAGCATGGAGCCAGCAGGCCCGGGGATTCTAGCACCCAACACAACTACCATCTTACCCTGCATTCTAGCAGTTTACAGAGGAGATTTGTAAGGCTGATAGGCCAATAACTGTCCACGTCTAGCGGGTTTTTACCTGGCTTAAGTACCGGAACTATGGTACTTTCTCGCCACTGTGGCGGGCAGACACCTCCGCTCTAGAAGCGATTAAACAAGGCTAGAAAATGTCTCTTAGAAGCATCAAACTGATGCTTCAACTTCTGATTGTGGATTTTGTCGAGCCCTGAGGCAGTGTCAGGGCAGTGCGCAAGGACACTGAGAAACTCCCACACACTAAATGGAGCATTATACACCTCAGGGTGACGTTTGGTGAATGAAAGGGGTTTGTGTTCAATTCGGTGCTTTAACATGCGAAAGGTAGGCGGATAATTTTCGGACGCAGCAGCACGAGTGTAGTGCTCTGAGATGGCGCCATGATCCATATAGACAGCTCCATGTGTAGAGATCCCAGGAATTGCTGTCTGGGTCTGGTAGCCATATAGGCATCGGGTCTTTGTCCAGACTTAGGGAGGGGAGGTATGCGAACCTATGGTGGAAACGTACCTTTCCCAACATTTCTGTTTGCGCCTCTGTATTACATGCCAAGCACGAGCTTGGAGGTGTTTAAAACCCGATTAGAGTATCAAGCGATGGGTGGCACTTACGGCGCGGAAGAGCACGCTTATGGTCTCTGATGGCTTCCGCAACTTCCGATGACCACCAAGGCACTGTCTTTGTCTGGGGGCATCCGGATGAACAGGGGATTGTGTGCTCAGCAGCAGATACAATCGTCTTAGTGACATTCTGTACCACTATGTTGATCGTATCGTTCAGTAGAGGTTCAAGACTGGCAGCAGGATGGAATTCATCCTAGTCTGCCTCATTTAAAGCCCATTGAGGGGGGCATCCTGGGCATTGACAATGGGGTAGTGACAGAAAGATAGGAAAGTGCTCACTACCACACAAATCGTCGTACGTCCTTCAGTTGACAGATGGTAAGAGACCAGGGCTGCAAACTGACAAGTCACTAGCCAAGAAAGTGCCGTGCGCCACACTGAAGTGTGTGGGGGCACCGATGTTTAAGAGGCAGTGATCAAGCTGGGATATTAAGTTCTTGACGTCTTTGCCACGGCCAGTAGCTATGGGGTTATGGGCATTAAAATTGACCAATAGTAAAAACGGTGGAGGGAGTTGGGATATCAGTGCAACCAATATGTTTGGTGGTACAACATCATCTGGTGGAAGATGGGGCAGTAGTGGAGGAACTACCGTGGTCTCTTTCTTTTTCTTCTTTTGTGTCTCTCGCTTCTCCTTCAGCTTCTCATGTATGGCGGACTTCGCTGACTCAAACACCAGGACGGAGATTGACCTCTAAGCGCTATGGACCGGCCTTCGTTGGCACTGTCCTGCTACAGACCAGGTATTTAGGGGGCTCACCTTGTTGACGGGCCCTACGTTCGTCCTATGGGGTGGCCAGGGAAGAGGAGGAGGACGGTGCAAGACCTGGAAGAGAACTTTTAATATTTCGAAGGACAAATGCTGGCTGTTAAGTAGCCATAAAAATGTTCCATTTACAAAAATAGCAACTGTTAAAATCATTTTACTAAAAAAACCACACACCCCACCTGCATAAACTGCATTTTTTCCTTCCTCAGAGTTGACGAGAGGGGGGGGGGGGGAGCATGCTCCCAAGTATGGACACCCATGCCTCTGTAGTTTAGCGACAAAAGGTTTTCTTTGAGTCATGAACTTTGTGTGATAATTTCATTTTCAGGCAAGTGGCAACACTATTGGCACCACTAAGTGAGGAGGAATTCGGACATCACCACTTTTTGATGCACTTGAAGCATGTGGTTTCAAAAGGTTGACTTTATCTGTAGAGCCTCCTGCCTGCTTCTCACATGCTTTGGAAGTTGGCAACATTGATTTATTATGGAGAAATAGCAATCTACTCTCCAGAGGCATTCATTACAACTTATCAAGGGCAAAAAGATGAGTTGGTTTGTATTTTGATGGGTCAAACTACTAAGGCAATAGATCCCAAAAAAGCCTAGTGTCAAGCTACAGAAACTTTTAAGAAAGGTGAAGTGCATTTACAAGAGTTCTTCCAAACTGAAGGAAGTGAGGAAAGTTGAGAAAGAGAGGGGGGGGGGGAGTTGTATGACATTGAACACATGTGACAATTAATTACTCTCCATAATATCTTCTCATAGTCATAGAGAAGATGGCTGTAACAACCACAATATAATTACTATCAGAGTGTGAAATGTGTTTTCAACAGCAAGTCTTACATCTGTATGAAGTTGTAAGTAGGTTAGTAAGTAAATTGCTGTATTACTTTTACACAGACCGAGGAAAACCTCAATCCGACATTTTCCTCAAAATTTTTATATTTGTTTACATGCACAAACACACACACACACACACACACACACACACACACACACACACACACACACAAAGGGTCCTTAAACTGGCACTGCTCATACAGGATATAAGCAAATTTATCACACATTTAGAGCACACTGTCATTCACCATATCAATTAACACACAGAACTAACATGTATGTAGGTGTAGATATAGTGACAAAACACAAAGATGATGATCTAATTAACAGTAGGTGGATAGCTTCGTACAACAAGCAGCAGAAACAATGATGTCTGTAGCACTAATGATTGCTACAGAATCAATGAAAGAGTCATTCATTTGAGGGATATAATGCAACAAAAAGTAGTAGGTTGAAATGGTACATGCATAGTCCTTAATGAATAGTTGATAATGGAGGGAAGTGTGGGATGGTAAACTGTTGGGGCATACCACAGCTTCCTACAGGAAGCAGGTTCAAATTGATGTATGGTGCAGTAGTTATGTAAATGTGAATGAAAAAGCATGTGTGGGAAGCTGCAGCATTTCTGACTACAGGCTCCTATCATCCTCTTCAGAGCATAACAACATACTGATAATGAAGAAGAATTAGCAAATGAAGTAAATTCCCAGTATGCAGGAAGAGACAAGATTTACTGATAAACGGCAGAGAATATGGCAACTGACCTGTTGCTACTGTGGTCCGGTATTTGGCTCTGGCAGCAGCGGCGGCAGAAGCTTGGCTAACAAAGTTAACCAACGTGACCGCCGTCCGAACCGCGGCACTGGTGGTCACCGGCGACGTGGAGGCGTGCCGCGTGGCAGAACTCACGGTGGTGGCAGTCTTGCTGGAATTGTCGACAGCTGTGGCACGGGCGGGCAGCGGCACACTACTGGCGATGCAGTTGACGGTGCCACTGGCGACACTCTTGCCAATGCTGTTGGTGGTGTTGGTATGGACACTGCCCACCCCCACTCCCACATTCACACCCACACCCACAGTGCTAGTGACACCACCACAACCAGTACCACTTGAGACACCCACTGGTACCTCAACTCGAGGCCCAGAATTCACACTTGCCTGGGCTACAGCATGGCTGATGGGAGGCCGCGAAGGCAAAGCGACCTGTAACACAGAATAACTTTATAAAGTCTGAGGATTTAGAAGATGGATGGTGCTTTCTAAGTGTTTTTAATCATTTGTGACAACTGACAGCCCACAACACAAACTAGTACTTCCTGCCTTTCACGAACAGTTACCTTAACCTGACAGAGAGGCAAGTGAGGAAACATAACAAGCAATGTGATGTGTGGCGTGATAGATACATAGCAGTGGTGTGGCAACTGTGTAACTGACTGTGCCGACAGAAGCAGTTTCATGAGTAACTTAATGTTTTACAAAAATGTAGCATAGCTATATTCAGCTCTGCAATAAGTTGGTCAGTGAAACTTATAAAATATTGACAATAATGAAGAAGCACTGACCTGATATCTATGTTCACAACTAAACAAAACTTTCTCATTCCATTTTTGAGTGAAATATTCAATAAAATAAGTCATTTTTTCCTCCTAACAGTCTCTCACAACAGCTTGACAAATTGTTACTGGACTGGTTCTCTTACTGTTATTGTCACAGCAGAGTAATTTCTATCTTAGCACAAATGAAGCACTGTCTCTTCAGAACAAAGTTAGTATGCTCCATAAAAACTGAAAGGATCTTACAGTTCTTATAAGGCTATGTGGTGCATCATTGTCGATGATAAAATACGTGTACGAATTAATAAAATAAGTTTTTTTTAAAATGACCATTCTTAGGGCGAGTGAGATTTGTTGACTGACAGAGGTGAACGAACATTAGTACAAGTACTGCTACACGTGAAAGTCACACGTCCTACATGTGACATTTTTAACAAACTTTTATTCTACGTGTTTTAACTGTTGACAATGGTGTATGACATACACTGTATTTTGATACGAGTTTTTAGCTTCATGTTTTTAGAATGATTCTGTTCTAATTTCACATGTTCAACAATTTATACTGAAGAAGAGAAATTTAATTCTATTAAAGCATTGATTAAGGGTAATGCACCTATTTTCTATTACTAGTTATTGTTATATGATCTACAAACTGATAACCACCGCCTTTGCTGAAATGCAACCATGTTTAAGATCTCAGGCATACATCACAAAAATAGAGAGATTAGAGCTCACACTGAGGCTCACTTGCAATGTTTAATTTCTGCAAACCATACGAGACTGGAACAGGAAAAGGAAGAAGTGACAATGCTACACAAAGAACCCTCCAGCGGACACAGTGAGGTGGCTGAACAGGTATGGATGTAGATGTTGATTTAGAGGATCAAATCAAGGTATGTCATGGTGCAGGTACAGGGGATGGTAGCCACCCACGATTTCACTGGTTGTAAATCTATTAATAGGCTTTAGTGTATGATAACTATGACCTGAGTCTTGGAGGGATTGTACTTCAGTGGGACAGGGCCATGAAGGGAGGTGGGGCCATCACAGGACACGCGGGGACGGGGGAGGGCATGGAAAGAGACGGGACGCGTGACGAGAGAGGGGATGGAAAGAGGCGTGACGCGTGACGAGAGAGGGGATGGAAAGAGGCGTGACGCGTGACGAGAGAGGGGATGGAAAGAGGCGTGACGAGAGAGGGGATGGAAAGAGGCGGGACGCGTGACGAGAGAGGGGATGGAAAGAGGCGGGACGCGTGACGAGAGAGGGGATGGAAAGAGGCGGGACGCGTGACGAGAGAGGGGATGGAAAGAGACGGGACGCGTGACGAGAGAGGGAAGGCAAGCGTGACGAGAGAGGGATGGGAGGGAAGGGACAAGACAGGGGAGGGGAGGGGAGGGACAAGACAGGGGAGGGGAGGGACAAGACAGGGGAGGGGCGGTAGGGAGGGGCGGGGGAAGGGCGGGGGGCGGCAAGGGACGGGGGAAGGGCGGGGGGCGGCAAGGGACGGGGGAAGGGCGGGGGGCGGCAAGGGACGGGGGGCGGCAAGGGACGGGGGGCGGCAAGGGACGGGGGGCGGCAAGGGACGGGGGGCGGCAAGGGACGGGGGGCGGCAAGGGACGGGGGGCGGCAAGGGACGGGGGGCGGCAAGGGACGGGGGGCGGCAAGGGACGGGGGGCGGCAAGGGACGGGGGGCGGCAAGGGACGGGGGCGGCAAGGGACGGGGGGCGGCAAGGGACGGGGGGCGGCAAGGGACGGGGGGCGGCAAGGGACGGGGGGCGGCAAGGGACGGGGGGCGGCAAGGGACGGGGGGCGGCAAGGGACGGGGGGCGGCAAGGGACGGGGGGCGGCAAGGGACGGGGGGCGGCAAGGGACGGGGGGCGGCAAGGGACGGGGGGCGGCAAGGGACGGGGGCGGCAAGGGACGGGGGCGGCAAGGGACGGGGGCGGCAAGGGACGGGGGCGGCAAGGGACGGGGGCGGCAAGGGACGGGGGCGGCAAGGGACGGGGGGCGCGGCAAGGGACGGGGGGCGCGGTAAGGGACGGGGGGCGCGGTAAGGGACGGGGGGCGGTAAGGGACGGGGGGCGGTAAGGGACGGGGGCGGTAAGGGACGGGGGCGGTAAGGGACGGGGGCGAGGGCGGGTGCGGGTGCAGATGTAGATGGAGGTGGGAAGGGTCGTGGGGAAGAGGTGCATCAGAGACTGCATTACTAACGATCTTTTATCGCTTGTTGTTCTTACACTGCACACTTACCTGCCTGACAGACGTGTTGCTCGGAGAGGACACGGTAACTGTGACAGCGCCGGCCGGAACGGCCACGCTCGCCTTCCCCGGAGTCGCAGTGGAAGTAGCCGCTGCGGTAGACGGAGGCGGCGGGGGCGGAGGAGGCCCCGGGCCCGGGGAAGGCACGGGGGGCTGCTGGTGGCTGACGGTGGAGGTGGAAGAGGACGAGGAGGAGGTGGAGGCCGTGGGAGGCCCGGACACGGAGGCCGGCGGCGGCGGCTTGGAGTGCGGGCAGCAGGGCGGCGGGGGCGGCGGCGCGGTGGCCGCGGCGGCCGCGGCGGCGGCTGCTGCCGCGGCGGCAGCGGCTGCGGCGCCGAACTGCGCGGGCCGCACCGCGCGGAAGGGCGACGGCAGCGGCGGCGGCGGGGGCGGCGGGGCGGCGGGCGCGGGCGCGGCGGGCAGGTACTGCAGCGGCACGCCCAGCGGCAGCACGGGGGGCGGCGCGCCCGCCGGCCGGTACAGCAGCAGCGGGTGCGCGTGCGCGTGGTGGGGCGGCGGCGGCGGCGGGAACACCGGCAGGTACATGGGCAGCACGCCGGGCGCCGGCGCCGCGGCCGCGGCCGCCGCGAACAGCGGCTCCACCGCCGCCGCCGTCATTGGCACGCCGCCCACGAAGTACTGCATCCCTGCCGGCAGCGAAGAGGCGCGTCAGCGCCGAGTCCGCACTGCGCTCTGCCGCAGCAGCAGCGGGCTAAGCGCGTCTGGCAACGTTAACTTCCCACCGCACCACCCTCCCTATCTAGTGCCAAGACAGCCCTCCAAAAAACGTTGAAGCAGGGAAACTACTGAACTGTCAAGAACGGAGCAAAACGGGAACTGAAGTGTCCGAGCTCAAACCTCGCCACACGGTGAGTGGCGGGTAGCGCGTTCGCGTCGCACACGAGGGGAATCTGTTAGTGATACAATAGACAAAAATATACAGACGGGAAACCTCCGTAAGGGCCCGCTCCTACGCTCAGGGGTGCGGGGAGGGAGGGTTTCCAACAGTTCTGTAAGATGTCCCATGATGGCGCTGCGGTCAGAAGCAGCCCTTTAAACTGGCCAGAGCAGGCGGCAGGTAGCGGCTGTCCCCACCACCACCTCCCCTCAAACGCCGGCACACCGGACACAGCTGTGGCCTCGTGGCAGGCGGCACGAGCTCTCCCTTCAGCCTCCCCTCCACGCTACCCTCTGACGTGCGAGAGGCACCCTAAGCCAGCGATCCGCCTGACACCTGCTAGCATCTTACGGACCTACGAGTAGAGCGTAGGACAGTGGTTTGGGGGGGGGGGGGGGGGCTGCTCCTCTGCATATGTTACTCTGTGGTGATACGTAGCTCCAATGTTAGGCGCTTTATGGAGCGCATTAGGCATCCTGGACCATAAAAAAATTCCGATGTGCACTCGGCGTGTCTGTCGGGGGGGGGGGGGGGGGGCTCATCCGAGAAGTGGACGCGGCCTTGCCTGGGGCTATCGAGCGTCTTCAAGTTGTTGCTCATGTCGACATCAGCGATTCCGACGACATCCTCAGATCGTACGGGCAGCTGGCGGAATTGGTGAAGACTGCTGGCCTCGCGGGCGGGATGCAAGCAGAGATTTCAGTTTGCAACATTGTTCTCAGAGTGGATCAGAGTCCTTTGGTTTGGAGCTGAGTGGAGAGTCTAAACTAGAGGTTTCGTCGACTCTGTGACAGTCATTTCTGGATCTGCGTTATCAGTTGGGGAATTGTAGAGATTCGCTTGATAAATCAGGGGTGCACTACGTAAAGGAAGCAGCTTCTCGGGTAGCCGAGTACTTGTGGAGTGCACATAGGGTTTTTTTTTGGACTACGCAATAGTTCTCATGAACAATCGTCTATCGATAGTCAAATCAGGCCGCATTCATAAGCACTCTTCAACTGTGAAAATATTAGCAATAAATTTTCGACGTATTAGAAATAAAATTCCCGAATTTACTGCATTGCGGGAAAGTTGCCGCACTCGAATAATCCTCGGGACTGAGATTTGGCTGAAACCCGAAGTTAGAAGCTCCGAAACATTTAGCGAAGAATGGGATGTATATTGCAAAGATAGATCAAGTACGATCAGGTGGGGGGGGGGGGCTTAACTGCAGTGCAGAAAATTATTCCTTCTGCTAATCTCGAAATCGTGAGTGGCTTTGAGGTTATGTGGACACGTCTAACAGGCATAGGCGGAATCAAATTAGTAGCTGGGTGTTTTTAACGGCCACCCGGTTCTACCGTCATTAGTGCTAGAGTCATTCGAAGAGAGTTTACGAACGATAGCGCAAAGTACACGGATCATGCTTCAGTAGTTGGGGACAACTTCAACCTGTCGAGTATACACTGGGGCGCCTATGCTATCACTACAGGGGGTACAGAGAAGCAATCTTGTCCCCTGTTGTTGAGTACGTTTACCGAACACTGCTTTGAACAGCTAAATCGTCAGCAACGTGCAAAAGAAATTTTTTGGATATTATAACTACAAACAGGCCAGACCATGTCACTGTTGAGACAAGGTTTATTGATCACGATATCGTCATAGCGACAATGGCCACCAAAGTTAATAAATCCGTCAAGAGGCCTAGGACAGGCAGGGTCTGTGCTATAACGAGCAGATTGTGCGGAATGAGTGGATATCGTTAAGTTCTGGTACGGCGGTTGTAGCGGAATTATGGGCAAAATTATAATGCATTGTAAATAAAGCGCTTGAGAAATATGTGCCGACAAAGAGGATTAAGGATGGGAAGCACCCACCGAGGCTTAATAATAATATTCGAAAAACGCTTAGAAAGCTAGGTTCAAAAAATGTCAGGCACATCAAATCAGACAAAAGTTAACAGATTCGCTCGTCTATAAAAAGAGCAAAGCGCGAAGTATACAATAACTACTACCGTCCTACCTTAGCAAAATATTTTTCCGAGAACACGAAAAAATTCGGGTCTTCCGTAAAATAGTAAGCAGGTCAAAGGTCTCTATCCAGTCACTCGATCATTCTGAGGTGGTGATAGAAGTCAGCAAAATGATGGCCGAAATTTTAAATTTATTCAAAAAATCATTCACACAGGAAAACCATGCAAACATACTTTCATTTGATGGTCGCACTAACTACCAAATGGAGGACACAGTAATAGGCATAGCTGGTGTATAGAAGCAGCTGAGAGAGTTGAAAATAAACATGTCGGCAGGTCCAGATGGGGATACCAATCCGGTTTTACAAACAGTACTCAGCGCCATTGCCCCCTAACTTAGCTTGCATTTATCGGCATTCTTTGATCCAGCGCAAAGTTCCAAGCAACTGGAAAAGGGCACAGGTAACTCGCGTGTATAAAAAAAGGCAGAAGAACGGACCCATGAAATTACAGACCTACATCATGACATCGGTTTGCTGTAGAATTCTTGCAGATATTCTCAGTTCTAATATAGTAATTTTCCTTGAGACGGAAAAGCTTCTATCCATGCATCAGCGCGGCTTTAGGAAGCATCGATCGTGCGAAACCCAACTTGCCCTTTTCTCTCTTGACATCTTGCGTGCTACGGACGAAGGGCAACAGGCAGACTGCGTAGTTCTTGATTTTTGAAAGACGTTTGAAGCGGCACCAAACAACAGACTTAACGAATGTACGAGCGTATGGAATAGGTACCCAAATATGTGACTGACTCGAAGACTACTTAAGTAATACAGGCTTGGTATGCTCATTGAAAGTCCTTTTAAACGGGACAAGTATTTTCAAGGCTTTGAAAGTCCTCGATTTTCAACATCGGTCCAGGAATACCCTTGAAAATGAAATAAAATACAATAAGAAAGCTTTCTTTCTGCCTGATTTCTTAAATTTGCTTAATAATAAAAATATGAATAGTACGTTTTCGTAATTATTTCCTTATTTTTGTACGAAGATGTGTTTCAGATTGTCTGTGTGCTCTCCTGTAGTCAGCAGTTCGATGCTTTTCATTTGATCAACGTACTAATTCCGAAATGGAGGACGTAGCAATAGGTATTTCCGGTGTAGAGAAGCAGCTAAGAGAGCCAAATACGAAAGAGTCTGCTGGTCCGGATGGAATACCAGTTCGGTTTTACAAAGAGTATTCTGCGGCGTTGGCCCCATGCTTAGCTTGCATTTATCGCGAATCTTTAATTCAGCGCAAAGTTCCTAGTGATTGGAAAAAAGCGCAGGTGACTCCCGTTTATAAGAAAGGAAAGAACTGACCCACACAATTACAGGCCAATATCGTTGACATCAGTTTACTGTATAATTTTGGAGCTCATTCTCATTTCGAATATAGTAAAATTCCTTGAAACGGAAAAGCTTATTTCAATGAATTAACACGGGTTTAGGAAACATCGTTCATGTGAAACTCCGTTTGCCCTTTTCTCACATAACATCTTGCGAGCCATGGATGAAGGGCAACAAGCGGATTGTGTTTTTCTTGACTTCAAAAAGGCGTTCGACGCGGTGCCACACTGCAGTCTGCTAACGAAGATACGAGCTTATGGAATAGGTTTACAGATTTGTGACTGGCTGGAAGACTTCCTAAGTAACAGAACGCAGTACGTTGTTCTCGACGGCGAGTGTTCCTCAGAGACGAGTGTATCGTCAGGCGTGCCCCAGGGGAGTGTGATAGGACCGTTATTTTCTGTTGGACAGAGTAGGTTGTAATTTGCGGCTGTTTGCTGATAATGTGTGGTGTATGGGAGGGTGTCGTCTAGCATACAGGACGACTTAAACAAAATTTCTAGTTGGTACGAAAAATGGCAGCTAGCTCTCAATGTAGAAAAACAATCCCATAATTTTCGAATACAGCATTAGCAGTGAGCTTCTTGATGCTGTCGCGACGTTCAAATATCTAGGCCTAACATTGCAGAGCGATATGAAATGGAACGAACATGTAAGGACAGTTGTGAGTAAGGCGAACAGCCGACTTCGGTTTACTGGGAGAATTTTGGGAAGATGTATTTCAACTGTAAAGGAGACCGCGTATAAAACGCTTGTACGACCACGTCTTGAGTATTGCTCAAGTGTTTGGGACCCGCAGCAGATCAGTTTGAAGGAAGACATAGAAGCAGTTCAGAGGCGAGCAGCTAGGTTTGTTACTCGAAGGTTCGACTAATGCCCGAGTGTCACGGAAATGCTCCGGCAACTCAACTGGGGATCGCTGGAGGAAAGACGACGTTCTTTTCGTGAATTTCTGTTGAGGAAATTTAGAGGGTCGGAATCTGAAGCTGAGTGTAGTGCGATCTTGCTGCCGCCTACTTACATTTCGCGTAGTGATCACAAAGACAAGATAAGAGAAATTAGGGGTCGTACGGAGGCATATAGGCATTCTTTTTTTCTCTCTCTCTCTTTCTATTTGGGAGTGGAATAGGAAAGGAAATGTCTAGTAGTGGTACAGTGTACCCTCCGCCACGCACCTTACGGTGGATTGCGGAGTATGTATGTAGATGTTAATGCTGTGACGGTGTTGCATTGTGGGCCGTCTTTCAAGTTCGCCGTCATGGCTGTAGTGTGGTGTTAGTGCGATATGCCGATGCAAGTTAGGCCTAAGGTATTCACGTGCCTACGCCACTAGATTGTTTTTTATCGCGACAATGCCTGGTTCGTGTGTATTTAATGAACTCTGGTTGACAGACAGCCGTCATAGCGACTGGCTATTTCGGGGACAAAACCCAACATGCCGCCAAACGTAGCGTGTGTGCGTAAGAAATAAGTACTGATAGCATGGCAGAATCCACTCTTCGAAGCAACTTGGGCAGCAAGAAGCACCGTAATAATCTTGAATAGGAGAAAAGAAATGAAGAAAGAACGGTAACATTTTGGTTTTAGAGCGCTTTTTATGAAGTACAAATGAAAGAATGTAGGAGGCATCAGTATTTAGTAAAAGTGGGCGTGAAAATGGGGATCGTCAGCAGCAGATTCCCTGTCACATCTATTTATAGTGTGCCTGACTTTGAGGCTAATGATGTTTCCCATATTGAAAATGACGATTTGGATTAACGTGAAAACATAAATATGCGATAAATTAAATTTTAATATCACTTAATTGTGCGCCTCGGTTGCACAGTGGTAAAGTGCCAGACTACAAATCCGAAGATCGCGGGTTTGATCCCCGCCAGGTCCTAGGATTTTTATCTGTCACTTTCCACTTCTTTCACTTCTGGCAGTATTGCTCATGTGAAAAATACTGAGTGGCGCCGTGGTTCGGAACCCACGTTAAACTCTAGGTCCCCCTATAACTGGCTGGGTAAGTCAGATCGAAGGTCGGAGGAAGGCAACGGCATACCACCTCCAAACAGGACCATGTCTAGTAAAGCACTGTGGTGTTCAAACCAATCTTCGGATTGTTGACTGCTTTACTTTTTTTTTATCACTGAATTACGTTTACACAAGCCTTTAACCAAAGCTTCACCAACTGCTGGGAGGGTAATGAGATATGGCTGGCTTTGAAATGTGGAACAAATACGCAAGGGTTTCATAGGCACTTCCTGTTGCCTAGAAATGAAGAGTAACAGCAAGTCTTCTCTTTCCAGAAGTTGTTTTTCTGAAATTTGTGCGGTTCTTTGAAACAGCTGATTCATTATAATTTGAAAATCTGACGGCGACATCTTGCTGAAGCTACGAAACGTCTTCCAAATTCAGCTCGCACAGCGCGTCATTCATATTCAAATGTTTGTAAAGCTATTGGACCACACTGCTGTGGCCATCAGCCCATAGACTTACAAACTAACTAAACTAACCTACACTAAGGACCACAGATACACCCATTCCGGAGGGAGGACTCGAACCTCTGGAGGGAGCGACCGCCGAGTCCGTAGCAAGATGCCTTAGACCACGCAGCGTGTCATTCCCGTCGTATCTATTTTTTCGTACTTCGACAACTACGTATTTTTCGTCTGCTTATTTCGTCGAGTAGTCTGCAATTAATGCAGCGCTTCATATCAGTAATTCTTCCTCTTCAACTGTAATAGCGTAGCTCTCGATGTGGAATACATAGTTTGAAATGTTTGTTCATTGCTGTCATTTCAGCGTAACAGACGTTGCGAATATATCCTTAGTTTATTTAATGGTGCATTAATTATGTATTATTATTAATTATCGACATTAAAGCTTGTTTCCTTTCTACTTGTGTAAGGTTCATTACGGATTTACAGATGAGTTACTATTACACTTTTAAAAAGTAACTGTAAAAGTAACTTAAAAATAACTGTAAAGATACATGTAATTGATACAGTTACCGGTACTTTCGATGTGTAGTGACTGTAGCCGTAACTAAGTTACCTTTTAGAAAAGTAACTTTAACTCAGTTATTTTAAAAAAGTAACTTTCCCAACCCCGAATGTGGTTATACATCCAGTTCATATAGAGATCACTGGCCACTACACAGCGACATTTGTTTCTGCTCACCTTTTTGTGGGCAGCCTCACCGAGAGAAAGTTTCTAAGGGGTTTGACATAATGTGTAAAGTTTGTTGATGATCGGTAAGTGCTCTCATCCTAAAATATTATATATGCGAAAGTTTGTATGTTTGTTTAGCATCACGCTAAAAGTGCAGCACGGATTTGGATGAAATTTCACGTGGAGATAGCTTATGCACTGGAGTAACACATAGGGTACTTTTGAAATAGTGTATTACAAGTTATTTATTTGTATAAAGAGAAAAACGTTGTACTGTTAAAAAAGTTCTAATATATCAGAGGAGACACAATACTCTTAAATTTGGAGTAGCCGTGCGGTTAGAATAGTGAAGTCCTGTAAATGAAATGTATAGGACATTGGTTCGCGTCCTGCTTTAGATATATTTTTTCTTTTATTATTTCTTTTACTTTAGAGTTTGGAAAAGCTTCTGGGATACTGCCAATGTTGCTTTCACAGTCATTTCATTCCAACAAAATTGGAATTTAGCTTTTACGCAGCGCCCACTTTCAATTGTTGTATTAAATGAAGGAAATGCATACATAAATTGAAGACTCGAAATTAAATATGCTCAGAGTTCTATAAAAAAAGGTAAGGAAGTTTCTGTGAAAGGGGCTCTTCATACCACGCCCTTTTACGTGTAAAAAGCGCGTACTGCCACGTGTAAAGAGCGCATACAGCAACGAATGTAAAAGTAGAATCAAATGCACTCAACAGTTGGCAGGCGGTGTATCAGTCGCTGCAGTTAACACTAAACGCTCTGTCTTCCGAACCGCTCTCTTCATTGTTATCCTCGTCTAATTCTGAGATAGTGCAGGAGTGGTCTGGGTAATTCGCGCAGCTTGTGTTACGCTGCCCCAGAACATTCACACCCTTCCTACTTTAAGTAACTGTGTCAAAATTCAACGCAAGATTATCTCTCTCCAGGAGATCTAAAATATATATATATTTTTTTAATTCAGCCAATAACTATACGAAACTAGCCGCTACCCGTGGCAGAACTCTCATATCGTTCAGCTATCAAAATAACGCGGAGAAGTTATTTTGAAAGAAATCACCTCGGATTCAATAGGCCTACGTGAAATTAAAGCAAGCAAGTAACTAAGTGGGAAGTGAAAGGCAGATTGAAAGAAAAATTACATGCAATAAGTTGCCGAGTGTGATCAGACATACTGTTGTCTTCGCAAACACTACGCACTTGGGTTGGTTCGTCTGGCGGGATAAATCATTCCGCCTCTTTATCTGGCCTGTGGTGAAGGCGGGTGCTAACCTTTGCCGAACCGTGCCAAAATAGAATGGCTGAAGTGATCTACTTTCCCGCTCGTCTACTGCAGAACACCCTCGTGTGCTTAGACTACCCATACTCCATATCTCTCTCTCTCTCTCTCTCTCTCTCTCTCTCTCTCTCTCTCTCTCTCTCCTCTCGCCCTCCCCCCCCCCCCCCCTTCGTACACCACGAATTTGGCTGGAGTATATCTTGCCAAATACCGTTGCCCAGTTCACACGATTTAACAATCTCAGCTCTACACCTACCAGTAAATTCAGATTACTTAAGGAACTGAGATATGTTTAAATTTCATTGGATGTTGCTACGTGCTCTTCTGGCACACTGGGTGCCCATAGTCATAGGATATCCGCGGGTAAGATCGTGACCGGCGCAGCTTATATTCGGTGCTTACCTGCCAATAACAGGCAAGGTATCTGCCCAGGAGGTCCGCTGTAATGTCAAGTATAAACTTAAAGTAGAAGTAGGCGGCAGCTTTTAACATTTGACAAACTTTGCTCTGTGTCAGATAACCTATTGTGCATCAATATGGGGCAAATAAAGTCTGCTTTTTGTATAACTTCGAAAGAACCGTTTCCCTCTGAGTGTTAACACTGCACTGCAAAAGTAAAATTTATGCCAATCAGTTTTAACCATTGGAAATTAAGATGATGCCGATATCAAACAACACATTAAGACGCAAAATCAATGCAAGCCGTATTTATTGAAATTCTTTAAGTGAAAATTTCCTTAGTACGCATGAATAAAGTAAGTCTTTAACACTACTGAGATGGGCTATTGGATTTATCACTATACAAGACTGCCATTACATTTACTTCAAGACACTCGTCTATGAAACACTTATGACTTCAAGTAAATAAAAGGTAACTATGGATATTCTCAACCGAATATTCAAAATAGTGTTTACTCGTATTCCTTAATTAAGGGTTCTAATGATTTTAATTATGCAATAATTTTGAAGTAGGAAACAAAATTATGCGTATAAACTTTTCTTTTTATTCGTCCAACTACAGAATTGCAGTCCCGTATGAAGCATAATTCCTGTCTATTTAATGTCCCGTTTTTTACTCGCTCATTTCAGAAACGCCAGGTTTTCTCACCCAAGCTATGCAGTCTCCTAGAAGTAATGGTCTCACCGCAGGGGCTCCGAGAAGCTACTGTGTGCGCTCCGGAGTGACAACGCTTTCCTGCTTGGAATGACCTGTTTTGGACTATGTACAGAACAGTTCCTGTGATTTAGGTCAAAACTAGTTGCCACAGAAATGACTGACAATAATTACGTCATTGCATCCCATGGTTTTAAGTGCTACTGTCAATTAGCATTACCCATTCATAATTTTAATATCTGCGGACGCGGGCTGGTATGAAAGTTACAGAACCATTCGTTTAATAAGCCATGGTTGCAAAATTTTAACAAGAATTATTTACAGAAGGATGGAAAAGCTGGTAGAATCCGACCTTGGGGAAGACTAGTTTGGATTCAGGAGAAATGTAGGAACACGGGAGGCACTACCCACCTTACGGCTAATCTCAGAAGATACATTAAGGAAAGGCAAAGCTACATTCCTAGCATATGCAGATTAGGAGAAAGCTTTAGATAACGTCGATTAGAATACACTCTTTCAGATCTTGAAATCAGCAGGAGTAAAATATAGGGAATGGAAGGTTATTTACAACATGTACAAAAGCCAGACTGCAGTTATTACAGTCAAAGGGCATGAAAGAGAAGCATTGGTTGGGAAGGGATTAAGACAGTGTTGTAGCCTTTCTCCAATGTTATTCAATTTGTACATCGAGCAGGCTGTGAAGGAAAGCAAGGAAAAATTTGGAATACGGATTAAAGCTCAGGGTGAAGAAATAAAAACAGTAAAATATCAGCCAACCAGTTGCAAATTAAAGTTTAATAAACTTTACCGCGGTTTCAATTGATGTAAATCGATCTTCTTCAGAAGATGCATGGACATACAGTGAATAAGAAAGAAACAATCAAGCTATGTACAACGGTATTAAAACCATAGATTGTTAACCTATAAAATTACAACAAAGTTTAAAATTGAGAATTAAAAACATTGCGTTTTACAGATGACATTGTAATTTTGTCAGAGACAGCAAAAGACCTGGAGGAGCAGTTTAACGGAATGTGCGTATAAGATGAACATTAATAAGAGCAAAACAAGGGTAATGGAGTGCAGTCTAAGAAAATCAGGCGATGCTGAAGATATTAGATTAGGTAACGAAACAATAAAGATGGTAGATGAGTTTTGTTGTTTGGACAGTGAAATAACACACGATGGTCGCAGTACAGAGGATAGAATGGCAATGGGAAGAAAAGCGCTTTTGAAAAAGAGAAATTTGTTAACATCGAATATTGATTTAAGCCTAAGGAAGTCCTTTTCGAAGGTATTTGTGGGGAGTATTGACTTGTACGGGAGTGAAACTTGGACAATAACACTGCGGACAGGAAGAGGATAGAGGTTTTTGAAATGTGCTACAGAAGAATGCTGAAGATTAGGTGGGTGGATCACGTAACTAATGAGGAGGTACTGAACAGATATAGGGGAGAAAAGGAATTTCTGGCATACTTTGACTAACAGAAGGGATCGATTGGTAGGACACATTCTTAGACATCAAGGAATCGTATATGTAGCATTGGAGGGAAAAATGTGTGGGGGAAAAACCGCAGAGGAAGACAAAGAGACGAATGTAGTCAGCAGATTCAGATGAATGTGGGTTACCGTTCTTGTGAGATGAAGAGGCTTGCTCAGGATAGAGTAGGGTGGAGAGCTGCATCAAACCAGTCTCCGGACTGAGGGCCACAACAACAACAAGCAAGATTGTTCTTTCCATATGAGGGAACGATGATTGTCCAGCTGAACACAAAATCTTGACTATCTCTGAACAGAACCCGGCGTCATTCGTTACGACTCCAATTCTGATGTTCAAATGTTTGTAGAGCTTATGGGACTTAACTACGGGGTCATCAGTCCCTAAACTTACAAACTACTTATGAACTAGCTACAACGAAGGACGGCACAAATATCCATGCCCGAGGGGGGGGGATTCGAATCCCCGACCGTAGTGTCGTGCAGACCATTACTGAAGCGCCGCAGTCCCCTCGGCCACCGCGGCCGGCTCCTGATGTTCCTCTGACGAGTTTCTCAATGGTCACGTGGTTTTAATAGGACACACATCATAGGCATCCGTGCGTAGAGGCCACATTCCTGTAGGCGATTTCGGCCTGTTTTTGTTGATATTGCGTGTCCTGTTCCTGCCTGATGGGTGCGTTGCAAATAAGTTGCATCAAGCCTCCTAAGTCGAAGGGCTGTTAACCAGAGATGATGTTCAAATGTTTGTTAAGCTTGTGGAACTTAACAGCAGGGTCATCACTCCCTAAACTTACAAACCACTTATAAACTAACTTATACCAAAGACAGCACAAACATCATGCCCGAGGGGGGATTAGAACCCGCGACGGGGAACTGCCTCGCTCATCGGAGCATAGCGCCTCAATCCATTCGGCCACTGCACCGCGGCTAACCGGAGATGTCATCCCTTGCTGATGTTAGCT
Organism: Locusta migratoria; assembly: GCA_026315105.1. NCBI lineage: Eukaryota > Metazoa > Arthropoda > Insecta > Orthoptera > Acrididae > Locusta > Locusta migratoria. The sequence continues at coordinate 116,780,336 of CM048753.1, read as the reverse complement.
GTGGAACGACCTTGGCCTTGCCTCATTTTTTTCTTTTTTTGACGGTTCCTGATGTCTGAAATCGCGTCCAGGTCCTGGAAATTACACTGTTGGTCACTCCAATAAATGCAGCCATTTACCTTTGTGTCTGTCCCACTTCCAACCTTCCTATGGCTTTCCATGTCATTCGTGTTGCATTGCACTACCTGTTCACTACACTGTCTGAACCCAACTGCTTGAGTAATTCGTTTGGTAGAGCAAACGCGAGTCAACACCAACCCCTCTGCAGCAACGTTCTGGTATTGCCACCATCTCGGTTGCTGTAAAGTAGTTGTCTGCACCCCTTAGAACCCACAGAAAGACGTCGAACCATTTACGTTCATTGAGGCGATGACAATACTTAAGAACATAGATATCTCAACTGGTGCCCTAATTGTTTTAACCAATGTATTACATTAACTTTCTGCGCTTTTGTAACGTTTCCCCTTTATACAAATACATAAACTCATTTAAATGACTTGTAATAAAAAATTACATAGAATCATGCATTTGTATCAATATAACCTGTTCACTACACTGTCTGAACCCAACTGCTTGAGTAATTCGTTTGGTAGAGCAAACGCGAGTCAACACCAACCCCTCTGCAGCAACGTTCTGGTATTGCCACCATCTCGGTTGCTGTAAAGTAGTTGTCTGCACCCCTTAGAACCCACAGAAAGACGTCGAACCATTTACGTTCATTGAGGCGATGACAATACTTAAGAACATAGATATCTCAACTGGTGCCCTAATTGTTTTAACCAATGTATTACATTACCTTTCTGCGCTTTTGTAACGTTTCCCCTTTATACAAATACATAAACTCATTTAAATGACTTGTAATAAAAAATTACATAGAATCATGCATTTGTATCAATATAACATCGTGTCAAAATTTCAAAGCATTCGCTCAAGAAATTTCGTAGATATAATATTTTGAACGTAACACTAAACGAGACTCGAAGTTAGACAATTGTAAGATGAGAGCTGTGGAGTGGCCGAGCGTTCTAAGGCGCCTTGCTGCGGAGCGCGCGGTTGCTCCTGACGGAGGTTCTAGTCCTGCCTGGTGTGTGTGGTTTGTCCTTAAGTTAGTTTAACTTAGTGTAAGTAGTTTGTAAGCCTAGGGAATGATGACCAAAGAAGTCCCATAGATTTACAAACTGTAAGAAATGTTCAAATGTTTGTAAATCTATCGGACCAAACTGTGTGGTCATGAGTCCGTAGCTTCCAAACTACTTAAACTAAGGTAAACTAACCTAAGGACAAAACAAACACACACACACACACACACACACACACACACACACACACACACACACCAATGCCCCAGGAAGGACTCTAACCTCCGACGGCGAGCAACCGCGCGCTCCGCAGCGAGGCGCCTTAGACCGCTCGGCTACTCCATCGCGGCAAACTGTAAGATGCGATAGAGAAGGGGGAGGAAATTTAAGTAGAGAGGGGGAGAGGGAGATGAACAGGGAAAGCGTGGTGAGGATGAGAGGGAGGAGGTAGGGATGCACAGAAAGAGAAGGAAGGAAGATGGGACGGACCAAGAGACGTGCGTGTGAGGCGAGGGAGAAGAGGAGAAGAATAGAGATGGGCAGAGAGAGAGAGAGAGAGAGAGAGAGCGAGAGGAGGGAGGAAGAGGTGGACAAAGAGGGAGGATGGAGAAGGGGCAGAGAGGCGGAGCAGTGGAATGTATGATGTGTATCCAGTTCCCACTTAAGGGCATTATCAAATGGTACATATTAGAAATGCGTACTCTCTCTCTCTCTCTCTCTCTCTCTCTCTCTCTCTCTCTCTCTCTCTCTCTCTCTCTCTCTCCTATCTTTTCCATTCATCTGGAACAAGCCATTCCAGAGCGTGGTCAAATAAAGTTAACGGAGACTGATACAGGGTGTCCAGAAAAGGACTCCCCGATTTCAAAATTAAATATCTAGAAAACAAAGATCGATAGAGGAATGCAGTAAACTGTATGTTTATTGTGAAAGCTGTATGAAGTTTATACAGCAGTTTGAAATAATAGTTACAAAAGCTGCTAACAGATGGCGCTGTAATCGCCATACGTAATGCCTAGTATAAATAGTGATCCGAAGCCCAGAGCGATCAGTTCCACTATTGAAACGTGAAAGGAGATTAGCGTATCGAAGGAAGAGATTAAAACCATGCACTCCATTGAACAACGCGTTTTTCTGGTGCAAGTGTACAAAAGGTTAGAAGAGAGTCCTACGGCAACAAGGCGAAGTTTTCAAACACGATTTAATGTTCCAAAAGTACCCGAAGCAAAAACCATTCGTACGCTCTTCGCAAAATTTCAACGAACAGGCGGCGTAACTGATAATCTAGTGGGGCATGTTGGCCGCAAGCAAACCGCTGTTACGCCTGAAAATATCGCAACAGTTCCTGGAAATATTCAGCGAAATCCAATGTCATCCCTCCATAGAATTGCATCTGAGACTGGTTTGAAGCGTTCCAACACGCAGAAAATGCCCGTACGAGTTGTGCAACAAAGGGTTGCCTTTGCTAATCAGATGCTCACAATGATTGATGGTGAAGGATTTGATGTTGGCTACATCTGGTTTACAGATGAAGCTCACTTCCACCTGAATGGATACGTGAATAAGCAGAACTGGCGATTTTGGGGTTCCGAAATGCCATATTGGTGTGAAGCGAAACCCCTGTATTCTACTAAAGTTACTGTGTGGGCTGCAGTATGCAGCAGAGGCATTATTGGCCCTTTTTTCATTCGAGAAACAGTCGCTGGTGCACGTTACGTTGCAATTTTGGAACAATTTGTCGCCACACAGCAAGCGTCAGAGGATCGACCAGGTTTATGCAAGATGGAGCCCGACCACATCGTATCGAACAAGTGTTTCGCATTCTTGAGGAATACTTCGGGAATCGAGTCATTGCTTTGGAATATCCCATATTTACTGGTGCAGGCATGGACTGGCCTCCATATTCGCCGGATTTGACTCCCTGTGATTTTTTTTTTTTTTTTGGCAGAGTGAAAGACCTGGTCTACCCGAAGCATCCCGCCACGCTGGACGAGCTTGAATTGGCGATCTCTATGGAATGTGAATCCATTTCGGCTGAGACGCTACGAAATGTGATGGCGAATTACATTCTTCGTTTGCGCCACCTCTGTAGTGCCAAAGGTGAACATTTTGAAAATAATGTGATGTGATTGTTTGCAAAGAGTGTTTTCATAGGATTATTTCACTTATGTATGCTGATATGAGCTGTACAGCGTACAGTGCAATCTGTTAGCAGCTTTTGTAACTATTATTTCAAACTGTTGTATAAACTCCTTACAGCTTTCACAATAAACATACCGTTTACTACATTCATCTATCGATCTTTGTTTTCGAGATATTTAATTTTGAAATCAGGGAGCCCTTTTCTGAACAGCCTGTATTTCACTCAATATTAATTCACTTTAAACTACTCGTTAAATTCGCTAGTCCGGCCATTTCTGGCTACCATATTAACAGAAATCCCGAATTATTTAGGATACCGATACCAAAACGATCCTATATTGAGCATGTATATGAAATAATTTGCTCCCCATCTAGCAGAGGTGTACAGTATTCTATGGACGAGTGAAGCGTTACTAACGATCGAAAAAAGCACAGGTAGTTCCATTTTCAATAAGGATCATTAAACAGTATGTCTGTCTTTAGCCCTTTCCCGCACATGCAAGGTCGGTACTGTGTTAAACGCGGATTTGGCATGTCTTAATATTTACAGGGTGGCCGGATGCCCTTCCTGCCGCCAAAGGATCATCAAACAGATGGCCTATATATTTTACGTCGGTCTGGAAATAGGTCTAACGCCGGTCTATAGGTCGAGGAGGACAGCATCCAGCAAAACGACCTATCTATTGCTTCCTAGGTCTCATATACGAACAGAGAGAGCTGTGTTTCACACGATCGTTGTCTTCGGAACCCTTGTTCATTCCTACGTCTCCAGATAGGTCATACTATGCGCGCACACAGTTTCTAAAAAGATGTTGCTGCTGTTGTTTTCAGTCTGCAGACTGGTTTTATGCAGCTCTCCAGGTTACCCTGTCCTGTGCAAGCCTTTTCATCTGACAAGGAGACCATATGGGTATAGGATTTTAGATTTTTTTATGGCACGTAAATTTCAGAACTCAAATAACAATCAGCCAAAGCCATTCGACGCAACTCTCAAAAATTCTCGAGAAAATCCACTTTTGCAGATAAACATCACTACTAATCATTAAATGACTTGCCACATTTGTCGGTGTGGCTCAGGGCGTAGCATTCTGGCCTTACAGATTTAGGGTTCGATACGTCACAGATTTTTTTTTTTTTTTTTTGTGTGTTCTAATACTTACATAATTTTAATGTATAATAGTAATTTTTAAGAAAAGTACGTATTTTTGTTTATACGTAATTTTCCATATTTATTGAAGGTTATTAAAATGGTTTCAATAAAAAAGTCAATTTTTACACTATTAGCTTCACTATTAGTTGACGGCGGTAATCTTTATTCAGTTTGTGAAGAGCTATGACACTGTTTTTCGAAAGTCATCTCCATAGCTACGAATGTCTTTTGAGATGTAACAGGCAAGCTACAGAGCTAAATGTTTACTGCTTAATCACGCAAATAACAAATTATTTTATTAGAACCTCAAATGTTACATGCCAGTTTGTGATCTCAGAGTATGTGTAATATAAGAAACATAATTTCTATGGTTAAGAGAACATACATATATTGCTAGAAAAAACAAACAATATTTCATCATAAACTAGGAAAATAAACAAGAGCACATTGCCATGAAACTAAAACCTGCTAATATGCACTTTAGGAAAACATAAAGTGAAATAGTATGCTTAGAGATATTCTATTGTATATTTGAGTAGGAACTGGCATGAAAACACAAATATAATTGATGTTTCGAATATAAGCTTGCCAGCATAGGCAGCATTGTAGATTAACTAAGCCTATATGAAATATTCCCGTGTTCTTGTATACAGCAAAACAACTAATACTTTATTTCATTATTCTGTACATGGTAGGAACATCTGTCTTCACTATTTTTCACGGTATTAGTATAAACAATGTATTGGTGTATTTCATAGTTAAGCATATTTCAGATCTGCAACCCAATATATGAAAGCAGGATTATTATGAATCGATGTAAACTGATAATTACCTTAATTTTGAATGTAAAGCTGCTATTATCTTGCCATAACATGGCCAAACTAATTGTTTTTCATATATTTAATAGTTGTAACAATGTATGGTATTGTAGGCCAGACTATAAAAGGAGGCCACACAAAGATCGAAAAGGAAGTCTTTTAACAGCTTTCCAAGCCGCCACTATGCCGGTTTGGGCAAACGTGATGAAATTAAACACCTTTTCAGATACGTCGTGTTTGTTCTGAGTTCTTGCCTTAATTTTGACGCACACATAAAATAGAGAACATTTCTCTAGCTGCACGTAATCTGAATGAATTCTAGAGGTTCCTGTACGCAGGTTATGCAGATGCTGTGTTTTAAGAAGATTCTACATCGACATCAAGGCAACTGTGCTGAACTTTGATGCTGTGGAGATTTATTAAGACGTGAAGACCACAATCACTGAGTCGCCGAACAGAACATCTGTAAGGTGGTAAAACGTTTTACTTTCCAAGCAGCTCGCAAAACTTCAAATCTATTTTGTCCAGACATTTTGAGAATTGCAACGAATGGCTTTCGCTGATTGTTATTCAATTTCTGATCTTCACGTACCACAAATATAAAGAAATTCTAATATACCCATGTCGTCTCCTTGCGAGAATGAGAACGCCAACCTACATCCTTTTGTAGCTGTTTACCGAATACGGACCTCGGTCTCCCCTACGATTTTTACCCCACACTTCCTTCTGATGCTAAGTTGACGATTCCTTGATATCTCAGAATGTGTCCCACCAACATATCCCTTCTCTTAGTCAGCATATGCCAGAAACTCCTTTTCTTCCAAATTCCGTTGAGCACTTACTCATTACGAGCAGTTACGCGAACTACCCTTTATCATTCGTCTCTGGCACCACATTTCAAAAGCTATCATCCTTTTGTCTCAACTCCTTATCGTCCACGTTTCACTCCCATTTCCCAGACAAATGTTTTCAGAATGGACTTGCTAACAGTTAAATTAATATTGGATGCCAACAAATTTCGCTTCTTCAGAAATGTTTTTCTTCTGATAGCTATTCTGCGTTTTATATCTTCTTTGCTTCTGCTATCATATGTTAATTTGGTACCCAAACAACAGAACTCATTTACTACTATTATTACCTCATTAAGTAATCTAAGTTCTTCAGCATCGCCTGATTTTCCGATCAATTTTTATTTCAGGTCCTTTGCTGTCTCTAACAGAATTACTACGTCATCGGCAGACTGCAAAGCTTTTATTTCTTCACTCTCCGAATCTCTCCTTGCATTCATCCAAATCTTGCTCAATATACAGCTTGGCAATAATTGGGAAAGGGACAAACTTACCCCCATCTTGAATATAATTCTTCGCTCCCCATATTTTACCCTGCTACCTTCAGAATTTGTAAGAATGTATTGCAGTCAACACTGTCAAAAGCTTTTTCCAGATCTACAAACGCTAAAAACGTAGTTTCGTCTTCCCTTAACCTATCTTCTAAAATAAGTTGTAAGTATTGTCTCCCGTGTTCCGATATTTCTCCTAAATCCAAACTTATCTTCCTCGAGGTCGGATTCCGACAGTTTTTCCATTCGTCTGTAAATAATTCGTATTAGTATTTTGCATCCGTGACTTATCAAACTGATTGTTCTGTAATTTTCACATCTGTCTGCACTTAATTTCTTTGGAATTTGAATTACTACAATATATTATTCCTGAAGTCGCAGTTTATTTCCAATGGTCTTTCCCCCTAGTTATCCATTCTTCTACGGTCTTGCATTTGTCCTATACCATTCCAGCTTAGCCAGTCTGCACTTCATGTAAATTCATTTTTCAGCCATAGGTACTCACTTTTGTCTGACTCACTTGCTGCTATTTCTGTATTTTCTCCTTTCATCCTGTGTTATCCAGGGATTTCTATTCGTCCTTGTCCTTCTGTCTATATGATCCTCTGCGACCTTCACTGATGTGTCTCTCAGAGCTTCCCATTGTTCTTTTACTGCATTACTTTCCCGTTTCGGTCAATCCTTGCGTAATGCTTCTTCTGGAACCCTCGGCAAATTCGGTTTCCTTCAATTTATCGAGATTACATCTCCTCACTTTTCTACCTTTTTCCAATTTCTTAAGTTTTAATCTAAAGTTCACAACCGGTCAATCTGCTACCTCCCAATGTATCCTGGTCTCTTCCACATGCACAACCTTCTTTCATGATGATTAAACCAAGTGTTTGTAATGATTAAATTGTGCTTGTACTACCAGGCGATCATTCCTTTTCTCCCAGTCCATATTCACTTCCTACATTTCCTTCTCTTCCCTTTTCTATTACCGACTTCCAGTCTTCCATCACAATCAAGTTGTCCTCTCCCTTAACTGTCTGAATAATTTATCTTTTCATACATTTCTTCGATCTCCTCCTCATCGGCAGAGCTAGTTGGGATGTAAAGTTGTACAACTGTGGTCTGTATCGGCTTCGTGCCTATAATTGCTACGATAATGTATTCACTATGCTGTTCATAGTAATTTACCCGCATTTCCATTTTCTTATTCATTATGAGTCCTACTTCTGTGTTACCACCACCCGATTTTTGTATTTATAACCCTGTACTCACCAGATCAGAGTTCCTGTTCATGGTGACACCAAACTTCACTAATCCCCACCATATCTAAATTGAACCTATCCATTTCTCTTTTCAAATTTTCTTATCTCCCTACCCGATTAAGGGATCTGAAATTCCACTTTCAGATCCCTAGAAAGCCTGTTTTGTTTTCCTTAATGACGACATCCTCCTGAGTAGTCCCCGCCCGGCGATCCGAATGGGAGACTATTTTACCTCCGGAATATTTTACCCCAGAAGACATCACCATAAACATACAGTAGAACTGCATGTCCTCGGGAAAAGTAACGACTGTAGTTTCCCCTTTTCTTCAGCCGTTCGCAGTAACTGCATTGCAAAGCCATGTTGGCTGATGTTACAAGGCCAGCTCAGTCAATCATCCAGACTGCTGCCCCTGTAACTACTGAAAAGACTGCTGCCCCTCTTCAAGAACCACAAGTTTGTCTGGCCTCTCCACAGATACCCCTCCGCTGTGGTTGCACCTACGGTACGGCTATCTGCATCGTTGAGGCACGCAAGCCACCCCACCGCGGCAATGTCTGTGGTTCATGGGGGTGGAAAATATGAACACAACTGTAAAATAGCCTACACTTGCAAATGCCGTGTGTAGGTATAGCATTATTTAACGAACAATAAAGTTGGGCTTTTTTTTTTTTTTTTTTTTTTTTTTTGTAGTGATAGCAGATTGAAAGGCTAAAATATCAGGGGAAAAATTCAAAATGTCGGGATCTTGGAAATACAGTGTGGAGAAATTTCATAAATACATATTTTACTTCTTATTTTTAAAATATAACATTAATTAATATTTAGTAACAAAAAGCAATCCCTGCAGGTTTCTTCAAAAAACCAAGAACACAGTCAGAATGTACAGTTCAATAACGTTAGGTGGTACAGTTCAAGAACAGTAGTTGGCTGTTATATGAGTAACAGCATTTCTGATTATATATATATATCGCTGTAAGTAGGGTTAACTCCAGGGATTTTGTCGTACCGTGCAAAAATTTCATGCACAGTGATTCCCCCCCCCCTCACATTTTCAGTATAATCAACTTTTCTCACGCTATAATTCATACCTATATTACCTATTTCTTTCACTTATCACAGTCATGCGTCTCTTTGTCGTAAATATGTCTTAAACAATGGTTTTTGTTGTTGTTGTTGTTGTTATGGTCTTCAGTCCGGAGACTGGTTTGATGCAGCTCTCCACCCTACTCTATCCTGAGCAAGCCTTTTCATCTCCTCATAAGAACGACAACCCACATCCACTTGAATCTGCTTACTATACGCATCTCTTGGTCTCCCTCTGCGATTTTTACCCCACACACTTCCCTCCAATGCTAAATTTACAATTCCTCGATGTCTAAGAATGTGTCCTACCAAGCGATCCCTTCTTTTAGTCAGGGTATGCCAAAAATTCCTTTTCTCAACAATTCTGTTCAGTACTCTTCATTAGTTATGCGATCTATCCACCTAATCTTCAGCATTCTTCTGTAGAACAACATTTCAAAAGCCTCTATTCTCTCCCTGTCCGCACTGCTTATCGTCCAAATTTCACTCCCGTACAAGGCAACACTCCACACAAATGCCTTCAGAAAAGACTTCCTTACACTTAATATTCGATGTTAGCAAATTTCTCTTTTTCAAAAATGCTTTTCTTCCCATTGCCATTCTGCATTTTATATCTGATGTACTGCGACCATCGCATGTTATTTTACTACCCAAGTAACAAAACTCATCTACCACCTTCATTGTTTCCTTACCTAATCTAATTCCTTCAGCATCACCCGATTTTCTAAGACCGCATTCCATTATCTTTGTTTTGCTCTTGTTAATGTTCATTTTATACGCTCTCTTCAACACATTGTCCATTCCATTCAACTGCTCTTCCAGGTCCTTTGCTGTCTCTGACAGAATTACAATGTCATCAGCAAAATTTGCAACTGGTTGGTTGATATTTTACTGTTTTTATTTCTTCCTCCTGAGCTTTAATCCCTATTCCAAATTTTCCCTTGCTTTCCTTCACTGCCTGCTCGATGTACAAATTGAATAGCATCGGAGAAAGGCTGCAACCCTGTCTTACTCCCCAACTGATGCTTCCCTTTCATGCCCTTCGAGTCTAATAACTGTATTTTACCCCTGCTGACTTCAGAATTTGAAAGAGTGTATTCCAGTCAATATTGTCAAAAGCTTTCTCCAAATCTACAAAAGCTAAAAATGTAGGTTCGCCTTCCCTTAATCTATCTTCTAAGATAAGACGTAAAGTGAGGATTGCCTCCCGGGTTCCTACGTTCCTCCTGAATCCAAACTGATCTTCCTCGAAGTCAGATTATACCAGCTTTTCCATGCTCCTGTAGATAATTCGTGTTAAAATTTTGCAAGCATGACTTATAAAACTGATGGTTCTGTAATTTTCACACCTGTCTGCGCCTTATTTCTTTGGAATGGGGATTATAACATTTTTCTTAAAGTCTGGGGGTATTTCGCCTGTTTCATACATCCTGCACACCAGTTCAAATAGTTTTGTCATGGCTGGCTCTCCCAGAGACTTTAGTAGCTAGGGTATGTCATGTACTCCTGGGGCCTTGTTCCGACCTAGGTCTTTCAGGGCTCTGCCAAATTCATCTCTCAGTATAGTATCTCCTATTTCATCTTGATCTACTTCCTCTTCCCTTCCTACAACATCGTCTCTAAGTTCATTTCCTTTCTAGAACTGCTCTATGTACTCTTTCCACCTTTCGGCTTTCCCTTCTTTGCTGAGTACTGGTTTCCCATCTGAGTTTCTTGATATTCATAGAGTTCCTGTAGGTAGTATCTACTTTTCCCCTTCTTATACATCCTTCTACAGATTTGCATCTTCCCGTCCAAACTTTGTTGGAGGTTTCACATAGTACAGTCCGTTTTTATTGTTTCCTGAGATATTTTACTTGGCTTAATGATTGTTGGGGTGGCTTGCGTGCCTCAACGATGCAGAAAGCCGTACCGTAGTTGCAACCACAGCGGAGGGGTATCTGTGGAGAGGCCAGACGAACGTGTGGTTCCTGAAGAGGGGCAGCAGCCTTTTCAGTAGTTACAGGGGCAACAGTCTGGATGATTGACTGAGCTGGCCTTGTAACATCAGCTAATGTGGCTTTGCCATGTAGTTACTGCGAACGGCTGAAAGCAAGGGGAAACTACAGTCGTTATTTTTCCCGAGAACATGCAGCTCTACTGTATGAACATATCATGATGGCATCCTCTCGGGTAAAATATTCCGGAGGTAAAATACTCCCCCATTCGGATCTCCGGGCGGGGACTACTCAGGAGGAAGTTGTCATCAGAAAAGACTATACTGGCATTCTACGGATCGGAGCGTGAAACGTTAGATCTCTTAATCGGGTAGGAAAATTAGAAAATTTAAAAAGGGAAATGGATAGGTTGAAGTTATAGTGGGGATTAGTGAAGTTCGGTGGCAGGATGAACAGGATTTCTGGTCAGGTGATTACAGGATTATAAATACAAAATCAAATGGGGGTATCACAGGAGTAGGACTGATAATAAGAAGATAGGAATGCGGGTAAGAATCACAAAAGAAGGTTGAATACGTGGAAGAGACAATAGGGCACCGGAAGATATCAGTTAGATTTTATAATGGTAAAACATAGATTCCGGAACCAGGTGATAAACTGTAATACATACCCAGGGGCAGATATGGACTCTGACCATAACTGGTTAGTCATGAACTCTAGGCTGAAACTGAAAAAACTGCAGAAAAGTAGGAAAATAAGGAGACGGGACTTAGATAAACTGAAGGAACGTGAAGTTCTGGAGAAATTCAGAGGGAGATTTAGGCATCATTTGACAGAAACAGGGGGAAATAAAACAGTAGAAGAGGGATGGGTAGCATTGAGAGATGAAATAGTGAAGGCAGCAGAGGACAAAATAGGTAGAAAGGCAAGACCTACAAAAAATCCTTGGATAACACAGGAAATACTAAATTTAATTGATGAAAGGAGAAAATATAAAAATGCAGTAAATGAAACAGGCAAAATGGAATACAGACGACTAAGAAATGAGATTGACAGGAAGTGCAAAATGGCTACTTCCCCAAAAAATGTGCCGGCCTGGACGATGACAAGGTTTACCCTCTCCCTTCCCCCCTCCCCACCTAGAGCCGACCCGGACTGCAACCACTGTACTGTAAAACGTACACTTTCACGACCGGAAAAGTTATAATTCTAAAATATTTATTGTGCAAAATATTTATTGTGCCGTGGAAAAGGCAGGAATTTACAGGGTTACGTGAAGTTTTAAAGACGTATACATGGGTACTGGTATTAGTAGAGCACAAGGGCAGCTGTAGAAGGGGAGGAAGATGAGTTGTTGCGGAACATGCTTTGCAGCCTTTGACCACCAATTTGATAAAACCGAGATACTGCAAGGCACAAGCGGATACCATGAAAGGCTGCATCGAGTGGCAATAGAAATTGTTGAACACCCCGAGAATTTCTACACGAAAGAAGAGGGGGTGAAACAACGAGATCTGCTGATGAACAGGTGCAGCAGTCTCCCACCACGGGGCGATAGCTTCAGCGGACGGCGGCAACCGACAGCAGCGAATAACGCTCGAACGTAAGACGAGGCCAACGATAAAAACACGTGACGTCGTACATCTGCGCGGAGGCACGCGAAAACGAAATTTGGCTGCAGTCAGTAGCCAGTAGCGATGGGTCGAACCACTTCCTCATCTGTGTGTTCACTTCACTCGTTCGCCCTCCATTCTATGAAGCGTTCACATGAAGTAGTTCTTCATGAAGTACTGAAGCGTGGCGACAGGCAGCGCTGTCGTTCACTGCGCCTCGCTCACTCAGTACTATATGACCAACAGATGGCAGAACTATAGAATTATTGGTTAATTATTGACCGGCAGTGCTTAGCGCCCTTACGGCATTTGAAATGATTTAAATAGATCTCTGTTGCGAGGCGTCAACGAAAAGATAAACAGAGAAGGCTATCTCATATACAGTAAAGGAAATACGTTTAATTTTGTTTGTCATTGTCGCACAATGTTCTCTATTTTATTTATTTATTTTTCTTTTTATTGGCACATGATACCTTGTTTGTTGTTCTTACTGACTGAAAACTCCAGTGTCACCAACAATGTACACCATAATGTTACAATTTAATCCAAAACCGAAATAATTATACCGCTGTCATATAGACATGTACCTTAACTTTGCTCGATAATTTTCCTGTCAATTTAACTTGAAGGATTACTGTTCTTGACAAAAATAAAATTAGTTAAATTTCACGTCGAGACACTGGTAATCTTTTACGCAAATCCCTACATCAGTTTTTGTATCTTTCTATTGTTGCACTATGGGCAGCTACTCGCGATCGCGGAAAAGTAGTGAAATTTGGGGTTTCTTCGCCGACTTGATGGAAAAGCTAAATGTAACTCCTGTTCGAAGTGTATTTGTTATAAGGGGGGGGGGGGGGGGGTACTTTCATATTGGTATGGTGCATCCAACAGTGGTTTATCTGTAAGGCGTTTAGCACCTCTTGCTCTTTCACTTTTCTATGTTTCATCTGAAGGTAACCCAGACAATCCGCCACCAACATCAACAATGAATATCAACACCCGGACAACGATCACTGTCAGAGAATGACAGAACCAGTTCAACAGGTGCAAGCCGATCTCAGAGTCAAGCAACATTGTCCACGTGTTTTTCCAAACAGAAGAAATGAGGGGATAGATGTCGCACTTTCAGAGACTGTGGTGACAGATTATTTGCTCTTTAACCCTTCGACAGTCGCGTATGTATCTGTGAGATACATGACCTACTTTTTCTCTAATATTGCCGCAGTGAACAGTGATAACGGCTTGCTGGTCCACGACACGTGCCTTTATTCGTAGAACCGTTTTCGAGTGGTACTTCGGCTCTCAAAGACGTACTTTGGGGGCAACGATAAGTATATGTCTAGCAAAAACTTCCTTCCCTCCAATGAAAATCGCTGTTACATTAGCCAATGAACGACGACTTTGGAAAGTGACGTGAAAACGATATTCACTTGTTCCTTCCATGTCACAGACGCCATTTTGATTTGATGTATATCTTCATTCAGCCCGGAAGTGTTTACTGATGAAGACACCGGCCGTGAAAGCCTTCATGGGATGATTGCTGTATATCTCACCATTTTGGTTTTATAATTTGCAGTAAACCGTTTCAGGGCAACAGCGAATTAATGACAAATTACATAATCATCTCTGGATGAATTTATTATAACTAAATGTAATTTAAATCAAATTAACATTAAGAAATAAACTTGTGGGAATGAGTATATAAAATTTGAAGGTAGCAATAATGTCGAGTTGCTGTGGTGTAATGGGTAGTGTGCTGGACTACAAAGCAAAAGGTTCTGTAAACGAAACTTGTCCCATGCAATTTTTTTTTTATTTTTTTTTTTATCTTAACGTTTGCAACACACTGTGGGAGTTATTTATCCACAACATTTTGTGGAATTTTCTTATTCACATATCAGAATTATGTTATCGAGTACTCTTCTATGCTGTCTCAGGAGTCGATAACATCGATTTGGTGTTTTTAATGTGTGCCTGAAGAACGGAGAATGAAATTGCTGCTGCAATTGGTACGATCAGCAATGACATTTATGTTCTTCCTTCTCCCAAATATTTGACTTTGTTCCAACTATGTTGCGATTATCGAGAATATGGTTGGAGACAAAACTAGGGGAACGTTAAAATTGCTGGTACAGTAAGTGAAATGAGTAGCAATGACATTTAGGCCTACACCATTCGCTAGTCAGCGAGATGTGGCTATTTATTTGCGAATATTTTGCTGCTTAGTTTCGAATATATCGCGATTTCTGAGAGTGTGCTTACACCGATATTCCTTGTCACCAATATTTGGTGGTTTGTTTCTGAATATGTCACGATTACAGTGTGTGTGGTTAACTAAGATCCTAACAGAATACATTTAATTTATATTGCAACTGCATACAGAATATTCAGAACAACGTCGTCTGCTGGCATCTCTAAACGTGCCATTAATGGGCAGTCTTCAGGCCTACAGACATTGTGTTCGTTATCCTCTATAAGATCTTAAAACGTAAACAAAGGCATTTAACTGTAAAAAATAAAGAATTTGTTGTAATTATTTAATGCACGTTAGCTTTGAAATTGCATTGTTCAATTATATGTGAGCTTCGTGCCCTGGAATTCAAACGCGAAACTTCCAGTCTTCCACTTTTCCAAATAATCGCGAGTCAAAAGCAGTATTCCGGCAGTGGATTGTAGTTTCGAAATAGGAAAGTACAAACAACATTTTACTTTCAACTCTGAATATAAATACAGGTACGGAAATGCAGGTAACACTTTCCAATTACACAACTAAACAAGTAATGAACAACTGGTTTAATTCGTCTGCTAGAATGGCTACCGCAGATGTGATAACCACAGATATATATTTATCGTTGCCTCCAGAGTATGTCTTTGAGAGCCGAAGAGCCGGAGTACCACTCGAAAACGGTTCTACGAATAAAGGCACGTGCCCACGACACCTTGTGTCATACCTTTCTTATTACTCCACAGGAGTTTCAGCCTTATCCTGATACTGACAAGATCATAAATGACTCAGACGTGAGAACGTGTATTTTCTGTATCTGTCAGATACACAGCTACACAGGGCAGAAAATGTTGGCAAGGGGCCTACGTTTGGGAACCCTTGGTTTAGACAGTAACTGTAGCAGCGCTGATGTGGCGGGAAAGGGAAACACAAGTGTGTGAGCGAGAGAACCACAGCTGAAACAAATGAGTTGTAAATGTAAGAAACAAAAAATGAAGTGCGAGAACTGAAGTGTTTGAAGTAGCAGTTCATTGGAACTGAGTGTATACTTCACACTTCACGGCAGTGAAGCGTTCATCATTCACGAACTAATCACTAGTAGCCAGCCATGATGCGATTCGGACATACAAAGCAGCCACGATCCACCTTGAAGATGGGGACGAAACGTTGGTTATTAACATGAAATCCATCCGACCACGGATAATATGCGGAATATTTTACTAATTTTAACAACTGCACTGTCTACTACGGTACAAGTGCCACTGTGCTGATGAACAACTACAGTTCATTATATAATTTTTCTTAAACTGCACATGCTGAAGATGGCCCCGTCAAACGGGGTGAATTCGGACAGTTCTGAGATTATTTTCACTATAAATTTTTAGGTTTTGGCAGATTTCACTGTTTTTTTTTATTTTTTTTTTATTTTTTTATGGAAGTGGTGGGATATATGTATAACCAATAAAATATCCTAGAAGCAGAACGTCTATGTGCACCTACTTTTGCCTGACACAAAGTGTCAGAAATCACCCCATGGACTGGGGTGATTTTGGACACACATGTATATTCAATCTCTGTCCGGTGTTTGGAAGTGTATGGACTGATTTCGGACACAAATTGCCTTTTTATTTTAGTCTACTTTCTTTCAGTTTGATTTTAGTGACTTAACATATTTTAAAGACGTCCATCATTAAAATAGGGGATAAGGACTGAGATACGGAATTTTAGTAATTAAAGGCTTTTATATACGTTAATTTACCACAATGAATATCTTTAACTGTTTTCTTTACAATTTCCGGGCCATAATTACACTCATCTTGTACACCTTAATTTTATACGTTATCGGCATTGTCCGAAAACACCCCACAAAGAACAATATTTCGAAAAAACCTGCGTTATTTTGAAACTTTACACAAAACTCGTAACAAATTGGTACAAAAGTTCTCAGTGCCGCAGCCTACTGATCTCGTTGGCAACTGACGCTACAGCACTCTTCCGCCGGTCGCAACAAAGTTACCGCTCCATAACAGAACTTTCGACAATGAGCCTGTCCCATTGATTGCGTCAGTAAACAATCGATCCAAATGCGTGACGCGGGAATTACAGTCTCGTGCATAAAATAAGCAGCGCGCGCAGGTGGAAATTGGCGCTAATTGGCTGCAATGGAGCGGGAAAGAGAAGATAAACCATATCGATTTACCCACGCCCCCCTCTCTCTATTGTCATCCTCTTCAATTCTTCATACGATTTTTTGCCCATATCTTCTTTGATGTTATTAAAATACTTTCCTCTTGGCGTGCCTCTTTTTTTTTTTTTCCTCTCTCTCTCTAACTTTTCCTTCAAAGATATTCTTTAGGAACTAGTTGTCTCATTATATGGCCTATCATCTTTGATTTTGTAGAAAAGACATTTTTATATATGCACAAAAGCTGCTTTGATTTGAAATGCTGACTAGTTTCGGGCTTTGCCCATTTTCTTAAGCTCACCTAGTCACAATTTCAAATAAAAGTAGCTTTGGTTCATCTATAAAAATGTCTTTCTACAATATTTAAGAGCTGCAAAACGCGACGTACCAAAAACATTTGATCTTTGATTTTGTTCTTCCTATATAATTTAGCCGCGTTCTGTTCTCATTCAGTTCTCTTAAGACCTGTTCATTACTTTTCCTATCTACCCAGCTTGTTTTCGTCATTCTTCTTGATACCCCCATTTCCATTGCTTCCCGTCTCTTTTTCTCTGCCTTTCCCAAAGTACGCGTTTAAGTAGGTAGTAATATTTAGCATCTTTACCCAACATTTTTACGAAACGTAATGATTCATGTCTGTCCATCCAAGGAAACCAGAGACTATTGTAGTCGTAATTCTACCACACATTAGTGAAACAAACTTAATATGCCTAACATGAATACTTTTATTTAAAACTTCACACGACATCAAAACCAAAGAGAATAACACATGTTTATTGATATAGCAACGCAAAAATCCATAGAAATTATCATCAGAAAATAACGGCAAAGATCAGTTAACTTACTATCCACCACAGAGGTTACTCACACGCGTACTTGTCATTATGAGAACACACAAACTTATGATCGCCACACAGCTCCCCCCTTAAAGAGCGGAGCTCCTGGAATGTCTTGATACTTGAACTTGATCTGACGCCCAGCTCTTGTGTGCATCGGACGATCTTGCGGTGGTGAAACTTCCAACTGCGACGCCTCTGCTTCATTCTGTGGTGGTGAAGTCACAGGAGGTGTCTGAGGTAACGTGTCAACGTGCCCTGGGATCACATCTTCCTGCAGTATCGGTTCATTGTCTGTTGTTGTTGTAGGTATAATCCATGCTGGCTTAACGCGCTCAATTGACACTTTCGTCGGAACACCATTGTACAATATGTCCATGGTATGTTTACTTCTTGCTAGTACTTGAAATGGACCAGTATAAGGTGGCTGTAAAGGAGCTTTGACAGAATCCACACGAAGCATCACATGTGAGCAAGTGTTTAAATCTTTGTGCACGAATACCTGACGGTTGCCATGACGAGAAGGTGGTGGACAATGTATTTTAGCACAGTGTTGTCTTAACTGACGCACCAGCTGAGGAAGCTCTTCTGAGCTAGGTAGTGACACTGGTATCAAATAGTCTGCTGGGATGCGAATAGCCTCACCATAAACCATTTCTGCAACTGATGAACGTATGTCGGGTTTAAATGCTGTCCGCAGCCCTAACAGCACCAAAGGCAGTGCTTCTGTCCACTTGTCTTGGTGACACATTAATGCTGCTTTCAAAGTTCGGTGCCAACGTTCGACCATCCCGTTACTGGCTGGATGGTAAGTGGTCGTGTGATGCCGCTGAAAACCACACATTCTTGCGAGCTCTAAGAACAGTACAGATTCAAATTGTCTTCCCTGATCAGTGGTAACATGGAGTGGACAACCAAAGCGTGCAATCCATGTCCCTATAAACGTCTTCGCTGTCGTCTCTGCTGATATATCGGCTATAGGAATCGCCTCGGCCCACCTTGTGCACCTGTCTATGACTGTAAGCAAGTACCTGTAACCTTCTGACTGCTGTAGAGGTCCTACCAAGTCGACATGGACGTGAGAGAATCTAGCTGAATTTCCTTGAAAGTCTCCTACTTCTGCGTGCACATGACGACCCACTTTACTTTTCTGACAGGGAATGCATGTACGTGTCCAAACACGTGCATCTCTTTTCATTGATGGCCACACAAAACGATCTGTCAGCAACTTAACTGTCGAATTGGCTCCCGTATGTGCAAGACCGTGAACACTGTTGAACGCTGTTTTACGAAATTTACTAGACACAAATGGCCTTAGTTTGCCTTGTGACATGTCGCACCACAGTCTAGCATCACAGTTGGGTACGGTAATCTGTTTAAATTTAAGCCCAGTTAATGGATCATTTAAAAGTTGTTGCAGTTCTGGGTCTCTGGTTTGCTCTTCTGCAAGTTTATGATAGTCTATAACTTCTGATATGCCACAAATCCGTGAAAAATAGTCAGCAACTATATTCTCTGCCCCATTCACATGTCTAATGTCGGTCGTAAATTGACTCACAAACTCGATATGACGAAACTGTCTTGGAGAGCACTTGTCACTAGTAGTTTTAAATGCTGCAATTATGGGCTTGTGATCTGTAAACACAGTAACTGGTCTACCCTCAATTTGTGGACGAAAGTGTTTAATTGCTTCATAGATAGCCAGCAGTTCTCTGTCGTATGCACTCCTTCTAATGGTGGGTCGGTTATCACGTCTGATATCAACGTCGTGCTTTGTTGATCAAGATTACTAATCACCAAGGTAAATTTCTCATGATCGTCTACAACCCTTTGCTGACGAAATATATTCTCCATTACTGCAAACCAAGTGCGTGGTTGTAAAGGCATAAATGGAGGTGCTCTTAATTGCAGCCGTTGAGTAGGTGAACTGATAAAATTGGCAGAATTTTGTCTGGCTGTATCAAGTTGTAACTCGCTTGAATTAACCATCGTACTGTATGGAAGTTCCTTTCCACCAGATTGCGGCCGAGTTGTCGAATCAACATTTTCTCTATTCATCATTACATGCTTGTTACTCGTATTTCTTGAAATCTGTAACTCCAAATTCTTTATTTCATGTTGAAGCCGTTTGATCTCTTCCGATATGCCTTCGTCGCTCATCACAAAGCCTGATATTAAGTATTTAGACGGAAGGCAAAAAAAAAGAAAAAGACCTATTTCTTCAAAACCTTAGTCGGGAGTCACCAATTATGTAGTCGTAATTCTACCACACATTAGTGAAACAAACTTAATATGCCTAACATGAATACTTTTATTTAAAACTTCACACGACATCAAAACCAAAGAGAATAACACATGTTTATTGATATAGCAACGCAAAAATCCATAGAAATTATCATCAGAAAATAACGGCAAAGATCAGTTAACTTACTATCCACCACAGAGGTTACTCACACGCGTACTTGTCATTATGAGAACACACAAACTTATGATCGCCACACTATCTTTGATGCTAATGCTAATGTCGAAGGATTTAAAAAGAAGCAAAAGTTTTGGGCAGTATCACTCCAAAATGGAAGCCTGAATAGTTTTACAACGACAAAAGACTTCGGAGATGAATCAGACATACCTGAGGATATCGTAAATGAGTTTGAAGTTAACCTGTTATCTTTGCTTGATTCTTTGAATTCATATTTTCCAGACAGGTTGCAAGAAAACATTAAAGAAAATGTTTGGGTTATATATCCGTATTCAGTATCAAAAAGCCATCTCTTTGACGCCGCAACAGTATGAATGCTTGCTTGATATGACATCAGATTCCGCAAAATTTCAAACTAAGCAATCAGTCTCGAAATTTGGTCTACGCTGTAGGTCGAGTTTAAAATCTTATCAGATATAGCTAAACTTATTCCTCCGCCTTTCTCAGCCACATATTCATGCGAATCTGTGTTTTCTGTATGTTTCAAGTAAAACAAAATAAAGATCCTGTTTCAATTTAGAGCAAGATATTCGGTTGCAACAGCCCAATATTCAACCAGATAGCCTCATCGTATGAATTAAAACAGTCTCATTCTTCTCACTGACATTTTTTTCTTTTTCCTAGACCAAGGAAAGCGTGTAACTATGTCGTTAAATACCTATTTATCTGTGTGTGTAAAAAATTGTGGATCAACAATATTTGTTCTGCTGAATTTAGTCTCAAATGTTTTGTTATTGTTTTTTGTATGTGCTTGAAGTTCAGTGTAATGTGAAATTGTGTATAAAGAAAACATTTTCAGTGATTAATATT
This sequence comes from Locusta migratoria, assembly GCA_026315105.1. Taxonomy (NCBI): domain Eukaryota; kingdom Metazoa; phylum Arthropoda; class Insecta; order Orthoptera; family Acrididae; genus Locusta; species Locusta migratoria. The sequence goes on along the minus strand of CM048753.1, from coordinate 116,759,390 downwards.
AATGTCTTGTGCGCTTAAATTGTGAAATTACCTTGCTTCGTCAATAATACTGCCACTGAATTTACTGAATACAGTATACATCTGCGACGAAAAATTTAATGCTCCGCCTTTAGTTCCACTTTTTAAAGGTGCTCCGCGACTAAAAAAGTTTGAGAACCTCTGCTGTAGTATATAGAGAGTTGCAACAAAGGAAAATTGTATTGAAATGCAGGAGGATCTGTCTCGAATTGGCGCATGGTGCAGGGAATGGCAATTGAATCCCAATGTAGACAAGTGTAATGTGCTGCGAATACATAGAAAGAAAGATCATTTATCATTTAGCTACACTATAGGAGGTCTGTAACTGGAAGCAGTTAATTCCATCAATTATCTGGGAGTGGGCATTAGGAGTGATTTAAAATGGAACAACCATATAAAGCAGATGCCAGACTTAGATTCATTGGAAGAATACTAAGGAAATTCAGTCCGAAAACAAAGGAAGTAGGTTACAGTACACTTGTTCGCCCACTGCTTGAATACTACTCACCGGTGTGGGATCCAAACCAGGTAGGATTGATAGAGGAAGTACAGAAGATCCAACGGAGAGCAGCGCGCTTCGTTACAGGATCATTTGGTAATCGAGAAAGATCGCTAAACTGCAGTGGAAGACTCTGCAGGAGAGACGCTCTGTCGTTCGGTACGGGCTCTTGTCGAAGTTTCGAGAACATACCTTTACCGAGGAGTCCAGCAGTATATTGCTCCCTCCTACGTATATCTCACGAAGAGATCATGAGGATAAAATCAGATTAGAGCCCACAGAGAGGCATACCGACTATCTTTCTTTCCGCGAACAATACGTAACTGGAGTAGGAGGGAGAACCGATGTGGTACTCAAGGTACCCTCCGCCACACACCGTCGATTGGCTTGCGGAGTATGGATGTAGATCCGCACAATAAACTTAGTTTCGGTGCGGGCAGTGGCGGGTTGGACCACGACTGTTTTGGGTTCCCTGAGAAAATCAATGGATGTAGATACTGCTGAACGCCTTTCGAAAATCTGCAAAACACAAGCTACGTGTTCATCATTTATTGTGTAAGTTGTAAGCAGTGGTCTTTACGCTTTGAATTCAGCTGTGGCGATTTACTTGACTGGCCGTGATGAAATTTAATACAGAGAGGAAAGCAGAGTATCACATTTTGTGACTTTTCGAAGACTTAAGGGGAACTATATAACTGGCTAGTAAGCAACATGAGTGTGGAAAGTCGACCGGCGCTCACACGAGCACAGCTCAGCCTTCGATTCATTTCACACCAGAGATATAATTTTGACACAAGGCCTTTACTGCAGAGCCCCTGAGCAATGCAAGACAGTAGACTCGCCTCGAAAATGCATCACAATTGCGGTTTCACGTTCACGAAAGCGAAAACAAATGGCAGTTCTCCATCTGCAGTGCGATTGAAGATTAGAATTTCAACGGCAGTATTCGTTTCCCCAAGCTTTTAACAATGTATTACTTTACATCGACGCCGTAGGCATTTGTACTTCCGCTTCCGCAGTGAAACATGTTACTTAATAGCCTTCATAGACTTTCGAATATTAAAAAATCGCACTGACGTGTTTTACGGCCAACTTTAGATTTGTAGTTTTATAAGTTTTTGCAAACATTTTGGACCAAAATAATAAAAAATTAATTAAGAGTGTCACCCTTTTAGGGGAAAAAGGAAGGGGCGGGTTTCGAACCACCGACCTTACGCGTTACAGTCCAGCACCTTGCACACTATGCTACGGCTATAAATCAAATCAGGAGTTCTTTAATCTCATACTATTGATGGCCGTTGTTAACTGATGTCAATATGGCATTTGTAGACATTAGATTATCATTTATCGTACGAAGAACGATGTTTTTGTTAATTCCTCAGTGTGCCATTGTTCTGAAATGACAACGTGTAAGTTACAATAAGAAAATCATCAAATACGCGAGGAATGTCACGTGACATCTCCGAACGGCTAATTTTCGTTAATGGAGGGTGTCTAATCTCCATTATTTTTGCAAATATGTCTCAAACGATACGAGATATGAAAATAACATAATGGAGCAAAGCTGTAGAGAATTTTCTCCTCTACAAATTAGGTTATTCAATTTTCGTGTCAGATGAATAGTTAAGACGTTATTTTCATTTAAATTTCGAGCAAAGGCCCACTTTTAGTGTTACTACCGTAACCTGGAGTGGGCCAAAAAGTCGAGTACCTACGACACATACTTCGATGTGTGCACTCACTTTCTGGCATAAGACAATCGAGTGCCTGTATAATATCAGTCACCGATAATACAATTAGCTCGCTAGCATATTTCAGGGAAAGATATCAACGCCACAAGCAGCCTTTCGACAAAAGGCAAGTCAATTTGAGTTGGCACCTGTTTCTGACGTTTCGAAACAATGTATCGATCTATACAACCAAGGCGGTTAGAATCTCTGAAAATGCCCTAATACTGAAAAAGTGAAGCCAGCAAAATGGGCATTCCGGCATTAGTTTGTACCCAAAATAATTAGTCGCATTGTATGGTAATGTAGTTCTAGTCGTGTGTGTAATATCTAAGTAAATACTCCGATATGACTACCAGTTTAGTGGCTTTACGTAAAGACGACAACATCCACACAGGATTTTAAGCGAGAAATCCTTATTTTGGGCACCAGTGGCTTCAACCAAAGCCTCTTCTCAGCATAGATAACGCCACCTCCCTAGATTGCATGGGACAGCTTAAGTGTCCGGTAAATGTTTCACCGTCTATTACTCCGCTCTGTTTCGGGTGAGATTCGCGGTCGACACCGTCTCAGTAACTCAAGGTGGCTTATTTTAACCTCCTGTCATGCTCAGTTGTTTCAAAACTGCTGTTTCGTCCACTAATGCTCAGAACAAGCCAAATGTATCCACACAGTGGGCGTTTCATTCCGATCTGTCTCTGAAAAGAATCAAGCTCTGCAAACATATATTGATAATTTCAACAGTTTTAACATAACCACGGAATAAAGAGTTTGCCGATATGGTAATAAGAAAACAGTCTACAGCGCACCATTTATTTATGCGTTACAAGAGAAATTCCTCCAGCACTCCAATTAATTTTTTTAAGTTATTTTATTTATTTTCAATGAGTTCGTTTTCTCTCCTGTGACAGTTTGGTTCCAGATCCCTCCTTGGTTTGGTCTTCCTTAAAATCTTTGAATTCATTGACTGTTGCTCTAAATCTCTCTCTCTCTCTCTCTCTCTCTCTCTCTCTCTCTCTCTCTCTCTCTCTCTCTCTCTCTCTCTCTCTCTGTGTGTGTGTGTGTGTGTGTGTGTGTGTGTGTGTGTGTGTGTGTGTGTGTGTACGATCAAGATCAATACGCATTTCTTCCAGGTCTGTTCTCACCGCACCCACCCAACCATATATTTTGTCTGTTTACCTATTTTTAGAGAATGTGTGAATCTTCTTTGATAGTCCATTTTCATTCATTCTCTCTAGATGACCACAGAATGCACTTCGTCTCTTCCTGATGACGGCAATTTTGCACAGAATTTATTCGATAAGTTCCTTATTTCATCTTAGAACCCAGTCTCTGTCGCACAATTTAATTACACTTATTACCGATTTCGATTCTAGTGTGGATCATGTACAGATATTACTCCAGTGTTGACATAATTGCTGGAGCCTACCCAAGATCATCCTGCAGACATTTATTTAGGGATCTTCACTGTAGCTTCACAAATATATATGTTCACAAATGAATTTTGTTATAAACAATCCGACCCAATTGAAAAGTAATAGCAGTGTACAAAGCTACCACACTAGGAGAAACGGTGATATTCACTATTCAAGGTTAAATCTAACTTTGCACAGAAAGGGGTAAATTATGCTGACACAAAAATCTTCAGTAACTTACCAAGTAGCATTAAAAGTCTGACACATAGCCAACTAGTATTTAAAAAGAAATTAAAGGAAATTCTGAATGGCAACTCCTCCTATACTGTAGATGAATTTTTAGATAAAACTTTAAAAAATTTTAAAAAATTAAAAATCCTTAAAATATTGAATGTCATGTATAGAAAACATTTACTAACTGACACGTTCCACATAATTACGAAATATCTTATATATGACCTATGTAACACGTATTAATCTAATCTGTGGAGACGAGCAGACGCTGTGGAAGCCTCTGAAGATGATCCTCACTAGGACTGTAACTGGTATTCAATAAAATTAATTGGTGCCATCTGGACTGTTTTGTTAGCATCATTCAGACAATGTTTGCGAAAAAGTGTGAGAGTTTAAAGAGTGTCGAACTCTTATTGGACATGGTGAGCATTCATCCTAAGATTAACGCAAATTAAGCTTCATTTTTAAGAGACTGCTGTACCCTGAAATGACATGTATAGTTTATAAATAGTAACAAGCAGTAAAATAAAGCACACGATTTGCATTTAAAAAAATAGATTCAAAACTATACAGTTACGTACCTTATACACATCTTAAATATCTTACTTGTTCATTTTCATGATACCTTCAAGGTTTTTTTTTTTTTTTAATAACGTAAGGCCGAAAGTAATTTTCATACCAAGAAAGGATGACCGGAATTGAAATTACGCTCTGAGTCGAATTTTTCCCCCTTAATTTCGTGAGAGGCAAATGGAAACGGCAATATCATCGGACAGTTGTACTCGAGAACTCATTGAAAACAATAGTTATTAAAAGACTAGAATATACGAGAACTTTACGAAGATAGGCTTTAGTCGTAGCACAGAATGTGTAGCAGTGGTGGAACGGACATGGCTACTGACTTGTACGTTTCACGCTTGTCGAAAAAATTTCTTATTTCTCATTTATTGGAACTGCAGGTCGTTGTGATTATTTAATGTGCTTATTAATCATAATGTTTCCATTAGTTTGTATGGGACTTGGCTTCTATGATACGTCGTGAATTTCTAATGAGAATTACGCTAGCCGTTCTTACTGCCGTTCCTTCAACTAACGTTACGAAATGCCGTGTAGGTGTATTTTATGAAGTTTCACTTACGAGTAACTTTTGCTTCGCAGCGTTGCTGCACTTCTTGTTTAAATATATATTTTCCCCTTCTCTCATCCTATAGATATGTAACTTAAACGAAAATCGTTCGAAACCAATTTATATGAATGTAAACAGCGAAGAAGCCATTTTGGTGCTCATACGTCCAGATGAACAACAAGTGACGAAAATTGGCCAAGAGTCAAATATGTAAAAAACGAGAAATAACTTCGTGATTGAAACTTCCTGGTAGATTAAAACTGCGTGCCGAAAACGGGACTCCAATCTGGGTCCCAGCTATCTGGCTATCTTGCTATCTGGCAGTTTCAGAAATATTTAAATCCAAAACTGTTAACATATTCGCACATGTGAAAAAGTATCAGCTGTATCACAGAAATTGAATCACAAAATATAACAACCTTTTTGTGATGTTTAAAGCTGAATAAAACTCGCTTTATTGCCCCTAACTCTCCATCAAAATGATATTAAAACTGTTCGACATTCTTGTAAAAAAAAAAACCTTTACTATACACTCCACCATCAGTAACACCATCCAGCCAAGTCAGGGATCCATCTGAATACATATATGTTGGCATTCTGTTTATTTATTCTTAGCATTTACCGTCGTTTGGAAGCTAAATGTTTAGGAACTTTTCTTTTTAAAACCCTTTCTTTGAGTAAGTCTGAATTTGACTGAGACTAATTTAAGAAGGTAGACTGGTGGGGTGAAGTCTTCTTTACTCATTGGTGGACAGTGGTTCCTTCTTAATGCATTAACGCATTGGATATAACTTTTTCGTGTTTTTAGACGGCTAGCGTGACGCTAGTAATTGTCCCAATGTCTCATTGGGTAATCTGATTAATTTTTCGTAATGGAGTAGTGCCAGTCTCAATTTCCTATGGTAGAGGTGGAACGCCAATAGCTCATAGAAGAGACCAGAGCTTGAATTTGGAGAACCTCTAGATACAGGATGATCAAAAAGTCGGTATAAATTTAAAACTTAATAAATCACGGAATAATTTAGATAGGTAAAAATTGACACACATGCTTGGAATGACTGACATGGAGTTTTATTAGAACAGAAAAAGTTCAAAAAAAAAAGTCCGACAGATGACGCTTCATCTGATCAGTAAAGCAATAAGTTGCATAACAAATTAAGGTAAAGGTAAAGCAGTCAACAATCCGAAGATTGGTTTGAACACCACAGTGCTTTACTAGGCATGGTCCTGTTTGGAGGTGGTGTGCCGTTGCCATCCTCCGACCTTCGAACTGACTTATAGGGGGACCTACAGTTTAACGTGGGTTCCGAACCACGGTGTTACTCGGTATTTTTCACATTAGCAACACTGCCAGAGGTGAAAGAAGTAGAAAGTGACATAAAAATCCTAGGACCTGGCGGGGATCGAACCCGAGACCTTCGGATTTGTAGTCTGGCACTCTACCACTGTGCTACGGAGCTTAAGACAAAGAAAAAAATGATGTTCTTTACAGAAAATGTTCAACCTGTTCATCATTCCTCAACAATAGCTGTAGTCGAGGAATAATGTTGTGAAGAGCACTGTAAAGCATGTCCGGAGTTATGGTGAGGCATTGGCGTCGGATGTTGTCTTTCAGCATCCCTAGAGATGTCGGTCGATCACGATACACTTGCGACTTCGGGTAACCCCAAAGCCAATAATCGCACGGACTGAGGTCTGGGGACCTGGGAGGCCAAGCATGACGAAAGTGGCGACTGAGCACACGATCACCACCAAACGAAGCGCGCAAGAGATCTTTCACGCGTCTACAAATACTTTTTTTTTTTTTTGGTTATAATTTATACTGAGTTTTTGATCACCCGGTATTTCGTAGATAGTAATACGACGGTCGTCCACAAAGTAAGTTCCGTTTCTATTTCTATCCGCGTCAGCGCTACGACCGCAGTTCCCAGAATGCGCGGCAGTTACTCTGACTCAAGAAGACATGTACGACAGTTTGAGATCGCGACTGCCGACATATGCTTTGAAGCGCTTCTTTATGATGTCAGCCGTAATAGAAAATGCCGCCGAGTGTGAAATCCACCAATCACAGAATTTCTGTGCTCGCTGGTGAAATTCACCGGCACATCTGCGAGGTTTAGAAACAAAATGCTATGAGTAATTCAATGGTTAGAAGATGGGCTAGATTGCTCAAAGGAGGACGTGTTCAAGTGCACGATGAAGAACGAAGTAGACGCCCGTCTGTGGTTACTGATGAACTGGTTCACACAGCTCGGTCCTCGTTCCTAGCGACTTCCATCTCTTCCTACAGCTAAAATTTGTCCTTGGTGGTCAACACTTCAACGGTAATGACGAGATGAAAGAACATGTTACCGCATGGTTGAATACACAGGCGGGAACGTTGTTTGAAGAAGGCAAACAACAACAAATGCCACGCTAAGACAAGTGCTTACAAAATTTCGGAAGCCTTGTAGAAAAGTAGTTTCAAAAAATGTTCAAATGTTTGTATAGCTTATGGGACTTAATTACGGGGTCATCATCCCTAAACTTACAAACTACTTACGAACTAGCTAACTCTAAGGACGGCACAAATATCCATGCCCGAGGGGGGATTCGAACCTCCGACTGTAGTGGCCGTGCAGACCGTGACTGGCGCACCGCAGTCCCCTCGGCCACCGCGGCCGGCAGAAAAGTAGCTTAACAGTTGCAGATTTTGTACAATATTTTTTTCTATATCTGTACATGTCTGTTTTATATAAACAAACGGAACTTATTTAGTGGACATACCTCGTATTTCACATCCGTACAATACACTGGGTTTTATGTACATTTTATAGGTAGAGTTTAGTACTTCCATGGATCTACCCCCATTTTTCAGTTAAGGATGTCCAGCTTTTTCTTACCTCTAAAAATGTTCAAATGTTTGTTAAGCTTATGGGACTTAACTACAGGGTCATCAGTCCCTAAACTTACAAACTGCTTATCAACTAACTAACACTAAGGACGGCACAAATATCCATGCCCGAGGGGGGATTCGAACCCCCGAACGTAGTGGCCGTGCAGATCGTGACTGGAGAGCCTCAGTCCCCTCGGCCACCGCGGCCGGCTTTCTTACCTCTACTTGCAGTATTCCGTGTATGGTTCGCTCAAGTCATTTAGCGGTCCAAGGAAATGCCAAGGTACCTCGAATCGTCACATTGAATTAACTGTTTATTCTCTTAGCGTAAATTTATACTGGGAATTGAATGAGCCATTGAGAAAACATGGAAGAATATATTTTCGCTGATAACTGCCATAAGAATTTTCTGGTCAAACAAATGTTTGTAACGCTTATAGGATTTAACTGCGGGGCATCAGTCCCTAAACTTAAACTACTTATAAACTACCTTATAGGAAAGACGGCACAAACATCATTGCCCGAAGGGGGATTCGAACCCCTGTCGGGAAACGGCCTGGCCCATCGCAGCGTAACGCCTCAATGTGCTCGGCTTAGGTTTACCATATGTTCATCATCAAAAAAGATGGCAGTTCACATAAAAAAGGACAACTGACAACTTTATTAATTAGTCATCTAAAACAATTACAAATGTACATTTAAGCTGGGCACATCAAACATTCTGCTTCATGTTCGTTTCTTCCTCTCTTGGATGATTTGTATTTCTCCAAGAGCGCATCATTTAACACTGAGTTTCTTTTCGGCATTTTGTATTTGCATTTAAGTTCGTAATTTGTTTTGAAGCAAAAGGCTACCTACGATCTCCAACACACAATACAGCTTTAACCTAAACCACAAAGTATATCAAAAGCAACACCAAAGAACATAATGAAGACAGAATACATTGGTTGAATACAGGATAGACAACCGGGTTCCTTCGCAGAGAAGTTCCGAATCGTTTGCAACTGGCAGACCCATGCGGAGAGCAAAATTGTGAACAGTAATTTAGCTCTGTGTATGCGCGTGATAGTTGAGAACAGTTTGGAACTGCAATGCGAACGAATCCGTTGTCGCCAAAAATACCAAAATAAATTTTGTTTCTCGGAACCCAAAAATGAGAACATTTTGTAGAATTTTATGAATTCCGACCGGACACATTTTCTTGTCTCAAAAAGAGGACGTGACCGGGAAAAAGAGGACGTATGGTAACCCTAGTTCCGCTCTCCGCCGCGGGAATTTTCTTTTGACCAGTTTGCTAGTAGAGTCAGGCCAATTTTTCCTCTTTCGTAGCGAGATCTATATAACTAAATCAGCACCAAGGGGTGTTTTAAAGTAGATGAGTTCGTCAGATCCGGCGCGTGCGCTCGCTGTGTGTGTGTGTGTGTGTGTGTGTGTGTGTGTGTGTGTGTGTGTGTGTGTGTCCTAGCAAGACCCCACTGCTTTCATGGCCAGATACGTCACGTCTGTTACCCGAGCCAAAGGTGGACATGCCGGTTATTAGGGAGTTGGTCTTAATGTCCTGGCTGATTAGAATATATCACGCGAAAAGACAGAAGCTGACATTCGAGCGTTTTAAGATCTCACGCGGAGGTTTAGAAGCAATCGTTCTTACCAATAACCATTCCAGACTAGAACAGGATAAGGGCGAACCGACTGTGGTGCAAAAAGCAGAGGCGGCCCTGTCCGGGGGTGCTGACGATCTATCAAACAGCCAATTATTCATTCCGTCTTAAGCATACCTGTGACCAGTGGCGGGTGGTGCTTCAGATGACTGGAGGTTCACTTCTTTCAGTGTGGATCTTGATACTCCGCCCTCCCTTCCTCCCATTGGGCGCGTTCATGTTTCGGCGACCCCCCCCCCCTTTTACATTTATTTTGGTTACAAGATCTGCAGAATGTCTTACATGGGCTTGTTTGCGCTTGCTTCAACTCAAACTGCGGCATTAAATTAGACAACATTGTCGATGGAGAAAAACAGCGATCTATTTGGTGTAATTAATATCACAAAAACAGTCTTGATCGCAAAAAAATTAACAGTTTTTATTGACCGGTTTCGACCTGATGTAGGTCATCTTTGGAACAAAATTTTAGCCCATGTGGCCAGTGCTGGAATAGGCTGGGCTGTTCTCCTGCCGGCTGGAACAGTTACCAGAACAGTTTTTTCCCTATAGTTCAAGATTTCTTTTTTTCTTTTTTGCGCCGTGTCCACTGCATGTCGGCAAATACTTATCAGCGAAGTACCTACATTTTCCTTTAAAACCGTTGATCACTACCGATGGGAGAGCAGAGTCGGAGCGTTCATCTTTGGGAAAATGTATGATGCTTCATTTAATATTTAATCTGATTTAAGAATAATTTTGTGTGGTTCATTGGTCTGGTGCAGGTCTTTCAATTGGACGCCACTTCGACGACTTGCGTGTCCCTAGCCTACCCCAGTTATCCAAGCGGAGAACGTGGAATCCGAACCACGTGTCTTTTCTGGAGACTCCTCACATCGTTGAGAGGTGAAGGATGGATTAAAGCAGACTGATAAAATCAGAGGTCCGACCGGGTTTCGAACCCGCGACCCTTCGGTTTCGAGGCGAGCGCTTTACCCCAAGACCACCAGGCCCAACTGTTTAAGCTGATAATAGATAACGGAAGTAGAAATATGGCCAATTCTCTAATAGCAAAATTAGTTTCGCTTAAATTGATCTGCTCCATAGTTAGCTGGTACAATATACTGCCCCTAAGCGAAACTATACACAAAAATCAACCGTAGTTCATTCAGAAGCGGGCAACCGAATTACGCTTTGGGTTGAATCCGTGTTTGTAGAAATGATCAGTAAGGCAAAAGGAGTAAGCGAAGAAGTTGTTCCAAGGCAAAATTTCACATACCAACCCGTCCTCGTGCCAGGAAAGAACAATTTATTGAAGAGGGTGCAAATGAGCCAATAATAGACCAAGAAACGAATTTAAAAATACTCTTTTACTACTACTTACTAGGGCACCGCTAGAACAAAATTAGTCGAACGTTTCGAACTTTTAAAATAACCATATAGATTTTTCCTTTCTACAGAATATATGTACCGTATATGGGAAAAAATATAGCAATAGTGTATTTTACGGCCAACTATAGGTTTCCATGTAGTTTTATGATTTTTGCAAACATTTCAGACAAACCTAATAAAGATCTAGATCATTGGTCTCTATATAACTAGGCTTTTATACGAAATATATGATTAATAAAGAAATATGGCCGATACGATTACGACCGGTCTACGATTACGACCAAATTGTGACTCTACTATTGTGCTAATATCTATGCAATCAACACGTAATACTCTCTCTGAACGTATTTTAACAAGCAGCTAAAATTATTTGATATTTGAAAGTAGAGCTTCGACAAACACACTTTTTAACTTTTACGTCTTTATTAGTGTAATATCTCTCATATTTTCATTATCTTTTTCCGTTGAAATATTATCACAATTGATCTCTATACTAATTATCACCTGTCTTGGCGGGGTAGTTTGTCCTCTTTTTCATGTTTATTTTCTTAGCTTGTACTTGTTTACTTAAAATCAAATGACACTATCAAATGCCGTTATTTTTGCAAATATCTCTGAAGCGGTGTAAGTTACGAAAATAACGTAAGAGAACAAAGTTGTTGCGAATTTTCTCTTCTACAAATACGTTTATTCATTTTTCGTCCAGATTAACGGCTAAGGTGTTATTTGCAATTAAAGGCCATCACAAACTGCCTATTTTTAGTGTTACTACCCTATTTTGTATCCGAAATCTTTGAAAAAGAGAGGTTTTCTGGTCACTGCCGGCCAACAATTCCGTCTGTAAAATTTGGTGCCGACCGGTTGAACAGCGCAACCTTAAAAGTGGAAACACGTTACAGAGACTGAAAAATTGCCGTTATTTTTTGAAAAAATCTCAAACGATGCGAGATGAGAAAAAATGCAAGAGAATAAAGTTTTAGAGAACTTTCTCGTCTACAAATTCGTTTACTCAATGTTCATGTCAGATGATTGGTTAAGCTGTTATTTACATTTAAATTTAGAGCTGTCAAAATGTGATGGCCAAGGTCCGCTTTTAGTGTTACTACCTGCCGGGCAAGGTGGTCTTGGGTAAAGCGCTTGACTGGAAACTGAACGGTCGCTGGTTCGGGTTTCGGATTTTTTCAGTCTGCGTTTTTACCCATCCTTCACGATTCAACGGTGAGAGGAGTCGCCAGAAACGACACGTGGTTTGGATACTACTTTAAGCTGTAGGTCCTCTTTCCCAATTGGATAAATGGGGTAGGCCAGGGACACACAAGTTACCGAATTGGCGTCCAATTGATAGATTGGCAACAGGCCAATGAGCCACACGAAATTATTATGTTACTAGCGTAAATGTTCAAATGTCTGTAAATCTATCGGACCAAACTGCGTGGTCATCAGTCCGTAGCTTACAAACTACTTAAACCTAAATAAACTAACCTACGGACAACACACACACACCCATGCCCCAGGGAGCACTCGAACCTCCACGGCGAGAAACCGCGCGCTCCGCAACGAGACGCTTTAGACCGCTCGGCTACTCCAAATGTTCAAATGTTTGTATAGTTTATGGGACTTAACTACGGAGTCATCAGTCCCTGAACTTACAAACTACTTATGAACTACTTACGAACTAGGACGGCACAAATATCCATGCCCGAGGGGGGATTCGAACCCCCGACCGTAGTGGCCGTGCAGACCGTGACTGAAGCGCCTCAGTCCCCTCGGCCACCACGGCCGGCTCGGCTACTCCACCGCGGCTACTAGCGTAACCTAAAGTGGGGCAAAGAATAGATTCTGAAGAATGAAGGACCCTCTGTTCAAATATATATAATGAGCAGTAGCTTAAATTCTAATATCGATGAAAAGGATCTGTTAAATGAAATACAATTTCTACCATAATTCGGTGACTGCGCAACCGCATTGCACGTATTACATTAGTTGCTCCTTTAGAGTGAAATCCTCCACAGTAGGTATAACAATTTATTATTCAGTGCTGGTGTGGAAGTCAGTTTGTCTTCAAGGTAGCGGGTGTCAGTTCTCAAGACGTCTGATCAGTAAATAATAATAGTAAATAATAATAATAATAAAATAGAACTCAGGTTGGATAGTGGCCGGTTATGGCTCGGGGTGGGGGCAAATAGAGTGGGATTGTGGGGGGAGGAGGAAGAGAGAGAGAGAGAGAGAGAGAGAGAGAGAGAGAGAGAGAGAGAGAGAGAGAGAGAGAGAGAGAGAGAGAGAGATATTTTGATCCTACGCCCTCCCCCCCCCCCCATCCAATTCGTTATGAACGCCTTCGTTACGTAGAACATTATACTGAAAGAGAGAGAAAATGGAAGAGTCCATGTTATGATTTTGCATTTCTTACGTAGCAAATTTAATAGCGCACGAATATGAGAAAATCATTCGAGTCTTACAGAGAAAAACAATAGATGACGTTTTCCATGGTGAAACGAGCGAAACACTTAAACGAATTCTTTCGCGCGACAACATATGGTTCCAATATGCGCAGGGCACACAAATAACTGGCGTGCGTCCGAAATACATAACCGCCCTGCGGACCGACGTATACGGATGGTCGCCCGTCGCCACACAGCAGAGAGGTTGCTTTCACTACACGGTGTCTAAGGAAAATTTATTCTCTTATAGTGCAAATTACAGTCCTGAACAGGAATATCACCAACCTTTTTTCTTCACTTAAATCTAAGTATTTAAAACATCACTGCAATTTATGCCTATGGTTTTACTGTTTCAATTAATAATATTGGGAAGTTGAGATTTCAGTAGCGTAGTTACATTAGCTAATATATACCCCTCAACCATCTAATTCCGAGTTTGAAAGAAACTGACTCTCGTGTTTAAAAAGTAGCAGCCTATCTTCCGAACTACGAGCCGGACAATGATATAATTTATGGAGACACTCAATTGTGTATATGGGTACTTACAGGTGATGCTGAAGGAATTATATTAGGTGACGAAACAGTAAAGGAGGTAGATTAGTTTTGTTACTTGGGCAGAAGAAAAAACAAATGATGGTCGCAGTACAGAGGATACAAAATGCAGAATGGCAATGGGTAGAAAAGCGTTCTTGAAAGAGAGAAATTTGTTAACCTCAAATATTGATTTAAGCCTAAGGAAGTCCTTTCCTTTCTGAAGGCATTTGTGAGGAGTGTTGCCTTGTATGGGAGTGAAACATGGACGATGAACAGTGCGGACAGGAAGAGGATACACGCTTCTGAAATGTGGTGCTACCGAAGAATGCTGAAGATTAGGTGGGTGGCTCGCATAACTAATGAGGAGGTACTGAACAGAATTGGGGAGGAAAGGAATTTCTCGCATATCTTGACTAAAAGAAGGGATCGATTGGTAGGACACATTTTTAGACATCAAGGAATAGTGAATTTAGCATTGGAGGGAAGTGTGTGGGGTAAAAACCGCAGAGGAAGACTAAGAGATGGATACAGTAAGCAGATTCAGACAGATGTAGGTTGCCGTTCTTATGTGGAGTTAAAGAGGCTTGCTCAGGATAGGGTATTGTGGAGAGCTGCATCAAACCAGTCTCCGGACTGAAGACAACAACAACAACAACAACAACAACAACAACGGCAAAACGTGCATATGGAGTAAAGACAAAAAAAACGCTAAGCCGGCGCTGAATATTTTACTACAGAAGTAGCAATAATATAATTAGCGAATAACTTTATCCTTTCATTATTTTGGGTGGTTGTCAGGGAAAAGGTTACGAAGGGTTTGAAATTATGTCTGAAGTTACGGAAGTAGTTAAGCGCTCTCATTCTCCGATACTGAATTCATATTCTCTGGGTAATCTCCGCGCCTGAGTTACAATAGCACATATCTAGTTCCTTACTTGTGTAATATGTGAAAGGGGATTCAAAGGGTTGGGCAACTCTAATATTTTAGAAAAATCAAGGTTTTTTTTTTTTTTTTTTTTTTTTTTTTTTTTTTTTTTTTTTTTTTTTTTTTTTTTTTTTTAAATTATGGCCGGGATAAAGTGCTCGGTAATTTTGAAGGGGACTAAACTCCTAGATCATCAGTCCCCTCCTAAGTTTAGTACACGGCAGAATACGAACACAAGCCAGCTATTCCAACTGACGTCTATGATGCTATCATACCAGTCTATGAAGAACTGAGCAGTGAAGATCTAAAGCATCGCATCACCGGTTACACACGGAACAGTAACTAAAGCTTCAACCCGACTTTAAGGGCATTAGCCCGGAGTGGTAAAACAGTCTTGGAGATAGAATCAGGTTCGACGGTTGAAGTGGGTACCGCGGTAGCTGTAGTCACTCTTGATTTGTATTCTATTTTCACTGAGCCGTGCGAGCATCGCCCCTCCCGGTCGGGCCGAGCTGGCAAAAAGGGGGGAAATCACTTTTCCGATTTTCACACAGTAAAAACTGTTGATGGTATATAGGATCAACCCACATCGTTTTATCAAATTATTTTTTCCTTACATGTTTTCCATTGCTTGTGAAAATCGAAAATGCCTAATCTTCATGCTGCGTGAGGTTATAGTTTCATAGCTCCACTTTGAAAAAAGCATACGGTTTAAAGCTATGATTTTCGACGCCTGGTAGTATAGCATCTTAACTTCTAATAAGACAACCTTTTCTTAATTCGTAACAGTCGTTTTAAAATTACACTCTTTGTGAAGTATGTGTACCTAATTTATTCAAAATGTTCGATAGCGGGTAGCATACTGTTCGACGCATTTTAGGCAATACATTACAGCGATTGAAATATAACTAAAAGTACGCAAAGAAAAGTTTAACGTAATCGCATATTAATATCCATCTCATCATCACTATCTGTTTGTCCCCTTCCCACTCTACATCAATTTCCTTCGCCTCCTCTGTTTCCTGTTAGAACTATATCTAACCTAGTGCCATGTTGAGTGAGTTGTTCAAAAAATTCCGAAACTTCTTGACCGAATATTTTGAAATTTAACCCAATTTCTACTGGAATATGCCCATGATTGTGGACATAAATTTTCTCTATATGTCGTATATGAATTAGTATAAATTTTATAATGAGCAAACGTTGATACAAAAAATTGCAAAAGTAATATACATACAGGTTTTGTACAATATATTCAAGAAATATGTAACTTCCTGTATTGCAATGCAACGTTGTGTCAAAATTCCAAAGCAATCGGTCAAGAACATTCGAAGATTAAAGGCTATACAAAAACCAACAGAACTTTTTAATGTATAGAGATGGGGAATTAGAGGGTGGACAACTTTTGGACAACTATCGACTCTTAAAAAAATATGAACCGCCGGGCCTTGTTAGTATTGATGCTGTGTGTGTACAATGACGTATTTTTCATCGGCTTCGCACATAATGAATGCAATGGACCTGGAAATCGGCCCAAAGAGCTACGAAATTTATCTGAAGATCGACCAACAGCGCACAAAGCTTGCAGAGAGATGGCTGTCTGACCGAATACAAAAAGGCACGGAACGCTTCAAGATCAAGCAGAAAAAGAGATGCAAGAGCAGTGCGACAATGAAGAAGGCCAATTGTATGGTGCAAATGTCGCAGATTAAAGGCATTGCACATTTATTCATGATTTTCTACTACTCACAACTTCAAACGCATATATCTTGAAACGGCATTTTTCAAGTTGGTCGGAACATACTCCAGCCAATTTTCAGCCGTTTCACTTGAACAATACACTGTCTATGGAAGTACGGAGGATTTTCATTTTCTTTTGTATCGTTCTAATGTTATTTACAATTATCCGATTGGTTCGTATGCAACCTTTTCACTTTCCACTTTAGAAGTGCGCCATGTGGTCAAAAAGCTATATATCGTAAGACATTCTAGAGGAGCTCTCTCTTCGTCCATGGACCCTGGAAAACGGAGACATCGCAAAAAAGCAGTACAGCTGCCAGTATGGAATTAATGCTTCACAAAAATTGTTGTATAGAAACTTGATATGCATGATCGTACCCTTTTTGTACTCTCGCTTTATCTTGTAGTTTAACAATAAATCACCAAAATGCCAATTTTTCCAGCCTTTAGTGTGGGCTATCCTCATGAGCCTTTAACGTAATATCATAGGCCTACACTAAATGAGTGGATCAAAACAGGATTTTAAATTCTTAAAATTCTGTCAGTAATTATATGAAACCCTGAAAACGAAATTTTTTGTTGACTCTGGACGTCTTTGGTTACGAAAAAAGCCCCATTATCTCTGCTAGAGATCACCTTACGCATAACTCCAATCTCCAAGCAGAAAACTGAACGTGCCTACAGATTCATTCGTTTTGTATCATTCGGTCATGTTTAAGTTGGAAAAGAAATTTCCTGTTTCCTAAAATCGAAAAACAATACTACATGTACAATAGAGTCTATACCCTACCTTAGTGGTAATAAAGGAGTCCGTGAAGGCTTTATTCTCTATAACGTGGCACAGGCGGGTAAAATTAAAAACTTCCCCGGCGTACTGATTGTTCCGTGAAATTAAGGGAGAACTGCCAGATGTCTAACAGAATTTCAGCACAGAGTATTCTGGCCAACTTCACATGAAAACCGGCCAAACTATTGTATAGAAATTGACAAACTGCAGATTAAAGACGTATTTCTTGGACCAGACATTCCATAGATGACGTGCGGCGAAACTCAAAAAAAGGGGGAAAAAGTGGTTGTTATAGACGCTTGGTTATATTTTTGAGCACTTTTTACCAAGGTCTTGCGAAACAAAGAGCTTTCCTTTTTTTATCTGTTCCTGACCGATGGAAAGGCATCGACTAAAACAGGGGTAATAGCTTGCACTTCTCAATGTAATTTTTTAGGTTCTCTGCTGTTCCTTGTCTACATAAATCTGGGAGAAAAATGGAGCAGATGATGCTGTCATTTACAGTCTAATGAAGATCAAAACCGAGTGCAGAACGAGTTAGATAAGACACTGTATGATACGAAAATTGTCAATCGCTCAAAAGTATTAGGTGTGAAGTCGACCACACCAGTAGCAAAAGGAATTTGTTAAACTTCATCTACAAGATAAATCAAACAAATCGGGACACCGTAAATTAAACTATATATCTAGGAATGCTTAGTTACACTGTGGTGTTGATTCCATGTTAAACTGTAGCTCCTTGCTGTCCATTCAAAAGGTCAGTGGAAGGCAACGGCACACCACCTCCAAACAGGACCATGACTAGTAAATCAGTTCGGTGTTCAAACCTGTGTTCAGGTTGTTTACTGCTTTATCTTTTTTACCTAGTAATTACTGTTACAAGAGCCAACTTGGAAAGAACACACAGAAAATGTCTTACGAAAGGCAAACCTAAGACTGCATTTTCTTGGCACTTAGAATATGCAACAAAACTACGAAAGAGACTATGATTAAAGTATTTAGAGATTTGACTGCTGATTATTTGTTCTATTTATTTATGGCCTGAAGATAATGCTCATGATGTGCTGAAACTGGTTGCCAGATAATAAAATCATTATTGTTACAACTGTTGGTTTATATATTTAATATACTTTGATCACAATTTCAACTAGCAATTGTCCCAATCTCCACATTGGAGTGAAACTATATCTACTAAAGAGATTGAATACAATACACCTGTCAGTCCTCTTTGGGAGTATTGCATTGTGAGGTCCTTATCAAGTAGGATTGACGAAGGGCAGTATACAAAGAAGAGGAGCTCGCTTTGTCCTATCGGGTTACAAGAGAGAATGACATAAAAATGAGGGGAGTTTAAAATGGAAACCAATATTACTACTGCATTGAGGCAAGATCTGATCATGAAATTTATATTGCCCACTGTCCAGTCACTAGTTGATCATTCCGGGGCAGTAATAGAAGAAAGCAAACGGAAAGCTGAAGTTCTAAATTTAACCTTTAAGAAATCTTTCACGCAGGAGGACCGCACAAATATACCATCATTTGATCAACGTACTAATTCCGAAATGGGGGACATAGCAATAGGTATTTCCGGTGTAGAGAAGCAGCTGAGAGAGCTAAATACGAAAAAGTCTGCTGGTCCGGATGGAATACCAGTTCGGTTTTACAAAGACTATTCTGCGGCATTGGCCCCCTACTTAGCTTGCATTTATAGCGAATCTTTAATTCAGTGCAAAATTCCTAGTGATTGGAAAAAAGCGCAAGTGACTCCCGTTTACAAGAAAGGAAAGAGAACTGACCCATACAATTACAGGCCAATATCGTTGACATCGGTTTCATGTAGAATTTTGGAGCATATTCTCAGTTCGAATATAGTAAATTTCCTTGAAACGGAAAAGCTTCTTTCCATGAATCAGCACGGGTTTAGGAAACATCGTTCATGTGAAACTCAGCTTGCCCTTTTCTCACATGACATCTTGCGAGCCATGGACGAAGGGCAACAGGCGGATTGTGTTTTCCTCGACTTCAAAAAGGCGTTCGACACGGTGCCACACTGCAGACTGCTAACGAAGATACGAGCTTATGGAATAGGTTCACAAATTTGTGACTGGCTGGAAGACTTCCTAAGTAATAGAACGCAGTACGTTGTTCTCGACGGCGAGTGTTCATCAGAGACGAGTGTATCGTCAGGCGTGCCCCAGGGGAGTGTGATAGGACCGCTATTATTTTCTATCTACATAAATGATCTGATGGACAGAGTAAGTTGTAAGGACAGTTGTGAGTAAGGCAGACAGCCGACTTCGGTTTATTGGGAGAATTTTGGGAAGGTGTACTTCACCTGTAAAGGAGACCGCGTATAAAACGCTTGTACGACCACGTCTTGAGTATTGCTCAAGTATTTGGGACCCACAGCAGATCGGTTCGAAGGAAGACATAGAGGCGGTTCAGAGGCGAGCAGCTAGATTTGTTACCGGTAGGTTCGACCAATGCGCGAGTGTCACGGAAATGGTCCGGCAACTCAATTGGGGATCGCTGGAAGAAAGACGACGTTCTTTTCGTGAATTTCTGTTAAGTAAATTTAGAGGGCCGGAATTTGAAGCTGAGTGTAGTACGATCTTGCTGCCGCCTACTTACATTTCGCGTAAAGATCACAAAGACAAGATAAGAGAAATTAGGGCTCGTACGGAGGCATATAGGCATTCTTTTTTTCCTCGTTCAATTTGGGAGTGGAATAGGAAAGGAAATGCCTAGTAGTGGTACAGTGTACCCTCCGCCACGCACCTTACGGTGAATTGCGGAGTATGTATGTAGATGTAGATTGCTAACTTTCTCCTCCAAACGCAAAAATATAACCAACTGCTCAATCTCACCTACATATGGAGAAATTATCACCACAATAAAATACAAGAAATAAGAGCTCAAATGAAGAGATGTAGGGTCACTTGATACGATAAGCTGAGATGGGCACCAGAAGCACAAGATTTGTGTACAGTATGACATTTTATTAGTAGCAAAATCTACCATGAGGAAAAATTGAGAATGGAAGGTGCGGGCAAGAATGAATAGGGGGGCAAGTGAGAGACAGGTGTGTAGTAAATGTCATACCAACGCTGGTTGCAGTCCGTGTGCTGGAAAAGTCCTGGAGGTTTAGAAGTTTTATGTGCCTCAAGATTCATTTTTTGAGTTATCTTGATTTTCTTCAATAAAAATTATATCACTGTATCAGAGCAGCTAGTAGAGCATCACATTAATATTAAATGCGAAACATATTTAGTACAAATTGCCGAGATCAATTATTTGCAGTTTAAGTTGGTCAAGGTTTAAAATCACTGTTCTCCCACTTCTTTCAAGTGTTCACATGTTTGTAGACCCAAGGGTCCAAAAACACACACACACACACACACACACACACACACACACACACACACAAGGGAGGACATTAACCTCTGGCGGGAACGACCGCGCGATGAAACATGGCACACCCACCTTCTTTCTTATGGCTTTAGCTTAAAATATAAACAGTAATATTTTAAACCCTTGTCTACGAACTGCGTAAGTATGTACTGTATGTAGGTTTTCTTGTCTTAAATACATATATGTAATAGTTGAAACGATGGTTTAAAGATTCAGCAATATAATTAAAAATGAAATTTGAATTATTCAAAAGAATTTATTATTGTTGTTATTATTATATATTTCAATTTGAAGTTATTTATTCCGCTCTGTCTCTATGACCACAGAGACTATCAACAGAAAGCTGGATTAAAACTTTTTAAGGAAAAGAGAGAAAAATATAAAGCAATTGGCACACAATGTGTAAAACAATGAGAACCGTTATACTTTAATAAAACCTTTTATCGTGTTAAAAAATTACTTTTTAATCAACTTAGAATTTTTTTTACTTGTTATCACATTTATACTGAAGACCCATTGGGCAAAACTGTATGTTACAGGTAAAATGCACCAACAACTGAGTTTGGATATGGATCAGTGTCTACAACAAAACACATGAGTATTAACTAACAAAATAGTCCTCTTCTGGGCTGTGTAAGAATAACTCTATAAAGTCTCATAATGACCATTCCTAATAACAGGCAATATGTTTATGTTAACAGAGCTCTGTTCTCAGTTATTCTTCGCAATCAACCAATGCATAATAAAGAAAATATTACACAAAACAGTTGCTGCTTGGTACAACTTTGTTTTCATTTCCAATTCACTTAAGTGGTGCATCACATTGAACTTCATCTTTTGAGCCAAATATCCCAACAAGATGAACTGGAAAAGTGGCAGCTTTTTGTTTATTTATTTTTCAAATCCTCATTTCCTGTTACGTTCATATTTTTTTTTTTTTTTTTTCCTTATCTAGACTAACAGTAAGACAATATAACAGTTTTCACATTAATTACACTGTTTCACATGGATTTCACAATGATTAAGCATGAAATAAATTATTCATTATGAATAAACTTCAGTTAGTTACTAGCCATCATAATTGTTCAGGATGGTGGGTGGGGGAGTTGGTTATTGGTCGGTTACAGAATAGCACACTTTTACACCTAGGTCGAAAACAAGTCTCAACGGTAGTTAGCTGTACTGTGTTCTCCGGATAGGATTAGTATGCGCCAGCATCAAGAAGGAGAGTGATGAATTTAGTTGTAAGTACACAACCGTGATCAAAATACAATAATACAAACTCGGAACACAAGACCACATGCTTCAAAGTAGATACCATGTTATTGGGATTGTAACAATGCTATAAAAAAGTAGGCACAATTCATTTGCAAGTGGGATAGTTTCAGCTGAAAATCTCACTACCACGATTCAAATAAGAAATGGCTGGAATAAGAATATATAGAAAAGTAAAGAGGAGCAGTGAAAGTCTGGTGGTTCCTGCGGACATACTGCTTTGACCACATAATACCAAATTTGGCTTATGAAAAAATTCACATGCTACATTTGCATGTGACATGTCTCCTGCAATCCAAAAACTGAAATTTGGAAACTGTTTATTGTTGTACACTCTGATAGGCTAATAATATTTCCAATATTAAATCTGGAAAACAATTGTTTCAGTTTCTTTAATGAAATAATGAAGGTACGCAGCTTCATGCTTAGTCAAATATTTCTGTCCCTCACCCACTCAAAAACCTTATTGTCTGTATATGCAGAAAATTTTTAAAATAAAACGTAACCTGACAACTCAATTACATTTCAAATATGGATATGTGTATGCACACGATCGAAAATTGACTGTGGAAGTCAAACATTGGAAAACTAGAACTGGATTTAAAAATGAATTTTGGAGTGTATTCACAAACTGCCAGAAACAGTGTTATGAAATTAGATTTACTAAATTTGGTTCTAGGAGCAATGAAAACATAGTGATGTATGAAATCAGTAAAACAGTCAGAGAATTTGCATATCTGTACCTGGAATATCTTTCCTTCTGAATTGAAGGGTAAAGGAAGGAAAACATTTCTGGAACCTGTTTTGAAGCATGTTACAATGTATATGTGTGTGTGTGTGTGAGAGAGAGAGAGAGAGAGAGAGAGAGAGAGAGAGAGAGAGAGAGAGAGAGAGAGAGAGAGAGAGAGAGAGGGGGGGGGGGGGGGTGAGTTGAAGCATTTGGAGATCTGTGGTATAATATAGATCTGTAGGTATGTAATTTATTGTGTAGCAGGTGAATGTGGAGAAAGACTCGTTTAAGACACTATATTCTTTCATTACAGCTGAGTTTCATGTGTATGAGTATCTTCTACATCTACATACATACTCCGCAATTCACCGTAAGGTGCGTGGCGGAGGGTACACTGTACCACTACTAGGCATTTCCTTTCCTATTCCACTCCCAAATTTAACGAGGAAAAAAAGAATGCCTATATGCCTCCGTACGAGCCCTAATTTCTCTTATCTTGTCTTTGTGATCTTTACGCGAAATGTAAGTAGTCGGCAGCAAGATCGTACTACACTCAGCTTCAAATTCCAGCCCTCTAAATTTACTTAACAAAAATTCACGAAAAGATCATCGTCTTTCTTCCAGCGATCCCCAATTGAGTTGCCGGAGCATTTCCGTGACACTCGAGCATTGGTCGAACCTACCGGTAACAAATCTAGCTGCTCGCCTCTGAACCACCTCTATGTCTTCCTTCAAACCGATCTGCTGCGGGTCCCAAACACTTGAGCAATACTCAAGACGTGGTCGTACAAGCGTTTTATACGCGGTCTCCTTTACAGTTGAAGTACATCTTCCCAAAATTCTCCCAATAAACCGAAGTCGGCTGTTCGCCTTACTCACAACTGTCCTTACATGTTCGTTCCATTTCAAATTGCTCTGCAATGTTAAACCTAGATATTTGAACGACGCGACAGCATCAAGAAGCTCACTACTAATGCTGTATTCGAACATTATAGGATTGTTTTTCCTACTCATGCGCATCACCTTACATTTTTCTACATTGAGAGCTAGCTGCCATTCTTCGCACCAACTAGAAATTTTGTCTAAGTCAACCTGTATGCTGTTACAGTCAGTTACAGACGACACCCTCCCATACACCACAGCATCATCAGCAAACAGCCGCAAATTACAACTTACTCTGTCCATCAGATCATTTATATAGATAGAAAATAATAGCGGTCCTATCACACTCCCCTGGGGCACGCCTGACGATACACTCGTCTCTGATGAACTCTCGCCATCAAGAACAACGTACTGCGTTCTATTACTTAGCAAGTCTTCCAGCCAGTCACAAATCTGCGAACCTATTCCATAAGCTCGTATCTTCGTTAGCAGTCTGCAGTGTGGCACCGCGTCGAACGCCTTTTTGAAGTCGAGGAAAACACAATCCGCCTGTTGCCCTTCGTCCATGGCTCGCAAGATGTCATGTGAGAAAAGGGCAAGCTGAGTTTCACATGAACGATGTTTCCTAAACCCGTGCTGATTCATGGAAAGAAGCTTTTCCGTTTCAAGGAAATTTACTATATTCGAACTGAGAATATGCTCCAAAATTCTACATGAAACCGATGTCAACGATATTGGCCTGTAATTGTATGGGTCAGTTCTCTTTCCTTTCTTGTAAACGGGAGTCACTTGCGCTTTTTTCCAATCACTAGGAACTTTGCACTGAATTAAAGATTCGCTATAAATGCAAGCTAAGTAGGGGGCCAATGCCGCAGAATAGTCTTTGTAAAACCGAACTGGTATTCCATCCGGACCAGCAGACTTTTTCGTATTTAGCTCTCTCAGCTGCTTCTCTACACCGGAAATACCTATTGCTATGTCCCCCATTTCGGAATTAGTATGTTGATCAAATGATGGTATATTTGTGTGGTCCTCCTGCGTGAAAGATTTCTTAAAGGTTAAATTTAGAACTTCAGCTTTCCGTTTGCTTTCTTCTATTACTGCCCCGGAATGATCAACTAGTGACTGGACAGTGGGCTTTGACCCGCTTATCGATTTTACATAGGACCAGAATTTTTTCGGGTTCTCGGAAAGATCTTTTGCTAAGGTATGGCTGTGATAATTATTGTATGCTTCACGCATCAATCTTTTTATAGACGCACGAATCTCTACTAACTTTTGCCTGTCATCATTTGCGTGTTCTTTTTTTAATCGAGAGTGCAACAGCCTTTGCTTTCTCAGCAGCTTTCTAACATTATTATTATACCACGGTGGATCTTTTCCATCCTTAATCGTCTTTACTGGCACATATTTCTCTAACCCATGTTGTCTATGTGCCTGGCATGTTTCAATGAACTTATTTGTGGCAAGTTACAAACTATCCTCAGTCTATTGTTTACTCCTATTTTAACAATGGAAATTCCAGCTGGAATGTAAATTATGGAGGATAGAGAAGAACCCAGTGTACATACATTTGCTGAGACACTGACAGGCACAAAATTAGACAATCACATTCAAGCAACTAAATTTTCAGTGACGCCCTTCATCAGCAAAAGAAACACATTCACACAGTCACTCAGACAACTATACACACTTAACTACAATCTATAGCCATTCAAGTGCTACAAGCATCTTGACAGTGAGTGAGGAAGGAAGTGGAGGGAAAAGATGCTAGGTAAGGGTGGGGATGGAAAGTTCCGTGTTGCATGTTTGTATTGTAAAAAGTAATGACGAACGAAAAATGATCAATTTTTCGACATTACGAGATCATGGGTTAACAATGACAGGTGATAGCCCGTGCTTCAGTTAATTGAAACAAAGATATGTGATGTCTGTAACAATTTCTGCAGAGGTAGGAAAATAAACTGACCAGGAATGAGACTGAAGTGGAGTTATTTATTAACGTAATGAAAGCTAAGTGCTGCCGGCTGTGACCCTTTACCAGGCAACCAGGTAACAGATGCACTGCTAAAGTTCTTTATGGTTCCATGAAATAAGGAAACAACTTTGCCAAAGTGGAATGTATATAGACATTTGAAGATATGTAAGAGATACATCTATATGTGTGAGAAATCATAATGCACAAAAATACACCCATTTATTAGATGCATGGGGGTAAATAGACTTAATTCATTTTCTTTCAAGGGGACTTGCGTGATCATGGTGGTGGTTGTTGTCGTGGTCTGCAGACTCGTTTGATGCAGCTCTCCATGGTACCCTGTCCTGTGCAGGTCTCTTCCTCTGAGAATAAGTTCGGTAACCTACATCCTTTTGAATCTGCTTACTGTATTCGTCCCACGGTCTCCCTCTATGATTTTTACCCCACACACTTCCCTCTAATGCTAAGTTGACGATTCCTCGATGTCTCAAATGTGTCCAATCTATCCCTTCTCTTAATCAGGATATGCGATAAACTTCTTTTCTCCCCAATTTGGTTAAGCACCTCCTCATTAGTTACATGATGTACCCATCTAACTTTTATCATTTACCTGTAGCACCACATTTCAAAAGCTATCGTCTTTTTGTCTGAACTCCTTATAGTCCGCGTTTAACTCCCATATAATGCTACACTCCAGACAAATGCTTTCAGGAAGGACTTCCTAACATTTGAATTAATATTGGATGTCAACAAATTTCCATTCTTCAGTAACGCTTTTCTTCCATAGCCATTCGACATTTTATATCTTCTTTATTTTGGCCATCAGAAGTTATCTTGCTACCCAAGTAACATAACTCATTTACTACTTTTATTGTCTCATCGCCTTACTTTCTGGCGCTACATTCCATTATCCTTGTTTTACTCTTGTTGATGTTCATCTTATATACTCTTTTCAAGACACTGTCCATTCCATTCATTTGCTCTTCCAGGTCCTTTGCACTCTCTGACAGAATTACTATGCCATCGGCAAACTTCAAAGTTTTTATTTATTCTCCATGAACTTCAATTCCCTTTACAAATTTCAACTTGCATTCTTTCACTGCTTGCCTAATGTACAGATTGAACAACATTGGGGAAAGGCTATAACCCTGACTCAGTCTGTTCCCAACCTCTGCATCCCTTTCATGCCCTTCGACTCTAATAACCAATGTCTGGGTTTTGTACAAGTTGAATATAACTCTTTGCTCCCTATATTTTACCCCTGTTACCTTCAGAATCTGAAAGAGTTTATTCCAGTCAACATTGTCAAAAGCTTTCTCCAAATCTACTAATGCTAAAAATGTAGGTTTGCCTTTCCTTAGCCTGTCTTCTAAGATAAGTCGTAATGTGAGAATTGCCTCCCATGTACCTACCAAACAGGTCTTCCCGAAGGTTGGCTTCCACAAGTTTTTCCATTCGTCTGTAAATACTGCATGTTACTATTTTGCAACTATGACTCATTAAACTGATAGTTCTGTAATTTTCACAATTGTTTGAACTTGCTTTCTTTGGAATTGGAATTACTATAATCTTCTTGAAGTCTGAGGGTATTTTCCCCAACTCATACATCTTGCATACCAGGTGGAACA
The DNA here is from genome assembly GCA_026315105.1 of Locusta migratoria. Classification (NCBI taxonomy): domain Eukaryota; kingdom Metazoa; phylum Arthropoda; class Insecta; order Orthoptera; family Acrididae; genus Locusta; species Locusta migratoria. Next base: position 116,732,136 of record CM048753.1, on the reverse strand, counting down.
ATTTTTCATGACTGGCTCTCCTAATGATATCAGCAGTTCAGACGGCATATCATCTATTCCAGGGGCCTTGTTTCGACTCAAATCCATCAGCGTCCTGTCAAATTATTCTCGCAGTATCATATCTCCTATCTCACCTTCCTCCACTTCATCTTCCAGTTCTAGAATATAACCTTTAAGTTTATTTCCTTTGTGTAGTCCCTCTCTATATTCCTTCCACAATTCATCTTTCCCCTCTTTGCTTAGTACTGGTTTTCTGTCTGAGTTCTTGATATTCATACAGCTGCTTTTCTTGTCTCCAAAACTTTCTTTTATTTTCCTGTAGGTGGTATATACCTTTACCCTGGTAATACATCTATGGTTCTCTATTTGTCCTCTAGCAACTCCTGCTTAGCCAGTCTGTACTTCCTGTCAATCTCATTTTTCAGGCATTTGTAGTCCCTTCTGCCTGCTTCACTTGATGCACTGTTTTATTTACTTCCCTCATCAGTTAAGTCCAGTATATCCTGTGTTATCCATGTATTTCTATTAGTCCTTGTTCTTCGGCCTATATGATCCTCTGCTACCTTCACTACCCTATCTCTCAGAGCTACCCATTCTTCTTCTAACTGTATTACTCTCTCCCATGTCAGCCAATCCTTGCCTAATGCTACCTCTAAAACCCTCAACCACCTTTGGTTCCTTCAGTTTGTCCAGGTTCCATCTCCTAACTTTCCTACCTTTCTGCAGTCTCTTAAGTTTTAATCTACAGTTCATTACAAATAAGATATGGTCAGAGTCTATATTTGCATCTGAGTAAGTCTTACAGTTTAAAACCTGGTTCCTAAATCTATTCCTTACCATTATAAAGTCAATCTGTAACCATCCATTGTCTCCTGTTCTCTTCCATGTATACAGCATTCTTTCATGATGATTACACCAAGTGTTGTGATCATTAAATTGTGCTCCGCACAAAATTGTACCAAGCGATATCCTCTTTCGTTTCTTTTCCCCTATTCACCTACAACATTTCCTTCTCTTCCTTTTCCTACTATCAAGTTCCAGTCCCCCATCACAATCAAGTTTACACCTCCCGGAATAATTTCTTTTATCTCCTCATACGTTTCTTCAATGTCCTTATCATCGGCAGAGCTAGTTGCAGTATAAAATTCTACTAGTGTGGTCGGTGTTGGTTTTGTATCTCTGCTATGATAATGCATTCACTAGGCTGTTCATGGTAACTTACCCACATTCCTATTTTCTTATTCAGACCTACTCCTGTGTTACCACCAACTGATTTCATGTTTATAACCCTGTATTCAACTGACCAGAAATCCTATTCATCCCCCCACCGAATTTCGCTAATGCCTACCATATCTAACTTTAACCCAACCATTTCTCTTTTCAGATTTTTTAACTTATCTACGGTACGTGATTAAGGGTTACAACATTACGATCTGTAGAATGCCTGTTTTGTTTTTCTTGATGATGACATCCACCTGAGTAGTCCCCACCTGGAGATCCGAATGAGGGGCTACTTTACCTCCGGAGTATTTTACCCAAGAAGACGCCATCATCATATACTTATACAGTAGAGCCGCATGTCCTTGGGAAAAGTAATGACTGTAGTTTCCCCTTTTTTAAAGATGTCCACAGTAACTGGTTGGCAAAACCATGTTAGCTGATGTTACACAGCAGCTCAGTCACTCATCCTGATTGTTGCCCCTGCAACTACTGAAACCGCTTCTGCTCCTCTTCAGGAACCACATGTTTGTCTGGCCTCTCCACAGATACCCTTCCACTGTGGTTGCACCTACAGTATGGCTATCTGTACCATTGGAGCAGGCAAGCACCCACCCTTGGCAATGTCTGTGGTTCATTGGGGGATTTTGGGGGGGGGGGGTGACACTTCTTAAGTTTATGAATTCACAACATTGTGGCAACAACTAATTCCATATATTATTAGAAAGGTATGTCTACTAGGCCTAAATCATTAAATTTAAGCAAATATACAAGATCAATTGGTTATTCCAAAAAAATGTTCTTGTGGGTTAGCACTTTTTTCCAATCCATTTGTATATTTAATGTCAGAAGATACAATATTCCAAAACTAGTGGATAACTTTGGAATTGGTTGCATTAGTTATTTTAGAGAACTCATTTACAAAAGCCCTGCACTGCCCCAATCAACTAGCAATACTATGACACTGTAGCCAATCAGGAGTAGCGTGGCCAATAACGAACAGCTTTACTCTTTATGGTTTGTAAATAAATCGGCGTAGTGTATGTAAAGATCTCCCTCCCCCCCCCCCCCCCCCCCCGTAAAAGCTGCATTCTGGCTGTACTATGTAGCCAAAATTATTTTCACAAGTGATTTTGTTGTGATTGCATGATTTGTGCAGCGTTTTTCTAATAACATGAGAAATGTTACAACATGTATGTATTTTTATTTATTTATTTATTTATTTTTTCTTCGGGAAGTAAACAATAATTTTAACAATGGAAATTTCAGGAAGGATTCAACAGTATTTTGAAAAGGGTAGAAGATTGCTTACTAACCATAAAGATGTCCGATGAGCTGCAAAAAGGGACAAATAACAGAATATAACATTAGAGCTTTCAGCCGTTTTGGCCTTCGTTGGTTAGACACAAACACACACACACACACACACACACACACACACACACACACCAACGCGCGCGCGTTCTCGCGCGCGACTACGGACTTCGGCCGCTGTGGCTGATCTGCGCATGGCCTAGGCGAGAGCAATCAGTGGTGCGGGTGAGTAGGTGGCAAGGAGAGGGAAGCAGGAGGGAAGGGCGTTGTGCGACATGGGTGGGGGAATACGGCAGTCCTGTGTGAAGGACAATGCGGAAGGAAGGGAAGAGGGAAGGTACTGAAATGTGTGGTGGGATGGGAGACAAATGTAAGGACAGAGTGTGAGAGGGAAAGGAATGGAAGGGTGGTAGAGGCAGGAACTAGCAAAGTTTTAGGCCTTGGGGGTTGCGGGAGAGTATTATATATTGTAGGGAGAGTTCCCCATCTCCGCAATTCAGAAAAACTGGTGTTTGTGGGGAGGAACCATATGGCACAGGCTGTGTAGCAGACACTGAAGTGAGTCACACTATGTGGAGCTGCATGCTCTGCAACAGGATGGGCAAGCTGTTTCCTTGCCTCACTTTGACGATGGCCATTCATTCGGACAGACAGCTGGGTGCTGGTCACTCCCACATAGAAAGCTGCACAGTGGATGCAGCTCAGTTTGTAGATAATACGACTGCTTTCACATGTTGCCCTGCCTTTTATGGGCCCGCCAAACTGTGGCCAGGAGACAGCTTGACCATCCTATAGCAGAGTATGGAGCACTGCATAATGTGTCTCACTTAATTGACTGCAACAAAGACTGTCCCATATATGTCTTCCCCACAAACACCAGCTTTTCTGAATTGTGCAGATGGGAACTCTCCCTACAATATATCTTACAATCCCAAAATCCCCAAGGCCTAAACCTTCACTAGCCCCTGCCTCTACCACTGTTTCCTTCCTTTCCCTGCCACACACAATCCTTACATTCGTCTCCCACATTTCAGTACCTTTCTTTCCTTCCGCACTGTCCATCACACAGCACTAGCAGTTTCCCCCAGCCATGTTGTACAACCCCCACGCCCCTCCTGCTTCCCTCTCCTTGCCACCTCTTCAGCCCCACCACTCGCTGCTCCCACCAGGCCACAGTGGGTACAGCAAATCAGTCACAGCAGGCAGATCCATGTGTGTGTGTGTGTGTGTGTGTGTGTGTGTGTGTGTGTGTGTGTGTGTGTGTCTAACTGAAGAAGGCCTAAAAGTCCTAAAGCTCTAAAGTTATATTCTGTTATTTGTGCCTTTCTGTGACTCATCGGACAGCTCTGTGGTGAATAAGCAACATATCCTCCTCAAATATACTGTTAAACACTAATTTTAATAAGATTCATTATTCAAATATTGCAAGGCACAGGAAAATTAGTCTGTATTATTTGAGACAGAAACACAAATATTTCGGTTAAATTGTACGACACTTCTCACAGGGCTGCAGTAGTTATGTGGTACCAATGATGTCACAAAAAAAACCTATTGGTGATGTGAGTTGCCAACTTAAATTAAAATGAAAATAATTCGTTCTGAACGGACAAGGGTACATACAAGAACCTGTCAACCATAGAGCAGGTACAGTATTAATTTCGCTTCGAGTGAAACGAGCAGCTATAACATTTACTCTGTAGCTCGTGAAAAATATTAATGCAATTCTACACTTCATTGTTCATCTGTTGCCAACATATACAGTGGAGCCCGGCGAGATGCATCGTAAAATTTTACCAGTATTTCAATTTACATTGCTAGAAAGTATTAAACCTGATTAATGTCATGTTCCCCACACAAATCGTGCGATTCATTTTGAAAATAAGAAAAAAAATTAAATGTTAACACTCTTTTTCACGTCCTGTGAACATTATGGGTGAATGTCAAAGTCGACATGCTGTAGACAACACGGAATGGTTAAATTTTATTGTATGTAAATAACACTTCTAATGCTTTACCTAAACATATTCTGTCTTAAGGTGCTGATTTATTGACCGGACAAATGTACATACAAGAACCTGTCAACTACAGAACAGGAACAGCATTAATTAATTTCCACAAATCTGTCGTGAATTCCAAATATCAATGAAATACATTCCACTTCAAAACATTTAAAATAGCACCAAAAACTACATCAGTATTTAATGAATCTTATAAGCTTTAGTGTCAAGATCAATGAAACTCACATTATCACTAGCAGAAATGCTGCACACAAATGTCAGAAAAATTTTTTAAAACGGACGCCAAATTCACTACACATGTAATGCGGAATATTAATGCCCACCAAACCGCAAATCATAATTGGCCACTTTCACCTGCACCATTGCGAACTTCTAAACATACAGCACTACTCAAGGACTCATAAATTGCACTATTATTCTTAATTTAGCTATAGAGGACTGGACAATTTTGGCTTTACAGGCCACTGCCACGTAGACCTACTGGAGGTGTCAACATGCAATAACAGATCTGAATACTTAACAACGGTGAGCAAATACAGTGCCTACAAATTTTAACAACAGTTTATACTGGGGCCACCGGAATTATTTTAAACATGCTTTTTGAAAATTGGTGCTTTCACTCATTGTATTTGAACCCCATCACAGAAGTGTCATATCACTGTTGAATAATGGGATATACTGGCCGATAAAAAAGTCAGTATACATTTGAAAACTTAATAAATCACGGAATAATGTAGATAGAGACGTAAAAATTGGCACACATGCTTGGAATAAGGTTTTATTAGAAAGGAAAAAAAAACCCACCCACCCACAAAGTATTGCTAGACACATGAAAGATCAACTGTGCGCGTCGTTTGGTGATGATCGTGTGCTCAGCCGCCACTTTCGTCATGCTTGGCTTCCCAGGTCCCCAGACCTCAGTCCACGCTATTACTGGCTTTGGGGTTACCTGAAGTCGCAAGTGTATCGTGACTGACCGACATCTCTAGCGATGCTGAAAGACAACTTCCGACTCCAATGCCTCACCATAACTCCGGACATGCTTAACAGTGCTGTTCACAACATTATTCCTTGATTACAGCTATTGTTGAGGAACAATGGTGAACATATTGAGCATTCCCTTTGCTTTGTCTTAATTTGTTATGCTAATTATTGCTTTTTGGATCGGATTAAGCGCCATCTGTCATACATTTTTTGAACTTTTTTTTTGTTCCAATAAAAACCCATGTCATTCCAAGCATGTGTGTCAATTTTTACCCCTCTATCTTCATTATTCCGTGATGTATTAAGTTTTCAAATTCATACCGACTTTTTGATCACCCGGTATTATAACATCTACATACATACTCCGCAATTCACCGTAAGGTTGGCATCAACACCACTTGAGACTGACACATCAGGCAAATCATGGAAAACTGAAGTAAACACGCTAACCAACACTATGTAAAACCATTAAAAATGTCCTTCCAGTAAATGTATCCACATTACCATGCTAGGGGTTTTATCATTATCAGTATTAATTTATTGTATTCAAACAATGTGACTGTATTAACAACCTCGTAATGCAATACTTTCGAGTTGTTTCTAGATTTCTCTGTCACCACATAAAAGAAAGGTTATTTTATTGGATGTTTCTTAAATCTTAACAACAAGGTATATTTGTTTTTGACAAATAGTGATCAATGTTCATTTCTCCCACTGTCGCCAAACCACCTCTCTAACCTTCAAGTCAACACAAACAAATCATTCATTTTTTACTGTAATCTCAGCAAAATTCAAATTCATAGTTAAATTGTGGTCTAATAAAAAAATGAGAATTGAATACCGGTGTAAGTAACACACATCCCCTGATTGATGTTTCCATCTCATTCAAAACTCTTAAAGAACACTATGAAACAAAAGAGTCTACAGTAGAATCAAGGTTAAGTAAAGTGCAGAAATTTACAGTGACATTTTGAAATTTATAACACGTAGGCATCAACAATTATTACTAAAACACACAGACGCAGTGGAGGATTAATACACAAAATCACATTGAAGACAAACGAAAAATTAATTTCCTGGATAGGATCCCAATCTTTATAGAATGCCTAGGTTTTCCTGGCAACATATGCACAGACGTATATGCAAGCTACACAAGATGAAGAGTCCATATGCTACAATAACCTATTAAGATATGATTTTATAAAGAGAGTAATGATAAATATTTGTAGCCTATATGGGTTTTTCCATACTTCCAAACTATGCTAACCAAACAGTATCACAGAGAAATCTTAATTCATTAAAACTACTCCCTTCCTATTTATAACATAGAAGAGTTTAAATAGGATGTACAGTGAAGAGATTCACCAACAAGTTTATTATGAAAACCACCCTGTTCAATAAAGCTTGGAATGTTTATGTTGAGCAGAAACTTCTTTTTAAAACTTTAACTAAATGGATGGATCATTATACCAAATAAATCACTTATGATAGCATTACAGCATATGTTCAAATTGCAATGATAGAAACATACACATTTAATAAAGAATTTAGATGAGGACTTTAAATGACCGAGGGCTCATCACTGTTTACTCACCTGTCACTCGTAATTCATTACAGTTGTATTCTGCAGAGTCCACAGACTAGTTCACAACACACTAATAAATAAGCACCATAACGCATACAAAGGCTAGCAACTAAATACACATTAACCAAGTCAATCGTCATAAAATTAACTTTGGTATTCTGAAAATCGTACTATCCATGACGTCAAGTGTTTAACATTTCTAAGGTTAGCAAACACATTTGTAGAACTCCTTGTATGTAACTATATCACTTTACTTATACGATATTGTGTTTCCAAAAAGTAAACAACTTTTCCTCAACTTTCGAAGGCATTTTTGCGTAAAAACCATCAATTCACGAGAACATCACTTCAGAGTCGCAGAACACCTTGCAGCATTTATCAGGCGTACCAACATCATAAAGTATACAATTTGCATAATAGCCCTGCTGCAGAACAACGAAATGACTCTCGACCACATCCTTCGATATCTCTAAAGTGAAGAACAGATTTCAAGGTCAGTAGGCATTCAACAATCTGTCTGTGCAGAAATCCGTACAAATATCCGCGCACATCAATAGTTGTGTCCGGGCAGCTGGTTATATCGCTGCAGATTATCGCGCCAGCCATCCGTAAGTGTAGAAAATAAAATAAAATAAAAAATTTATTAGCATAGACTACAGTAACCTTGGCAGAAATTACGCTCATTTTCGAAGTTTTTTTCTGTTATGCAAAAAATTCTGCTACGGACGCTGTTCGTAACGTATCAGAAACGGAAGAACTGGACGGAATGCTCTAGGCAGAGGCTGCTGAGGCAACCAAAATCCAGAATACTTGGTCTGTAAACTTTGCATTCTCCTACACCAGATCGAAGATATTTTGAAAGTTCTTGACGACATGCAGTTCACAACAGAATCCCTGCTAGAGCAGGGTCAACCAATGGTAATTTCTCTCTGACAGAATTGTTTGCTGCTGTTTTTTTGTCTCTGCCGCTATATTGTCTACTTTTCACTCTCCATAAACAATTATGGTTACGATAATTATCAGTAAATTCGGCAGTGTATTGCCTAGATCTCTAACGTGTGACAGCCATTCTCGTTCATTGTGCCCACTCACGACCAAAAAATTCTACGCTGACCCAGATTCGGAGCAGTCTCCTATCCACAAAGGATTTGAGCAATTTCACTCAACCTGCAAACCTTCAAAGTTACGTACAATTATAATCTGTGCATTTCTGTAGTCCACACGCAAAAATCACTGAGTTGTGGGCAAATATTTGCGCAGACACACGTTAAGTGTAGTCCGGCCATATACTCACAAGACCACAATAAATTATACACGTTCGTCTGCACACTGATAAAATGCTCGTTTTATTTAGAACTGATCAGTTGTCTTTCAGAAAACATAAACTATATCATCGTTTTCAGTAACTGGTATTAGGAAGGATGAGGACCATGCAGAAAGACATACAATTCAGTCAATAATGTGAACAATACTTGAGACAGACCTATTTTATTAAGTTCATGTATAATAAAATCCGCTGTATATAAAAAGGCTTAATTCTAAGTAACCAAAAGTATATCTTTTAATGAAACATTTCTGGGCTACTGGTACACACAGATGACATCTAGATATTGAACTCATTTTTCACCAGTAACATTACGGATGGTAAATCAACTACAACCGCCGTAAGGTCAGCTAATGGAATTTTCATGCACATTAAAAAAGGGTTCCTAGCCAATTCTCTATCACTAAACACTGAAAAATATACTACATACACATTAGAATCTGTAAAAGGTTTCTTAGTAGTATATGCCTAAAATACGATGACAAGTGGACAGTGTCAAATTCCTAGGATTACAGCTTGATAACAAATTTGATTGGGATGAGCATATCACAGAATTGTTGTAACACCTTAAGGAATCGTTATTTGCTGTCCTATTTATTTTTTATTGTACACTACAGCTAACAGTTAGGAGACATGTTCTTTAATCTCATACTATTTATGGCCGTTGTTAACTGATGCCAATATGGCATTTGTAGACACCAGATTATCATTTATCGTACGAAGAACGATGCGTTTTTGTTAATTCTTCAGTGCGCCATTGCTTTGAAATGAGAACGTGTAAGTTACAATAAGAAAATAATCAAATACGCAACGTAAGATGGTGTATGCCACAGAGAGTTCTGGGCGAGGAATCTCACATGACATCTCCGAACGGCTGGTTATCGTAAAATCAATGGACGGTGTCAAATCGCCGTTATTTTTGTAAATATCTCTCAAACGATACGAGATATAAAAAAACATAAGAGAACAAAGTTGTAGAGAATTTTCTCCTCTAGAAATTCGTTGATTCAATTTTTGCGTCAGATGAACGGTTTATTTACAATTAAAATTATATTACAAACGAATTTTTTTGGTTTTACTACCGTATTTTTTGTCCGAAAAATTTTAAAAATGGAGGTTCTGGTCTCTGGTATAAAGAATAACACCTGTTAAATTGCTTTCAACAAACAATTATACGAGGGTTGTAACTTAAAAAGTGGTAGCTATTTATTCATAACCGATACAAAATTGTTTCTTGTTTGCACCTGTTACTGTCCTTCAAAGTAGTCATCGGCGTTGTGTATAACCTGTTACAAGAGATGTAAAAGGAGACAATAGAGTCCATTCTGTTGATGGTGCGAATGGAACGGTCTACTGCCTGTCGAATCTCTAGAACAGTTAGGTAGTGAATACCATGAAGTGGTTCCTCCATATTTGGAATGAAATCAAAGTCACAAGGATTCAAGTCTGGGGAGTGTGGTGGATGGTTCAGTACTTCCCAGTTCCATCGACCAAACAGAGCAGCCACATGTTGTGGTGTATGATCCCGTGCATTGTCGTGAAAAATGATGGGTGGGTTGCGCTGAAACTGTTGCTGCTTCTTTCGCAAAGCTACTCCCAGGTAATTCTCCAAAAACGTACAGTAATGGTCTGCCATGGAGGAACGTATTGCGTTAGTCGTAAAAATAATCACATTAACTATCACCATACTGGGGCTCTGATGCATTTTCGACTTTCGCGGCGACCCAATAATGACGCCATTCGTTGGATTGGCGTTTCAGTTTCGGCTCATACGATGTGGCCCTTGTCTCATCCAGTGTTACGATACGGCCTAAGAAGGCCTCCCCTTTGTGCGCATTGCTTTCCAAGTGCATCTGAGCAGTGTTGCAATACATCCATTTCTGCATTTCCGTCAATTCACAATTTCACATGCCCAGGGGTTCCTTCAGGATGTGAAGCACAGTCGTATGTGCTAATCCGGTTTAGTGGGCGAGCACACGAGTCATCTGGCGTCGATCACTGTACACTAATGTGGCAATAGTATGCATTTATTCTTCAGAGACGCTAGGACGACCTGGCCGATGCACGTCTGCCACAGGTGTGCCAACTTTCGTTGAAGGCTTTTATCCAATATGGCACTATTCTGTATGGCAGTGCCGATTTCCCAGAGGCCTCTTGAAGACCTTGATGACACTGTCATGATGTACGACCTCTGCCACATACAGTCTTGATCCAACTCCATTGCTCCGGTCTAAAACATAGTGACACCTTTACGTTAGACCACTAGCTGACAAATGACTGTGTTTCCCTCGATTGTGCACACGCTGGTGACGTGGGATGGGCGATTTCATTTGCTCGGAGGTAAGGTAGGCAAGTTAACAAGGTGACACTGAACGTTCTGGACACCCTGTGGAGGTTAGGACTCCAGAAATCATTGATAAAATCCATGATAGGTGATGGATGACAGAAGAGTTAAGGTGCGTGAGACTACTAGTTCTGTAGGCATCTTAAATTAATGAATACATAATATTTTGCATCAACATTTGGACATGAGAAAGCTATCTGCATGATGGGTGCCGCGACTGTTCACGCTTAGCCAAGAATGGAATCATGTGAACTGTTGTAAGGAAGGTTTCCAGATGTTCAGGAAGAATCCACTGAACTTTAAACTCTTTTCGTCACTATGGATGAAAGATGGATGTATTACTATACTCTTTAGACCAAAGAACAATCTAAATAACAGGTTACCAAGGAAGAATCTGCACCAAAACAGACAAATACCAGTCCTTCGACTGGAAAAGTTATGGTGAAGGTCTTTTGCGATTCACAAGGGATATTCATCACCGACTATCTGGAACAGGGTGAAACTATTACAGGTGCATATTATTCATCGTTATTGGACCGTTTGAAAACCGAATTGGAAAAACAACGCCAGAGATTGGACCACAAAAAAGTTATTTTCCATCAAGAAAATGCACTAGCACACACCTCAGCAGTTGTGGTCGCAAAATTATTGGAAATAGGATTCCAGCTGGTTTCACATCTTCCCTATTTTCCATACTTGGCTCCCTCTGACTACTATTTGTTTCCCAATTTGAAGAAATAGCCGGTGGGACGAAAATTTCATTCAAACGAGGAGGTTATTGCAGAAACTAATAGCTATTTTGCTGGCTTGAACAATTCCTATTATTTTTAAGGGATCAACAAATTAGAACAACGTTGGACGAAGTGTATAAGTCTGAATGAGGTTTGTGTCGGAAAATAAAAACTCTTTTCCCCAAACACATTAGTAATTTTTATTTTTGCATGGACTTCCGAAACACCCCTCGTATACAGGGTCCAGCATTTAAAAGGATTGCAGAGACACACCACAAATAGAACATCAAACACTGGTTTTTTATTTCTGTAGCAGGCTCCAACACCTCAGAGATGTAGCCCTGGCAGTTTAGTGTACAAGCAATATGCACTAGGTGGATGTGGGAGTGGAATACAATAGCACACCACACCATAATATCGGATGCAGGACATATGGCGATGCATGAGGCAACAGTTCCTCTCCAAAGTGTCTCCAGACTCTGTTCAGAAAATCGTGGTGCTGCTGGCAGAATCGGAATTTGAACAAAATTGTTTTTACTGATAAATCCTGATTCTACCTGCATCACCACAACGATTTGGAGTCTGGAGATGCGGTGATGAAAACCGAGTGAGGTGGCAGACTGGTAACACACTGGCCTCGCATTTGGGAGGTTCAAATCCACCTATGGCCATCAAGATTTAGGTTTTCCGTGATTTCCGTAAATTATTCCAGTAAAATGCCGGGATGGTTCTTTTCAAAGGGCACAGCCGATTTCTTTCCCCAGAACTCTGAGCTTTAGCTCCATCTCTAACGAGCAAGATGTCGATGGGACGTTACACCCTAAGCTTCCTTTCTTTCCTTCCTGTTGTGATGAAAGACCATTGAACATCAACATACTGGCCCTGCGTCAGTTGCAATGTTGCTACACTAAACAGAGAGTACTGTATTACAGCTATGACTCGTTGGTGTCAGTTGTCCTCTCTTAACTTTGGAACTTGTTGATGGCCACAGATATGGTTTCTAAGGAGAGGAAGGAAGAAGAACAAGGATGGAAAGGAATACCTTTAGCTGCACAACGGTTTTCGACTTGGGCCAGCAGTCGCTTTAAGCACTTGGCTACCCAAACTCGCCTCCAGGCACGGCTTCCAACAAGGCTGTGCTCCTGTCCATCTCAAATTTCCACAAGTCACACAGTATGGACACAGCGTCCCCATCGTCCATTCCCTCTTATAGTCACAATTTCGGATTCCTGTACAAGGTACATTTATCTCATAAAACAGTACAAAATAATCAACCTATTTCTCTGAACGATTCAAGCAGAGTACATGTAGTAGATAAAAGGAAGCGTAAAATTTTTCAATCAACATAAATAAATGTGATAAAAATAAGTCGTTTTACTTAACTTGACTCACCAGTGCCATCCCCAGCGCAGATGGTATAGGCATCTGCTAGCTTTCTTTTTCTTCTGTAGCCAGGAAGGCCTCACAAAACTTCTGTTTTTCAACTTATTCAAATATCGTGTATCAAGAATCTATGTGGTTTGCATGTTATATGTTCTTTATCTGATGAATAGCACTTCGTTGACATAGAATGTGCTTGGTTTTTCTAACTTAAATGTAAGATCAATTAGAAATCTTTGCAACCAAACAACGTCCCCTGGAGATAATTATTATTCTTTTAACAGCACACCAATGATAAAGACCTGTGTTATATAAAAACGTATCCCTACGCTCATGACGAACATAACATCTGGCTGCAAAACAGTTGCTGTGAACATTAAGTTGTTTACTGCTGTTGATAAGTTATGTCGTCCATCACCTTCGCCTACTTTCCAAATGGGATCATCTGGCAAAAAATGCCATATTGTCATTTCATTTCTCCTTCACCTCATGTTGGTTTACAGGAATTGTCCACTACGTAATATGTTCCATGATCAGAAGGAGTGGAATCTGGTTTCGAATCCTACATCTTGAACTTCTGAAGCAGGCCATTGATTTATACAGTTCGCAACATATGTCGATTTCTTTTCCAGTTCATAGAAGTATTTTCCGTTTTCCACAATATTTTCACACATTGATCGTAGTTTTGTCAAAACGTTTTGTGGTATTTTTGGAGACTTATGTATGTGTAAGCTGCCTTCACATGAAGAGTGCTATAGATGTCGTTGTCTGTTAAAGAACGAAAGACACATCTGTCTGTCTTCAGTTTCTCAAAATAAAGCAGTCTGAGACACCATACAAATTTTATTTCTAACAGTGACGTGATTTTTTTAATACATGTAAACATTTTCATATTTAAACACTAATTGTCACCGGAAATAAAGCTTCGTGACTGTTACCAGAAAAGACTGAAACAAACAGCTTGTATGAATAAATTGTAAGCAATTTTTATTAAATAACACTATTGAAAGAGAAAAGCTCAGTTACTTAGATGTTATTAACAATGTAAGGGGGGAAAATCGTAACAATAAAGTAAGCAAGCTTTATTTATTTCCACACACGAGCGACGAATCACTCGCGATATTGCAGCAATGCGCTGCTCGCCTCCACCTCGCCACATGCGACCAATGAGTTGTTTGTCAATAACTCTTTCGAAAAAGAAAAGAACTGTACTTCTGAAAGGGCTATGACTTGCATAAGCGACAAATATTGCCAGTTAGGCAAAATGTGAAGATTTGCGTGTTGCCTCCTTTTGTCTCATCACTGGTCTCAACGATATTTCCAGATAATTAATACTTCGTGTTTGTTAATCTAGTTCTATGAAATTCTTTAAACGACTGTGAAAATGAATGATGAAAAATGTGAACACTTTCCAAATTTAATTTTATTAAAAAAGGATCAAAGAAGAATATTATTACTTAAATCAGACATATCTACATGAGAACCTATGGCCACTGTATCTTTTTCATTGCATGGAATCTATTTTTTAAGTTGTTTATGTTGAATCCAATCGTCTAAATTTAATTTTACATTTGCATCCCATTTACAGTCACAGTTGACAGTTTATTTTCCTCCTTTCGTCAAGGAGTCTCATGACCTTGCTGCTTAGTCCGCTTAAAAAATTCAAAACAACACACCAACCATTCATCATATGTGCCTGCATTAAGGAGAAAAACATTTCAACACAAACGTTATGGACTGACAGAGCATAGAATAGCAACAAATAATCCTGAGCTCATAATGAGCATCAAAACGGATACAGGAATATTAAAAGTCCTAAAAATGGACGAAAAGTATATTTGTTCAGGAAATCAGATAGAAATAAAATAAATTGCTTCTTGAAAGACAGCTTCCACTTGTTGCTAACACTAAACGTAAGTGTAGACCAGATGTGGCTCAAATTCAAAGAGGTGGTATCGACAGCAATTGACAGTTTTATACCAAATAAATTTATAAAAGAAGGAGGTGATCCCCCTTGGTACACAAAACAGGTCAGGACACATTCAAAAGCAATGCAAAACGCTTGCTAAATTTAAACGAAGACAACATCCCCAGGATTGGTGATCCTACACAGAAGCCTGAAATTTAGCAACACTGTTTCTCGAAATTTGACTGAAAACCCAAAGAGATTTTGGTCATATGTTAAATATACAATATATAAACAACAACAATACCCTCATTACATTATAGTAATGGCGATCATTCCGATGATAACACTACTAAAGCAGAGGTACTAAACATAGCTTTTACAAAATCAATTACCAAAGAAGACGAAACCAATATTACAGATTTCGAATTACAAACAGAGGCCAGAATAAGTAACGTAGAAGTGGATATCATCGGAGTAGTGAAGCAACTAAAATCACTTAACAAGAACAAGCTTCTAGTCTGGACTGTATACCCATTAGATTTCTACCTGATTATGCTGAAGCGATTGCTCCTTACTTAACCACATAAAACCGCTCTATCACAGAAGGATCTGTACCAAAAGATTGAAAAGTTGCACAGGTCACACCTAGATTCAAGAGAGGTAGTAGGAGTAACCCACTAAACTACAAGCCAATTTCATTGAAGTCAATTTTCAGCAGGGATTTGTGACATATCATGTATTCAAATATTATGAATTATCTCGAACAGAATGATCTACTAACCTAAGGTCAACACGCATTTAAAAAATATCGTTCATGCGAAACACAACTACATACTTTACTCACACAAAGTGATGAGTGATATCGACAAGGGTTCGCAAATCGATTCCGTATTTCCTGATTTGCAGAAGGCTTTTGACACTGTACCTCACAAATGGCTTTTAATCAAGTTGTGTGGTTATGGTATATCGCCCCAAATTGGCGACTGTATAGGTGATTTCCTGTCAGAGAGAACACAGTTTCTAGTAATCGGTGGTAAAGCATAGTATAAAGCAGAGGTGATATCGGGCGTTCCTCAGGGCAGTGTTATTGGTTCTCTGCTGTTAATTATTTATATAAACGATTTGGGAGAATATCTAAGCAGCTCTCCTAGGTTGTTTGCAGATGACGCCATTGTTTACCGTCTAGTAAAATCATCTGAAGATCAAAACCAACTGCAGAACGATCTGAATAAGATATCACTGTGATGTAAAAATTGGCAATTGACTCTAAATAATGAGAAGTGTGATGTCGTCCACATGAGTACGAAAAGAAATCCGTTAAACTTTGTTTAGAAGATAAATCAGTCAAAAGTGAAGGCCGTAAACTCCACAAAATACTTAGGAATTACTATTACTACTGACTTATACTGGAAAGAACACGCAGATAATGTCGTGGGAAAGGCGACCCAGAGACTGCGTTTTATTGGCAAAACGCTAAATGATGAAACAGAACTACCAAAGAAACTGCATACACTACGCTTGCCCGTTTTTGGAGTATTGCTGCCAGCGAGGGATCCTTATCAGGTGGGTTTGACGGAGGACATCGAAAGAGTCCAAAGAAGGGCAGCTCTTTTTGTATTGTCACTACACAGGGGACACAGCATTATGGAGATGATACAGGATCTGGGATGGGAATCATTACGGTGCTCACCGCTGCGGCGTGTGCTACTTACGAAACTCCAATCACTAACTTTTGTATCCCATCCTCGTCGCCACTTTTGTATCCCCTCCTCGTCGTCGCATTTGTATCCCATCCTCGTCGCCACTTTTGTGTCCCAGCCTCGTCGCCAGTTGGCGTGGATATCGGTGACCAAGTAGAAAGAGACTGACACAGGAATAAAGGATGCACGCATGTGCAGGTACGGAGGTGACCAGCCAGTGGGACAGCAGAAACTAGAACGCTAGGCTAAATTAGAACAAGATATATATTTCGTGGAGTCTTGGTAATACTTAACTTTTACCTAGTTCTTGACTGCAGAATGCTGATACATAGTTTATATAGAGGGCTCCTACTGATGGTTCCTAGTGCCTATCCGATAGCCAAGTCTTTACTGGTGCCTATCTGATTCCGAAGTGAACGATGCAGCAGTCGTGGCCACGAGCGGAGTTGCAGCAGAGGGCGCTCGTGGCTGACGTCGTAAGAACGCCGAGCCGTGCGTGAATGGCGGCGCGCGGAGTAAGTACGTGGCGCGCACTTCATACTTGTGCGACACCACACTAACATTCTCCTCCGAATGCGAGAATGTATTGTTGACTCCCACTTACATAGATAGAAATGACCATCAGAATAAAATACGAGAAATCAGAGCTCGAACGGAGAGATTCAGGTGTTCTTTCTTCCCGCGCGCTATTCGAGAATGGAATGGGAAATAAATAGAATAAAGGTGGTCTGATGAACCCTCTCTCAGGCACTTAAATGTGTATATTGCAGAGTATCCCATGCAGATGTAGAATTATGGTGTCTTAACCAGTTCACTAATCTGTGAAAATTTCTTTTTGCTTGCTTCAGATTTCCTATCCTATGTCACTATGGTTTTTTTTCTTTTTTTCTTTTTTTTTTGCAAATTTGAAAATTCGCAGAATCACTTATCATCAATTACAATATTATTATCCAACAGAAATGTTATACAGTCTTCCACGTAAGTAGAGAATACATCTTGAAAGCCAAGCCTCTCAAAATGAGAAAATTCATTAAATGGTTGCGTCCATATAGTATCGTAACGATTTCCTACATTATTTATGTTCACATATTCCGATACTAAGACGGGAACGTCGATTGTGAGCAATAAAAACCGACATTTTACCGTTCAAACATGTTGTAGAAGTATAACAGGTCGAATACTGTTGGGAAATTACAAATTATGTAATTCAATAACAGAAGTAAAAATTAATAGCTATACATTGTTGATGATACGAGATGAAAAAAATCAAAACATCATTTCCCTAAAAAACGTGAACATTATCAGAAATCATCGAAATATTTGCGAACGCCAGATGAAACGTCGAAAATGCGGACATCTCAGCACAAATGCGCAAGTCTGGTAACCCTACTGTAATATCGTTCATATTACGCGGTTTTTCTGTCCAATGCAGTAGTTCTATTTTGTTTCACCAGATGGCTCTTGTGCGAGGATATGTTGTGCGATACTGTTTTGTTTCCATAAATTGTTTTGCTTCCTCAATGTTTATGTTCGTGTTGGTGGAGGAGGGTATGGGGGAACGGAGTTTGGTGTACTGAACAACGAAAAGTTAAAAAACTTTTATGCCCTTTGTTTCTTTTTGGGATTATTTTCAGAATGAACTTCGTCGTCCGAGGTATTAACAGTATGCTGTCTGTCGCAGCGCCACTTTTATCGGGTATGCCTCTGACATCATACGGAATTTTGTTACAAGTTGTGACCTATGTAAAAATGTATCACTAAAATTTGTTACAGTACATAATTTGGTTGTTTAATTTTCTTTCGTTCTATAAGCCTTCGCTTCAGTGCCATTAACTGGAGAAACGCCACTTAAATAACTCTAAAAATGCATTGCTGTAGGATTGAAGCGTCAACAATTTTGTCGCTATCAATGTATAGTGAATTATGTTATGAAGATATATGTAGGTTAAAGTGTAAACCCAACATGACATTTACGCCCGAAATCCTACTTGGGTTGACAGAGTTATCTGTAGTGCGGAGATATATTTCGTGTAGCACCATAAGGATGTAAGTATGCGATTTTCGTCCATGCAGAATCAAGTTTGTGGTATGCTTGGTGATAGTGGTGCACGGAGCATATTATAGACCGCAGACATGTTATATGAACCTGTTTATTGTGATTAGGCATGCAATTTATTTTGCCTGATACCGGTATTGTTAAATTAGAAGATTCAAGTAATTATCAAGACTTTATCATACTGTTGCAGATTCCCAGAAGTGACATCATGTATATACAATCCAGTCATAAAAGATCTAGTCTAGGCTAACTGATCATAGTGGACGAGTAAACAAATAATAATATAGAGAACTGGCCAAGGATACACCACCTGCTCCAACACTAGACCTACCTTGGCAATGTGCACAAGCAGTACAGACTGCAATACCCTAATACGACATCTAGAGCCTCTTTAATTTAGTGCCAAGATGTGTAGCTGCCGTTGTAAGCAATAGCGGTGTCAACACTTGATACAGCAAAAGTCAGTGTAGCTTCTTCACATCACATAGACCCAGATTTCAGTCATGCAATATTTGTACAATGTGTCATCTCTGAAATAAATTTGTGCAACTTCTCTGGTCCCTCTTGTTATTATATTTTGGATGGCCCAGTGTGTCGTTACATGTACTGACAGAAATCACTTGATTTCAAAAGCACTTGAAGCACATCTGTGTTGCTGTACATTATATAATGAATTTTTTTTAAACGGTTGTTAATAAGCGTCTACAGTGTTTTGAACCATAAACAAAATGCAACACGACAGGGAGTCCCCGGAACCACTCCTAGAATCTTTCATATTACACGGGCCTTGACTGTCTCAGTGGACTAGTTCTCTGTTTCACCAGATGCCTCTTGTGCGCCATGAGAATAACAACGTCTGATCAGTGGTATTCCCACCAGTCTTCTAGTTATGAGATTTTGTATCTAGTGGGTAACGGGAAATATGATAAATAAGGTGTGAGTTCCGTATGCAGTAAGTAGTACTTGACTAAAAGAAGTTTTATCTGTTATAGCCTATTTCAGTATTTTGAAGTTATCACTTGTACAATAGACACTATTTTGGCATGATTTATACATGACAAGCTCATCAATTTAGACTCCTCAATCCACTTGTCAGTGTGTGGTGGACAGTATTTGTTATGCCATTATTTTAAACCTGACTAAGTCAGCAACAGTTACAGGATAGCAAATTAATAACTGGCCAGCCAATTGCCATTGTCTTTTCTATCTTTTCCTGTTAGCTCCTCCAGTTCCTCTTCTGCACTGGAGAACACGAATGATACTCATAAAAATACAAAATATAAAGCTTATAAGAATTCTTTATATCTATAACAGAACCATAAGAATAAATCCCGGTATGGAAAGTGAGTTTTAAGAACATAAAGCAATGCTGATTTAGATCTATAGACTTAGCAATAGATTTAGCAATAGACTCTCCGTACACAGTTATGCTGAAGAATGGAACCCTGATGGTCTTCTGAAATTGAAAATTTAGGCCTATTTATTCATAAATCTTTTAACCATTTGCATGCAATTGATGTCATGAGTTGCGTACGGGGGGAAAGCCACAACACATTTTAGTAAATTGTATATATGGTCTACTAACTACAGTAGGCTATTAGGAATCCATACAGGTAATACTTAATGATTTAGGAAATATGTAAGCATACATGTGTAAAAAAAGTAAAACTTGTTAACATCCAATGGCATAACTGTAGACTGGGATACCACCTGTCTGCTTTGAACCATGACTTCATCAAGATGTCGGAAAACCAGTATACGGGATATCTTATACTTCTGTATTGTATGTACAAATAATCTGTAGTTATTATAGAGAACAGAATGTACCATCGATCACAGGTCTTAGCCCAAAAATTCGCAACTTTGGCGCTCACATACGAAAAAACAAAAATCTCAGTTAACCTATACCTAACCATCAGAGAGAAGCTACAGATCACATTTTAAACACAAAATCTTGATCTGTTGTGTTTGTAAACAAACTATCGTCTTTAACGCGACCACCACATAATCACTCACACCTTCTACAAACACGCATGTACTTCAAAACTACCGCGTCGCGATGACGTCACAGGTCAAAGCTGACGGGCGATATCCCCGTCTACAGGTGAGCCCATCCAATATTGATTTAAATGTTGGGAAGTCCTTTCTGAAAGCATTTGTCTGGAGTGTAGCATTATATGCGCGTGAAACATGGACAATGAGTTCAGACAAAAATGTGATAGAAGCTTTTGAAATGTGGTGCTACAGACGAGAGACGATATTAGATGGGTGGATCACATAACTAATGAGGATGTGTTTAACTGAATTGAGGAGAAAAGGAGTTTCTGGTGTATGCTGACTAAGGGAAGGGATAGATTGGGCACAATGTGAGACATCAAGGAATCATCAACTTAGCATTACAGGGAAGTGTGTGGGGTAAAAATCGTAGAGGGAGCCCGAGGGACGAATACAGTAAGCAGATTCAAAAGGACGTAGGTTGCCGAACATATTCTCAGATGAAGAGACTTGCACAGGACAAGATAGCGTGGAGAGCTGCATCAAACCAGTCTGCAGACTGAAGAAACAACAACAACGACATGTCTAAGAGCACAGTAGTTACAAAATTATAATATTAAAAACAGTTATTTAGTACATAAGGTTATCTTTTGAACAGTTTTCAGATTCCTCAAGAATGTAAAAAGACTTTACTTTCAATTATTAAGAGGTAGGAAGTGTGTGCCTGCACAGGTAAAGTGTTGAAAAGTTTTATTCCAATGTATTCATGACTCTCTTGTATTATGAATATGTAGGAATAAAACTTCTGCAACTGGAAAAGTACATAATTTCTCGTAGATTCTGCAGTTCTATAGTTCAAGAATGATATTAATATAGCTATTTATAAAGGATTCACAATTTCTTATCACAATTTTTCCTAATAACCATAGGTCCAATTACAACCTGCTCAAGATCAATGGCAACTTTGCATCAAATGCACAGGACTGGACCTCACTTTAAAACACGACCACCTCGGCAACCATTGGATGGGAAACCTTTTGCGAAGGGTGTTGTGTTGAAGACAGTCATTAAGAAACCAAAGAAACCTAACTCGGCCAACAGAAAGTGTGTTGTTGTGAGATTAAGTACAGGTAAGTGTCATGCACACTTCCTGCCCTTTTTTTTACTCAACTTTAAGTAGGTTTATTTCCTTTTTGTAATTTATTTTGAATGTCCTAAATTTTACTTACAGCAGTGGTAGTGTGGTGAACTAATGTTGGCAAGGAAATGTGTGCCTTTTACTCAAACGGCCTCAGTGGCGTATTGTGCAGATGTCAGCAACAACTTTTGCAAGCTCTTCGGAAACTGTCTTTTACAGAGAAATCCAATAGCTTTTCATGTTGACTGTGAAGGAAATAAGTTTAACTGTTCATGCTCTATGGTTTAGAGGTTCATGTATATACCCCTGCTCGGTCAGTAAATTAATTAGCCCATAAAGTGAACATTTTGTTGCCAACATTAGCAAACTGTGCTGCTGATGCCACAAGTACAATTTAAGTTCATTCGTAGGATGCAATTCCACCCATTGGATTTGAACCTTGGCATTGGTGTGTTTGGTAAAAGTGCAGTTTATCAGTCCGCAAGTTGTGGTTAACGCGTGGACATTGGTAACGGCGTGATGAATGACGCAGGTGAAGGCGGCCAATCAGATTGGGCGTTTCATGCGTTGTGAATTGGCCTTTCTTCACATGCTTTTTCGTTCAGAACCGCTCAGTATAAGTAACTGCGTTCGTAAAGGCTGTGAAAGTCATGCAATCACCACAACTAAAATCATCGGTGAAAATAATTTTGACTACATAGTACAGCCAGTACACTCAATCTCCATTACAGAACGTAAATATAAATCCCACATTTATTGCAATGCAATATGTTGATCTATAGATCTTTACATCCACTACGCCAATTTGTTTACAAACCATAAAGAGAAAGCTATTTTTTATTATCTGTGCAATTGCGACTGCTGATTGGCTCTGGCACCATTGCCAACGCCCAAACATGAAACGCCATCTGTGGACTCATAAACTGCACTTCAGCTGGTGTGTTTTGTAGTAGGCTATGTGGTGGCGAGCTGTTTTACGAGAGCAGTTACTTTGACTGAGTGGACAAGGGTACATCAAGAACTTGTCAACCATAGAGCGGGACCAGCATTATTTTCTTTATCGTATCTATAAAACCCTAACCAAGTCATTATATGTTGTTCAGATTTCTAAGAATACTAACATCTTTGCAAATCAGGCAAAGCTGTTTGGACAGGAAGTAAAATTTTGATGCTGGTGATTTAATTAAAACAATAATCAATTGAAACATTATTTGCGGTTGGCTACAACCGAAATATGGGTTTTTGCCTTGTTGATGACATCATGGGTCAAAGCAGATGGGTGGAATCACATCGTAAAATTATGCCAAAAGTTAAACCAAATGTTCTTGGACGTTTTGTTGTAGTCACAGTCCAAAACTTAGTTCAATTCAGATGCCTTTGCTTGTCTCTCAAGCCTTTTAATATTTGTTTAACTACTATACTTTGCAATCAGTTGGGCCTACTTTATTCATCCCTCCCCCTGCCATACACACACTCATTAGTATGTGACTATCATTCCAAGTGACATACTCACCTAACCACTAACCTGTGACAGTTGCACCCAGTCTAATTGCAAATGCCCTACTAACTACATCGTGGCCTATCTGCAGCCCACATTCTCATTTACCTGGTGCAGTGCTCATGGTAGTTCGATGCCACCCTCATAGGTTTTTTAGTAAGACCCCTATGACTAATTGGTTGTTTATACCATCTGGTTTCACTGTCTCCGCCCAAGAAAAATGATTAGATTTTCATAGCCACAATTTTACCTGCTGAAGTTACACTCATTTCTTAATCGCTGTCGTGTTCACTTTCTTCAACGCTGTCTTCTTCAAAGTCAGATAATCCTCCTACAGAATCATCATCACCGTTGTTGCAAAATAATTCTGCCATAATTTCTTTGTCAGTCGATATTTTTGGCATTCTGTGTGATGAAAGGGAGCAGCCATATCACTTTCCTCATGACTAAGATAAGAAACTAAAATATAAAAATAAACTCATTTACTTATACAGAGGAGAAGAAATGACTGTTGGAACTCTTGTAGCCCCTTTAGTTCACAGCAGAACACTCAGACTCCGGTTGTGCTTCAAAGGATGCAAACAGTTGTGACTGGTTAGGTGGTGATAATGTCAGAACATGAGTAGTCATGTTGGGTCAAACACGCAACAATTGTAGGTTAACTGGAAACAATTCGGCCTACAGTGTTTCCAAATACACTGTCGGAAGCTGTCGACAAAAGGAAAACACATGTGCCTCCAGGGCCGTCTTAAGCCATGCAGGAGCCCCTGGGCACTCAGTGTTTTGGGGCCCTTAAAAAAACGAATACATCAGATTGGTGTACATTTATTTAGTGACTTGATTGGTTAAAATATTACAAAACATATACTAATGATTAGTTCCACAAATTAGTCTTCCATTAAAATTAATGATTTCTTTAAAGATTTCCAGAATACAATATGCCCTTGTTAATCCAAATATCACGAACTTCTTCCGTTAAAATTTCATCGAAGTACTTACCAGGGTTGTGAGATATGTTTTTGACATACTTCTGTCTGGTAAATCCAAGTGGCTTGAGATGAAAGAAGTATGTCGTGATGTGTAGGTGTCTTCATAACTAGAACTGATGAACCCGAAACACAAATGTTATCCTCTATGTTAAACATGGGCACTGTTTCTAAACTTTGAGATTTAGAGATATCTTGAGATGATGAGGTAGAAGAATCACTCTGTTAGATTCTTCAACAGTGAAAAAAATGAAGTAAGTTTAGATAGTCTTCTAACGGTTTATTTTTGAATTGGAAGTTTTTTCTTTTTTCTGAACCATTTAAGAATGTTCTCTTTGACATTTTTAAAAGACACTACTGCCAAGTAAACAGATTGAATTGAGTAAATCACGTACAATCAAATGGCGCTTCGAAGCACACTGATAACGAACTATCGCTTCGTAAGGTAGAAACGCCAACAATGCCTAATCCACCAGGACTGGATGCATGGGCCTATGCAGATGTACTGCTGTGCTAAGCACCGGGCGAGTCGAATTGCGTGGCATAAAAGGATAGATTGCCATGAAGAGACAAATGCTACATTTTTTTTAAAGTCAATTGTTTTATTTTCTACTACCTGATATTGTCATAGCGTCGATGGTGACCAAAGTTCATAAACCAGTCAAGAAGGCTAGGAGCGTGTTTTTGTTGGGAAAAGCCGACAAGCAAATGTTACGATCCCACTTAGAAAATGAATGGGCATCGTTTAATTCTGGGACTATGGATGTAGAGGAATTGTGGACTAAATTTAAATGCATTGTTAATGAAGGGTTAGAGAAATATGTGCCAGTAAAGACGATTAAGGATGGAAAAGATCCACCGTGATATAATAATAATGTTAGAAAGCTGCTGAGAAAGCAAAGGCTGTTGCACTCTCGATTCAAAAAAGAACACACAAATGATGACAGGCAAAAGTTAGTAGAGATTCGTGCGTCTATAAAAAGATTGATGCGTGAAGCATACAATAATTATCACAGCCATACCTTAGCAAAAGATCTTTCCGAGAACCCGAAAAAATTCTGGTCCTATGTAAAATCGATAAGCGGGTCAAAGCCCACTGTCCAGTCACTAGTTGATCATTCCGGGGCAGTAATAGAAGAAAGCAAACGGAAAGCTGAAGTTCTAAAATTAACCTTTAAGAAATCTTTCACGCAGGAGGATCGCACAAATATACCATCATTTGATCAACGCACTAATTCCGAAATTGGGGACATAGCAATAGGTATTTCCGGTGTAGAGAAGCAGCTGAGAGAGCTAAATACGAAAAAGTCTGCTGGTCCGGATGGAATACCAGTTCGGTTTTACAAAGACTATTCTGCGGCATTGGCCCCCTACTTAGCTTGCATTTATAGCGAATCTTTAATTCAGCGCAAAGTTCCTAGTGATTGGAAAAAAGCGCAGGTGACTCCCGTGTATAAGAAAGGAAAGAGAACTGACCCATACAATTACAGGCCAATATCGTTGACATCGGTTTCATGTAGAATTTTGGAGCATATTCTCAGTTCGAATATAGTAAATTTCCTTGAAACGGAAAAGCTTCTTTCCATGAATCAGCACGGGTTTAGGAAACATCATTCATGTGAAACTCAGCTTGCCCTTTTCTCACATGACATCTTGCAAGCTATGGACGAAGGGCAACAGGCGGATTGTGTTTTTCTCGACTTCAAAAAGGCGTTCGACACGGTGCCACACTGCAGACTGCTAACGAAGATACGAGCTTATGGAATAGGTTCACAGATTTGTGACTGGCTGGAAGACTTACTAATAATAGAACGCAGTACGTTGTTCTTGACGGCGAGTGTTCATCAGAGACGAGTGTATCGTCAGGCGTGCCCCAGGGGAGTGTGATAGGACCGCTATTATTTTCTATCTATATAAATGATCTGATGGACAGAGTAAGTTGTAATTTGCGGCTGTTTGCTGATGGCTGTGGTGTATGGGAGGGTGTCGTCTGTAACTGACTGTAATAGCATACAGGTTGACTTAGACAAAATTTCTAGTTGGTGCGAAGAATGGCAGCTAGCTCTCAATGTAGAAAAATGTAAGGTGATGCGCATGAGTAGAAAAAACAATCCTATAATGTTCGAATACAGCATTAGTAGTGAGCTTCTTGATGCGGTCGCTTTGTTCAAATATCTAGGCGTAACATTGCAGAACGATATGAAATGGAACGATCATGTAAAGACAGTTGTAAGTAAGGCAGACAGCCGACTTCGGTTTATTGGGAGAATTTTGGGAATATGTACTTCACCTGTGAAGGAGACTGCGTATAAAACGCTTGTACGACCACGTCTTGAGTATTGCTCAAGTATTTGGGACCCGCAGCAGATCGGTTTGAAGGAAGACATAGAGGCGGTTCAGCGGCGAGCAGCTAGATTTGTTACCGGTAGGTTCGACCAATGCTCGAGTGTCGCGGAAATGCTGCGGCAACTCAATTGGGGATCGCTGGAAGAAAGACGACGTTCTTTTCGTGAATTTCTGTTAAGTAAATTTAGAGGGCCGGAATTTGAATCTGAGTGTAGTACGATCTTGCTGCCGCCTACTTACATTTCGCGTAAAGATCACAAAGACAAGATAAGAGAAATTAGGGCTCGTACGGAGGCATATAGGCATTCTTTTTTTCCTCGTTCAATTTGGGAGTGGAATAGGAAAGGAAATGCCTAGTAGTGGTACAGTGTACCCTCCGCCACGCACTTTACGGTGAATTGCGGAGTATGTATGTAGATACACTTATATAACTGTTACACATTGACGTAACAAATATATAATCAGGTGCCTAGAACAGAAACTGATGCAAAACGTGCCAGGAGACTCCATTGTTGACATTTGGTGTGAAAAACAGTAATAATTCATAAAGGGGAAGAGTAAATGCACTTTGGCTAAATGCTCAGATTTTTTAATGTGACCAGTTAAATCACAATGATATGCAGTGAAACCTCGTTTATACGTTTTTGTAGGGGGATGCCAAAATAAACGTACAAGTGAGATTAATACTAAAATGAAACTTTCAGTACTGCAATCGAAATAAGTTAGCTAGCTGCATGCTTTTGTCGAAAGCAAGTCTGTAGCCATTATTCCACGTCTGAAATCCTTCCTTTCTCACCGTTTGGCCCGGTTTTCAAAGCATTGGATCTTATGTGTGTTTCAAATTCAAATGTTTGTAAATCTATCGGACCAACCTGTGTGGTCATCAGTCCGTAGCTTAAAAACTACTTAAACAAAGGTAAACTAATTTAAGACAAAACACACACCCATGCCCCAGGGAGGACTCAAACCTCCAACGGCGAGTAACCGCGCGCTCTGCAGCGAGTCGGCTTTTAGACCGCTCGGCTACTCCACTGCGGCTTATGTGTGTTTCATTGGCAAAGATAATAGTTACAGTAGAGTATGAGATTTTGAGGCTCTTTGCATTGTTCACTAGGATTTCTTTTGCACTTCAACAATTACTTTGTATGGAAAAAATCATCTTTCATTTTATTATAAACTGTTCATTTTTGCGTGTTGAATATTGGAAACTACTGTAATATAAATTATTGAGTTGATCCATTACAAAAAGACTCCTAGTTCCAATAGCTGGCTCTACCATCAAATGCCACTGCTCTGTACACTGTAGAGATGGGTCGTTTACGAACAAACGGGTCCAAAGGAACGGTGCACAAGAGTGAACAGAAGGACCGAGGAACTGCTTACAAGGAACGTTCACTTCGGCGGCCCCGGTTGCGTGCCATTCCCGTTCCAACTACAGGGTGGCCCCGCACCCATCTCCTTTTCAGTTGAATGTAGCAGTTCCAACTCAGTGTCGAGCTGTCGATATATTTTTTTCTTCTTTTGACCACAGTGAAGCAGCGTGCTCATTGTTGTGGAAGGAACAGTGATTTATACCGGTGCTCCATCGACTGTAGGCAATTAACTTTTGTAAAATGTGTAAAACGGAGTTGGTGAGTACAGAGCAAATGCTACTTGCTTGCAATTCCGACTATTATGAAAACTGTGGGCATTGACAAATGGATAACAAAGGAATGGTGAACGAGTCGAAAGGAATAGTTCCAAAAAGTGAACTAGGTTCCAAAAATGAACGGGTTTGCCCACCTCTAGTGTACAGAACTGTGTGAATGCTGACTTTCCCTCCATTATACTCTGTGGCGCTCACGCATTCCCACAGCGCGGCGCCACATGCTGCTGCGAACAGCGCATTGCTGTATTGTTGTGCCGCCGCTACTGGGGCTGTCTGCGCCAACGTCGCGTGACGTAAGCACCTGCCTACCTGCTGATTGGCCGGTTACAGTACACCCGTGTGGCGTTTGTGAAGTCCGCTATTCGATACAATGTTCCTCCAAGTTATATGTGCAACAGACTGCCACAAGGTCTAGTACACAGTGTCGCCGTGTGTTCTGTAGCTAAGGCCCGCAATAATAACTACGATTTTACATGCAGACAGCAAACCTAGTCGCTTGCCACACCATAAATGACACGTTTCGAGACAATTTCTGAGTCTTTAAAATTACTAAGTGTGACAAAACTTCACTTTAAAAAAAGTCATTGCCTTGTAGAAATGAACGAGTTTCTCGGGGCCCCCATCAGCCTGGGGACCCTGGGCCTGTGCCCATTGTGCCCCTATGGTAGAGATGGTAATGTGTGTCTCACAAGTTTCACATTGATATGTACAAAATAAATTTAAGAAAAGAAAATTATCTGGGGTCATTTTAACCCAAATGACTACTTAATTCTTTGGAGTTGCTATAGACAGCGCCATTATATCACAGTAGAAGGCTGGTACAACAAAAGTAATCATTCTCTGGAAAGACTGATGCAAAGAATTGGAGACATGTTTGAGTGTATGAAGACAGGAGCAGAGAAGTATGGAAGGCAAAAAAAAAAAAAAAAAAAAAAAAGAAGAAGAAGAAGAAAACAAAATTCTTGAAGGTAGATGAGAGTCTGGGAGAAACTTAAAGCAAGTATGAAAATTATGGTGCCATCAGGGCTTCTTTGAAGGCAGTCTAAAAAAAAACTTCAACTTCATCGGTACACTGTGATTGAATAAGAGAGAAAGTAATTTTAAGAAAAATTGTCCGGCAGTCTCAAATTTTTGTTTATGACCAGTTTCAGAACATGTTAATCATCTCTGGAAACAACACAAAACATTTTTTGAGTCATCAGTCTTTTGGTTCAATGAGACCCACTACAAACTCCTCTCCTGCTCTGAACTCTTCATATTAGACTAGCACTTGCAAAATATGTCCTCAATTATTTGCTAGATGCATTCCATTCTGTCTATCTGTGCAGTTTTTACCCTTTACACATCCTTCTAATTCTATTCCCTGCTGTCTCAAAACATGTCCTACCATCCTGCCTCTTCTTCTTGTCATTGTTTTTCTTCTGCTCCTTTCCTTGTCAGTTCTGTGGAGAACCACCTCATTCATTCCTTTATCAGTCCACATAATTTTCAATTTTTTTTTGCAGCACCACATCTCAAATGCTTCAATTCTTTTCTGTTCTGGTTTCCCCACAGTCTATGTTTGCAACCCTACAATGGTGAGCTCCACACGTATATTCCGAGACATCTCTTCCTCAAATCGACACTGATTCTTGCTCATTAATGCCCACTTTACCTTGCTTTATCCATCATGGGTTATGAGGTAGCAGAATTCCTTTGCTTCATGTACACTCTTTGACGAAAAACATGGCCGGTGGCCGCCCGCCGCTGAGCCTAAGTCCACGCTGATCATAACATGGGACAATAAACATGACCGTGATTATTCACTCTAAGTCCGGCTATATGCACAATCTGGCAACACTGTAAACTGTGCCAGGTCATGTAGTAAGTCTTGATTTCAGTTACAAGAAGGGTGGGTAGGGCAACTACTTTCGTGGTCTCGCTGTAAGGTGCGTGACTTGCAAGTGCGAGTGTAGGCGATTGAAATCGTCTGTGAACAAAATTTTTATTTCACGTCTCTCATGAAGGAGAGCATATCAATAACACATTTCACTTTTGATACACTGGTAATAACATTTCAGCCCAATAACATTTCTGCCTCCGGATTCGGCACTTGGCAGAGCTCTCCACGGCCCACTTGCCTGAATCATAGGTCTCATGTCATCTTTTATGATTTACTTTCTCCTATTGTCCTATATTCTGTCAAACCACAAATTCTTCCTGATCCACTGGCCACATGAGAGAGAACACTTCTGCAAATGAATTAATGATAATAATGATGGTAATAATTAAAAACTAGCAGTCAAAGATGCTTACCACATTACAGCAGAATGATAACGATTAGAATAACAATAGAAAATACCTATCTCTTTTTTGACAAACAACAATAATTTTCTGTATTTTGTTACTAAATACCGTTTAGAACATTTTTCAGAGGAGAAAAATAGACATGAAGCCACACACATCGCTCTTACAATGATGTCTCACTAATCAACTATGCTTGCTGTAGATCACGAGACGGGAATGACGCCACATAGTTAATATGACAGTGCTGATGAGCTGTGTGACATCTTTCTCTCTGTTGGCAGTTAATACAGACAGTCCTGTTGTTAAACACAAAACTGTTAGCAATTTAATCACAGGACGACCTTCCTGTGGTTGTAAATGAAATTCAGGATGACACAGTCATATAAATGCAATGACTAATCACATCTCCTCATGAATGTTGGAAAATAGGACGAATGCTGGAAGTGAGTGAACGATCAGAGTTGCCTAGCATTGTAAGCAATATTGTCAAGCAATAAGAACTTCTAGGGCAGTCCACAACATCCTCACTCCTCTTTTAGTCTTGCCGCGCTAAGGCTTCAGTCCGATAGCAGATGACAGCACTAAAAATTAGAGATGAATTGATGACATATCCTCAACAACTTAATTCAGTCTTGCCATACTCGGTTCACATTCAAGGAATGTTACAAAAATTAGCAGCTGTTACGGAAAATATACCAAAGCCTCTTGTAGCTGAAACAAAACAGAGGAAGTGGGTAGTTGTGCATATTCATACGTTTTTCACCTTGCAGTAAAGCATGATGAACAGGTGAACACCCCTCAGGGGCTCAGCATTAATTTGCTGAGTACGGGCTTGGCGAACCCGGGGTCCTGAGCCGTGGGCTGTGTCGCGCTAACAGCCCGCTACACCGTAAGCTCTGTGCGGCTGCTTCAACGACCATCGTTCGGCGCGACGGTGGAACGTTGTACGTTTCAGAGCCCGGGGATCTTGGCTTAATCGCCCGGGTCGCAAGGACGGTACAAACCTCTATAAAAAAAACCCTCAATCTCAAGGTGTGCTACGTGCCGAGGAGATGCATGGCTGTTGAGGTTAAACAGCCGCTAGCGAGCAACCTCTGAGGAACCTGCCGCACCTCAGTTGTATAAGGCTTACCCAGGCAAGCGGGGCTCTGTCTGGGTGGACCTCTTTTCCCTAGCTGCTTGTGGGACGGAAATGAAACGAGCACTAACTAGCGTGGGCGGTCGCAAAAACGCCATTTCTAAGCGAGGAAAGTCCAATTTTGATGCAACAGTATACGACCCTAAGACGTTCCCTTCCCTGGCTACGCCATGGGAAGAGCGCAAAACTTACGGAGTTCAGATCCCTACACGCCGCGATATCTTGTCTTTTCCCGGACTGATGGAGACTCTTTCTTGTCCACCAAACCGCAGTTCTTCGTTGACCATCTCGAGGACAAGTACGGTGAGGTGGAGTCATTCTCAAAAATGAGAAGTGGGGCTGTTTTGATACAGACGGCTTCCCCAGCCCAGTCCAGGGCATTATTGGCCTGTGACAAGGTGGGTGATATTCCTGACAGTGTCAAGCCCCACAAGACCCTCAATATGGTCCAAGGTCTAATTTACCATCGCGACTTATTGTCGCAGTCCAATGAGGAGTTACGGACCAACCTGGAACGCAGAGGAGTTCATTTTGTTAGACGTATTTATAGGGGACCTAAGGATAACAGAGTTGCCACCGGTGCGTTCATCCTGGCCTTTGAGGGCGATACACTGCCCGAGAAGGTCAAGGTCATGATCTACCGGTGCGACGTCACACGGTATGTCCCGCCCCCTATGAGGTGCTTCAGGTGCTGGAAGTTTGGTCATATGTCCTCCCGGTGTACTTCCAGCCCCCGCGTGCAGGGAATGTGGACGTCCAGCTCATCCGGACACTCCCTGCACGCCACCTCCCGTCTGTGTGAACTGTAATCAGCTGCATCCGCCGTGCTCCCCGGACTGTAAAGTCCTACACAAAGAAAGGAAAATTATGGAAATTAAGACCTTGGACCGGTTATCATACAATGAGGCAAGGAAAAAATACGAGCGTCTCCATCCGGTGACTATGAACAATACCTATCCTGTAGTAACCTCGTCCCCGCGCACTACGGGTACGACGTCTACCAAGGTATCGCTTCCTCCTGTGGGCCCTAGAGGCCACAAAACTACCACTGCCCCCTCGTTAGGTGGGGGCAATACTCCATCTGCTGCTGCAGCATCTGTTGTGGGGGCAACATCCTCACAACCATCGGGGACACCAGTCCCCAACCTCCAGCCGGAGAAGCAACAGCTTCCTCCGGCACCTCTCCCTCGGAAGGGGTCCTACGGGATGCTCC
The DNA here is from genome assembly GCA_026315105.1 of Locusta migratoria. NCBI lineage: Eukaryota > Metazoa > Arthropoda > Insecta > Orthoptera > Acrididae > Locusta > Locusta migratoria. Next base: position 116,699,325 of record CM048753.1, on the reverse strand, counting down.
CTTCTGGGGAGTCCCAGGGTGCGCCAGTGGATCCCAGCCTTTGGCTGAAGGATCCGAAGCCTGCTGTTCGAAGGGCTTCTGGCTCTTCGACGGCCCCTGATGTCGCTCCCGTGAAGTCCTCCCAGCCCTTAACACCAAAGGGCCAGCGAGAGGGCAAAAAGAAAGTCAAGAAGAAGAAGAAGACTGACCCAAAGGAGGACTCCTCGGCGATTCGGAAGGAACGCTCCATCACATCTGTGGCCTCTGAAGATGAGGTGGAGATCCTCGCGTCGCCTGAGGATCTCGCCATACTTGGGTCGCCAGAACCGATGGTTCTGGACCCTGCAGAGTCTGCGGAGTTGGCAGCAGGTGCCACTGCTGAATAACCATTCAACATCTTAAATTATGGATATTCAGCACGCTGCAAAAGACATCTTGCAGTGGAATTGCGGCGGTTTTTTTCGCCGTCTGACTGAGCTGCGGCAATTACTCTGCCACTTCCCTGCTATCTGTCTCGCCTTGCAGGAAACATGGTTCCCCGTCGAGAGGACCCAGCCCTCCGAGGCTATCGGGGCTATTTTAAGAACCGAAACTCCTACAACAGAGTTTCCTGCGGCGTATGTGTTTATGTTCACACTTCAGTCCCCAGTGCTGCTGTGCCTCTGCAAACACCTCTAGAGGCAGTCGCTGTACGGCTCCGGTTATTACGAGATTTTACGATCTACTCTGTCTACCTTCCACCAGATGATGTCGTCTCTCCCGTAGACCTCGCTGCCTTGGTCGCCCAACTTCCCCCACCCTTTCTTCTTTTGGGGGATTTTAACGCCCACCACACTCTGTGGGGTGGCACACAGACCTCGGCCCGGGGTAGGGATGTAGAGTCTTTACTATCAGAGCAGAATCTTTGCCTTCTAAACACCGGTGCTCCTACTCACTTTAGTGCAGCGCATGGTACTTATTCTGCAATAGACTTGTCTGTCTGCAGCCCTAGCCTTCTTCCACATCTCACCTGGAGGGTCCACGACGACCTGTGTGGTAGCGACCATTTTCCTATCTTCCTGTCGCTCCCACAGCGTTTGCCTGCCGACCGCCTGCCTCGCTGGTCCCTCTGTAGGGCTGACTGGCCAGCCTATTCCTCAGCTGCTGTACTATCCTCTCACTTTCCAGCTGATGTTGATGCCGCCGTTGAGCAGTTCACAGCGGCCGTTGTTTCTGCTGCCGAAAACTCTGTCCCCACCACGTTCGGTTCGCTCTGTCGTACATCGGTGCCCTGGTGGTCACCGGAGATTGCTGAGGCCATCCGGGAACGTCGGCGAGCACTACAGCTGCACCGACGCCACCCTTGTGTCGAACATCTCTTGGCCTTCAAGCGTCTCCGAGCACGAGCCCGGCGACTGATACAGGAAAGTAAGAGGGCTTCCTGGGAGAAGTACGTCGCCTCCATTGGTTCCCGCGCTTCTCCTTCCAAGGTGTGGTCGCAGGTTCAACGCCTCTTTGGGCATCGCCCACCGGCGGGAATTCCGCGTCTCAGCGTTCAGGGTACTCTCTGTACTGACCCTGTCGCCGTCGCTGAGCACCTGGCGGATCATTTTTGTCGCATCTCAGAGACTGCTGCTTATGGTGCAGACTTTCGCGCCCTTAAAGGGCGAACAGAGAGACTGCTTTCCTTTCGAACATGACGTCGGGAACCGTACAACGTCCCGTTCACTGAGTGGGAGTTTGAAGATGCCCTTACTGCATGCCCTGATACCTCCCCTGGACCCGATCGCATTCACAGTCAGTTCCTCCGACACCTATCAGCGGATGCCAAGAGCCAACTTCTTGCCCTGCTTAATCGGATATGGCTGGAGGGTGTTTTTCCGTCCTCGTGGTGGGAAAGCATTATCATTCCAGTGATAAAGCCTGGGGCAGATCCACAGGTGGCAGATAGTTACCGCCCAATCAGCCTCACCAACGTTCCATGCAAGCTCCTCGAACGCTTGGTGAGTCGGAGGCTCATGTGGACCCTCGAGGACCGGGGACTTCTGGTGCCACAACAGGGTGGGTTCCGTCATGGTCGCTCCGCTGTTGACAATCTTTTGTCACTGGAGTCGGCCATCCGTACAGCATTTAGTCGCCGCGAACACCTGGTTGCCGTATTCTTCGACCTGCGGAAAGCATACAACACTACCTGGCGCTACCATATCCTGTCTACGGTGTATGACTGGGGTTTACGGGGTCCGCTTCCCATATTCATTCAGAATTTCCTGGTGTTGCGTTCTTTTAGAGTTCGTGTTGGTTCTTGTTTGAGCTCACCTCATTGTCAAGAGAACGGAGTCCCGCAGGGTTCCGTTCTCAGTGTCCCTTTATTTTTAGTCGCTATCAACGGCCTTGCGGCGGCCGTGGGGTCATCGGTATCCACTTCCTTGTATGCCGATGACTTCTGCATGTATTTTAGCTCCACCAGCATCAGTGTTGCTGAACGTCGGTTGCAACTAGCCATTCGAAAAGCGCAGTCGTGGGCGTTTGCCCACGGTTTTCAGTTCTCTGCGTCGAAGACCCGTGTAATGCATTTCTGCCGACGTCGGGCAGTACACCCAGAACCCGAACTCTATTTAGCTGGAGACCTGCTACATGTCGTAGAAACACACACGTTTCTAGGCATGCCGTTCGACAACCATCTCACCTGGGTGCAACACCTTCGCCAGCTGAAACGAAAGTGCTGGCGACACCGCAACATCCTGTGTTGTCTCAGCCCAACGCTCCTACAACTTTACAAGGCCCTCATTCAGTCACGCCTAGACTATGGCTGCATAGTCTACGATTCGGCTGCGCCATCAGCACTGCAGGCGTTGGACCCAATTTTACACTGTGGTGTCCGTTTAGCGACGGGGGCTTTTCGCACGAGCCCGGTGACAAGCCTCCTTGTCGAAGCTGGAGTCCTCCCGCTGCGGTTCCGTAGGCAACACCTGCTGGCATCCTATGTTGCTCGTGTTCAGGCCTCGCCCTTCCACCCGAACCGCCGGCTCCTATTTCCAGACGCTGCACTACCTATCCCTCCGCGACGGCCAAGGTCGGGATACCCGATCTCGGTCCGTGTTCGTCTCCTTCTTTCGTCTCTCACATCCTACCCACTTCCAACCACTTTCCACTATTCCTTTCACACCCCTCCTTGGTCCATTCCTCGTTTGCAGCTCCGTCTGGACCTGTCCCATGTGTCGAAGGCCTCTGTTTCTCCCGTACATCTCCGTCACCAGTTTCTGCAAATGCTCGAGCCGTTCCGTGCTGCAGATGCCATTTACACAGATGGATCCGTAGTAGATGGCCGTGCTGGGTACGCGTTTCTACATCACAACCACGTAGAACAGCATTCTCTGCCCTTTGAGAGTAGCATCTTCTCCGCCGAGCTGGTCGCTATTCTCAGAGCTCTACAACATCTCAAAGCCTGCCCCAGGGGGTCATTCGTCATCTGTACTGACTCCCTGACTGGCTTACAAGCGATCGACCAGTGTTTCTCTCAGCACCCAATAGTGCGGTCGATCCAGGACACTGTTCACTCCCTGGGCCAATCGGGCCGTTCTGTGGTCTTTGTGTGGACCCCAGGTCATGGTTGCATACCAGGGAATGAACATGTTGATCGATTGGCCAAGCAGGCCACTATGGGACCACCTCTAACTATTGGTGTCACGGAACAGGATGTTAAACTGGTGTTGCACTGGAAGGTGCGTGAGGCTTGGAGCACCGAGTGGGCTACGGCGACTGCCCCGAATAAGCTTAGGGCAGTGAAGCTCTCCACAGCTTTGTGGAAATCTTCATTGCGGCCGACCCGCCGAGAGTCAGTTGTCCTCTGTCGCCTCCGGATTGGACATACGTGGCTCACCCACGGGTATCTCCTTCGGCGCGAGGCTCCACCCGTGTGTGGATGTGGCACTGTGTTGACAGTGGCCCATCTTTTGATGGACTGTCCGCTTTTAGCCAACCTGCGGCACTATTTTAATCTTCCAGAGGCACTACCCTTAGCTTTAGGTGACGACGCCTCTATGGCTAACACAGTTTTACGTTTTATCCGCGCTGCTGGTTTTTATGACTCTATCTAACGGTGGATCCTGTGGCCTGGTATCTTAGGCCACCATCAATCCAGCTTTTTACATTTTCATGCCCTTAGGGGTTCTTAGTGTATGCAGTATGGCTGGCTCATCCTGTTTTTTCTTTGTGATCGGCCAGCCAAGGTAATCTGCTATCCAGTTTTATTCCTGACTTTCTTTTACCATTTCTGTGTGTCTTCGTTTTAAGTTCTCAGAGGTTTGTCCATTGTCAACCTGTCCCTTATGTGCGTAATCATTTTTAGAGCTTTGTTTAATTTTTGTCGTTCTTGACAGTGGACTCTGAGCTTGTAACAGGGGACTGATGACCTAGATGTTTAGTCCCCTCAATACCTAACAACAACAACAACAACAACAGGTGAACAAAATACAAATAGTTCCGTTAATTCTTTGCACTGATTTTCTTTCGTTTTGATACTCCTGAAGCAGATGGCTATGATGTCTGCCATGAGGTTGCCAGGAGACAGTTGACACAACCTTTTTTCTTTTTCTTTTTCTTTTTTTTTTTTTTTTTACAGTAATCAGAAGAAAAATATAGTAACAAGACGAATGGATAAGATACAGCTTTTGCAACTGAAAAAGATTTCTAAATGAGCTACCTTTTTAGAAAGTGACAATTATATAGCTAGAAATTACTGCTGTAAACTCTACCTCATTGATTTACTTACAGTTGAAGTAGATTGCTCCCAATGTGAAAGAGAGTAGGAGTAGTTAATGTAGGAAATGACGATATTGAACGCAAATTCAGTTAACTACTGCAATGTGTATATTATAAGTTTAATTTTTCAGAATATTTAATCGAAGTAACAAAAAGTCGTTGCGGCGAAATGGCCGTGCACGCTGAGGCGCCTTGCTGCGGTGCGCGTGGCTGTTCGCCATCGGGGGTTAGAGTCCTCCCTCGGACATGGGTGTATGTATTGTCCTTAGGTTAACTTAACTTAGTTTAAGTAGTTTGTAATCTAGGGACTAATAACCAAGCAGTTGAGTCCCATAGATTTACAAACATTTGATTTGAACAAAAACGTCAACCGACTTCAGAATTACGAATCAGACTCACACCTACATGATGCCAGAGTTGCCAAACAATACCTGCCATGTTGAAAAATCTTCATTGCATTGGTGGCCTGATGAATGAGTTTTGGCAGCCAACGTCCTGCATGTTAGGATCCATAAGTCCACTCAGGCTCGAGACACTGTGCTCTCCATATTACACTTATTCCACATGACCAGCTGTTTTAAAAGAGAGAGAGAAAAAAATGAATAGCCCACTCACCGTTATTATCAGTTTTGTGACTTGGCTTATGATTGAATCCTAGATTGTTATGTTTACTTTACACCATTAAATAACAGAAAACTAACAATTTGTCGCATAAAAGTCTTTCTAAATACTCAAATTTTGTCCATTTTTTTTCGAATTTGCTTCCTGATTAACTAAAATGTCCACAGATCAATATGGAAATTACAAGCGACTTTATCAATAGAACATCTTGCTACGTTAAATAAGGTTTCATTTGAATCCAACCCTAATTTTGAACACGTCCTTGTTGTGGTGCAAAATGGATTCCGAATGGGCCTGCCTCCCTGATTTCATAAAGTGTAACATAGTCTGATGGTCAGAAGCGTTGCCGACATAGTTATAGTTGCAACTTGCTCTCTACAGTGCGGCGATGGGTTTCAGAGTACAAAATTAATGGTGACTTTTAGGTGCCAGATATCTCACGCCGATACATTTTCGTTCGATCAGTATCGTTTAAGGATAACGGACGTCATTAATTTACTAACTATTGAAATTTTCAATACAATTCGTGAATTTCTTTTATTTCTTATGTTACAGTCAAAACCATAAGTTTGGAAAATTGTACCCAACTTCTGTTAGACCGGGTTTGATGGCTTCGTCTTCTCAGAACAACTATCCTTTCCCTCCAGCAGGGGCACTCTGTCTTCGTTTCCAGACGCGCACGATTTCGCTCACTTGATGTGTGCTGCATTTACCAAATGCAACCGTGGCTGCCGCAGCTGCATCAGATCCTGTATCAACTTCTGAAAGTTAATGAAATAAATTCCTCTTCAAGTTAGCTGCAACGAAATGCTACTGTTGGCATTGCTCATGATGCAAGAACAATTTATGTTCTAATGTTGCTACGAAGACTCTTATGATTCGAAAGTATTTTGGAATTATATTTAACGCAGTAGCAATTTTCGTGTGGACACACAGCCGATTTCCTTCCTAATCCTGCTCCACTCTAATGATGACGTTGACGATGGGACGTTAAATCATACCTTTATAAGTTACTACAAGTCTTAGTCTATTTTAAAATCCCATTTATATATTTTTTCATTTAAATAATTATTTTGCACTTTTTTGGTTGTATGTGTGAAATATTTCATTCAGTTTCGATCGTTTTCATGAGATTACAACAGAGCCATTCGATAAATTTGTTTTATTCCTTTTTCACGTGAGCACTCTTATGTATATATCACAGAAAGATCACGAAGGTAAAAGATGGGATGATATGAACTCGTACTAATGCTTAGCAGAAATAGTTTTAACGGTGAAACATTCACGACTGGAAGAGAAAGAGGAGAAAACAGCAATGGTATAAAAAGTGCCCTCCATCACACACCAATTAAGAAATGACATTAATGTAGCTGGGTCATCCAGTTCTAAGTTTAAAGTCTCTTGTTCAATGGAAAGTTGGTTTGAAATCAACTGTGAAATTTGTACCAACACACAGACACATAAACAAAGTAAGCTTTATCGCATACAAGACACGAAAGAAAGAAGAAAGGTTACGATTTAACATCTCATCGTCAACGTGATCATTAGAGCAAAGCAGGATTGGGAAGGAAATCGGCTGTGTGTCTTGTGCAAGGACCATTCCAGCATTTGCCTGGCCTGATTTAGCAAACTCATGGAAAACTCAAATCTAAATGGCCGGAAGCCAGTGTCAACCGTCATGCACCTGAATGCGAGTCCAACTTCGCCAACTCTCAGTGTACGAGAAACAAATGTCAGTTAATATTGCACTGTCACCCTTTTCTGAGCTACATTAATTTTTTCAAGTGTCTAGCTCATTGTAAAGTTAGTTTAAAATCTATTGTAAAATTTGTACCGAATACACAATAGACAATATAGCAAGCTAATAAACACGTTACAACGATTAAAATTGATCGGTGACTTGTGGCATGGTTTCAAACAGTAATAACAAAAGCAATGTTCCTTGTTAAGAGATACGAAATAAACACATTTCTGTATCTCGTATTCATTGATTTAGAACAATGCAGGGCTGTAATTTTACTACTATTAAAAAAATTAAATTTACTGAGTATCAAAGACAAAATTTGTGAATTAATCTCATCCAGATTATCATTATGAGTGGAATAAAAGAGAAATACGAAGTTAGTAAATGAGTAAGCCGTGAATGTCCTCTGCCTATATAACGGTTTTCAAATAAAGGGTGTAAAAAGAGGTGATCCAAATTTTGAGGGGTGGTTTTGTGGATGAAACAAGACAAAAATGACCGTTATACATTAGCTGCAAATTGCTTATCTCAATGGATATGAGAACTTGTTGATCTTCAGTGCTGTGATAAATATTGAACAAAAAACCATAACGGTGATAAGAAAAAATTCAAAGATCAATGTTGTAATAAAAACTAATGGTACTAACAATAATAAAGCACAGCACAATTATAGGGAAAAATAATAGTTTACAATAGTAAGTAGAAGAACAGCAGGAGCAACTATTTGCATTTAAGAACAATATTTGTAGACGGAAATATACCAATGGTAAAAATATGGCCACTGCAAAATAAATTGTGTGAAGTACAAATAGAACGAGGAAATAAAGAATGTTTATTTGCCTCCGTACGAGCCCTAATTTCTCTTACCTTGTCTTTGTGATCATTATGCAAATTATAAGTGGGCATCAGGAAGATTGTCCTACACTGAGCTTCAAATTCCGGCTCTTTAAATTACCTCAACAGAATTTCTTGGAAAGAAAGTCTTCTTTCCTCCAGGAATCCCCATTTGAGTTCCCAAAGCATTTCTGTGACACTAGTGCATTGGTCGAACCTACCAGTAACGAACCTAGCATTTCATCTGTGAAATGCTTCTATGTCTTCCTTTCAACTGATCTGCTGTGGGTCCCAAACACTTGTCAATACTCAAGAAGTGGTTGTACAAGAATTTTATACATGGTCTCCTTTACAGATGAAGTACATCTTCCCAAAATTTTCCCAATAAACTGAAGTCGGCTATCCACCTTAATCAGAACTGTCCTACACGCTCGTCCCGTTTCATATCGCTCTGCAGTGTTACGCTTAGATATTAGAACAAAGCGATTGCATAAAGAAGCTCACTACTGTCCCAGGTGATGCTCTAAAAATGAACAGTAATACCATGCACTGGCAGTCTGTTTGAAAAACTTGGTGAAACCATTAAGTTAGACCACTTGCTCACAAGTGCCTGTATTTCCCTTGATTGTGAGCACACCGGTGATGTGGGATGGGCGAGTCCATTTGCTTGGAGTAAGGTAGGTATGTCAACAACATGTTCTATCAGTGACAAAAGTAGATTCCATTGCATGCAGCAGTGTTGCCACTATTTAAGTTCCAGCCCTTGTATAAGTTTCAGGAAATGGCCAGATTATTGAGAGTCTACTGTATATCAAACCCTGTGGCTCAACAAATCAGTAACAGGAGTACCACGGTGATGATGGCAGTTACAAGTTGGAAAGACCAATCCAGCTAGTTGTATGCCTGATAGACTTTCAAGCAGTGAAACCTACAAAAAATGAAGTTTTATTTTGACAGTGAAATTGTTTTATAATCCTGAAAAACGTGTTAGTCTTCTAAATTATGTACTGCTTCTGTATAATATGTTGGAGGAGTCTATCCCAGTTAAAATATTATATACAATTTTCATTCTGGGCTTAAAATTTCTCTCTCTGGCTTGTGATTGCAGGGAAGGAGATGGTTGCTTATGTTCCAGGAGAAGGGCATAACCTGCAGGAACACAACATAGTACTTTGCAGGGTAGGCCGGGTCCAAGATGTTCCTGGAGTGAAGATCAAATGTGTGAGGGGCAAATACGATCTCTCACATGTAATGAAGAAATAATTTCAGACCTGGAGCTTGTAGAAGCTCAGAACTGAAGTCAACTTCTGTCGCACCTTATATTGTGTTCCTGTGAAATGTGCTCTTAGACTGCAAATTATCTTAACCTTAGATATATTTGTGGAGCACTTTTTAACTGACACTGTAGAACTTAAGTTACAAACAGGAGTGCATTGATACCCAAACTGTGGATTTCAGTCATGTATTTATTTTGAATAAATTCCTTTTGGAAAAACAGTCCATTGTCATTAAATTGTTGATTTTTATTTCCTTCTTTTTGTTTACCTCTCCTCCTCCCCACTCTTCTTTTTCCTTAATATTGGTTTACTTTTAAAGGAATCAAAAGTCAACACATTTCATGATCCATTTCAAATGCTGGCAGTCACACAATCGTAACAGAATGGAACAGCAAAGTCAGTGTTTCTTGGGAACAATGTTTTTCTTTGAGGCTGTGGGGTGACAGTGAAATTGTCTGCAAAATGTGTTTGGAATCTAACCTACTCTCACTACATTTATGTTATAGTACTGAATTTCATGCATTTGTCTCTTTTTAGTTTTAACTTTATCTTTTCCTTAGTTTTTGAGACATTGCACAAGTTTCAAGAGAATTTTGATATTTTTTCTATGAATGTTCTCCCACCTGAAAGCGAAAAATGATTTAGATTTTAGAATACCTCAATGAAGTCAAAAGTGCATAAATTAATGAAACAGTTTTCATTAATAATCTTTCTTACCCACGACAACTTTCGCCTTTAAAAGTTACGCGATCGATTGCATTTTTCTGACAGTCAAAGAAAAGTTTGTAATGTACTTAATATGTCTAAATAAGTATTTCTAGTTGTGTTTATAAGAAAACACAAATATTTGGCCATTTAAAATTGGTAAAATGCTGATTTTTTTTTAAATTTACTGTGAGCAAAATGCTCACGCGCAAGTCCTCGCGGGTTAAAAATGAATAAATCAGTTGCATAGTGGGTGACCCAACAATCACTCAGCATATCTTATATGATGTTTTCAAAGATATCTGCAATGTTATCCCTCTAAAATAAATGTTCATATATTGAAACATTTTGATGAGACTTCAATTATTTCACTTTGGCAGATTGTTAACATTCAAAATGTTGAGAGCCGGCCGCGGTGGCCGAGGGGACTGAGGCGCTCCAGTCACGGTCTGCACGGTCACTACGGTCGGGGGTTCGAATCCCCCCTCGGGCATGGATATTTGTGCCGTCCTAGTTCATAAGTAGTTTGTAAGTTTAGGGACTGATGACCCCGTAGTTAAGTCCCATAGACTATACAAACATTTGAACATTTTTTGAACAAACTGTTGAGAACATCTGTTTTGAATTTTCCTTTTGCCATTAAATATAATTGCTAGTTCTTTAATCCTGATGAATTTTCATACTTTTTGGTTCATACACACTGCTCAAAACAGGTAGGGAATCAAGTGAGGTATCACCCACAATATACATATGTAAAGTATTTTATTCAGATATTGGTTACAATTATAATTTGTGTGTGATGCGGCATCTTATGTTGGTATGACCACCAACAAATTGGCTCAGTGGATGAATGGTCACAGACGGACTGTTTGCCTGGGGAACACACGATAAACTGTGGCAGAGCATGCCCTCCAGCATGATTCCAGGGACCTTGGCATGTGTTGCAACACATGCCATTTGGAAACTACCACCGAACACCAGTCCCTCAAAGCTATGGAGATGGGAACTCGCCCTCCAACACATCCTCCCCTCCCACCATCCTCCTGGCCTAAAGCTACGCTGACCTCTCCCCCTCCTCCATCCTCAACTCACTTATGCATTACTCATTTCTCATTCCCTTTCCTTACCTTCCTCTTATATATATTATAGAGGGAAGCATTCCTGGTCAGAAAATATTTATAAAAAATAAAGATAATTTATCTTATAAAAAGATGGAAAAAGGTAAGAATGAACTTTATTTAATTGTGATAATACAACAAAACATCACCCTGAACATTAATTTTTTCTTCAAATGGGCCAGACACTTTGACCCAAACATGAACTCCTTCATCACCTGAAACACGTTGCCTATTCCTTGTCCATAAACAAAACAACTTATCAGCCACAAAATACGAAGTACTAGCTTTACTAGGTACCTCTACAATACTCCAGTTCCGAAATGCAACAATGTCCTTCTCGGGAAATGATTCCAGACCACCCTTTTTAGCATCACTTGTCCAAACAATTGCTACAGTAAGCCATCCAGTTCCACCAGTCACTTCAAGACTTTTTATACTGAAATCTAACCTGGCCCCTACAAAAGTAATAGGAACATGCAAAGTCTCCTCCTGAGCAGTGCAACCAACACCCTAGGTTGCTTCTTTAATAAAAAAAAAAAAAAAAAAAAAAAAAAAAAAAAAAAAAAAATATATATATATATATATATATATAGAAATGTACACACACCGAGGCGGACATATGTAAAATGCAAAGAGGTTGGACAGAGATGCCAGTCGTGGCAGAGGCTCTGTCCAACCTCTTTGCTTTTTACATATGTCTGCCTTGGTGTGTGTGTCTGTGTGTTTGTTTACCTGTCCGTTTTCCCCCAAGGTAAGTTGGAATGATTTCTCACCCATTCCCTTAAAACCTGCATCCTTCCCTTTCTCCCCCTCCTTCCTACCTTTTTTTTTTCTGAAGAAGCAACCTAGGGTTGCAAAAGCTAAGCATTTGTGTGTGTGTGTGTGTGTGTGTGTGTGTGTGTGTGTGTGTGTGTGTGTCTTTTTGTAAGTGTGTATCGACGAACTGGTGCCTTTTCGCCTGATAAGTGTTTGTGTGTTTTTCTATATCTTTCTCTGTTAATCAAAAACATTTTAGGTAACCCCCACCTACTCCACTCCCCACTCAGCATCATTTGGTTCACTTCTCTTTACTGCTTGATCTATCCTCTTTGGTTATATATCCTCTTTGTCATGGCTCAGTATTAATATACATACCTCTGACTTCCACAACCCTCAAACATCACCCTCATGGCCTAGGTTGTGACTTACCCTTCCCTTGTGTTCCCTATTCCTTTTGTCCTTCCTTTCTCGCTTACCTGATGAAGGAACCCTGTTCCGAAAGCTGGTGCTATTTTTTCATCCTTTTTCTTCTTTGTGTGACTATTGGTGGCATAGCACTAAGGTAAGTACTGGCCAGCCAGTCTATCTATTTTGAAGAATAATTTATCATCTCTGTGGAAAATATCCCTCAGTAATCATTCAAAACTTAACACCTTGAGACCAGAACTTACAGAAATTTAGAGCTCTGCAGTCCAGTAGTTTATACCATTATTAAAAATTTAACTGGCACATTTATGTTTTGCAGTAGTGATGGCAAAAAGTATCCATAAAAAATATGTGAAGATAACCAATCAGGTGTTTGTACATAATTATGTGTTGTTGTTGTACTATTGTTGTTTTATTAGGTGCACATGTACCAACTTACTCAAAAATTGTGGCACATTCGAAGAAACCACACATGAAAATCTCAACCTATTAGGACAAAACTGCAAAGTATTTTACAAAACAAAATAAATGATAAACGATCTCAATAATTACAACATTTGTGACATCATGAAAAAATTGAAATGTACGCAGATTTCATTTACAAAACAGAAGTGAAAACTGGCTGGCTGTTTGCACCTGAACCATGATTGGCCGTTCCGTTGTTGTGGCCATACCAACGCCATGAAAATAAATAAATAAATTAATTAAAAAGCTGACATTGTACGTCCATTTTAACGCTGGAAATTTGGAACCTAGTATATAACACATTAACCTTTTAAAGAGGTGATAAGTTTTACTGCTACAAACCAAGTATAACAGAAAAAACACAATTCACTCAGCAAAAATTGTATATTCACCCAGGAAAAATCTGGGAAATTTTTCTTCTTGTCCACGTATACTCCCTGCATAAAGCTCTATATTTCTGCCAATACCGACTCCTGTCCACCACCGTGATGTGGTAGTTTTTCCTGCACATAAGCAGAGTTCATTGTTCTCTGCAGATGAGGGAACGACGATCGTCTAGCTGAACACAAAATCTTGACTCAATTGTTAACAGAACCCGGAGTCATTCATTACAACTCCAACCCTGATGTTCCTCTGCCCAGTTTCTGTGGGCTAAACAGTGTCATGGTTCTAATGGGACACACACCATAGGCCACATTACCTGTTTGTGTTGATTTGTGCATCCTGTTGCTGTCTGGTGGGCAAATTGCAGCTGAATTGTATTCAGCCAGCTGTTAACCAGAGATAATGGTCATCGCTTGCTGATGTTACCTGTGGATGACCCTGGCCTTGCCTTCTTTCAACAATTCTTGCTGTCTGAAATTATGTCCAGGTCCTGGAAATTACACTTTGTCACACTCAAATAGCTGCAGCTACCCCTCTCTGTGTCTGTGCCACTTCCAACCTTCCTATGACTCGCCATGCCATAGCTTAAGGTAAGTCACATTGTTGTTGTATTGCACTGCCTGTTCACTACACTATCTGGACATAAATGCTTGTGTAATTTGCCTAATAGAGTAATCGCAAGTCAACACTTGACCCCCTTTGCAGCTGTTTTTACCACTCTCTCAGTTGCCGTAATGTTGTCTCTATCCGTAGAACACACATAATGACGTCATATTGTTTCAGTTCATTCTGCCGACAATAATACTTCAGACCCTAGATACCTCAATTGATCCCCCAATTGTTTTGACCAGTGTATTTTATCCATAATCTCTCTCACACTATTCACTACTGGGCTACATGCTGTGATGCATTGATCTTCCATCTGATGCGAACTCAGTCCCATGTGACAGTGCCTTCTGTTCCATTCTCTCCAGTGTGAATTGTCTTCTACAGTACTCGTGCTTCCTTGCTGTAGGATCTTTCACTGTAGTTTGATGCATGAACAATTGTGGGTTGTGAATGTCTAAGCACAGATGCAACAATGCCGAATGTAGCTGATGGAGATGACGGTTCTTTGTGTGTGAGGTGTGCATGTATGAATGATTGTGTTAGTCCTCATTCTGATGAAGGCTGTGGCCTAAAGCTAAGTTGTGTGTGTATGAGTGTTTGTTATGTGGCCCAATAAAAATTTTTAGATGCTCTATACAGTCACCACCTACCTTAATTTTTATGTAAAAAATATCTTATTGTCATGGTAGAAATCTACCCAACAATGCTGGCACATCTCATTTAAGATAGTAAAAAGTAATTTTCATAGAGGATTATGTAAAGACTTATACTGTTCTTTGCATAATTAAAATTAATTCATTCTAAGAGAATGAATTTTTCACTAGGCAGACTAAATAATGCATGTACTGCAATGAGTTCCACTTATGACTCTTTAAATCTTTTAGTTATTAAGTTTCCCCAATCCATTGCTCATTTTAATATGTCTGGAGAATTGAAAATTCCACTTCATTTCGTCCATTATTCTTCCTTAACTCAGAACCATAGGTTGTCTTTTTGAAGTTCATAAGCTGTGCCAGTTTCTCTTTATCCAAATGTATATTTAAACAATTATGAGCCCCTGGTTCCTGGAGCAATCTGTTTTTGTAACTACCTATGTGTTCCATTTGTTGTCCACTAAAAAGTAGAATATCTTTCTGCATATTTTTAACATTGTTATATTGTGATTTTTAATCTTATTGGTGATTATTTGTGCAGCTTGTTAGCACAGTGTTAGAGTGCCCGACAATGAATTCAAAGGTTGCGGGTTTGATAACCACTAGGTCCTAGATTTTTATCTGTCATTTTCCACTTCTTTCACCTCTAGCAATGTTGCTGATGTGAAAAATATCGAGCAGCACCATGGTTCGGAACCTAGATTAAAAATGTAGGTCCCCCTATAACTGACTGGGTAAAAAAAAAATTCAATTCGAAGGTTGGAGGAAGGCAATGTCATACTACTTCAATCAGGAACGTGGCTAAGCACTGTGGTGTTCAAACCAATCTTCGGATTGCTGACTGCTTTAATGTGTCAATATGTAGACATCCATAGTGGAGTTAATTTTGATGCATTTAATATATTACATATAACTTAATCATTATTGTAACCTCTGTGTTCTAGATCTTGGAGGCGATGAAAATATAAACTATTAGCATTAGTAATTATTTCTTTCTAGTCCCCCTAAAACACCCGTACCAACCAACCAATTATTTCTTGGGAATGAGGCCTCATACCAAGGAAACCACTATCCGTAGTAATTTAAATACTGGTAATGAAAGCCAGCATTCATTGATAGAAACTGAAAATTTTACAATTGTGAGATATGTTTTGGAAGATGGTATTTAATGTGTAGTGAGCACTAATGTACGTTAATATTATAAATAAAAAATGAAATTTGTTTACCATCCACATGAAATGTTTCCATTCTTTTTATCTTCCTTTTCTTTCTTTCTTTCTTTCTTTCTTTCTTCTTCTTCTTTTTTTTTTTTTTTTTTTTTTTTTTTTTTTTTTTTTTTCTTTCTTTCTAAAAATGTAGAATATCAGAACCTTGAAACTTTATTGTTGATGATGAATCTGAAATAACAAAACCTTTGAGAAAGAGAATTCTGTTTGCAAAAGAAATATGGCTCGGGAAATTGAAAAAGGCAGCCAACACAGGTAATTTCTCTGTCACCTGCTTTCTAACTTATCTGCACAGCCAACTGATAAAAGGAATCAATAAACACTTCTGTCTGCATATAGTTTTACATATGAATACATTTATGTTGATGACAGATTTTACAAAGAGCTTTTAGCTACTTTCGGAGTAAAGATTTTGCTGTATGTATTTCATTGTCTAGTGTACGTTTAGTGTGAAGAAAGCATTTAGAAATGTTTCATGGCCTTTATAGTAACCGCATATCATTAGTTTCATATAGTTATTAAAGGGTTTGTTAGGTGACAAGCAAACATAGTACTGGCTCTGTGGATGATCATGTCACTGAATGTATAATTCTATATGATGTAGTGCAGGAAGTGCAAGAAACTAGAACTGTCAGATCAGCATGCTGGAAAGAATATTTCCAGTTTCATTCTTCAAACAGATGTGATAATGCCGCAACAAATTCTTAAGACAGTCTAAAATGCAAGCCCAACTGCACACAATACCAGTATTTCATATTTTTCTTCACAGTGATACCAAACAGCAGGCAACAGTCACTCAAGTTCATTGTTTTAGATCACAAGTTCAATCTCTCTTCTTTTCCTTTCGTCTGAAGATGCCCTTATAAGTCAAAAACACCTGTAAGTTGAAAACTGGTTAATAAGTAAACTTTAGAACATACACAAAATTGTACTTTTAATTCAATAAATAATGGTCTATCATGAACTGATGGAAGAATCTGTGAAAATTTCCTCTTTTGCTTATTTCTTTGTAAGACATCCTAACAGCTGTGTCCCTATATTCAATAAAATGGGTTACATGTTATATGGCATTTTTAAAATTGCTAATATAATAATAAGGACAGTTTACAACTCACTGCAAAGATGTGATGATGAGTTGTGACAGGCACATACAAAACTCACACACATACAACACTTTCAGCTATCGGCCATGGCCTTCTTCAGAAAATAGAACACTCACACAGGCACACAACACAGTGACACAAACATTTCCTTCGGCTGCCGCACTTCGAATCACTTCGAATTGATTCGAAGTGCGGCAGCTGGATATTGCGCAACACAAAAACAACAAAACTAGTACAGTGCATTGGAATAGCTCATTGCATCTGTTGCTGCCCTGATACACTATTGCAACAGTACAGCAGCTCCTTGAACAATACACATCTGTAGCTGCTGAAGTGTCTGGCTGCTAAATATGTTGAAAGTGTGCTGAGACACAACTCTGTTGCTGTTACTGCCCATGTGCTCACTTCAGCTGAAGCTGCTGTTGGTGATGTCGTTCCGCAGCATAAGATAAGTTTCATATCATGGTATGCAAATTTTGTTTGAAATATATTGAACTTGGTTGAAAGAGGGTGGACAGGCTTAGAGCATCTTAAAAATCACTTGGAAAAATACTAAAATGAAATACAATTATTGTAATAGATATCAAACAATTTCATTTGTCATAGGATTGCTCAAAGTGGATTTCAGCTAGGCAACATATTACGAGAATTATTGATGGTGTAACAGTTAATAGTTATTAAAACATCTTTTAAGTAAAAATAGTTACAGAATTGAGATACTTAGTCTTCTTGTATTGATTGAAATACAGTATATCTATTGCTTCGAAAAATGTTTCTAAATAAACGAACAAATAAAATGATTAATGCTCTTATGTGGAGTCTTGCAAGATTAATCATAAAAACTAAATCCCACAAAATCATAGTCACTGTAAATGAAAGGTCGTTCTCACATCTAAACAAGATACTAAAGCTCAGACTAATTTCTTAAAAAGAACCAAAGTATAAAAATTTGCACTACACAAAGAAAACCAATAAAGAGAGAAAAAAAATAAGTTGTACATTGCAGACAAAAGTTATGTTACATCAGAACCAACCTTTATGAATGTGTAATTATGATTTACAAATTAAGTGTTTTTATCTGAAGCATTCAATTTGGATCAGTCCAGGTGGTTACAATCAATTTGTGAAAAGTGTGGTGAATTCAGTATAATTATATAACAATGTCTTGACAGAAAAATAGTTAACCCTGCTCTCTAAGGCAACTGTCATAACACCCAATCATCCTTTTCCGACACACACAGTGGTCAATTACAGTGATTTCTGCAAAGAGACTTCATCACTGGCTTGTATATAGTAGTTTTAGGAGCACTGTTGTGAGAGCCACACATCGGCTTTCAAGGCACTTCTTGTGTGGTTTTTGCAATTGCTGCTTCTTCTTTTTTTACAGTAGTATGGAGACTATTGAGTGCTCCTCCTACATCAATATTTCTGAATTTCAAAATTATTCTTGTAGTTTTTGTTACCAAGAAAATAAATCTAATTTGACATATAATCATTTTTATTATAAACAATAGAAGTACATTGAAAACAGCAAGGCACCAAGCAGTACACAAAAATATAGATCAACAGTTATATCAAGAATTTAAATGCTTTAGTTCAGGTACACAGCAACTTTCTATGTCAAATATATGGCTAAACAATTAACGACATATGCGAAAATAGCACAATTTCTAAAAACTGGAATAGCTGCCTTCGCCACTGTAAGCGTACAATTTCAGGTACAGACTCTTTCATCACATTTTATGTCCAAAAGACAAGAATGTCAAAAGTTTAAACATTAACAACTATTTGTAACAACTTACATTTTAATAAATTTCAAAAGGAATGTCATTCAACAAAGATTTTAGTAAACATTGCTAAGAATTATGTTCCTTTAGTTGTCAAAGGAAATATTTCTTATTTTTTCTCCAATAGTACAGTATACAGCAAATTTCACAATATCAAATTGTTGTGGAAGTCATAAGCACAACAGCAAAGACTAAAATATCCTTTATCTGCAAGAGATCTATCTTTCTACAATATTTTTCAATAGTAATGTAAAAGATCTGCTGCAGAATATTGTATTTTTTTCTCATTAATAGTAGTAGTAATGATGCATCTATGTAGTTTACTATAATGTATAGGGGAATAATCTTAGCACAAATTTTTTATTGTCCTCCTTGATTATTATAATTTATTTGAAATGACAAATTTTGCTTCAACATTAACCATCCTCAGATCTATACGTAAAAATAAAATGAGTAATTAACAAATACTCTAAGGGTTACATTGTTGTTGTTATACCATGCCATTAAATGCCAAATGTACCACAGTGTTAAAATTTTATACATGGCTTCACAAAGCAACTGTACATACAGAATTTTCACGAGGAAAGTCAACAACTAATCATTCGTAATAGTGGAAAGGTTTATTAACAAAGCCCTTGACCTAGCTCCAATACTCAACTGATGTAAGTCATCCTGGATGGGAATTTTTTTCAAAAATTGCTGCTTTCTAATTATGAATGCAATAATGGAGTTTGCTGTCTCATTTGAAACAATGAAACCTCCATAATATATTAAAATAATAATAACAATAATAAATAAATTATCATTAAGTTTTAAAATTGGCAGATACACACATTTTTTTTTTTTTAATAGTAAAGCATGTTTTTATTTTAAAGAAAAAAAATATTTGTATGAATCATTCTTGCAGATAATCAGCTTCTCATTCTTAACCATAAATGTCTATTTACTCTTCCAGAGCATAGAAAACATCATTTTCATCTAAATTGGCCATGTTGAGAATATAGAGAGCACTCGAAAGACAGCAACAGAGATAGCAGATGAAAGCAGTGTTGAGCTCAACAAATAGCAGGAAATACAAAGCCCTTTTCTAGTGTACAAGTTTTTAGAACTTAACTCACTATGTGGCATCACAGTGAGGAGTACCTCCCTTCTTAGTTTTTCATGATTAGCAACAAAGGGCAGATTCCAAAATGGCAGCTAAATTTTTTTTAGCATTGCACAAGTCAGACTTTGGTGCCGTCTACCTGACTATCTACCACAGAACGAGTCTGGCTCGGGCACCGTCCAAAATGTGTTAAAAGTGTCTTCTTCAAAAGGCTATGAACACTTTTTACATGACCTAAGGAAACAAAAATTAGTGTATAGCTCTAAAGACACTTGTCAAGTGATGATGCTTATTTGTGTTTCCTTGCATCATGTAAGAAGAAGAAGAGAATTTAAATTGTATCAAAACCTGATTGGCTGTAGACTTTAATCATGAAAATTAAAACCCAGTATGTACCTGATTTCTAACCAATTCAGATTAACCTGTTCAACCAGTCAGCAAAATTTTCATGTTATTCACAATGTATAATATTAATTGGATAGAATTTACTCTAAGCATACAGACAACATTTGACATCTGGTACATTTGTCACATATGGATGAAAACTATATACCCACATTGAATTAACAATAATATTTGGTCACTTGTTGAGAATACTGTTCTTGGACATATTTGTTTCAAATTTGAGCTATTTTCAAAGATGAACATTATAAAAAGTCACAAAAATTGTGAATAAATGGTGGATGTTGTCACTATCCTTGGTGATACCCCAAGCTTGTCTCCACTGCAGCTTGATTTCGCATATGGTCATCATTTTGGTATTATGCTGGGAGCCAAAAGTCTACTGTTTGGTAACTGCGCCATGGACAGAGTTGTACAGGAGGAGCTCCTCCACAGATTTCAGGCACAGCACACATTCCAGCTGTTCTATTGCACAGTTTCTCTCCCCTGTTTTCATAAGCAACAATCATCACTTTACCCTAAGAAGTAACCATTAATTTTAAAATGGACTTTGTAATTGAAGTTTCTCTACTCATTCTTGCTTTTTGTGACTAAATTTTGAATTCATCTAAGGTATTAAGGAACTGTCACTAAAACAGAACAATCAAGCTGGATGGTAAAAAATATGTTTCACAATCACTGATTGCATATTTTCACCAAAGACATTATGACAGTTTTTAGAAAATTTGAACACGCATGACTTTGTACTGTTACTGACATTTCAGAGAGAATATAACTAACTTCATTAGTTGAGCAACAATATCAGCCACAAAAGTAAGAGCTAATCAATCTTGTTTCTAAAAGTTCTATTTAAGTCAGTGTTTATGATGGCACAATGTGCTTTCTGTCCTCTCATATAGTAATATTATTGTCGACAATGGTTCCTTTGTGGAGTTTTATATTTATGTGAACTCCATTGCAAGTTCTGCACTTTTTCTGCCATCAAAAAAGCTAGTGATGCCAGCTGAGGAAAAGCTGTCCCCTCACAAGGAAGGATGAGAAAATTGGTCTTGCCTGTTGCAATACAAGTTCTGAAAATTCCAGTGCTTATTTGCGAAGGAAAGAATTGACTCAATGGAAGTGGAGTAACAATCCATAAGGAAGATTAATGTAAACTTGGAAATTCCTGACAGATGAGAACTGAGTGCTGAGTGCTGGAGCGGGACTTGAAATCAAAACCTGACATCTGATAGGGTATACTGAGTTATTTACAAACAACTCACAACCCGTCTCACAGCCATAATTCATCAGAACTTCTTCTCACACATAGGCCTACTCCAAGAAGAAAGGATACTGTGGAGAAATGGGCTAGGTACAGCCAAAATGTCGGCAGAAAGTTCCTGTTTGATGCAGCTCAATGGCTGAGTTTGAGAACTTATTATTTGTCAAAAAATAAATTTTACAGGTAGTACACAAAGATTAGTGTGTTTTAAACATTTGGTAGTTATCGTCGTCAGTTATTTAAAGTGTATAGATGTGTGTATGTTCTTTCAGCTGTTATCAATCAAGACAGTGGGCCTGTATTAAATCAATGGGGAAAGTTGAAAATTTTGGTCCAGCCAGGATAATTTTTCATAAACAACCTGATAATGAGCAATGTAGTTAATTCAAAATATTGAAACATTTAAACCATTTTGTGGCATTGAAATAAATTCACTGGCAAAGCTGAAAATTTGTGCTGGACTGGGATTCAAAACTGGATTTCCTGCTTCTAGCCAGCGGTTACCTTAACCAATTAGGCTAACCATGGACGCTTCCCTTCCAACCCTAATTCTCAACTATAATAATAATTTCGTGTGAACCCGCGACCCTTCGGTTTCCATTCAAGCACTTTACCCCAAGACCACCGGACCCGACAATTCTCAATTTATAGCACACTACAATTGTAGTGGCCCCTGCCTATTAGTAACTCTTGCTCACAGCCTATACTGTATTCCCACAAGGAATCGAGCGTGTCAATACGTCCTACCATATCAATAATTGTAAATATGTCCACAACAGGCAATGACAATTTCAATGTGGACACATTAATATGCTTGGTTCCTTGTAGGAATCCACTATATACTGCAAGCAAGTGGTACTAATGCGCAGGGGGCACTACAATTGTAGTGTGCTATAAGTTGAGAATTTGGGTTGGAAGGGAAGTGTGCCTGGATAGCCTAATTGGTTAAGGCAACCACTGGCCCGAAAGAAGACATCTGGGTTCAAATCCCAGTCCAGAACAAATTTTCAACTTTGCCTTGAATTTATTTCAATACCCCAAAATGGCCAAAACGTTTCATTATTCAAATTCATAAAATTATGGCTGTTACTGACAATCAATGGTGTCTGTT
Source organism: Locusta migratoria (assembly GCA_026315105.1). Classification (NCBI taxonomy): domain Eukaryota; kingdom Metazoa; phylum Arthropoda; class Insecta; order Orthoptera; family Acrididae; genus Locusta; species Locusta migratoria. The sequence continues at coordinate 116,677,016 of CM048753.1, read as the reverse complement.
CTTTCACAGATGTCCATAAAGAAAAGACACCGTATCAATATAACTATTTAGTGTTTACTAGAAATACTTTGTAAACAATTTCATGTAGTTTGAATAGAAGCAGAGACAGTCATTTCCAGAAATAACTCAAAGGAAATTTATTTGACTTAGCTGCTTGGAATAATTAAACAGCTGTACTTCAAAAAATTTGTGCCAGAAGGATTCAAACCTGGATTTCCTGCTTGTTGTGAGTGGTCAGCTTAACAACTTCATCTATCCAGACAAGTTTCCTGACCAAATCACATTGCCAAGTGATTTACACTGCTGATATTGTGAGCAATTTTTTCCCCTTTGCTCACAGCTGCAGTGTATGACTGGTATTGTGCATCTGCATTGAAATACTAATGTCCATCAAAGTGGCTGTATCTGAAAGAACTGACACCATACATATAATTTACAGTGTCACCTCATACCATGTAACTATTTTAATGCGTAAGCATAATATCAATCATACCCTTGTAGTAACACAGTGAGGCTGTAAATGTGATCACATAATTGATGGAAAGCACTTGGGCTTTTGGGTTGAACGAGAAGTGTGTATGGATACAGAAAGTGCTTAAGGGGTCTGCTCATGTTAAGTGTGAAATTTGGGCCCAATATAAATTTTCAAGGGTAACTGTAGAATTATTTCAAGATAAAAAGTGGCTAAGTCACACAAATTTCTCTTTAAACATGGAAAGTCCAGGATGGGTAGTGATTCATCATAAAGGTGATCGCTGGTCTGCAGACAGGCATATATATATATATACCAGTACACCAATAACCTAATAACAGCCTTCACATCCCGCAGCTATCCTCCTGATCTGGTTCAGAAGCAAATTACCAGAGCCACCTCCTCATTCCTCCAAATCCAGAACCTTCCACCGAAGAATCCCAGAAGTGCCCCTTTTGTCACCAGATACTTTCCGGGACTGGAGCGGACTCTGAATGTGGCTCTCCAGCAGGGATACGACTTCCTTAAATCCTGCCCTGAAATGAGATCCATCCTTAATGACATCCTCCCCACTCCTCCGAGAGTGTCTTTCCGCCGCCCACCTAACCTTCGTAACCTCCTAGTCCATCCCTATGAAACCCCCAAACCACCTTCCCTACCCTCTGGCTCCTACCCATGCAACCGCTCCCGTTGTAAAACCTGCCCTATGCACCCTTCCACCACCACTTACTCCAGTCCAGTAACCCGGAAGGTGTACACGATCAAGGGCAGAGCCACTTGCGATAGCACCCACGTGATTTACCAACTAACATGCCTGCACTGTGAAGCGTTCTATGTGGGAATGACCAGCAACAAACTGTCCATTCGCATGAACGGTCACAGGCAGACAGTGTTTGTTGGTAATGAGGATCACCCTGTGGCTAAACATGCCTTGGTGCACGGCCAGCACATCTTGGCGCAGTGTTACACCGTCCGGGTTATCTGGATACTTCCCACCGACACCAACCTTTCAGAACTCCGGAGATGGGAACTTGCCCTTCAGCTTATTCTTTCCTCCCGTTGCCCACCTGGTCTCATATATATATATATATATATATATATATATATATATATATATATATATATATTTTTTTTTTTTTTTTTTTTATGGACCGGCTCGTCGAGAGAAACAAATAAAATCACACACAAACACACATACAAGCTTTCGCCACCACTGGCAGCTTCTTCAGGAAAAAGAGGAAAAAAGGGGAGGAAAAGGGAAGGATATGGGTTTTAAGGAAGTGGAAAAGGAGTCATTCCAATCCCAGGAGTGGAAGGACTTACCTTAGGGGAAAAAAAGGAAGGTAAACAAATACACACACACTCAGACATATCGAAACGCAAGCACACCTAGACAGACATTTGTGTGTGTGTGTGTGTGTGTAAATATAAAAAAATCACATATTATTTATTCCAACCTGGACTTTCCTTATTATAAACTTTGGTACATACATTCACACAATCATTCAGGCATAATTTATGCACATATGAGCACCATCTCTGGCCGCTATGGCCCAACTCACATCTTAACAGTGAATGAGGACAGAAGGGGAAAGGAAGCTGATGACAGAATGTTCCATATTGTCCCATAAAGTGTAAAGACACTGTTAGGTGCAAATGTGAGATGCATCGAGTGAGTGAGTGAGTACAACTTTTAATTTCAGCTGTAGCTGCAGGATCAGAAAAAGATGATGCCAGATAGTGTGGAATATTCTATCTTTAGCCTTGCCCCCCCTTCCCGCCCAGATTCACTGTTCACTGTTAAGTGCGTGCGTGATTTATGCCTGCATGATTGTGTGAATAAATGTGTGCTTTTTTGTGATTAAGCTGCAGCTGAAATTAAAAGTTGTGTGAATGTGGTTGTCTTTTCTCTATGCCTGTCTGTGGATCAGTTACATTTTAATGACATTCCAATATTCCATCAAAAACATAAAATGTACTGTACCAAAATGCAAGTCTCGCGATGAATTCCTTGCACCATAAAAAGTCCTTAGATCTCATAGGAAACCAAGTCGATTATTTTAGTTAGTGTTCATAGAACCACTTACTTGTTATCTACCACTTATTTGTTATCTACCAACATTTATAGCTACTATATTAGTATAATACATCTTTAGTTCAGTAATACATGTAATAATTTTACAATCACACCTAAAATAATGACATCAGAATACATATAATGATCGAGCAATTCCACATCGACATATAAAAATAATTTATATTCCACTATGTAACTATACAAAATCACGTAGCAATGAAATACCTCACATTTGCATAAAGTATTTTAAACATTAGTTTACAATGCCAGAACACAATACTCACTCCAAAGAGTTTCTACTCTGACACAGATTATAGACAACGCAGACTGTGCGTCTCCTAGTTCAATGATGTCTCCCTGTCATGTTGTGGTTTGAAACCAACATCTAAAGTTTTTGCTTCCGGTCTGAATTTTTTGCCCCACGGACTTTTGACATTATGAGCAACATTTTTCTGATTTATAACTGAAATCAAGATAGAATATAGGTGTCATTCGTACTGTTTCCATTTGCAAAATTTAAGCTGTATCTTACGAGTTACTCTTCATTCTCTAATCAGGTGTGTGATGTCAGTTATGATGACTTTTCATTTAGTAGAAAGGTGACGGCTACATTAAAAAAATTAAAATAATATACGGTACCAGAAATTAAACCCACGACCTCCAGAATGTGAACCCAGCATGCTGCCACAAGACCACCAGCAATGAAGTAATTACAGCCCCATCATTCTAGATACTATTTTGTAAAGTGAAAATGTCTTCGAGAATGGAATTAATATTTACAGATATTTCATTTTTTCCTTCCATTATAGGCTAAACACTATCTAAATATAAAATTTGAAATTTGTGTGTCTGCTAGAAGTACCTTAGAATTTTGATGATTGGTGAGTCAGTGAGTGACGGAATTAGCGAGTTTTGACTGCTAATATTTCCTAAGCTATAAGATGTACAATAGTATAATTTGAAAATATAGCTAGTTATAGTAGATAATCTTGGTAACCGAAAATTCAGGCTTCTAGCTTTATCCACAACTGAGATACATGGGGGTTGAAAGTGCCGTCTACTGCTCCGAGAATACATGGTATGGCCGTGCGCTCGTATTTGTTTGGCAGACATCAATAGTGAATGTTGCGAGTGAACTTGTGGGGAAAAAAAAAAAAAAAAAAAAAAAAAAAAAAAAAAAAAAAAAAAAAAAAAAGGGGGGGGTCATCGTTATGTGATACATTTGTTTAAGGCCTCAGCCCAACCAATATTAATGCTCAGCTAGATTGTACTTTGAAAGAGTCGGGTCCTTCATTTACAACAGTATAATATGGAGTAATTGAATTTAAACCAGGCAGTAAGAGCTGCTGAGATGAACATCACAGTGGCTGACCAAATATGCTGATGAATCCAGAAATGCCAAAGAAAATCCACAAAGTGGTACTCTATGATTGTCAAATGTAAGTTTGCAAGCTAACAGGGCATAGTAGGCAATTCAGAAAAAACGGTACACCACCTATTATGTGAAAATTTGAACATGTGAAAACTGTGTGCAAGGTTTGTGCCACTTTTGTTCACACTCTAGCAAAAATAGTGTTTTTTGTGCCGTTTCAGAACCATGGATGAAACATGAGTCCACCACTTTACTCCCAAGACAAGAACAATCAAAACAAATTAAAGAACCAGCTCCAAAGAAGGTGAGGTCATGGTATCGTTTTTGAGATGCACGTAGGATAATTTTCATTGACTATATCAAAAAAGGAAAAACTATAAATGGTGAGTATTATGCAAAATTATTGCATGGTATGGGAGAAGAAATCAAGCAAAAACAGCCACATTTGACCAATAAAAAATGTTGTCTCTTCAGGATAGAGCACCAGCTCACAAATCAGTTATTACAATGGCCAAAATCCATGAATTAAAGTTTGGGTTGCTACCTCATGCACCGTATTTGCCAGATTTAGCTTCCTTGGATTATTTTCTGTTCTCAAAGTTTAAAAAAATGGCTTGGTTGTCAAAGATTAAAAAAAATGAAGACATGATTTTGGCAGTTCATGGCTATTTTGACGAGTTAAACAGTTCTCATTATAAAAAAAAGGTATCAAAGTTATTGAACATTGCAGGGGAATGTGTATAGAGCTGAAAGGAAATTATATTGAAAATGAATAAATTTTTTCCAATATTTTTGTTTTTTCTTTGTTGGGTCGGGCACTTATGGGAGCACCCTCTTGTATAAAAAAATATATCAAAAGAGGTAGCACACGATAGGAAGAGAGACATGAATGGTGAGGTGATACAGAATGGTGAGAGGGGAGGGGCTGTAATGCATGGGGTGTAAGAATGATACATCACATTAGGTTGAGGCTAGGACTGCAGGACTATATAATTTGTTTTAAGGACAACTCCACCAGCTGTGCAGTTCAGAAGGGCTGGTGGTGTAAGGGAGGATCTAGTTGGCCCAGGTTACACACACACACACACACACACATTCCAACTGGCCTGTATGCGTTTCAGCAGTCAGTGTGGAATTTTCTATCTCCAACATTGCCTCGCATTCTCGCCCTCCCCTTCCCTCCTCATTCACTATTAAGATGGGAGTTGGGCTATATCAGCCAGAGATGGTAGTCATATGGTGTGATTTATGCCTAATAACAGTGTGAATGTATATATTTTTTCTTTCTGATGAAGGCTGTGACTGAAAATTTAAGTTGTGTGAATGTACTGTTTTTGTCTATGTCTGAGGCTAGGCTATTGTCTTTACAGTGAATTGCTACCTGGCCTCATATTACTTTAGTTACGAATATAAAAGCTGCTCGATTGATCTGTGTTGTCTGTTCTTTCCGACATGTCCAAAAGAACAGACATCTTACCCACTATTATATTTCTAGAAACACATGAGAATTTTGAAATTATTAAAACATCTGTCAGGGTTTTGAAGCAGCAGCCTGTTGCCTCAGTATAGAGAATTGTTTCCAGAATGAATCTATCACTCTGCAGCTAAGTGTGTGCTGATTGGAAACTTCCTGACAGTGTAAAACTGTGTCTGAACCATAGTCATCCTTACTTTCTTGAGGAATTGCTATGAAGTTTGGAAGGTGTGAGAGAGGTAGTGGTGGAAGATAATTTGTGAGGGTGGGTTGCAAGTTAAGCTGGATAGCTTATTTCAGAGGAAAATTGTATAAAAAATGTGAAGGATCTGGATCTGAGCCCTATCTAGTCAACAGTTTTTATCTGGCAGGTAGGGATGGGCTATGAGTACCCTCGAGAAATGCGTGATGCTAAGGCAAATTCTCGAGAAATTCTCCAGTACTCGAAAAGTTGTCGACAGTGCTGTGCTCTCTGGAGGCTGAGCGAAACTACTCTAGAAGGAAACATTGCAAATGTTCAAATGTTTGTAAATCTATCAGACCAAACTGCGTGGTCATCAGTTCATAGCTTACAAACTACTTAAACTAAGGTAAACTAACCTAAGGACAAACACACACGCACACACACACACACACACACACACACACACACACCCATGCCCCAGGGAGGACTCGAACCTCCGACGGCGAGCAACCGCACACTCCGCAGCGAGGCACCTTAGTCCGCTCGGCTATTCCACTGCAGCAAAAAACATTGCAACAGAACAGTCGTAATCCTTGTCTTCCGTACGTGCAAGGAAGAAACTGAATTATTATTATTAGTAGAAGTAGTAGTACTAGAATGTTACGCAGAAGACAAAAATCATAGGATTATTATTAAAACACATATCTTACACGAAACAAGAACTTCATTTATACTTACAAGAGGGAAAAGTGCTATAACATGATACATCCAAAAACTCCTTGCATACATTTACTAATTGTAGAAAAAATTTGACAGAGCTTACAGCTTATGTACCTAAGCTTCTGTCCTTATTTCAGCTTAAAGCTCTGGTACTTTCTCAACACTGCCAACACAATTTACAACTACAATACTAAATGTTGGTTGTCATTCCATTCAAAAGTTTGGATAATGTTAATTTTGATTCATTTTGCATGCTATTGCAGACAAATTAAAAATTAGTTTTCCCAATACTGGCGGACTCCTTCAGGCATTATCCAACCTTTTTACCGAATTTCTTTTTAATGTAGTTTGAATGGATAACCTACTCAATAGCTGGGTATTTTGTCTGACTTGTATTAAAATAAGAATACACTTTTGCATCTGCGAACGTTTCTGTTTGATTGCTAGATAGATTACGTAATTTTAAATGTCTTACCACACCTATGGAGCTTTCCAACAGACGTCTCCAACCTCAATAAAGTACTGCCAGCTCCGTGACATTGGTTTTCAAGAATCCAATGCCTGTACTTTAATGATAATCACAGCGAACTGCGAGCGTTGCAAATAACCACAGCGCGTGGTGTGGCATGTTGTGCCGCCCCAGTCAACTGCTGGACAGTGGCACGCGGTGCTGCGGTGCTTCTCGCGACCTTCTTGAGAATCACTTGAGCGCTGGCAGCTCGAGAAATCCTCGGTGTGCTCGAGTCACCGCGCCTCACAGTCCCATCCCTACTGGCAGGAAGTTTGTGCGCACACTCAACTGCGAATGAAAATTATTCTAGTAAAGCATAGCAGTTCATTTTCTTCCTATGCAGCCCTTATGACAGAGTTTCCTTCAACACATCCTGCCAGCTTTTTTTCCAGGGATAAGTTTATACTGCAATTTCTGCTCACACCTCACCAGCATAACCCAATGATGCAGAAACAATTGCCTGCAAGTGTTACTGATGTGTTTAACATGCATTGTTACTTGTTGCTCTAATTCTCACTACAACCATTGCCAGGTGATGAGATCAAGCTGGTTTACATTTGGAGAAGTAACTCATGCTACCTGTCCTGATGCTTGATTTTTGATTGGCTGATTTGAAATTTATAATAGTGATATAGTTCAGAGAACTGCACCCTGATTACACACTTAAGTGCCCACTATACATCTACATCAATATTCTACAATTCACTGTGAAGTGCAAGGCAGGGGGTTTTTCCAATTATACCACATATTAAGGTTTCTTCCCAATCCATTTATGAATGGAATGAGAGGCAAATGCCTCTGGGTAAGCTGTAATTTTATCTTAAGAATAACTGTGATAATAGAATATATCAGGATGTAGTATATTAATTGATTCTTCAATAAATATTTATACTTGAAACTTTGTAAGTAGTCTTTTAACCCAAATAGTACTGACGTTCTTCCAGAAGGACGTGAATGGTTGCTTAGTTTTTCATATTTGTAGTTGCAAATTCATGCACAGTGTCGTATTTCATTTCTTTGAATCTCCTGCTTCCATTTTAGATAAATTTTAGTTTGTATTGTTGATTGCAATGTGGTAGGATACAGCTGCAAAGTTGAAATTCTTACAGAAGATATTGGAGATTTCCTCGCAGTTAGGTTTATATTTCTTGAACATTCTTTAATTTTTGTGATATTTATATGTAGTATATATTTCATTTTAAAAAGTGTTTTAATAATAATGATTCATCAGATGAAAGCCAAAAACATTCATTTTGACATCCTTCCAGAAAGATGGAAAATATTCCAAAACTAATGGCGCATTTGTGAAAAAAATCACTTATAACACACACACACACACACACACACACACACACACACACACACACACACACACACAAAAATGCCAGCTTTTGCAGCCTAGCTGCTTCTTCAGGCAGTCTTCAGGCAGAAGGGAAGGAGAGGGAAAAGGAAATGATGAGGGTTTTAAGGGAGTGGGTAAGGAGCCATTCGAATCCCAGGAGAGGAAAGACTTACCTTGGGGGAAAAAAGGAGGGGAAACAAACAAACACACACACAGACACACACACACACACACACACACACACACAAACGCAAACACACCTAGGCAGACATACTGCAGAAAGATTTCTACAGTATGTCTGCCTAGGTATGTTTGCGTTTGTGTATATGTGTGGGTGGGTGTGTATTTGTTTACCCTCCTATTTTTCCCCCAAGGTAAGTCTTTCCTCTCCTGGGATTGGAATGGCTCCTTACCCACTCCCTTAAAACCCTCATCATTTCCTTTTCCCTCTCCTTCCCTTCTGCCTGAAGAAGCAGCTAGGCTGCGAAAGCTAGCGTTTCTGTGTGTGTGTGTTTTATTTATTTGTGACTATCACTACCTGTGCTCCTTCGCCTGGTAAGTATTATTCATCTACTTTATATATATATTTTTCCTGCAAGGAACTTTTCCTCTATAATATTCAAATCACTTATAACGATTTTTTGCAGTCATATGAAGGTAATTTATACCTTTTGATAGAAAATTATAACCAAAAATAATTCCATGCCATCTGGGTTAAGACGTAGTTCACATTTATCTCAAGTTTTTTCTGTGTTTCCATTACACTCCAGTGGATCTCACGAATATGAGACTACTGATTGTGCTTTTTTTTTTTTTTTTTTTTTGCTTACACTCAGTTATCTGTTAGAAGTTTTGTGCGGTGTGGATTCCATAAACTTAAACAATAATCTAGAATGGATCACATTATTGTTTTTTTATGCAGTCTCCTTTGTAGAAAGACTGCATTTTTTTCTGGTATCCTACCAATTAAACAATGTAAATGAAGACAGTAATGGTTGTTGTGACCTTAAAATATTTCAGTAGTGAGAACTACAAATGACAATTTTTAATTGGCAACACATTGCTGTGTGAGACCAGAGGATAATATCAGGCATATTAATTTTTGGAAATTAGATCTTCTCTTACACCATATGTTTGTCTGTCTCTCTCTAAAATTGAATGCCAGCACAAAAATCTCCAAGAGAAGGATGTAGTACACAAAGTAGATGTATTACCTCAGTGTGACTAGGCCTATGAATTGATCTTGTGAAGAAATTATGTAGGATCGAATCTTCATATCTACAATTACCCTGGTTTAATAAAATAATTATAGTTAGCATCTCACTGCAGAGATAATCACTGAGCTGCAGACAAGCAAGTAGAAAAGACAGTCACACTCACACAACTTAGCTTTCAGTCACAGTCTTCATCAGAAAAGAACACACACACATTTATACAATCACACAGCCACATCTCACACTTACATGAGCACCATCTCTGGCTGCTACATCCTGAGTGTCTCTGTGAGAGAAGTTAAGAGTGGGTAGGAGAGTGGAGGGGAGGATTACAGTTGAGGGAGGGGGGTAGAGATTCAGTGCTTCCTGAACCAGCATGCAGGTACTAGATTGGGGGAAAGAGAGTATTATTGATTTAAATTTTGGGGTGGGGGGGGGGGGTGAGCATAAAGGGAAAACTAAAACAGGCTACAGTTTGGCAGTGGCCATTCATTCTAATAAACAATTAGTTGGTAGATATGCCAATATAAAAACTGTGCAGTGATTGCAGCAGAGTTAATAAATCATATAAATTATTTTTCAAAAGAGATAGATTGGCTGGCCAGTACTTACCTTTGTGCTGTACCGCCAATAGCCACACAAATAAAGAAAAAGGACGAAAAAGAACAAGCTTTCGGAAAAGAATTCCTTCTTCAGGTAGGAGAGAAGGAAAAAAAGGATTTGTAGATTTGGTGAAAGCTTTTAATAATGCTGATTGGAATACACTCTTTCAAATTCTGAAACCAGCAGGGGTAAAATAGAGGGATTGGAAAGTTATTTACAAGTTGTATAAAAACCAGACAGCAGTTATTAGAATCAAAGAGCATGAGTGGCAAGCATTGATGGGAAAGGAGTTAAGACAAGGTAGCAGCCTTTCTCACTGTTATTTAATTTGTACATTGGGCAAGCTGTGGAGAAGTAATTAAAGTTCAGAGTGAATAAATAAAACCATTGCATTTTGCTGATGACATTGTAAGGACATGAAAGTGCAATTGAATGGAATGGACAGTGTGTTGAAAGGAATGTGTAAGATGAACATTAACAAGAGCAAAGCAACAGTAATGGAATGCAGTCTAAGAAAATCAGTTGATGCTGAGGGAATTAGATTAGGTAACCAAACAATAAAGGTGGTAGATGAGTTTTGTTACTTGTACAATAAAATAACATAAGGATATAAATTAGACTGCCAATTGGAAGAAAAGCATTTTTTTAAAGAAATTTGTTAACAATGAATATTAATTTAAGTTTAAGGAAGTCTTTTTCTGAAAGCATTTGTGCTGCCTTATACCAGAGTGAAACATGGATAATAAATAGTTGAGAAGGAAGAGGATGGAGGCTTTTGAAATGTGGTGCTACAGAATAATGCTGAAGATTAGGTTGGTAGATTGATTAACTAATGAAGAGGTACTGAACAGGAAAGGGGCAAAAAGGAATTTCTGGCATAACTTGCCTAAAAGAAGGGATTGACTGGTAGGACACAATCTTATACATCAAGGGATCATGAATTTACCAATGGAGGGAAGTTTGTGTGGTAAAACCAAAAGGCAGAGTCCAAGAAATGAATACAGTAAGCCGACTGTGGTGGTCGAGCGGTCTACGGCGCACTAGTCACGGTCTGCACGGCCACTATGGTCGGGGGTTCGAATCCCCTCTTGGGCATAGATATTTGTGCCGTCCTTAGTATTAGCTAGTTCATAAGCAGTTTGTAAGTTTAGGGACTGATGACCCCGTGGTTAAGTCCCATAAGCTCTACAGCTACAACAACAACAACTACTACTACTACACCAACAATGACAACAACAGAGCACACTGTGCTGAGAGTGTGAGGTATTGGTAGAAGTGAAGCTATGAGGACGGGTCATGAGGCGTGTCAGGATGGCTCAGTCAGTAGAGCACTGGCGCATGAAAGGCAAAGGTCCTGGGGTCAAATCCCAGTCTGACACACAGTTTAATCTTCCATGAAGTTACATATCGGTGCACACTCTGCTACAGAGGGAAAATATTGGTCTGCAAATTAGAAGACAATTAAATGGTACCCCTGTTTCAATGATGATGACATTCTGATCCAACTAAGCTCTACAGTTCTTGCTGTACTGATGAGAGTGCACTTTATAAATAAAACTCTTCTTGGCCTACTTATCCTATATTCAGCCACTGGCACCTTACAGCTTACTGGGTCACTGCTTCATTACAAGTGTCTATTAATCTGCAAGCAAACACACTATGAGCATTTTGCTCAGTTTTAAATAGTAAAATATGAATGTTTTCAATAGTATTTTTGTGAAGGATAGGTCGCTAGTCACCACAGAGACGTCTGATGAGCCATGCAAAGGTACAAATAATACAGCTGTGGTTGAGTAGCTGAGCGGTCTAAGGCACCTCGCTGCGGAGCGCGCGGTTGCTCGCCGTCGTAGGTTCGAGTCCTCCCTGGGGCATGGGTGTGTGTGTTTGTCCTTAGGTTAGTTTACCTTAGTTTAAGTAGTTTGGAAGCTACGGACTAATGACCACGCAGTTTGGTCTGATAGATTTACAAACATTTGAACATTTTTGAACAAATAATACAAAACAAGTGGAAAGCTTTCGGCCCACACCCACGACCGCCATCTGCAAGCCCATCTGTGAGACTCACCATGGCCAAGGTGAGAGCATCCAATTGTGGGGGTGAGGAAGTGGCAAGGAGAGGGAAGCAGGAGGGGAGGGGAGAGATGCACGGCAGGGGTGGGGGATACAACCGATAGGGTGTGTGGAAGGAAGGGAAGGGGCTGGAAAGTATAGCGCGATGGGAGATGTACGTAAGGATAGAGTGGCAAAGGGAAGGAAGGGGAGGGAAGTGTGGCAGGGGCAGGAACTAGTGAAGTTTTAGGCCTGGATGACTGCAAGAGTATAGGAGATATATTGCAGGGAGTGTACCCATCTGCACAATTCAGAAAAGCTGGTGTTTGTAAGAAGGATCTTTATGGCACAGGCTGTGTAGCAATCATTCAAGTGAGCCACATTGTGCAGGGCTGCATGCTCTGCAACAGGATGGTCTAGCTGTCTCCTGGCCACAGTTTGACAATGGCCATTCATTCGGATAGACAGCTGGGCACTGTTCATGCGCACACTGTGGTTGTAGCTCAGTCTGTAGATAACACGACTGCTTTCACAAGTTGCCCTGCCTTTTATGGGGTAGGAATTGCATGTGGCAGTACTGGAGAATGTGGTGGTGGGATGGTGAGTAGGACAGGTTTTTTATCTGGGTCTCTGCAATACACTCATAAAGGCAGGGCAAAAGGCGGGACACCTATGAAAGCAATCATGTTATTTACAAACTCAACTGGAACCACTGAGCAGCTTTCTAGGTGGTAACGACCAGCAACAGGCTACTATCGGAATGAATGGCCACCGTCAAACTGTCACTAGGAGATACCTGGACCATCCTGTTGCAGAACGTGCAGCCCTGCATAATATGGATCACTTCCCACTAACACCATATTTTATGAATTGAACAGGTGGGAACACTCCCTGCTATATATACTACACTCCCACAATCCTCCAAGCCTAAACCTTCACTAGTTCCTGTCCCTGCCACCCTCCCCTCCCCTTCCTTTCCCGTGCCACTCTATCCTTACATACGTCTCCCATCTCTCCACACATTCTGCTCCCTTCCCTTCCTTCTGCCCTCTCCATCAGACAGGACTGGCATATTCCCCCACTCCTGCCGTGCATCTCTCCCCTCCCCTCGTGCTTCTGTCGCCTTGGCACTTTCTAAATCCCACCACTCTTTGCTCTCATCTCAGCTGTGGTGAGTCTCACAGATGGGACACAGTCATGTCTGTGTCCGTGTTTCTCCGATTGACTAAGGCAGTATCGAGCGAAAGCTTTGCAGTTGTTTTCTATTATTTGTGCCTTTCTGCGGCTCTTCAGACATCTCTGTGATGAGTAAGAACCTATAATTCACAAAAATGTTGTTGAATTCTTCCTGCCATTTCCATTGTTTAATATAATGTTTTCTTATAAAAAAATACTTATTTACACATATCAAGTATATTTAAAACTGTTCATCAAATACCATTGAAATGCTATAAATGCGACCAATCACAAAACTTCTGAAGGCATG